>OZ017774.1:36208589-37451339 GCA_963969385.1 Philonicus albiceps
CAGTGCAATGAGATCGTAAAGTTAAAAAAATGCGGTTTAATTGTTATTTTTCTAAACATAATGATTTTTAAACTCTTAATCCTATTTTAAGGTAAGTTCATTGTAGTAAACTTTCATATCTTATCATCAAACATTAATTTGCAAAAATGTACTTTATTTCCAAAAACCAAAAATTAATTAGATCGTAGTCAACTAGGAACCCTTAATGGTTTTAGTCTGTTCGTCTGTATGTCTAATCTACTCTTTTATATACGTATTAAAATGTGATTTGGTATACGGACGTAAATTGATGACTCAAAAATAGAAATTATGAGATTTTTGGAAAAATAACTATTTCGAACCAAATTGGCATTGGCGTGTGCCCTAAAATGTAGCAAAACATATATAAGAACGCTTGTAGCATAAGTAGTTTAAGAAAAATTGAGAAATGTATATTTTTTAAAAATACAAACATACTAGAAAAATATATGCATAACTGCTTCATCCCTACAACATACCGCTTTAGCAAAAGAATTATTGTGTGCCACTACCCTGAATGATGAGCTTTATTTTAGCTTTATCTTGGCCAAGCAATCGCTGACGATGACGGCATGTTATTTCACCGTGGAATATGTTTTCACACTGAATCTGGAACGAATTATGAATGAACAAAGCACAACCAGATTCTCCCTGCTCCTACCGAAAGTTCCTAAATGAAAGAAACTCCAGAAGCATACAGAACCCGATTGAGAGCGAATGAAGTGCTTTGTTCGCGTTCGCTTCGCTCTGGTTATTTTCACCGGTTCGAGCGCTCGACACACAACTGCATCGCACGCAATCCACATCGCTTCATGTACTCCAATTTGTTTCGTATGCCTTCATCGGGGCGTTCGCTCTCGTTCGGTAGGCGGTCTGTAATCTACTTTTTGAGCAGCATAACAAACACTCAGTGAACGACAGTGTTTCGGCCGAGCTTATCATTTTTTACTGTTTCTATAATTTTGCTCACCTTCACTTTATAATGGAGTTGTGCAACCAAAAATTATTATATTTAATAGAACTTTATAAATATAGACCACGACTTTGGGACAATAAGCATAATGAGTATAAAATACAATCAAAGAAAACTCATGATTGGAATGAAATTGCCACTGCATTGGAATGTGATGATGTAGATGAAGTTAAGAAGAAAATGGATTCGCTTCTTTCATCTTTTCGCCGTGAACGGCAGAGGTACGAAGTGAAAAAGGCGGCAGGAAAGGTTTATGAATCGAAATGGTTTGCATTCGATGCCATGAGTTTCCTGCTAGACAAATTTACACCTCGAAAAATACGCAAGGTAAGAAAATAATTTACTTTTACTTAATATCAATTGAAAAATTCACTTACTGTGACCGTACATTAGAAAATTTAGTGAAGCAGACTAGTGTAGAATTGAGATGAAAATTTATTTTTATTTTAAAATCTTTAGCATTCGTTTTTCAATAAGAGACCTTCTTTCAAATTAGTTTTATTAGAAATTAACAATAAACCTCCGTTGAAAATCTTCTAGCAGCAAATGACAAACATTTTTCAAATTTTGTAATAAAATTTCAAGAATACTTAAAAGTTAAAATAACAAATTTAACTTCAGATCTCGAAGAATACTCGATTAAGAGGATCATAAAGGGATTAGGAAAGGAAAATCACATAAACACAGTAAGCCGGCCAGAGGTGATTTTTTAATATTCAATAGGCTTTGTGAGTCGGGCCAGAGGTGGCTTTAAATTGCACAGTGAGTCGGCCACAATAGAATTGAAATTGGATAAATTCACATTCCTCAAAAATATAAATTTAAAGAATGAACTCAATTTTCCATTTGCAAAAGAGAGCATTAACTTGGACTGCATTCCTCCAGAATGTTTTGCATTCATCGAAGCCTTGTAATTTCATTTGAATCCGTTTGAATTAATTTGAATTTGATGAATTCTTTTACATTCCATTTAATTCGGTTATAGAACAAATAAAAAGAACTAATTAGTAAATTATTTATTAATGGTTTCATTAGAGTAAGAGGAAAATTGCAATATTTCGAATTGTTAAAAAATCAAAAAACTTAAAAACACCTTTTGTATAACTTAAGCATTTCGACTTTTACCTACCTTTTATCAATTTCTATTGTGAGGCACATTTTTATAGTGAAGATTGTTCATTTTTATTTAATAGAATCAAATTATTAACTTCTTATTTGTTTTAATTTGTTGTTAACTTAATTCAATTAAAAATAATCAAATGCAATGCAAAATATCAATCACTATAAATTAATTAAATAATTTTATCATAAAAGATCTCTGCTCGTGCTTTTTGTTAATCTAATAATAAAAAATTGAATTAAAAAATAGAACAATTCACATGGACCGACAATAACCAACTTTGTTGAATTTCTAAACAAAATAGGCTCAAGAAAAATGTTACCTTAATCCGCCATTCAAATTCGGTGTATTTTTCACTATTTTGTTATTTACCATCCTGTAAAACTCTACAATAATTTTATAATTTCTTCAAACCTTCATTAAAAATCCTACATGGATTTGTTTAAATTAAATTTTTAATTAAACGCATATAAGCGTTTGCTTTCGTTTATTTGTAAAATATAAATTTGGAATGATATATCTAAATATCATAAAAAATTTTAAATAAGAGCGCTTAAACATTTTTTCAGGATCATAATGATGACAATCAACCAAATCCAAAAGATATTAAAAGAAAGCATAGTTTAATTTCAATTAAGAAAACCGACAACACAATTTTTGAAGATCAAGAGGACATAAAAATTCCAAAACTTCCAGTTGTGGAGAAGCAAAAGGATGATTTTCAAATATTTGGCGACTATGTCGCATCAGAATTTAGAGCACTTAAATCTGAGGAAAACAGAAGGCAGCTCCGTCTCAAAATTCAAAGAGCTATTTTAGAAGTAGCTGATGTTGATAATCAGGAAACAAGTGTAACTTCCTCGAATCGGATTTATGCAATATCACCTCCCAATGCAATTCAACTGAAGGAAGAGGAAATTTGAGCCTATCTTTTTAAGATAATCATGTAGAGGTGAAGACTCATTAATACTCAGAAATGAGTCTTAATTAAAGTGTACATAGTTTTCTCGAGTTATTTGTTATATAATGAAATAAATACTTTTATTATAAATTTATTTTATAGAGTTTTTAATGTTAAACTTAAGTCAATCATCAATCAAAGTCTCTAGCATACTTTTTCTCCGTAGCGCTTTACTTAAGCTAAGGTTGTTTCTAGTTTTCAAAAGCATGTAACAAAATTTGAACCAAATTCGATGGATTCAAAATATTCGTTGAAATTTTGTTTTAGAAGGTAAAAACGTTTTTATCTTACCTGTTTACCAAAAAGTAGCAATTTCATCATCCCCAACCATTAAAATTCGGGGCAGTGGGCTGGATGATATCACTGTATATTTGCAAAAAAAAAAAAATTACATCTTAGGAAATTTAGAAAATCGTGTGCTCGTTCACAACAACTAAAACATTTTTTTCTTAACTGCGGTGTAGCGCTCCATGTACTGGTCGTACCCTTCCATATCCGAAAACTGCTTCGAGTTGAAGAGATTCCCGTCGACGGAAAGATTTGAAATTTTTGAATCCTTAAGGATTTTCGGGGTGAACGCAGTCACCTGCAAGCAATTCTCCTCCAGTCGCAGAGTCTTCAATTTTGGACAAACGGCGATATTTTCAGACAGCTCCGAGATTTGGTTCTGATTCAAATTCAGCTCAATCACGTGGAGGTCTTGAACGTCGTGAGGCACTGATGCGATTTTATTCCGGGACAGGTCCAAGTGATCGAGCTGCTTAAGGCCGCAGAACATTGTCGGGAATTCGGCTATCTGATTGTTGCTCAAATTAACTTGTTTTAACTGCTTCAAATTAGATAAACTCTTTGGTAATTGCACAATAAAATTATTCATAGCTAGGAACACTTCCAACTTGGTCAGTTCCCCGAGGACTTCGGGCAGCTCGTTCAGCCGGTTACCGCTCAGATTTAGGTGCTTCAGGAGGGTGAATCGTCCGATTTCATCGGGGATTGTAACAAATCGATTTTCGGATAGATCAAGTGTTTTCAACACATTTGGATAAGTTTTTAGGTGCGGAGGAAAGTCCTGGAGGCGCTGCAGCGAGATTTTAAGGACTCCCGTTTTTTGGGCGGTTTCGAGGTGCTGCTTGATCTGCTTATTTCCCATCGTGGACTGAACTGTGGAATTTTTAGTGAATGTTATTTTAAGCATGAAGCAATTTTCATTATTATTAATCGGTTTTTACCTCACATTTCAGCACGAATCAGTGAATAATTTACGAATTCCTGGGGACAGACAACTGTTGGGAAATTGTTTTCATTATTAATGACAGATCATCATGTCAAATTAGATGCGTCAGGTTTGACAGAGACTGCTATAATTTATGGGATTAGTACACTCTCCATAAAAATTGATTAATTTTGTTATTGCAGTATTTCTTTAAATATATCTTTTTATGCTATCATAGCCTTTTATTGTATAACAAAACTAAATTTAAATTTAATTAGCGTGAACATTTATATAATTAATAGTCTAAATTGATAATAAAACTACAACTATCTCTAACAAAAAATGCAAAATTTAAGCCTGGCAGTGCCGGGAGGTCTTTCAACTGCAGTTTGTTGGCAGACAGCTGATGCAAAGAACCGAGGAGGCGAAAGTGCAAAGGAGTGATCAAAAATGATTCACAGCTTGTTTATAATAAACGGCAGCGGGTAAGTGGCCAGGACATTAAAAAATTACCTACTTCATTTACAAAGATATTTGCTTCAGTGATGTTTTCCTGGAAAAGCACTGGCGCAGTGTCGTCTCTCGGTCAGTTTGCGACTATTTCCTGGACGCCCAGCGCACCGCTCCTAATGTAAAACTGTCCCATTTCGGAATCCAAGTTTTCTAAACTAATTATTCTTATTCTAGGATGTCCCCCCGGTGATTGCCACTCCGCACTATTATTTAATTACCATCCAGCGCGGTGGAATCTCCCTGGTCGCTGCATGCAAGCAAGAGGTTTCGCCCCTTTTCGTGATTGAGTTCCTACACCGGGTCGTGGACACTTTTGAGGACTATTTCTCAGAATGCACCGAGTCAGTCATTAAGGAGAATTATGTGGTCGTCTATGAGCTGCTCGACGAGATGTTGGACAACGGATTCCCCCTGGCTACGGAGAGTAACATCCTCAAGGAACTGATCAAGCCACCGAACATTCTTAGGACTATAGCTAACACAGTTACAGGGAAATCTAAGTAAATACGTTTTGGGTTTCCCTGCTTGGGAATAACTTCTTTAATTTAATTTTAGTGTGAGTGGAACTTTGCCCTCTGGACAGCTTTCTGCGATTCCTTGGCGCAGGAGCGGCGTGAAGTACACCAACAACGAGGCATACTTTGATGTTATTGAAGAAGTGGACGCTATCATTGATAAATCTGGTTCTACGGTATTCGCTGAAATTCAGGGCTATGTAAGTTTGTGGTCCTTAATTTTGAAGTCGAGAAAAATCGAACAGTTTTTACATTAAATATTTTTAGCTGAGTTTTACTCAGGAAAGTGGTAGGGTTTGATTTAAACTAAGACGCTAAGCCTTAAGCCTGCCTTAGCATTGCTTAATAATTGATATTTAAATTTGTTCAAATCTAGTCTGGTTTAAGACGAAACTCTAATAGAATTATGTATTTCGTTTCGAGTTAAATCGAATGGCTTTCAATGGCTGATTGCGCGGCCTTGGATTCTATGAATCTTACATGCAATTCAGCTATTAAATTCGCTGAGTTCTAATTCGAAACAAGCAATATTTTACCTGATTTTAAGCTAATTCAATTCTTCTACAAAATATTTCTTAATTCTGAATAACGTTGCTCAAATTGCGATTTAGGACGTTTTATAAGGCAAACAAGCCTACCAAAATCATTTGACATTATAAAAACGATACTAACAAACACCCACAAAATTAGGTTTCTCTTAGATTTTGATAGAAAATGAAATATTAAAAGAAAAACATTAAGATTCACAACGAACCTCTCTGGGCACAGTGATTGCGAGGTCTCTGCGTTTCCACAAAAGCTGCGATATAATGTTGCAGTTGAAACTGTTCATTTAAAATTAAAAATTGAAATGAATGCACATATTTTGCATGTACATAGTTCAGAAGAAACTTACAACCAACATAAATTAAACAATAAATTTCAGATCGACTGCTGCATAAAGTTATCAGGAATGCCTGATTTAACTTTATCCTTCATGAATCCTCGACTCTTCGACGACGTGTCCTTCCACCCTTGCGTCCGATTCAAGCGATGGGAATCAGAAAGGATTTTATCGTTCATTCCGCCGGACGGAAATTTCAGGCTAATGTCTTATCACATTGGCTCTCAAAGTGTTGTAGCAATTCCCATTTATGTAAGGCACAATTTATCCTTTAAAACTGGAGAGCAAGGGCGCCTAGATATCACAGTGGGTCCTCGAACTACTCTTGGACGGACTGTGGAGCACGTCAATCTAGAAGTTTTCATGCCCAAGTGTGTGTTAAATTGCGTTCTGGTTCCAAATCAAGGAAAATACACTTTCGATCCAGTCAGCAAAACTCTACACTGGGATGTTGGCCGCATCGATATATCTAAGTTGCCGAATATTCGTGGAACTGTAAGGGTTTTTTTTTAAAGGCTGAACAGTTTATTTAAATTTAGAAAACTAATTTCTATCTTTCTAGGTATCCATAGCGGCTGGAAGTTCGACTTTGGAGACAAATCCATCAATTAACGTGCAATTTAGCATATCCCAACTGGCGGTGTCGGGGTTGAAGGTGAACAGATTGGATATGTACGGCGAAAAATACAAACCCTTCAAGGGTGTCAAGTACGTGACGAAGGCCGGCAAATTCCAGATTAGGATGTAAATTTTATTTCCATATATTCTCGTTGTATAAGGTAATGTTCCGAAGTTATATAAATTTTTGTACTAAATATGATCTTTCTCGTTTGGGGGGGAAAGGGTTGTTAAGTTTGCCCCTTAATTCTATGTAGGAATTTTTATTATTGCAAGATTGGGTAGAATTAGCAGTTAGTATCTATTGAAAACCTATACCTCTACACTTATTATTGCTTAGATACTTAATTCTTGGGTAGCGTAAGGGCTAGTAAAATGAGTGAGTTTTCCAAACAATCCTTAAATTTCATGTTACAATTGACTGTACTTTAAAGTAAATATAAAACCAAGACTCAGGTTCAGAATTGGAGATGCAAAAATGTTTTACCACTGTTGATGGAGTATTTCATTACATTGGTTTCATTTTAATCTTAAAAGATTAGAAACCAAAATGTAAAAGGGGTATGTATGAAAAATATAAGTAATAATTATTTATATATATGTACTTTTGTTTTACATGGTTTATTTGTATTGCTCTAAATAGTGCGAAATTGTTTTTGTTTATTTAGATAGCACTAATCGTTACGATTATTTTTCCATCTGAGTATACAAATAATATAACTGATTGGTTTATTCAAATCAATAAAGGAAATAGAACATGACAACTAGTTAACTCACATGCATCGATTCTATGCATGTTTACATTTTACGTATATCGCAAAATGATTATCTTTCTAGGATTAAATAAGAATTTTGAGCGACTTTAAAATTCTACATATGTTCGATGTACAATATCAGTCTTTTAAGGATTAAAATGTAAAAAGAAAAAGGTTTTCATAACGATTAAAAACAATTGTCTTATGGTCGTACAAACGTTTTAAAAATCAAGTAAACACTTAGGTAAAACAAAAAATAATTGGTTTTTTTAGCTACTGAATAAAAATTTACTTTGCATATCTATTCATTAAGAGATCATATAAAAAAATGAAATATTTGTCATGAGAGACGATACCCTCTCCTCGTCAATTAAATCGCACTTAAAGATTTTTTTTTTTACCATTTTTTAATCAAAATAATTATTGTCATTAATGATTTCGTGAAACAGAGCTGTTGGAAACTTCACCGCACATATTTTAGGTATAAGGTGAAAGAGCAAGTCATTTATTTAATGGGCAACCATTCTCACTAAAAGCAATTAAATTTTGCATTATATAATGCCTGTAGGTAGCCACGGTAAAAAAAGTTGATTAATGATTAAATATGTAAAACATCTATTTATTAACATTTATAATACAGCTTTTAAATAAAATCAAAAACCTACAAAATGAGGCCAAACTTTGGGTCGCTGATTAGGAGTTTTCTATTATATTTACGAAATTCAGTATGGTATATAATAATTCTTCACTTTAAGTAATTTCCATGATAATGAATATTAGCAAAAATTAAACTTTATGGTTTTTACATTTCAATTGATACGAATTCTCTTGAGCGATTAATTTAAATTTTGTGGATGAAAGCCTTATAGCAATTTTATAATAAAATGATATTAATAAATCATTATTCATTTTAAAGTACGATTAGATTAATTTTGAAATTACTGCTCGACGTTTTATTATTTAAAAGATTTATTTTGATAAAAATAACAACGTATCGAATTTAATTTAAACAACATTTTAGTGACTAGAAAAATCATTTTTATGTCACTATTACCCTTAGGATATCCTCAGGGTAAAAACATTATTTTTTTGTTTAAAAAAACCCTTAATGTTCTGTGTTTTGTGTACAAAATCAATACGTGGATATTAAATGTTGATATTTTAAAATGACGAATATATCAGCCTCTCAAGATTTAATTTCATTTAAATTCCACAGAATTTTGTTTTTAAAATGCTGATTAAAATGTACTGGAACTTCAGAAAAATAGATATGCAGGATTTTTGAGATCATTGATTTCAAATCTCGTATTTCAAAGTAAAATAAAAATTTAATAAAGCGAACCCAAATTGGCAGCCACTTTCTATTACTAATAATACTGCGTTTACTTATAAATCAAATTATATAATGCACCTTTAAAGATTAAAATATACAAAATCTTAAAAATAATACGACTGTAACGAAGATATTTACATATATATCTCCTGATTATGTAAAATATACCTTGATTATTAGCTCGACCTGATGAGAGGTGAATTTTGCGATCTTTATCGATTGTGTGAATAAAACATTTATTTCCATTTAACATATCTCACCTAGGCCTGAAGGTATAAAATATTGAAAAATAGAAATATAAATTTATAACACCTAGACGATAAATTCTTCTCATGAAAGCATCTGTTTTAGTTTTTCGTTTTCAAGTAGTTTAAAACGAAACATTATCAGAAATTCTTTGATTTTGTAAAAGTAGCAGAATCAAATGCTGTTTAGACCGGGCCTATTTATGCAAAAAGAAAACCATTTTTTTAATACTATTTATGTTTATTAGAATATCTAAAATTTTGTAAAATTTGCATAACTCGAAGTGAAACGGAGCAACGGCGCCTGAATGCGGCCCTGGTCTACATATTTCCACCGTGTAACACGGTTAGCTCCTTGTTGGAATCTTGAGAAGAAAAGGTGAAACGAGCGATATAGGAGCAAGAAGTCCGCAGCCACGATCTGATCAGTGGCGTTGCCTCTTTTACTTGCTTCTTTTTTTTTTCTGTATAATGCCTGTTTTATTATTTTATTTTTTCTTTAGACTTTAAGACTTCGACTGGGGGTTCCGGTATAGGCAGTTACTTTTCTTTGGCAGGTATATCGACTTCAGCAAATATGCTGACATTACAAAAGAAATAGAAAGATAAAAATGGGTATTATAGGGTCGTTTAGCGATTTGATGTGAAACTTGGCTCGACTTTGGAACGAGAAGACGTTGATGTATCGAAAGCCGCAGCAGCATTTTCCCTTCTATGAGCACGGTTTGCCGGGACGTGACTTATTTATGGGAATAAATTGCGGCTAGAGGAAAAGATAGTCAAGAGAACTCGAAAGGAGCACGTCAGCGGCTGGCTGGTTACATAAAATCAACTGGAGCTGAGGTGCGACTGTACAATCGCGGATTTTGTAGGCGGTTTGAATAAATTTAGCCTCAGATTTATTGACAGACATATACATAGCTATAGATAGATTTATCAATCTATAAACTGAATGCTGTATCAATTAGTAGTCGCTCTCCCCTACTTACTTCAACTAATTATCATGTAGGCCCCCGACGATCTTGGGGGCTCAGCACATGTGGAGGAGCCTCTTTAATTGGGCTCCTTTAACTGATCACCGATCAGTAGCACGCTTTCCTCGGTTTGCTCAATCAATTAGCAAGAAATTTATGAGTTGCTAATCAAAAGCGATTTGGAGCAACCCCAGTCTCTGTTTCAGCGCCTCCTTGAGACTTCTCTGATTCATATATACATATATAAATTTTTTTTTTTGTTGGAACCTCAGCGGCGACGAAAGAAATCCACTTCACACGTGTAAGTCCCCGCGCGACCGTAGAATGGGCCCTTGTTGCTGTTATAGGCTGCATAGAGACTGTTGGCGAGGGAAAGCGAACGATTAGAAACGAGTTGAGGTTGAGACTCTGCTGTCCAAGAATATGAAATCGAGCAATATACGAAAGGAGGATTGGCTATTTGCACTCGGCCAAAGAAAAGACCGGTTCCTTAGCGGGCTTGTGTATGTTATGCACCCACAAAAGAAAAATTGATCTGCGCGCGGTCCAACACTATCACTAAGACAAAGATTAAGACGACGACGACGACGACGACGGGTACCCGCGGGGCCACAGGTATGTGATCAATGTGCATAACCCAACTATACTTGAACTTCTAAGACGTGAATGGTATCCAAGACGGAGGCTGTGCGCCGGAGCGCTATACTTAAGGTCAGTGACTGCGCACTATACGGCTGCTGGAGGTTTTTCTTCCCTTTAGAGCATATCCGACTATAACGACGGAGCGGACTCTGAGGTTTCGGAAGAGGGCTCAGGCGATGCCCGAGATAAGAGGGCTCACTGCTTAGGAGAGCCTGGCGATGTCTTAATTAATCTTTCATGACAGCGGTTTAAGCCTTCGCCAAAAGTACTCTATTAGCCAGATGAATGATTTTTGACACGAAAAAGATTTCGGTGCAATTTACTGCTGCTGCTGCTGCTGCTGCTTCTGCTGCTGATTCTCAAATAAGATGAGACCCACCCTGTTGATTAGGGCTTCTCGTTTGTCTCGTTGGTGGTCCAAGTTTGGTATAATGTATATAGGTAACGAAATACGCATATATATGTGTATGCATTAAAGTACTTTCTCCATAAATCGGGGCTACTGGAGTAAAAAATTCGGTCATAAAATTATACCTTCATTGATTCATTAATGATGATTTATTTGCACTTTTTCTATTGGAGTCCTTTAGTACCCTCGATACCAACAATGTAATTTAAAATATTGATACCAGCCAAGGGTTAAGTAAACCTTAAAATTTGTAGAATAATACTTTACTACTACTTTAATATTAATTGAAAGAGAGATTATCTGGCAGACATCTTTCGGTCCTTAAATTTTCATAAATGCAAAAAGGAAAGATTATAATTAAAGTAATTTAACAAAGTTTCATTAATTAATTGATATTCCTTAATTTACATCACATCCTTTAATAGGAAATAAAAATGCCAAGTATACGACAAACGATCGTAAAGTTATTTTATGTAGGGAATTTTTTTAATGTTCTTTAAGAAGCTTGAAATTGAAAACCATTGTTTATTTAACTATTTTAAGAAGTGCTCGACAGGGGAGTATAACTGATTTTAAAACAAGCGCAACGGGTGTTCATACATGCATAGGTATTAAAATTTAAGTATCTTTCATCTTTTTATCGTCGATTATATCAATTTAAAATATTTAATGCAGGAGTATTGTCTGTTATAAAGCTTCATACAAGAAAATATTTCAATAATGACCCGTGACTCGTTTTCTGCTGATTGAAACAAAACAAAAATTAAGAGGTAATGCATCAGGTTTTGTGCCAATAAGACGAATATATAAAAAATGCATAAAATATGTTCCATATATTTTTTGATAAAAGTATATCGAATATAAACGAATACATGGTTTTTGTACGAAATCATGAAAAGATATGTAGTGTCGAACTTAAAACCTTTTACTTTCAATTCATTTTAGAAACGAAAGTTTAAAACATTTCTAGAGGTTGAACGTATTCTAGAATATCTCAACCATTGGATTGGGTAGACTTGGTATATGGTTTTTTAGCCACATTTCGCCACGGTTTTGTCCACAATTTTACGTGAAATTTTGTGGAGTCTCAAACGGGGCGAACAAAACCCAGGAGGAGAGGTCAAACTGCATTCCATTCTTGGGTACCATTCCAAGTACCCAGCTCTCGGAGTCGCGCATATATTTCCTCTGCGTCGTGACTGTACATCACCGAGCGTGTTGTATATAAGCCTTATTTGCCTTTTCATCCGCGGTCTTATGAAAAATCTGAGAGTCATCTCGCGGGGATGTAAGCGCAGCATTGGCCAAGCCACTACGGGGCAAAGGGACAGAGAGGAGTGCTTCTTCTGAGGCTTGTTCCTCAGAAAGAAAAATGTTGCCGTTCATCTCTCCTTGCCCGGCTCCAGACCGCTCCGCGGTTGCGGCCCACCATCAAAACGTGTTCGATTACTCGCCTGTTGCTTGGGCTGCCGCAGTTTACCTTTATTGAAGCCACCGGTGGTAAATCTGCTTTGGCTCTGCTGCAACCGTTGTCCGGTAACCAGATTTTTTTCCATGTACCTCACAAATCTTTGCGTAATTCGGGAGTCGAATAGACAGACGGCAGCATTTTTCTGTTCTTCCTCTGGGTCTCGTGAATGAGAGTTAGCCCCAGCCCAGGACTGGAGGTCTAGCTCGCCGAAGAAAGTTAATTATTTTTGTTAATCTTTTGCCTTCTGTTTTTTTTTTTTTTTCTTCTTGTGCACCTTCCACAGAGCTCACGTGAGATTGGACTTCATGGCCAATGCTGGACGATGATTTTTGGAGTAAATGGTCGTGAATGATGGAGCAAATAATTTAATGACCCAACCAACGCCGGGGATCATTCACATCCGAACCAGAACTCTAAACACCGGTACTATTGCGATAGATTCACTTTGGGTCTGTGATTTATCGATAGGTTGTTTACACTCGACACGCGATTCTCTGCGGACGTGGTACAGCAATAGTGATTTCTTATTTTTATTATAAGAAGCTTTAACTATGAAACTATAAGTGGTAGACTACTAAAATAAATTTTCTTTAGTTTCTTATTTATATTTCTTATACACAGTACCTACCTTAAACTTATCTGTTTTGCTTTAAATATTAAAAACTAATAAAGGTTGATAAACTAAAGGTCGTAGCTGAATCATGGTAACTTTTAATGTCCAGTACTAAAATTATAAAAATCTATGTAATCATATCGATTTTAAGATAAAAATATGAAATTCAAATTTCCGATTAAAAAATTTTGATTAGGTATTATTTAAAATAGTGCAACGGTTGTAAGTTAGACTTATCCTGCAAACTGCGAGAAGCAACTGACTAACTTTATTACTAACAATACTAACAATAATAAAAAGATAAGAAAATTAAAAAGAATATCTATTTGCTTTGCATTCCTATATTATGCTATAATTGCACAATTACGTCGATAACGAGGCCATAATGGTATAAACTTTATTAGTACTTTTTAAGAAAAGCTGTTTTTGAAAAATAATTGGTTTTAAACTAAAGTTTTTTGTTTGGATTTTGAAAGGATTGTTATTGCAATAAATTTAATGAAAGTTTGAAGGTGCAAGGTATTTAATAGCTGCATGCTTCCTTTCACGGCTTATTCGCGAGAATGTGCAAATAATGAAAAAACATAAGATAAATTTTGTTCTTCCTTGTAATCGCTCAACTCTACAGTAATTCCCCAAATTGGCTAGACGTTCCCATTTAGCAGAAAAAGAAAATATTAATAGGGCATATAGTTTGCATTGCAAATGAAAGTAGTAGAAGAGAAGAAACGTGCCAGGCAAATTAGGTAGTTTAAAACTCGAAAGAGCCAGACTCATTGTATGGTTTACCTCAATTGGTATGCAAATTTTCATGAAAAAGACTGGCTGACGAGAACTAATTTTACAGAAAAAATAACTTTATTCATTATCAATTTACCAACGTCTTTATTTTCATAATCTTAAACTTAAACAGTCAACTGATTTAATCTGCTGCATATAAACCGTTTAAGTATTAAACAAATTAATTAATTAAATTTTACAATAGTTTCGCACGTATTTTCCGGGTGACAAATTAGAAGCCGTTCCGGTCGACTAGATCTAAGGATTTGGCGGCTGATTATTGAGGATTTTTACAATGGGCACGCGCAAACCTTGAAATTAAATGGGGAGCTTAATTGCGCTTATGTAATCCACGGAATCGCGACAGCTTGATCTTGTCTAGAGAGTGACGGAGGCTCGGCGATGAGGGGCTCAGATGAAGCAAAACAGTTCGTTCTTGGCCACTGGACAGCGTAACTTCGACGTCATATCGGAACTTCCTCATAAAAAAGAAGACATAAATTAAATCGAGTCACTTGATAGGGGGCAGTGATTGTTGCGACGAAACGCTATCGCATTCATTCAAAAACTTTACTCCCTGAATCTGAAGATTTCTGCCTCCTCAAGTAAGTTCTAACTTTGATAAGTGATAACGAAGAAGTATCACACAGGTGGATAGAGAGATGTTGCAGAGGCAGAGGTTTCTTTGGTCTCATCAAATTTTTCTAAGAAATTGATAAGATAACACTGTTTTCCCTCTTTATGATGATGACTTGTCTGGATGACGAGGAATGTGACTCGGTCGCATCTTAATAAAACAAAAAAGAAAAACTCTTTTCGATCAACAAATTTTACAGATTTAAATTTTTGTTTTTAAAAACAGGAATTCATAAGGTATTTAAAATCTATGTGGGAATTTTATGGACATTTTAATGAAATAAGATTCAGCTTGTGTCTCGGTAACGAATCGTGTGATCGCTCTCAATTTATGCTTGACCCATTTGCATATCGCCACGCTAATTAATCCGGTCTGCGCCAGCTTTTTGTGCCACTAATTACTTATATAACCATTGTCGCGGAGAGAGTACTTGAACCCCTCGTCTGGCATTAACATAAACAAATTCTGATTGATTGGCGATATATAAAATTTTTTTTTTGTTTTTGCGTATGCAATAGTTCGGGTCAAAATCGAATATTTGGAAGTATTCAAGGCCTAAGGCAGAGGATATTACTTTAGAGGTTCCTTTCATTAAAAAAATGTTTTAAAGTACACTTCTATAACAATTTTTCAAAATATAATTGAATGTTATTAAGTTGTACTTTTTCGCACAATAATTCCACTTTTATATGTATCTTTTGCATAGGTATATTCCGTTCTATAATAAAATAAAAATAACATAATAAAATTTCGTGCATTTATAATTTATATGGAAAAAAATCTTAAATCGAATTTTTCTAGTAAGCACGCATTGTAACATTTCAGCAGAACGATTAAAAATCACTTATCCCTTGGTACAAAAATGAAGTATCACATCCAGTAGCCTTAAAACCCCAAAATTAGTACTGAAATACATTTCGTCTAACTAATGTCTGTTGATAGTGGATTTCGCGAAAATCTAAACATATATTTGAATGAAAAAATATTCATTTTACCGAAACTAAATCTCTCTCATCATCTCTTACGACCTCATCACTTTCTGAAGATAAGCAGAAGTTCTTGAAAACAATTTTACTATTTAAGAGGTTTCTTTGTTTTGTTTTATACAGAGATAAAAGTTATTGCAATTATTCCGAAAAATTAAAGTGCAACTTTTCTTTTATGTTACTGTTGAGTTTTAAGAGTAAGGTCCATTTATTTTTCTGAATTTTTAAAATTAAATATTATAATGATTTTGAGCGGCAATCACATAATAATTTTATAACTTAAGTACGGTCTAGAATAGAACTTCTCGAACGTTTGTCTACTCCAGTCTCTTCAATCAAAGTATTTCGCGGAAATTTAATCTTGTTTTGGTAAAAAACCTCAACACTAAGGCTGTATTTTTAATTACTTTTTTTTTAATATTATTAAACACATAAGCTTGAGATTAATAAAGTTAAAGAAGATAAGCGTAAGCTGTTTAATTTCAATCGATTTTACGGTTGTTGTTCCCCACCATTAGCTCAGTTAAACGTACGAACTCTTTAATCGTTTCGCAGTAATACCACAATTAAATATTCCTTTTTATCATTAAATTGTGTACTTTTTCAGACAACAAATCTCTTCAAAAATTAAAAACAAGAAATAATAATAAAAATAATAATAATAATAATAATAGTAAATTATAAAAGGTAGTTTATTAAGCAGAAACATGAATTAGGGATGAACAACGAGCAGAATTTGTTAAAAATAAAAATACTTATTTAAGATAAATTAAAAAAATTTGAAATACGTAGAAAATGTGATTTAATTTTTATTAAGGGATAAAAATCATAGCCTTTGTAAATCTATAATTATTTCATAAAAATTCAAAGTTACTTATCTCTTTTTTTACTGATGCTCAGAAATACTAATTATTTTTTGTGGAAAAACACACCAATTTTCTTAACCTTGTATTACAATAACAGAGAAGCGAAAATTAATAATTTAACATGTGTTACAAATGTCGACGGATATTTTGGTATGAATAGAAATTTAAAACAAAAACTATAGAACTAAAAAGCATGTTCAAAAAGAATAACATCTGCAGTCTAAGGTGGTACAAGAGAGTTCTAGGTTTCTTTTTCCTTGGGAAAAAAACTTTTACAAAATTTTAAAAGCAATTTTTTGAAATTAGTTAAATTAAATAGGTAATGTTTATGCATATAAAGAGTGTATGTAATTTATTTCGTTTATGGTTCTAAGTGTTTGACAGACAGACGATTAAACAGACATTGTAACGAGATTTATGGAGTGTATGGTAGTCTGGATACGGATATTAGAAAAATAAAAATTCTCACCGAATTGCTCAACCTTAAAGGAATAGTGAGTTACGTTCCTTCTCAAATTACTTTCAAGACTATTTTATCCAAGTGCGTCACAATTCACGTGCAGAAGTGTTCACTGTCGCAATCATTCAACTGTTACGAAAAGTAATTTGTCATATTCCCTGCGAGCCAAATCGTGGGGTATCATCGTCATGATGATGATCATACCGACCTTCATGCTGACGCTGGTGTGTCAGAATCGACCGAACTGGCGTGGTTCCATCTGGACGATTGGAGCATCCTCATCATGATCAATTCAGTCTGTTTTGCTAGTCACGTGTGCTCCAGTCGAATAAATTATGCCCATAAAACATATTGCGTAAAATATATTTAATACTAGCAGGACTCAAAAGAGTTCCTGATCATAGAAACGGAATCGTGCTCAATTCGATCAATGGCGCTATGTAGAAATTTGATCGCAATGAAATCGGATAACTTAATTAAGATCTTTGCGGGCCTCGAAGGCAATCAGAGAAGATAATCTTATCTTTTCCCGCCGAACTTTATTGTAAGTATGTGAAAAAGAAAATAGAGCCACTGATATTGTCGTCGTTCAATTTTTCTTTTCAAACTTCCACTTTTGTTTTTGGATAAAGAAAAAATATAAAAACAAGACGAAAACAATTACTAGAAATCAAGTTACTAACTCAGAGCACCCGTCCTTGTCTCTTATCTTAAGCGTGCTCTACATTAGATGTGCATGAAATAGGCAGTTGAGGTTGAATTCAATCCGCGAAGATCTTCGGGACTTCTAAGCGAACGCTCTGGTTTTGTTTGATATTATCAAATTACTGATAAAAAAAAATAGCCTCGTGCCAATCAGCCCAAGCAGGAAATTAAGCTGAGTTATATAAACTTGGCAGAGATTTGTTTAGACTAAAGGCGCTTGTGATTCAACGGACTTGAGACACTTGAATTTAGTGGCCAATTAGAGAGGCTTTGGCACTAATTCTCGGCATAAGACTTGTTTTCGAGGTTTTAACATTAAAATAACATTAACTCATGAAAAACAGAAGCGTGACCGAGTCCACTTAAGATCTCAAATTATGTACATAGTACCAGTATAAGAGGAAATTTAAGATAGCTGTCTCTATCAACAAATGGATTAAAGTTGCATTTCTTGAAGGGTTTAGCGCATTTAATAAGCAATTCATTCACTTTAGTATTATGTATATCATATTATCAGCTACTACAATTTCAGTTGACACATAGTTTTTGATAATTATTAATTCTGAGTCATTAATGCTGTTTCATGCTATTTCAGAGAACAGAATTTTTAAGGAATTTCTTTCATTAGTCCGGTGTATTTTAGGGTTTCGTAGCCATTATGATAATTTGATACATTTTAAAAATTTAAAAAAAACATTCAATCTAAACACTTAGTAATGCTACAATTCACTAAAAGGCTCAATTTAAAATTCAAGCATTCAAGCAGCAGTTATAAGACTTTAGTTTAAGTCAGTTCAATGAATTTTCAGACTTCAAGTCGACTTGAGGTTCCATGATCCATGCCTACTTGAAGCCTTAAAAAAGCAAAAAACCCACATAGAACTGAATTAGAAATCAGAAAGTAAAATAACTAATCAAAAATTCTAAAATATGAAATGGCTTTTAAAAAAATCGTTATTTTGCAATACTTACCCTATTTAATCAACGAAGTTTTTGCTTGGATGATTAAAACGGCTTTGGTAAAATTATATAATACGCTAAACTCTTATGCAAACATTACAATGAACTTTAAATATTACGTTTAAATTCACGATCTGGAAGATTTATGCCTTTGTTACTTTTGTGATAATCGAGAATTATCACATAAATTTTCAAGAGTTTGGTTTTTTTAGTATGTTTGATTGGCATAAATTGAGTTTGAGGTTTGAGGTCTCCTCACGGATTTTGATGAAACTTTATAGAAACATTAATTTAGAGTTAGGTTCGGAAGTCACAAATTTAAAGATTTTTAACTTTGAAATTTTGAACATTTTTACAGTTCCGTCGCGTTTTTTTCCATATTTCCACAATGTTTTGATGAAAATAGTGGACAAATCTTTACTACTTACTTCCATCTAATTTATGTAAATAATATTCAACATGAGTCCTGAAAATAAAAAGAATTTTACCTTCCTTCAATTTGCAGTTTCATAAGGTAAATGCGTGCTTGTCATCGTCGATAAGTTTGAAAAGATATTTATTTTAAATTCGTTAATTTCAAAGGTCCTTGAATAAATTTTTTTAGAAGAAAATGATGGAAACATTTTGAACTTAAGGCATATTCATTGCTTTTAACCCGAAATGATCATTCGTACAAGGTTTAATCATAATTCGTGACCTTAAACTCAATCTGTTCTAATTGATTTTCATTTATGAATGTAATTTTGTTGTTATATTCGTATTAATTGAAGAATTGATGAAGATCTGTATTTAATTATTCATCTCTTAAAACCACGGTTCGAGTAATGCATCTTATATAAAATTGTCTATGCATTTCAGCCATAACATACGAATCAAAGCGATTCGTTTCGTTTCTTATAATAAAATACCTGAAATGCATTAACTTAAATGAGTATGAATATCAAGAATAGAGTAGATAGAAGAATTCTTAAAAGTTGAATGCTTCGAGCATGGATATTAAGTGCCAAGGCCTGATGGCTTAGCTACTTACCTTATTTAAAAATTTTCTTTATATGGGTAAGGTAAGATAAGATGAAACACACCTATAAAAAATTTAGTCCTTCTTTATTAAACCTGTCTTTTAGATAAGGAATTGCATGAATATGTAGCTCCAAAGGGAGGGAAAAATTCATTGCTAATAAAAATTGTCTTAAAATCTGAACCTTAGGCTAGAATACACATGACGTTCTGGACGAATACATAAAAATAGTTCCGTCATAATAGGAATTGTATATAAAATTGGAATATTCATTTTTAAAAATTACAATTCATTTTTATTTTTCGTAAAAATACACCTACAATACATTGCTTTTGAGTCTCTTGAAAGTATCTTAAAACTTCTCCTGTAGTTCGCTTAAATTCTAGGCTTGCTTTCTTAAATTGTATAACTAAATACTTCGCATTTCTATCAGCTATACATGTACTCAGCTACTCCATGCAATATGTTTTATTGTTTCTACTCTTTCGAGTTATCTTTACAAAAAAAAAAATATATATATATATATGTATATATATTTCTTAACTAGTTAATGCTAAGACATTATAAATTTTAAAATTGCTTAATTAATGATCACAACTCTTATGCTTATCATAATTTACTCCATAATTTTAATTTTTTATTTGTTTAGATATAACTTGGCTCCTTAAGGAAGAAAAGGGGCGAAACAATTCAAAAAATTCTCCTAGTTACGTTTTAGGGGGAGGCAGGGGTGTTCCGAGCGCGGTGATTTTCGCAAAAGCAAGGGTGTTTTATGCGATAAGTAGTAGTTTATCCATAAGTAGGTGGATCTTCAATAAATGCTATAAAAAGACAAGATGTGTTGTCTTAGTGGAACAGTGGATGTACGATTTATAAAAACAAAAAAAAAAAAAGAATTAAGGTGCTTTTGGGTCATGCTTGATCGTGATCTTCACTTACTTGTGATTTTGAGGCCAGCTGAGAGGATTTTATTCAAAATGCGATCGGATCAGAGGTGCCTGCATTGAAAGATCAATCAGTCGATTAGTGGGTTTCATATTTTTTCTATTATATAAAAAGAAAATTTGAACTCACATAAAGTTGCAACACCTTTTGGCCACGAAGATATATATATAAAAAAAATATCAGTCCAATAAATTATATTGCTTTGTTCCCGATGCCGTATATTCTTATTATCTGGCAGACATCGTGCTCATCAGTTTGCGTGATTTATCGCAATTATGACAATGAAATCAATGGCGGTATATTTTCGATTTTCCTGTCTTTGCGGTGGGTTTCTTGTTCGATCGCATAAAGACCTCTAAATTGATAAGTAGCTGCGGTTGGTGTTGGCCTCTTCCTCTTTTCTTTTTCATTTCTATTTAATTTTTAACTATTAAAAAAATCAACCCAAAAATTAATCGCTTTAATGCCGCTGGGTATGGCTAGGTTCTTTCAGGTTTTCGAATTAATCAGGAATTCTCTATTTAATTTTTTTTTATTTATTATTATTTATTTTTTTTTTGGGAAAAAAGATGGCCGCTAAATTAAAGATCATCGCAAAATGTTGATCAATTATTGTGGCAGTGATAAGAGGCCCTTTTCGATAAAGGACGAAGAAAGCTGGAATCGCCACTGCGGCCAGCGCTCGTCGGAATAAATATACAATAAAACCTAAGTTAGAATAAAAAAAAATAAAAATCGTTTTACACCTAAACTTCTAAAGCATATGGCAGACAGTTTTATTTATTTATTTATTAATTTTTTTTGTATATGAAATATGTGCGTTGACTCGGTATATTGAGTTTTTTTTTCTTCAAATTTTCGTTTTTAAATCGTCCGAGTTTCTTAAAGTGCAACGCAAAAATCGAAGTGGAATGGCTGCATGCTTGTCTTCTTTTCTTTTTTTTTTAAATGTATTATTATGTCTTTTATCATGTTTTTTTTTTGTTATAAGTCGGGCTCACCTTATTGTTTCTTCAATTGCACTTTTCTTGTAGAAAAAGAAAATAATGAAAAACAAGATATAATATAAAAAAAAAAGAAATATTAAATTTAAAGAGAATATTTTGCGAATCCAAAGTGAGCCTAGGGTTTATGAAAAATGTTTTGTTTATCGCAACCCGAGGCTGTTTATGTCTCATTGTTTTGCTCGTTGTAGAATTTGTGAAACGCGCCTGAATATATAGATAAAATTGAGAACCATGAATATGTAGACGGCGATTGGGTATTGAATTTCAAAAATAAAAGTGAAGACAAAAAAAAAAAAATAATTCATAAAAATAAAAATAACAAAACATCAGAACATTTCCAGGTATAGGATTGGCAAGACCCTTAACAATTTTCAAGGGTTGAATCGCAATGAGGTTTGTGCAACATCTGCTGATGGTAATTTCTGGTGAGATTCGAAATTTATTTAAATTTATTAATTCATATACATTGCTATTCCAAAAAATAGCAATTTTACTATCAAACGTAGTTGCTTTATAATTTTTTAAGAAGAACCAGTTTCCTTTCGTTTTAATTAAACAAAGATGCTCTGGTGCATTCTTACAAAAAAAAAAAAAAAAATAGGGTGACTACGTAATCGTGGTAGGGCAGGGAAATCTTAGATACGAAAAATAGTATCTGGCAACAGCGCATACCTGCCTGATAGGTTGGGGTTGAGAATTGAAGCATCCAGACGCAACTCGCGATGCATTTTCTTTGATAGTGCGCGTGCAAGAAATAAAAATGTAAGACCACTGTCTTGTACGGTATTTTATGTATTTATCATGGTTCCCCTCATTTTATAGGTTTGTCTGTTTCAAATCGGCACATAAGTGTGTGCAGAGAGACAGACATTGGCGCTTATGTATAGGTGGTATGGGCATCTTCTTCAACTGGTGTGGTCTCTGTCGCTGTCGATGGCTATGCACTACGATGGTTGTTTAGCTTAATTCGGACAGGGTGACTTGTTTTTTTTTTTCTAAGTAGGAAACGGTTTTTTTTTTATTCAAAACAAAAAAAAAATAATAATTTCTTAAAAAATTTTGTACCTAGGAATTAATTTAGAAATTGGGTGATTTACTGGGATTTATATATGTGGTTTTTAATCAAACCAAGTCTTTCCCATCTAATTTAGCAGATAAATCATGTATGATCTCCTTATAAACTAGCGGATCTATATTTTTTCCTAGTTGATAAAGGACAAACCAGTCTCCAATTTGGCACTTATTAGATATATTTTCAATCTCTTCATGATTAGATAGTCGTGATCTAGCTCTGAGCAATAGAAGACGTACTCTTGGTCCCATAACAACAGCTAGACGATAGATTAGCGACATACCGGACAGGATGCTTAAGATTATAAACCAAAACCATAAGAAAACGTAGATTTTCTCGTTGACAATGTTGAGCGGTAGTACGCAAAGTCCATCAAATTTTTGCACTGAACCAGATGGACCGTATTTGTGGAATGTACATTTGGTGACCTTTGGAAATACTCTAGCCATTGGATCAATCCTTTCGTCTGGTTCCATTTCGGTGAATTTTAGTACATCACTGCCGTAAGTTGAAAATTCTCCGTCCAAAAAGAAGTCCATAAAGTAGATTTGTCCAACAACGTTTATAAAGTTTAACGCTTCACAGATGAAGAATCGGAACGCGTAGAAATTGTGTCGATGCAAATTCTCGTGGAAGTAATCCAATAAAATCTTTTTTCTGTCCTTTTTACATTCCTCATTAACAATTGGACAGTTGAGATCCATTACAAGCATCTTAATTCTTCCACCTTCCCATGATTTCCAGAGATATCTTGGAACGTAAAATAAGATCGCTTGGAAGAAGAGCACGAAACAAACCCACTGATAGTACTTGTGGTATTTAACCTCATCTTGACCCTCGATATGGCTCGCAACACCCGGCTGTACCACATCTCGTCCAGTTGTACCAGTTAACCGATCTGGTATAGTAAATGTCGAGTAAATCCAACAGTAGGTGTCCATAACGCTTAGTGGTATTTCATCAACGATACAATCTATCGGATCACCGATATACTGTCGTGACGTGACAAGAAGCGAGAATGCAATTAAAATGATAACGGTCGCTTTATAGTGCATTCGAAAGACATTGTTATCGATACAAATTTGATCGATCTTCAGCAGGCCCTTTACAGAGCCAAAAACATCAAACATTTTGGCTGGCTGTTTCTTTTACTTGCGGCACTATCACAAAATCTTTCTATTTTTTTTTTATATTTTACTAAACAAAATTTGTATTCAGTTAAGGTTTATTTCATTAATCGAACCATTACACATTGAATCCAAACACAAGTGAAGAATAAAAGTATCCAAGAAACGAAGATCTCAAATGGCACAGATCACCACTATTAAATTTTCTTAACAACGATCTTCCGGGAGCGTAGATAAGGCGGTAAAATAAAACAATTGAATCGATCACAGTTGCGGCGATAGACGGCGACTTGTCCAAAAGTCGCACTTCATATGGGCCAAATTTTGTTATCTGTGAATTTAACTTTAACTTTTTCACACTTAAAAGTTTTTTACTTTTTCCTTCCTTCAGGTAAACATTTAGTTCCGCACTCTCGCTGGTGATCGCCAGAGCGAACGGTTCGAATTCAAAGTCGTGACTGCTTGACAGAACGAATGCGAAACAATTGCTCTCGTTGCGTTGCGTCTAGCAGAAGAGGTGGAAGACAGATAAAATGGAGGGGAGAGAGATATCCCACCCTAAAATATAATAAAATTTCTCCTCACCCTAACACAATTTTAGCGCAGATGTAAATCTGCGGACAAAAATTATTTGTCCATGTGAGCTGCAGATGTGTTTCAAAGCAGTTCCATAAAACACTCTGGAGTAAAATTTTTTTTTTCAACGAAACGATATACTGTGGTAGGATTCCCCTAGGAGCGCTCTGACTCTCAGATAGTTTTTTTTGTTTTTTTCAACCGGACAAGACCCTCAAACATACCTTTAAGCTTCGTTTGCGGCTTAACATATACAGGTATAAAAATGCACGATCGAATCGATCGTCTCTCTGCGATCAAGCCAAATATCAGAATCGGTCAGAGTCGCGATCACTGATCTCTGAGCGAATCTAAAGACAACATTTATAAAAGAATGGGGTAAAGCCAGGCGAGAGGGATTTAGCAGCTGGAAATGTTTCTTATGATCGAAAAGATCCGGATTTCTCTCGCTTTGTAATTGGTCGGCAACAAGACATTAAAACATAAGCGCTACCTGCCCTGCATACATATTTTTCTCTGTTGTATGCCACGTCTTTTGTCCTACATCTTCCCTTGTTTCCTGCTAAATCTGCAGGACAAAAACCAGGATATGCCCTTTTTAGTACCTCAGTACATTTGCAATGGTTGAGCCAAATTTTCTGCACTATTGCATCATTTGAAATCATAAAACTAGAAGGTAATATAATTTTGGCTAAAAAGCTAGATTTTAGGTTGATTTTGCTACAAAGTTAATAATATTTAAAAATCGTCATAAAAAAGTAAAAATAATAAACAGATTAAAACAGTGATGGTTTCTTAATAATTAGATATTAATTTAAATTATGGGTTCTATGTTTGTAGGTGCAAATTAACTTGGTTCGACTTTATTTCGGAACCTTATCATTGTTACATGCTCACTTAAGCACAACCATTTTTCACTATAAAAACTGGGAAAAAAAGTAAATACACTAGTTTTAAAATTCATGTCTAAAATAGAAAATAGAAGTTGAGCTTAAATTTAAGGAAAAAAATGTTCTCATCCTCGAAGGCTGCTACCCCATCCAGCATATTTTCCAGATTTAGCCCCCTGTGAATATTTCTTGTTTCCAAATCTGAAGAAATGGATTGGCGGTAAGAGATTTGGTTCGAATGAAGAGGTTATCACTGAAACAAACGACTATTTTGAGGGTCTCGAAAAGAGAAAAGAGAAAACCTGTAATTTTAAAGGAATAAAAAATTTGGAAAAACGCTGGACTAAATGTAAGAGGTGGATAGAGATAAAAGGAGATTACGTTGAGAAATAAATCGCTTATTTATCGAAAAAAAAAACATCTTTTATCCAAAAAGTCATTGACTTATCAAATTACCATCGTGTATAGATCCAAATCGACACCTTTTACTATTATAAAAATTAAGCACCTTTTTAATACACAACTTAAGATTTACAATATAGTAAATAAATATTCTAGTGAACTAGCTTGAACGCAATTCAACCCACAGATTCTTGTGATAAATTTTGTTCTTCTGAAATAAAATTAAAAAATAGAAGTTCTTTACTGTGTAGTAAATAACAAATATTAGCGCTTCAATTTTTCCGCAAAATGATTGTACAATTGTTAATCAACTCCTGATTTATTTTAGGTACTAACTGTGAAAATATAATTTCGAGGTAATTACGTTTAAAGAAAAGATTTACATTTTAAACTTCAATGGAACAGAATGAATGGATTCGAAAACCAAGAATAATGTGCAAGGTTAAAATTTTAGGAATTTTAGTGTCTTGACTTTCCAATCGATTGAAAAACTGCACAACAAAGTTCCAGCCAACTGAAAAATTTTATATAACTGGCATTATATTCCTCTATTCTCTAAATATTTTTTGGACATCGAAAATCGACTGTTTAATAATGCCAATTTTAAAGACTTAAAAATGTGATAGAGTAATTGAATTTGTTTGGCAGTGGAAAAATATAAAAAATTTACAAATTTGATGGCAAAATTGGTTCTTGAAACAAAATTTGTCTTATGTCTATGAACGTGTAATTTGAAATGTAAAATTTGATATATGAATTGAATTTAAAATCATCCTTTCATGCAATTGAAAATTTTTAATCCAGTTTAGGAAGATGATATATTTCGTTTTTTTATAGTATTGCCGATCAACAATGTTTTAATTTAATCCGAGTACAAGATGCTGTTTCTTTACTTTAAAGTGATTTTATTTGGTTTGCTTAACCAAAGACCAGCTTATTGAAATATGAACCCTTTTTCGATCAAGGTCCAGCTCAGTGAGTACTTGCAGTCTATTCATGTGCAAAACTACTTTACACTTCTAGGAAGGCTCCTCTTGGCTTGCGGCTGCCTACATCCTAACCCTTTTTTCATACGATCTTTTATTTTATTTAAAAAAAAAATATATGTATTTTGCCGTAACTTGATCACCAGAGATTTGCGCAAAAACACAAGGTCCGTTGGCTTCCCAAAAAATTATGTTACTCCCCTGCATCTGTATTCGCTTCTGCATAATATAAAAAAAAAGAAATATATATATATATAAAATACAATCAAGATCACCTCAACTACTTGTGAATGTTGATTTTCTTTTATGAACGCCAACCTTGCACGACAAGATCAGGTTCTCAAACAACTGAAGGAAATATTGTACGAATGTGTTACATGAATCTTAAACTTGGTGGCGAGGGAAATCAATGCAGGTGACAAAAAAAAAAAGGTAAGCAAAGAGTGCGCTAATTCCTTCGGACTTGTCCACTTGAGCAGTTTTTTATTTTTTTTATTTTTTCGTTGCAAAAAACTATAGCGAAAGAATTGCTGTTTTTACATAATCAAAGCGCACTCGATCGTAAATTGACAAAAGAACCGAAAGTGATTGCTCACTGTGTAAAATGAACAATAAATCTGCGAAACTTCTGCATTTATAACATAAAATCCTGGACTCTGGTATAATGTCCGATTGTTTTGAGTGCAGCTAATTCTAGTTAATGACTATTGATTACATACCTCGATATAATGGAATTTTGGGGCCTTCTTAAAACCTTCTTAAGTCACTTTTTTCGCTTGAGTTCAGAAATCATTTCCGGCATTAAAATAGATTTTCAGGTAAGCAAATTGTTTTTCCACCCGCTGGCGTCTTTTTCAGATGTTCAAATTATTTCTTTTATCAGCAGCGGTCGTATTTCACGTCAGTTGCTTAATGATGATACCAAAGATATTTTATCATTGGTCGTGTTATCTAACCGCTCATGAGCAGTCAGGCTCATATGGAAAATTTCAATTGAAGCCACGATATTGCATGACAATTGTATTGAACAGCGAAAGATACCAAACCCACATTAAAAAAAAAACAATCGTAGTGCAGAATTAATTACATTTCCGGAGTTTTGGAGTAATCACAGGAATATTAACTCATCAGCTCTAATTAAATGCGTCACATCACATTAGTTAATAATTATTTTAAGTATCGTATTGAGTACCCTTCTCGTCGTTAAGATAAATTGTAGGAATGCAATGTAATATAATTAAGAATTAAAGATTGCGACAAATTGTAATTTTGTTAATTACCTTTTCATGTAACAGTACAGCATACTTTAAGTATGATGTTTCTAATAGAAAATAAAATGAATTTTATCAAGGAAATGCCTCTATCTTAATTTAATATAGTAAAGGTATTTATTTTCAACTGATTTGTAAATATTTCAAATGTATTGTACATATTTACAATGTAGAAATTATTTTTGATATTATCAGATGCAGCCATATGATGTTAAATAGTTGAGCTACGTCTATTATTTATTTGAAAACTATCTAACGTGTTTTTAATCGTTATTAGATTATTAAAATCTACAGTAAGTGTATAAAGAAAACCTCGCATTTTACATTTATTAACGGACATATTAATCTTAATATCTTAAAAAATCAGGCGATATCACAAGTTTTTTTATTATGTACATATGTACGTATATCTTGAAAGGTACCGAGTATAAAAAGATATGACTTATTATGAGAATTGTTTGCTCTGTTGAGTACTGTGGAAAAAGTACTCAAAAGTACTTATAATTTAAAAGAAAATTAGTTCATAAACATATTTTATAATATATTTACTTATTCTTAAACTCAATTAGTTGCCACTCCGATTTGATTAAATCAAATTTTTTGTTTGAAGAAATATACATTTAAAAATCAAAAAGGCGCTCCTTTTTATATTTATTGATAATTTGAAGTGGAGGTTAAAGTCTAAATTGGGTAACATTGGGAAATTTTTAGGATTTCTTTTAGATCAATTTGCTAATATTTTTTTTTTCGATTGTTTTTGAGCATTTTGAAATTAATAATTCACCATGTTTAATTTAATTTTATTGAAGAAAGCCATACCATGTACTAAGGAGGTAAATATAATTTATGGAGTTAATTGGAATATATTTTGCTTAATGGAATTTTAGAATTTATTATTAACAACAAACTATTGCCAGGTTGAAAAAGAAAACTGAATGATGGTATAGGTGACGAAATTATCTATTGTCGTTTTTATAGCGACATTCGATCTAGTGTATAGAAATATGATGTCGCTTATACAGCGACATTCGTCCGCAAAGGATTAAAAGTTGACTGCCTGCGGAAAAGTATTATCTATAATTAACAAAAAAACGTTTATATCAAAATCGATCAATTATGTTTTAAGATAATTGTCTCACTGCTCAAAAAGCAGTGGTTTGAGATAATCACATTTACTCCACCAAAGTATAAGATATAAAATCACACGGCACGGTAATTGTGAGAATTCTTACTCATCTTTTTAGATCAAACAACAATCTTAAGATATTATAGAAGTGAAAAATGATAATGATTTTTTGAAATCTCTAAATGATAACGATTTTTTTAAATCTCCCCTCAAAGAAAACAGAAGATATATGGGAAAATTGTAAACATTTTGAATACATTTTATGGGATTCGTCGAACACCCAATGATCAGTGTTTTCTTTCATATTTTATCTTATAAAGGTACAAAAAACTTTCGAAACAACAACTTCTTACTCTTATGGTAACGATTCCATCAATCCACTTACAATCAATCTTATTTCCCCTTAAATAAATCTCAGTCAGCTTAAAGCAACGACACTTTATTTACCCAAATATGTCTCATTTCACCGATTTAAACGAAAAAACAACCAACATAGTAAATGAAAAACGTGCCACAGTGCATGTGTAAAATGTCTGAGTAATAACAAAGTTCGAGATTTCGATTATGTCGAGTCACTCACCCACATTTTAAATTTTATGATTTCGATGCTTTTGTTCCCCGGTGAAAGCACAAAAATATGTTGAACGTAAGAGAGTAGATGAGGTGCTCTAACAACAGTTCAGTCGGTGAATTCGATCAACATGGTGCTAGACCAGGTGTTTCTCACGGCGCCGAAGATTGTTCAATTATCAATTTCATGTTGGCGTTCTGTTTTTTTTTCGAGTTCCATAGATCACACAAAGCGCAAAGCTCAGCCTTAACCCACATTGTTTCGACATGCGACGGCTGCGATTTGTTCGTGAAGTTTTGTATCTTTTATTTTTTTATACCTGTCCAAAAGAGCGACTGAAGCCGCTAATTGCTGGCCATCTACGAGGTAGTAAAGTTCAGCATATTCGAAGCTACCATCTCCAGGTTCGAGGAAATTGCTATTAAGCATTTTTAGCTTTGAGTCACCTGCGAAGGTTCCATTGAAATGAGTAATGTTTTTATGTAGGTATGTAATTTATAATTTTGTTTGCCCTATAAACCCCTAACTGCTACTTAAGCAATTTGAATAGTCTTCCGGATCGTCGATCTTTAAAACTGAATTTGTTAAAATATTGAAAACTTAAATTATTAAATGTATAAATTCAAAAAAGCAAAGCGATAGGTACTAGTTTTTGCCAAAAGCTGAATTTACATTTTAATCATTCTCAACACTTAATATAATATCACTTTTGATATGCAATCAAAAAAGAAATAAGATATAAGTAATGCATTTGCTGATGTTGCATTTATGGTATACCGGATTATATTTGTTATGACGCTTCGATTAACCGAATCATCACAACATTTATTTAGAATTCTGTATGTGGTGACATAATTTCGCAAATAATAAAACTAAATGGATAGTTTTACCATTTGCGAAATTATGTATATGACTTCTGCCATGTTCACTATTGAAAAAATTTACGTATAACCGACAGTTTGTACTTGATAGTTGACAAGATTGGTTTTTTATCGTACAGAAAATATTTAAAGTAGAAAGGTATATTTAATCGACTCTTTTTGGGTATATACAGCATATGTAAAATTTAAAAATTTAATTTATACCATGTGCATTGAGTTCACTGTTCGGGTAACGAGGATAAGAGAAAAATGTGGTGTAAAACAATTATAGAAGTTAAAAAACCCTTTTACACTCAGTACAATTCAATTGTTCATGAATACCTATATAATTTCAAACTAGAAACAAACTTATATTTTGGAAATCAATTTTTAGTCGATTACTATCTCAAAAATCTCACAATTAAATAATCGACGTCCTCCCCCAACCCCATTTTAAAATACTAAAATACTACAAATGAGGATTTCTCAAAAATTAAATAATCGACATTTTTCCCCCCTTTTATATTACTTCAAGTGAGGATTTCCGATTTTGACCTGCACTCGGTTTCTAATTCTGATTCGGAACTGTCAATTATATGTAAGTAATTTTAAATAGTCTGTCAATTTTAAATTCTTTAATATATGAGTAGGCCATATAATAACTATAAAAAATATCAAGTACCACACCTCAATGAAAATAAGCTTTTAATTAGTTTTGATGAGTAAATAGTCCAAAATTGATAGTGCAAATTAATTTTTTTTTACATTTTCTAAAAACCACATCTAGGATCATGACATCAGTCTGACTAATATAAAATGCAAAACACGGGGAAAGATCAAAAGTTCCCGCTTAGCAGTATGTCGGTTAACTAAGATTTTGAAATACTTAAATCTACTTTCAGTCTCAGAATATGTTTTACTAATTCCATCAAAGAGACCTTGACTTAGATGGAACAATGCACGCGGAATATAAAGAAGATTAACTAGGTAGAGTCAGAGACTACAGTCTTCAGCCTCATTTTCAACTATATCAACGTGCAATTTCTGCCATTTCAGAAGTATTTCACGTTCCATTATGAGAATAAAACGTGGTACAGCTGAGCTCGCCTTTTAAAATAAAGCCAACTCAAATAAGTAGATAAGGAGCAGTTGTGAGGGCACGGGGTTATCTATGGCACGGATATTTGTTTGGTATTGAATAATGTTAAAAATATAAAATTCTACAATCATGCACAAAATTCCGTCAAATTACGTACATATTACAATTAATATAATTTGCTTAAGAATTAATAAAGTGTATGTAGAGCTAAAAACATTTAATGAGAATTCGAGGTCAACACTTGATATCTTTTTGTATTTGACCTTATTTTATATTCAAAATATGTAATTAAATTCAGTCTGTATACAATAATCCTTGAACTTGTTTAATATACAATATGAATATCATTGAAACTATGTTTGGATTTACTAAAAAGACTAATCTTAAAGTGTACCTTCCGAAAAATTAAGTAATACATCTTGCAATCAAATACAATATTTATGAATATACTCGTAGTATAAGATTTGCCCTTTTCAGATTTATTTATAATAGATAAAGCAAACTACCTGTACGATCATATGAATAACAGTGTGGTTACAAGTGCGCTAGCAAAAATTGATAAAACGTTATCAAATCTCTGATAACAAAATGTTCGGTAGGCAAGAAAAGTTTTTAAGACAGCCGCTCTTCAGGTGTCGAAAAGTGCGTGACGGCGTAGTGACACGATGAAAAGAATTTGCTTAAATCGAAACATCAATTAAGATTTCGCTGTTTTTAGTTGTCCAAACGTTTGTTGACTAATTGGCACTATAAACAAGGCAAGTAACGTGTTTTGCGGCTCGTTCCGCTTATTGGAGGCGATAGAAAGTGTTATTTTGTATACGTTTTTCTGGTGTGGTTCCATTTGAAGCTGTGATTCATCCAAGTGAAGCTGTGATTTTGATTTATTTCATTGAAACTATGATTTACTTTAAATTGGGTTTATTGTGTTCGCTTGGATAATAACCGAGCGAAAGCATTGTTTAGGACTTATTTACCTGCTTTTCTTATTGTATAAAATTATAGTTCCGTATCAAACCACTTTTCTATATGTTAACATAGAAAAGTTATTTTACACCTAGTTAATTGTGAAAAAGACCCATTGGAAATTTATAAATTTATAACTAGAAATTAAAAATGGAATTCGAAATTTAATTAACCCATCTAAGATTTACGCGGTTATATATAAATGTTGAAGAGACATAATATTTTGTTAGCTTATTTGATTCGGTTTATAGACGTTGTGAACATTTTTTGACTTTGTATGGCTTTAATGATTACAGCAAAATCGAGGTAGTAAAATGTTTATCGTCGTCTAACTAATTCTACCAGCTTTTTTCCAACAGTTTTAGGCATATGCATACAAAGTAAATTTTAATTTTCTTCAATAAATTTTTTGTTATATACGACAAACAAATTACAAATGCTACAAATTTAAAACCCTGTATATAACAATTATTCAGTGACCCACACACAAATTTTTGATTATATATAAAATTATATAACATTATTATTTTAGAAAATAAGGCACAAAACAAAATTTTTTCCCATTAAAACTTACCAACAATTTATTTTTCAAACTTGATAGAGGATTTATGGTAACTATCAAATTTTAGAAGTGCAAAGACGAGTATGTAAGTTTACTCATAAAAAGTGTTAAATATACACAGAGATATCTGATTTCCGTATTCAGTTAGTAAAAATAAAAACACAATTTTTTAGACCCACAATAATATGAAGCTTAAAAGTAATAGACTGGTAATCAAGAGATAAAAATGGTCATACTCACTTCTAAAATTTGTCAGCTGATAAAGGCTAAAAAATGAAATCTCGTTGCCTGAATGGAAATATTTGGATAAAGCTATATTTAGAACTTTTCTTGGAAAGTACCATATAAATAAGGAAAGTTCCCCGCATCCAAAACATAAAAATGCAACAATGCAATCAAAAGATCGAGATTATTCGTTTTATATTTGTTCGCGACACTTTTGACGCCTTCATTATATCAATTATCCGCATAACTGCTGCGCAAACATTTTATTAATTGAAACACCTGAAACTCATCTCCGGTGCAATAATCTTTTACAGCAGGACAATTAAATAAAATTTTACGAGCTTTACACGGGTGAAGTACCCCAACACCAGAGCCAGACAAGATGTTGAAGGCGTTCGGAGCTATTACGCCCCATTTTAAATTTAAGCCGAAAATTGTGTCCATCGACAACATTGCTTTCAAATTGCACTACAGATGGTCATTTGCGATTCTTTTAGTGAGCACTCTTTTAGTGACATCAAGGTGAGTTTAATTTTTTATTGTATGCTTTTTAGTAATAATTACGATAATTGGCATTAATTCTTAAATGCATTTATTAAACTACATATTTTATGATTGCACGCGGGATTTTCAATTGTTTAAAAGGTATATACCTTTAATATATACGTTTAATTTTGAATTATCTTAATAATTTTACGTAAAAGTAATAAACTTTAAAAATGTTTATTTTAAATTTTTATTTTAAAACGAGCCTTTAAATTAAATGTCTGTTGTTTTCCTAGTGTTCTCCACATTTTGCTTGTGGAGTTAATCAATTTGGCCTGTGAACCGCGCTTTCTTTAGGTATTTTCTAACGACTTCCTTTGAATGATGAATGAATATCTTTTTGAATTCTCTTGATGTTTAAATTAATTCTCTTTATGTTAAAATTATCTTTTATTTAAAAGTTACTATTTTACTAACTTTCAAATTTTTGCTATTGTTTATATTTTTTAGACACTGCAGTTACAAAAATTTTAGTTTAAAAAGAAATTTAAAATCGCACTATCGAGTTTATTTTTGTCTGGTTGAAAGAAATCGTTACGAGAAAAACGCAACTATAAAAATGCTGACTATCCCGTCTTAAAAAACAATAGCTTTTAAATTTACGAACTAGAATTTAAAAATGTATACAACATGTTTCTAAAAGTGCAATGTACTTGCAGAAAATGCAAAAAATATTCGTTTTTCTGGATCCATTAAGTGATTTTCCTTTTTAAAATAAATATTTGCAAAATAAAGCAAATTTCCGACAATGGTTATCAGCTACTCATTTTGATTGCATTTTTAATTTTTTATCGCGATGATGATTCTGAAAACAAAATCGCATTATGCGTGTTGGTAACTACCTCTGCTATATATAAAGTCATCGCAGTGTTTAAAAAATACATATTTATATATGCATTTTGTAGGCAGTACATAGGCGAACATATCAAATGCATAGTTGGTGCGGGAATTCCAGAGAGGATTGTCGATTCATTTTGCTTTTTCACATCGACTTATACGTTGGTAAGTAGATTTTCTACGAAAATGACTAAAGACCTAAATTGACCCCCCATTGTTAGGTTCGCCACTTAAATGAATCAGCGCTGGCCGCCGGCGCCATTCCTCACCCCGGAGTTGGACCTTTTCAGTACGAAGAGGATCCGGTTAAGCGACATGCCTACTACCAGTGGGTCCCCTTCGTCCTGTTCCTCCAGGCTCTATTCTTTTATTTTCCCCATTATATTTGGAAGGCATGTGAAGGTAAGTGTATCGGGCACCTGTTTTAGATTCTAGAAATAAAAGCGATTGAAGTGTGAGACGATGCCGACCGGCAATCCAACTGAGTAACGTCACTCAATTTGCATAATTTCGGATGGTCATAGCGCGTCTAGGCATTTATCGCAGTTTATTGGCATCGCAGCGCGTGGTCCATTCCGCGAAATTCTGAATCACTGCGGTTTCGGTACAGTTCCGGTCTCGTCGCAGGCAGAGCGGTGCGATACTGTCGCGAATGAAAGTCGCTTTTTACGTTGACCTTCGGTTAGATGCGTTTCTCTTTTTCTAGAATTCAGCAAATTGAATTTTTATGATATGATTCGACTGTCCTTGAACCGACGACGAGATAATACTTATTGTAATTCCAGAATCAGTTGCAAAAATATCATTTCCTTGAGAATTACAGTCTGTTTTTATATAATTTACAAAGTAGAATTTCTATTGCGTTAATTAGTTTTGTTTTATATCAATTTGCCTAGTTAGAATGCAATTTGAAGGAAATACCATGAAAATTGGCACTCAGAAGTGTACGGGATAACTGATTTTGAATCCGTAATTACGGTTAAAATAATTTGATTAACATGGATAGGTATGTACATATGTAGGCATAACCAATTACTTTTACTGAACTCGAATCTGCTGTTTAGAAATTCAAAATTACAAAATCTGTAATTGAATGAACGTAGATTCGTGTAATGTATAGGATTTTTAGAATTTAGAGGAAAGCAATGATTTAGATCAATTTAATTAGCAACTGCTGCGAAAGCTCAACTGTTAAGAGCATCGGGGCGCAAATTTGATGTTTACAGCTCCTAATTGTTTCCACCCTTTGTTCTTTGTAGAATTTCTCGATAAATTATTTTATACAGTTATATATTAAATATTAATAAAACCAACCTTCAATATACTGCTAGATATAAATTTATAATTTAATCCTTCCAGGTGGTCGCATTAAAATGTTGGTAAATGGCTTAAAGATGATTAGCATATCTAAATATCTAGAAAAAGATAACCTTACATTTGGTGGAAAAGTGTTTCTCTCTAAAGACAACACTCAAAAACGAATCTGTTGCGTAAAATCCACATTTAAAAATCGATTGGACATTAACTTCTATTGGGGTCCTAAATTAATTTTCTGCGAGATTTTGAATTTACTCAATGTACTTCTTCAAATTTATATGATGAACTGCTTTCTGGGGGGACAGTTTTTCAGCCTTGGACCAAAAGTGATCAAAGAGAACTGGGGTGGATCAATGGATTACCTCGATGTGGTTTTTCCAAAAGTAACCAAGTGCCACTTTAATAAATATGGCCCTTCAGGGAGTATACAGTTCCACGACGCTCTGTGCATTATGGCACTCAACATAATCAATGAGAAGATCTACACCTTTTTATGGTTCTGGTTTCTAATTCTACTTATAGCGAGCATACTGGCCTTACTCTGGCGATTATTAACTATTATTATGTACAAGAAGTATGTCGTATATCAGTCTATCATCTATAAATTATATATGCTAAAATAATTCTATTCCAGCTCAAAGTTCACAGCAAGCATTTTCTCGTTCATGAGTCCCGGCAGGCTAAATTTGCACGACATCGAGGTGGTCACCCAGAGGTGTAACTTTTCTCATTGGATTTTCTTGTACTTTTTGGCCAGCAACATGGACCGTTTTATATTTAGAGATTTATTAAGCCAGTTATCGAAGGAGTTAACTGGTAACAGTTGCTGTAACAACGAGGAGGGGGAGAATGAAGTGAATCATCTGACTGAAGAATGTAATCCCAGGCCATATGAACGTTCTGAAAATCTGCTCTATATTGATGCAGTCGATTCAGCGACTAATTGCTGATGATTGAATTGTGATTGCAGATTTTTAGAATTTTTGATACCACCCAAAGTATTTTGTAATATTTTTTAATTAATTTTGACGCTTTTTAATTCCGTTTTTGTTAGTCTAAAATTTTTGTAGTAAAAATTACTTACTTACAGAATTTCATTAATTTTTATTTTATTTTATTGCTATAAGGACTTTTCATGACTATTAACAATCATTAGATTAACCATTTTTAGGTTTCCTAAAATTTTTCATTGAATTTTGTTTGATCTAAAAATTCTAGGCGACTTATCGAATTTGAAAATTGAAATTAGTAAAAAATAATTAATGTAATTTTAAAAAGTAGATGAATCAGTTTGTTTTATGTGTAAATTTGGAAACGTATCTCTTGAATTGGGTTCTGATTTAGTTTAATTGGCAAAGTATACTTTTTTAAAAGGGAAATAGTAAACATGTTCAACACTTGAATCAAATAGTTTTAAAAACATATTAAATTCGAATTTCTGAATTAAAACGACATACAATAGCAATAAATTTAGATTCTTGTAGTCTGTAAAACTCTTGTGTTTTGAAAAATTAATAATAATAATATACATGCCCGGGAGATCATCTTAACCACACCTTCTTTGACTAACGTGCTTGTTATGCACTACCCTGAAATTAGATACCTTCCACCACAGGCTTGGTCTGATCGTTCCGGAAACCATCTTATAGAAAAATATTTTCTTACTGAATGAATTCTGCGTTTGGTAATTAGTATTAGTTAACCTTTTAATTGTTTATTAAGCTGGACATGCAAAGTGAGTGCGAAATTGCTTCTAATTGAGGGAGCTATTAACAACAGCACGAATCTATACTTAAGACTCTGCCCAAAGAACACATTCAGCTCCTTCAGTTGGAATTGCATGCCAGAGCATTTGTCAATTAGCATAAGCGGTTTTAGCATTCCTAAATGCGGCCAGAGGTAATAATTCATCGGATTGCGCAACCCATCATCGACTATTGCGGGAGAAAATTATTTCGAATTTATTGCGGCAGCGTCTTTTTTTCATTGAATATAAATGGACCAATTGGTTTTGAGATGGACAAAGGTGTTTTTTCTTCAGACAGAAAGGGGTATTACTAAAAATATACAATGCCAAATTAGTGCAAATAGTCCCACAAGATGCAAGTGAAGGCAACGATGTAAATTTATAGGCATTGAGTGCGACAGTATAATTTATTTTGTGCTGTGACAGAAGGTCACCTTTCACGATCTACAAGTGGTGACGGTGCATGTTGCCGTACATATGTAAGAGTTAACCTATCCCACCAAGATCTCCATTAATGAAAGATATCGCGAGATAATTGCGGTCAATGGCAGCATGCTGCGGTTAACTAGAAGCCTAGCACTAAGAGCATTTTAATTTTATAGTTAGCCGAGTTAGACGAGTTAGCCGAGATAGATAATCTGCGCTGCGCTGATATAACTCACCGAACCAGACCACCCATGCGCATTGGTGATTCGATAACAAACATTCATTCATTTTGCAGTCTAGCAGTCGCTAATTTAAAAGTGTCTTCCACCTTGCACATTATAGCGCAGGTGGTTCTTATGCAAGTATGCAAGCCGCAAAAACTTTGCCTACTGAAAGTATTCGACTTTATACCTTCATAGTTTCAGTAAAGCTTCGTGTTACGATAAACGAGACTTTGCTTACTTAGCTTTATGTTGTTTTATTTGTTTTTTATTTTCCCGACAAAGGCGTATTTTGTTGCATCTTGCATAATCCAGTTGAAGGAGCTTGTATTTCCGATTAGCTGCAGAAGCTCTTGCCTAGCATCATGTCGCGCGCCGGTGAATAAACAATTTGCCTCTTGCGCGTGCAGCCAAAATGCCACCGTATTGCATTGGCGCACTTTCATGTTTACTTACCAACTTACATGCTATGTATTGTGTCTTTTTAAGCAAACACCGCAAATACTGATCGTACGGTAGGGCAGGTATGTTAGAAACTCGTCACTAATGTTCTTAAGCATTGATAGACGGCGGCGCTAAATTGAATAAGACTTGTGATTTTTGTTATTCAAATTAAAGAGTCTGTTAGTAAAGAGGTGTCTATAGCCAATTCTTGTGAAAATCCATCAAAAAGTTAACCAAGACGAAGAGACATGGTATTTTCCATGAATGCAAATGGCCAGTGGAATTCTTGACGTGGATTGAATAACGAGACCCGGCTCAGTTACAATCTTTATCTCACGTTTCATTTTGTGTGACGAGTTCTATCTAAATATAACACAACTTCGGACCTGGAGACATGCTTTCCCCCGGCTTTGCTTTTAGGTGATTGACTTTTATTGTCGTTTTCTGTCTGCTTATTTTCACTGTAACTCTTCTAAGAGCTGTTCAAGCTGAACAAACCGACATGCGCAGGGAACTTAAGTAGAACGCGGTAGAATGTAACAATTTCCACTTTTGGATTCATTTTAACTCAATACGGAATTCTTTAAGTAAAGTTGAAATGCAGCAGTTCGTGTACTTGGTTTGTTTTATAGATTGAAAGGAGCTATTGTTAGATCAAGAAGGGGGAAGTCTTTGCATTTCCGTCTATTAAATCTGAAGCAAGCCCTTACAAGACCGTCACAATGCCTTCTTTCCAAGAATAATTCACATAGGTTGTTAGATTTACGATTTATACTTTTTATGAAAATTACTGTCTAATTTTAGGTACAATATTTTATTTATATATTTAAATATGTATATGTTGTACCACTACTTCATACACCTGGTTTACGTACCATCAAGTATTAGTCACGTATTTTAATTGAAAAAGCTAAACTTATATACCTATCAGAACCATAAAAAGTAAGTAGACAATTCGGTTGCATTACATAACTTTTAGAAAATGAATATTTTTATATGGGTCTTATATTGTGATTAGCATAAAGAAAAGGAAAGAAGAATCATCATGGAAAATTTAACTATTGATTAGGAATACGTAATAAGATAGTTTTACGACGAAATTATCGAACATATTTATGTTTCCCATTCTTCAATTTGCTATTTCGCGAATATTAAATAAAAAAGCAGTGAATGACGGTGATAAATTTTTATTGGGACTATATAAAAAATAATATAGATAAGTAAAAGATGTAGAAGCATTAGAAAAAAATATTGGAAAAAATTTTTATGTATGTAGGTATATTTGGAAGACAATGTATTAAACTTTAATTACAGCTCTCTAACCAATTGAGTTACCCGTGGCCACGTTGCCGATGCCTTAAGTAATATTTGTTCTGATAGACTGATTATTAAATAATAAAATAAAACGACTAGAAAATTTAAAAATATACCTATGCAGGTGATGTGTTCATTTCACATGAAATTGTTTACGATATAATTTATTATACCAAGAAATATATTCAGTATAGTATAGCTATAAATTTTGGAACATTTATAAATAGTTAACCTTTTAGTGTGTGGCTTTATCAGGCTATAGATTTTCACGATCCCTACACACTAAGTTCCCTAAACGATTCACTTGTTAGATCTATTTTAGAATATGGTTGGGTACCCTTTTTAAAATATATGTACATATTAACAGGCTTGAGTCTGTGTATGGGTAACATATCTAAGCTTCTCTCCTATGAAAGCCGATTAAAATTACTTAATATGAGTACGCTTCATTAGAGCCGGGAATACCACCTTTGACTTTTCATTCACAAGGTTTTAGTGGGTTTGATAGACTCTCCAGAAATTCTGGCAATGTTTGTAATAGAGTTTTACGTTTTCGGGCCTTCCTCCATGCAAAGTTTCATTGAACAAACTATGGATTTTTTGAGTTTATTAGTAATATGCGTCGAATTTATAATAACTATTTACTACCAGTCTATTGACTTTAATATTAAACTTTTTCATATTAAGCGTATCTTGTTTTCTGATATTTAGATCTTATCCTATATATGTACCTGCCAGGTATATGTTGGCTTAAATAAATAAATAAAAAGTTAAATAAAAATTTGGAATTCTTAACATAAGTTTCTTTCAAAAACGACATTTTTCCCGCCTTATTTCTTAGAATATATTTACATGTATTAGTTACTATCTTCGGTGGACACGCACTATTCTATTGAGGACTAAGAAAGATTAAGAAAATAATCACAACTCGTATATGCTAAATTAGGATGAAGAAAGTCATTTAATTTATGCTATGCTTTGAGAGAAATGCACTACTTCATCATAGAGATTCCTTAGTCCCATCAGAGTAATCTCGGTGTTCTGCGAGATGGACTCATCTAAGAATAGACTACCTCATAAATGCACCTAAAATTGTCCTATGAAATGATCAGGAAAACTTTCTTTTGCAGCTAAAATCGAACATCTGCTCAGTATCCACTAATTAAAGAATTGTGTCCGTCGTAGGTCATCTGTGGGACACCAAATTCCCACATTAATTAATGCACCCCATGCGTGTACACGTTTTCTTACAGCGTAAAAGGTGAATTGGCAGCAAGCTAATTAGAAAATTAATCACGAAATCGTGGGAACGGTGACAGGGAGGGTCTCCTGTCCAAATCTAAACGGTTCGCTTGATACGTGGACTGATTGTTATTTTGGAAAAAAAAAGAAATTAAAAACATATATATATATATATTTCGTTAATTGACGAAGTGGAAGCGAGCGTTGTTTACTTTGCGTCGGCGGGACATCGCAGCTTGTTTTTGTCTTCGCGATAGAAAAACCCCGCGACGATGCCCTAAAGTGCAAATAAGCCCCAGCCACTATTAAGCCACTCGCATAAATCATCGCGACTTGTGCATATAAGAGGACTGGACTCCAATTGAGCCAATTAAGGCTATTACAGCTCCGTGCAGCGGCTCTGTCGTCACTGGTCGGCCTGCAAGTGCCATGCAGATTCGGTGGAGATTTTCTTTGATTTCAGAAGAATGAGACTTTGCCTAAAGTAAATTGAGCTCGACTTTTAAAAGAGTGACCTCACGCTGTTGATTTGAGATTTACCCAGGATTACACCTGTTTATATCTTAAATCATATCTCAGAATTAATCGGGATTCCATAGAAGAAAATTATTTCTTACCATTACGACGTGGTTTTCAAATTGCGAGATCTTGGCTTAAATGGAAGCAAATTAAGATCTGTCTGGTGATAATTAGGTCAGACATGCGTGTGTGGCACTTTATGTTGCTACAAACACTTCTTGATAGAGTCAAACTGCCTTAAGTAGCAGCTGAGCACATATTTGTTTTTTTTTCTAATTTCGAACATTCAGCCAGTATAAGCTGGAAAAAACAAGAAAACATTCGTTGCTCTTCGTCTTATATAATGTAGAATTTATTCTTTTATTATTTATCAATTTTGCCGATTAAAAGCGAAAACATTTTGATTGGTTTACAAGGTTTAGAAGAGGTTGTGTCCTTTTGTACCCCATATAGAAATTTTAAGAAAAAAGGTATTTTTTAAATTTTATGGAAGACTTGGACTTGGAAGTTGAGCAAACCAAATGATGGCGCTAAAAATGATTCTATCTACAGATTTTACTTAGTAAGACAGATTTTCAGGTAACTTCATTAAATTAAATAAATAATGTGGTATGCAGTTTAATTATAATAAATTGAGAAAACAAAAATATATATATACATATGTAAGTTATTATTTTAAGAAGAGCTTCTATATTTAATAACAATTTATCAAAATAATGTTGCTAGTGTAGTTAAAACGCTTTATAACGAACTTGCATATGCTACTCACATAGGTTTGTTCATGGAAAGCTTATTTTACAGAGAAAAAAATTAGTGGTAGTAGTATTTAAATTTATTTCTAAGTTTTATATACAACTTGTGTGTTCTTTCACAAAATGTTACAAAGCATTATTTTTTAAACCGACAAGGTACAGATTACTATTAAGTCAAATCAATGTAAAAATTAAGATTAGATTAAAAAATTCCAAATTTTCACATATCCGAGGGTACTTTGATAAGTCAGTGATTTTTTGAATAAAAGATATTTTTTCCGTAAATAACCGTTTCATTTCTAAACATAGTCTGCTTTTAGCTTTATACAATTAGTCCAGCGTTTTTCCAATCTTGTTATTTTCTTCAAATAATAGGTTTTCTGGAGGCCCTCAAAATAGGCGTTTGTTTCAGTGATGATTTCTTCATTCGACCCAAATTTCTTACCCAGCCATTTCTTTAGGTTTGGAAAGAGGAAATAGTCGCAGAGGACTAAATCTGGAAAATATAGTATGCTGGATGGGGTAGCAGTTTGTAGCATAATTTATGGATTTTTGCCATGGTAACAGCACACGAAATTTACTTTTTTTCATTTTCGTTAAAATTCACGAGGTTGTTGCTCTCAATGGTTGCCAAACATAAACTAAATGACGCAGATTATTCAAAATTTCAAAGTAGTCTATTAATAAATGTCAACTGATGAGAGCAGTGCTGCATTTTAAATGATTGTGCGGGAAATTCAAAAAGTCACTCATTTATCAAATTGCTCTTGTATTAATAAAATATTCAGTACGAAATAAAATTTGTTGCGATGCCAATACCAAGCATTAAGGCAACGTATAAATACATCCTTTTCTGAAAGATTTCTGAAATAAAATAGCACGTAACTTTAGCTTTCGCTATTACGTACCACGAATTTTCTTTAATCACTGCAAAAGGTGTTTGCGCGCTTACAACGATTTTTATGTAACGACTCTACCGGAGAGCAAAACGTTGGTTTAGTCATCTCCAATAATAATTTAAATTTTTTTATTTCTTTTTCTTTTTTTTTTAAGAATAGTTAAATAAGTTAATTGATATTAATGAAACATTTTTTAAATTGTTATCCAGTTTCTTCATACTAACCTTAATCACTGCCGGGGTAACCTTTTATTTTCTTAATCACTCCCTCACGCCGTGCAATTATTACATAATTGCTGGTTAGGGTCTTGCACCTGCGGTCTTTCTCATAATGTGAGATTTGTTAGAAATAATTTAAATAAAGTCTTTCCTTTTCCCCAAGGTTATTGAAAGAAATCGCTGGTCGGCTTCATTTATTGAAATGCACATTGCATTGGGTATTAAACTCTACTATACCTGAAGCGGACACGTATTTCAAAACCTGACTTGCTTGGCATCTTCACCTTTTTGAAACCGGTTACGTTTGATGTCCAAGTTGATGTTTGTTAAGATTGCTTACTTAAAAGGCAGTAGCTTTCTTCAAATCTTTGGTTTTCTTGCGTTGACCCAAAGATCAAAATCCATTCCTAGTTCAATGACCCTGATGAGCCACCCTCATGTGTAATGGAGCCATCAAATTGAGAAATCTAAAAGAGTGGACCATTGTTTCGAGTTGGCCAAAAAACAAGGGTGTTTTATTTTGGAGAGGAACCTTCCCCACGTGGCAACCATATGAGGTTACCATCGTGATCACGTAGCCAGCTACCATCCCGGCTATTTCCACTGTTGGGCTAATTTGTGCAGGTCGAGCTACCATCTGGCTTGTCGGCTGGAGTTTGGAGTTGTGGTAGTTGAGCTACACTCAAGACTTTATATCGTATAGTATAAAAATTGAATGGTAGGCTATTTTGTGAGAGAGAACGTAGTTTTTTTTTCTCCTATATGTTAGATACGTTGCGTTTGTACGAGCGAAACGAGCCGCCTTTCTTTACCATTTATACGCTCAAGGAAAAATACAAATAAAAGTAAAAGGAAAAATACATTTGCCGCCTGGAGAGCGGGAACTGGAGGGGAAATATAATAATTTTATCAGGGAGGGGATTCAATTGACCGGGCAATGAGCACACCAGACGCTGTTTCTTCTGGTTCGGCGAACTAGCAACCTAACTGCTGACTTGAATTGAGATTGAGATATTATTCTGTAGTAGTTGTGCCGCGCTGCAGCCCGTGCAAAATAGTAAAATTGGAAAACTGACGACGTTGGGTGCTCTGTTCGCCTGTTGTCCCACCTCGGTCAAATTGTTGTGGATCTTTTATAGTTTAAACAATTAGGACTAGAACTACGATCGTGGCAAAAGATTGGTGTGCCAAAAACTGTGGGCTTGAATACTAAAAAGTGATTTTCGTAATAAATAAAATAAAATAAAGAAGGTTTGAGAGTCAGTGACTGTTGTGGTTTGGCCGTGACAGCTTTTTTTTTTTCTTGTTTTCTCAGTTATGGAATAAAGCCCCAAATGCAATTGATCACAATCGCCTAGATCGCTCAGCTGTTGGTGAAATCATTACATGTCCTATTGACCACGGATGTGCGTTCTCCGTCTATGGGGGATATCATTCATTCCTCCATGAGGTTTATGTAAGTGACTGAAATACTTTTTTCTATCTCCCCATTTGCATGCAACAGAAAACGATCGTACCGCACTCTCCCACCTGATGCTAGATCATAGACCAATTTTCTTTAATCACCTCAATTATTAGTCGCACGGGCTGTACAGCTCAAATTGATTTAATTAAATAATATTAAACGGAGAAGGTATATATCCCGTCATCCTTGTGGTTTGTATCGACTGCACGATCACCAGGTCTGTACGATGCGGATAATGGCCCTTTTCCTGTGCAGAGACTGTTTCGGCAGCTAAAATCGGCCTCAAGAACCGGCCGAGAGGCTCCTCCACTACAATGGGGACTTCTAAATGAAAAGCTGCGAGTAATAAAATGATTGCTAGTCGTCACAAAAGAAGTCGAACGCGCTGATACAATTCGGGCTTTAATGGCTTTCGCATATTACCATATGAATTGCTTGTCCCTCTTGATCTAATCCAGCCAATTTAAAAGACTCTCGACAAAGTGTATTATGATGAACTTGTCCGTCAGAGACAATTAGAGGGTTTTATTTACAAAAAAATATCGATGACCAATTGAGCATGGTTTGGTTACAACAAGCTAGCGTTTGTTGACGATCAATTGACCATAAAAAGTGCCCTCATAAAAGATATTAAAGAATATTTGAAGATTTGTAACTTTGATCTTTTGGAAAACTATTAAAACCAGAAAAAATGTTAAATTATATTTAAAGGATAGTTTTTATATGAAAAATGATAACTAAATCGGTTACTTCATGCCCATAATTAAACAATAATTAATCGAAAATATGAGACTTACTTTTAGATTACACCAGTAATTGGGCTTCTATTTAAAAATTAGCGCTCCCGGGAACGAAGCCCATATGGCGCAATAATAGAAAATACATCCAGACCTTAATATTTCTCTAAATGATATTTGTTGAGTATTAAGCTTATTATGTCTTCTATTTCATTAAGTATATCAATTATATACTTCGTAGTAAAATTTCTAACTCTAAATATCAAAATATCTGATACATTCATTATTACGCATGTTTTGTGTTTCATTACAATTTTAAAATTAAATTGATCCACTTTCATGGCGTTAATCGATTTGGTTTTTTTAAATTAAGAGTTCGTGTAAATGAAAAAAAAACGAATGTATATGCTTATGAATCACTACAGTTTTTACGATTAATTTTACAAAAATTCTTGTAGGGTAGGCTTTTATGATTCAGACAAAATTGTCTTTAACAAAATATTCTGAAAGAAATCGTTAGTCATAAGTATTTTGTTTCAAATAGCAATCGCTCAGTTCCCTGCTCAATATTTTGCTCTTTTTCTATATGTTTTTCTGATTTTCTTTAATCTATCAATTTTATCTATAGTACAACTGTTGAGACGTTTTATTATTAGATCTAAAATGAAAGTATATATTTTCTTTTATATTCAGTTTCTTTAAAAAATTAACGATTTTAAAAATGTTCTTTGGTATAAACTTAGTTTAACTATTGTTGGAATTTGATTTTGCGTAAAAAGCGCTTAATATATACATAAATCATTATATTCATCAATACCATAAATTTGGCTACGGTTTTTTTACATTCCCAGAACCTTTTAATGATAATTGTTTTATAGTTTCTGTAAATAATAAATATATATATACAAATTGAGAAAATAAGCGAAATAAGAAGACATTTTTGCATTACTTCGGCCTTGTCATTTCACAACACAAATGCGTGCTTGTCATCGTCGATAAGTAAAAAAGATATATAAAATGTTTGTTATGAAAATCAATATGTAACATATCATAGCGAATTTTATTATTTATTTATTTATTTAATATTTTAGAAATAGGTACAAAATAAATTTTGTCGTATCTTATTTAGGCGCTCTTGGGCTCCAGGCTCATATTACGTATGACTAATAATACAACCTAGCAATAATCTAGTAAACCTAAATTAATTTAATATCATTTTTAATTCATATAGAGCCATTAATTCATATTTTCATAGTTATACTGGATGTGTGTAGAGCAGGGGCTTTAATAAAAATGTTTAAGGGCAACTAAATTTGTTTGCATCCAGGGTATTGTACTCTTCATTAACATTTCATACTTTCAACGTGTGCAATCAACAGATGGTATAAGAGATAGAAAGGATTGTACTTTTTGATATTCTATGGCCCTTAAAAATTCTGTGTTGAATTTAATTACAGTGGATAGTATGGCACTAAAAGAACGTTTTCATTAATTGCAGGTGATGTAATGATCATTTCAAATCAATTAACTCGGACATTGGATATTTTGTGACACCTCATCATCCAGCCCAAGCGTATCAATCAGCCGGAGCATGTATAAGTTACTCGGCGGTCTTAAGAACTACTTCAAGTGGCAGGACATCCAAACCGATAATGCGGTCTTCCGCCTGCACAACATCTTCACGACAGTCCTCCTGCTCACGTGCAGTCTCATAATTACGGCAACGCAATATGTTGGGAACCCGATCAGCTGCATCGTCAACGGGATCCCGGCGCACGTCGTGAACACTTTCTGCTGGATCTCTAGCACGTTCACGATGCCCGACGCGTTTCGACGGCAGGTAAGTGGAAATTAACTTTAGCTTGGCGTATTCTATTTCTATGCTGTGGTCAATACCATTTATGCTCTCGCGTGATTAATACCTGCTCGTGGGCTCGCTGCGATGGGTCTTTGAACCCTAGCGGTCAGCACAAAGTAGGCCCATCGTACTGACGACGTTTTAATGACCACGCTGATATGGCCAGTGTGAAAAACGAACGTGTGCTAATATTGTGCGAGAGAAGGTCTCAGGAAGGCAAAGATTCATGACATTTTTGAAGCAAGTCTACCATGACGACGCACCAAGGCTATCTAGACCCCGTCGTAGACCCAAATAAACTAGTAACCGTCAATTCACTCCCCATCCTGCGATAATTACAATTTTTGTTTTTTTTTAGTCAGAGTAGCTGAATGATAGTCTTATAGCTCACTCTGCCTTTTGTTGTTATGCGTTAATCCGACCCCCGTCATATGACCTCGTTTCTTGAGAATAAAAAAAAAAAAATATTAGTTGGACACGGGCGGGTGGCGGTTGGCTTTCCGTTTGCATATCTTTTGTCTGAAAAAAGCAAAAGCTAAAACTTTAGCACCTTGAGGTATCTCTCCCATGGCAAGTCATCTTTCTTAAAGATGCTAATATTAGGTATAAATGATCTTTAGCACTATTTTCTATCTCAAAATACATTAATCAGTTCGCACGACTTTCAAATGTTTGAATATTCCCATTTAGTTAGTGTGAAATTTCACTTGTCCGAATGTGGAACATTCAAATTTTTTAAATACATAATCATGACTAAGTGGGGAAAGTCAAAAGTTCACACAATTAAAGATTTTAGTGACTATATTTAATTTAGATCGAAAAGAAAAGGTATTAAACTAGTCTTGTTCAACGTTTATCATTTAGACGTTTAATTTGGGATATCATTTTACAAAATATAAGTCCAAATCGCCCAATATCCCTTTATACTCTCATGATGAATAAATTTCCCTGGTTGCCATGTTTTCACCTAAATTAGTACATAACTAATAAATTCAATTTATAGTTTAGGTTGTTTTCATAAAACGAAATTTTAAAAGAAATGTTATATTTAAAAAAAATATTTTGAAAAATCTATTTTCACTATTATTAAATATTTCTTATATTTCTTAAAATTATCTTAAAATTCTCTAGCTACCCAGTAAAATTGAGTTAGTTTAAAAATTAATATTGATTAATTAGCTTTGCAATGAATATTGACTGCGAAATGTCTGTCTGAAAGAGTTATGCAATAATTTAGATCTAACTACATTAGCAATTTAAGTCAATTTGGTAAATAAAAGTTTAATTGATACAACTGCTGTCTGTAAGATTGAATAACATTGTTTGGTTTTGTTATTCAATAAAATTAGAAATTTGAAATTTTAATAAATAAATTCCAAGATGACATAATAGGTTCATATTTATTTAATATGCATCATATATTAGAATTATTAAAATTCAACTAGTTTAATTTAAACATAAGTGTTATGAACTAATTTAAAAGTTATTTCTATTTAAGAAAGAGAGAATTTCTATTCATCTACATCATATTTTTTTTATAGGTGTAACAAAATATTCACTTGCAATTTGGAACTTATATGTAATATAAAAATATTTTTCCCGCCTTTTTTAATGCACAAAAATTTTATGTTCCAAACATTTTTCCGTAGCTTCTAGTTGCTACGCGTGATTTGCCAAAAGCAGCAGGAAGCACATGGTTTCGTCAATTGAGTTATCAGTTTTATATTGAAAAAGCGTTACAGTGCTGCTGCGCTTAAGTTTGTTTTATCATCTAATTTTAGGAAAAGGGCCAAACCAACAGCTTCCTCTTTCATTGAAGCTGAGAAGAAATTACGTTGGACTTCCGCATTTTTTATAATGTACAATATCTAGATTAAAGTTAGCTTAAAATACTTTTTTGGGTATGCTGTAAATGCTTTGAAGACTTTTGATATATAAAATTTTGCCTAAGGTGACAATGTGGATAAATAAATCATTTATTTACTACGATCTAAATCTTGACATTTTTGTAGAATCAATCGATCTAATACGATTTCTGTGTGTACCTAACTATCTTTGCCTAATTGCGATAAACATTGGAACCTGCGAACAGATTCCATGCTTTTTTCATCTATCATTTCATTTATAGTAGAGTTTGGGCTGTATATCGAAAGTCTGTTTGGATGTTTGTTGCTCATCTAACGTTTAACTCTTTAATTTAATATTTTTAATTTTATAACTAGAGGCACTACATCCTACATTGCTAGGCTACATTTTATGCGCATTGAATATAGCGTTTCAAAAAAATTGACTAGTAATCTACTATGAAAATTTCGTAATTTAAAAGGCCATTCAATATGAGCTAAAAATAAAATCAGTTTCATTAAAACTTCTTAACTGCATGAGGTATCAAACTTTGAGAAGTAGTTAATTTAATAGTTTTTAGGGTTTCTACGGCGAAACCGGATAATATAAGAAATTACCACATTCGCTACCGGGAGATTTACCGGGACGTTTCTAATCTTGAATACCGGCGAAAATAATGAAAATCTGAAACTGGTTCCCGCAAACTTGTATCGTTAGGGAGCAAAAATAAAGAGTAAAAACGAAAAATTCTGAATTAACAAATGCATTAACAATGTAAGTTAAAATTAGATACAAAAAGTATTTTGGTTTTATTTTTTAATTTATAGAAAGCATATGCCCAAAAAATCTAACTTATAAAACCTGTAAGAAAATATTCTTAATTTAGAAGTAAGAGGCGTTAATTCGGTCGGGGATGCCCCTAATTTTAATAATGAATTTTTGCTGCAAAAATTCTATCCCCTAAAGTCAGTAGAATCAGCACAAAAAACATGTATCATCATTATCATGATCATAAGCACTCGTTGTGCTTACGAAAATAGATTTATAATATTTTTTTTATCGAAAGTGGCAGTCTATTGACCCAATCTAGGGTCCAACGATCACTTGTGCGGCAATCGTTTTTGAATTGTAAAAAATGGCGTTGTAATGATTTAGCATTCTTGTCTACGAGTTTTGACCCCAACTGGATTGGGTTCAATAAGCTGCGACGAAAAACGATCCCATCTCAATTTGGCGCGGTGGCTAAATTCAAACTCAAGTTCCCAGTCAATCACGCGGCAATAACCCGGCGACGGTGGTTAACAAATTAAAATTAAATGCACGGGTTCGAATGAAAATAAAAAGAAGTTGTTAAACACCTCAAGGTCATTTCTCTAAGACGACTAATCCGTTTTAAATGTTTTCCAGGTAGGCAGAGAAGTGGCTCATCCCGGCGTTGCAAATGATTTTGACGACGAAGATGCTAAGAAATATTACACCTACTATCAGTGGGTTTGTTTTGTCCTGTTTTTCCAGGTAAGGATTAGGATTAGATCTTAGAAGCTATTGAGACTGCCATAAAAATTCCACAACTCGAATGGAACTAGAGGCTCAATTTTTGACTCAAGAAAAAGGCTCAAGATAATGAAGAGATATTGCCGAGGTCAAAACCTAACCGCAATGGGTCTTCTCCGTCTCTTCGGGTGCGCGGTGCGGAATTCCTGCCCAATTGATTCTAATTACGATGTCGTGAAAGAATTCTCAATTGAACTGTAAATTAGAGCAAACTCAATTGAAGTCATATGCGGCTGGAAAAAATCCAATTAGCGCACCGTCAGAGATAATGTGTCTGAGGATGATTCATGTTTTTCTTTGTTTTTATTTATTCTTCCAGGCAGCAGCCTGCTACACACCCAAGTTCCTGTGGGATGCCTTCGAAGGAGGGCTCCTCAGGACGATTGTGATGGGACTCAACCTCGCCATTTGTCCCGAAGAGGAGAAATGCGCTAAAAGAAATGCCCTCCTCGACTATCTGCTCAAGCACATAAAGGTAAGTATCTTTTGCTACTCCCAAGAAACAAGGAATAATAGACCCTTTGGAATTGTTTGGGTCACAGCCAGGGGAATTCTACTTTGTTCGAAACTATCTTTTTCATTTCCACCATGTTTACAGCGCCATAAACTTTATGCCATTCGATATTGGGCCTGCGAGGTCCTCTGCCTGGTCAACATCATCGTTCAACTTTACCTCATGAACAAGTTTTTCGACGGTGAGTTCATGTCTTATGGACTAAGAGTGATGCAGTTCTCGGAAGTACCCCAGGAGCAGAGAGTGGACCCGATGGTCTATGTTTTTCCAAGGGTCACGAAGTGCATATTCCATAAATATGGTGCTTCTGGCTCTATACAAAAACACGACTCCCTCTGCATTTTGCCGCTCAATATTGTCAACGAAAAGACATACATCTTTATCTGGTTTTGGTTCATCATTTTAGCTGGATTATTGTGCGGCCTTCTGATCTTTCGGTAAGAATCTAAATCTACCCAAAGTTAACTTCTTCTTTCCCTCTTCAAAGTTGTTAAATATAAATTTCATGCAAATTTTAACTTTAAAATGTTTTATACGATTTGTCTGACTTTGTTTTTGAAATACACGTCGTGGTATGTTACCTCGATCTGCTAAGCAACCCCAAGATGTATTACTTTCAAACGAATGGATTGACGTGATGAATATGTAAACACTTTTTATTTGTGTCAGCTTCTACTCATATTCCTCAAGATATTAAACTACAAAATTTTAAAGAATTCAATTTTCTCTGCAGCGATTTTCTGCATTGAAATTGAGAGGTGGTTTCACCTTTTCTATATATGTATGTAAAAATATCCATAATTTCCTGAGAAATAAGCATAATAAAAATGGAAATTATTCGAGTTATCGACAGGGACAAGCACGCATTTCTCACGTGAAATAACCAATCAAAGAAAAAGGCAAATGTTTTTCATTCAAGAAGCTTCGATAATAATTATGCAATATTCAAAAAGAAAAATATTACGAAGAATGTTTTGTGTTTTTGTAATTTTAATTCTCAAATTAATTTTCTTGCAAAGTTTCATAACTGTATAACTGCATAATCACTTCTAGGAAGGTCAATTTGATTTTTGTATATGAAAATTCGTATTTGTGATTTGAAAGCGGAAAGAGGAGTAAATTTTCAATTTGGATATGATAATCAGAGTCAAGCTAATTATTAAATGTCCCCTATGAGCCCTATAATTTTTACACATTACATAGTTTTCTATATTGTTTTCTGTTTGATAGAATTTTAAAGATAATTTTATATTTCTGTTAGCTGTTTTTCTGATTTGACTTTATTATTTTAGTGCCCTCATCATATGTCTGCCGCAAATCCGACCACGTATTTTAAATACCAGAAATAAAATGGTCCCTTTAGAAATTTGTCAATCACTATCTCGAAAATTGGACGTTGGTGATTGGTGGCTAATTTACATGCTGGGACGAAATTTGGATCCGATCATCTACAAAGATGTTCTAGCCGAGCTGGCGAAACAAGTCGAACCTCGACGCAAGCAATAGACAAAAAAAAGAAGAAGAATACTGCCTGTGAGACCTTCATGACAATCCGTGCCAGCACACCTTTTCTAGCCTTAAGCTAGATATGTTCTGAGACGAATTTTTTGGATGCTCGAAATTTGAAAAAAAAAGAAATAAAATTATTTTTATTATTTTTTTTTTTAATATACTAAAATCAATATGTAATTGATGATCACAACTCATATTGAAGTTATGTCTTGATATTTTCGAAGAATTTCTCTGAATTCTGTTTAAGTAGTTTTAAGGATAAAATCACGTTGCTTTTGAGTCTTTGTTTTTAATGAAAGTGAATTTTTGAATAAGTGTACCTATATTAGCAAATATATAACATTCGTGGCTAAAAGTGGTATTTTATACGTTTAGTATTAATTTTTTTTACATTTTTACCTCACAGTAAAGCGAATGTGTCGGAAAATTGAGTTGGCAGTTTTGATGCATTCTAGCGATATTACTACTCCGACTATTGTATTGAGTATTTGAGTATTTGAGTACTCGAATTCGATAATCCGAGTTTGAGTAAAGGAGTTTTGAGTACCCGAGTACAGGAAGATTTATGACAACATTTCAGGCATACCTAGTATGGTATTATCACATGTGCCAATATTGTACAGGAAAAGACATACGGGAGAAGAACATATTTATCTTTTCAGATAGTCAGGCCGCGTCAAGCCCTTGATTTGAATGTATTACCCTCAAGAAACGTTAGCGAATGCAAAAGTTCACTAAATCAAATCACCGCTGCAAATAAAGTTGCGATCATATGATTCGCTTGCCACAGAAATATCTTTGGAAATGATACTGCCGACCTTCTGGCCAAAGATGGTTCAGGCAAGCCCATGATAGATTTCGAGCCGCGCGTGGGAGTAGTATCATCTTTTTTATATCAATCTCTTGAGCAATGGGTTTTTAACGAGCAAAATAAAAGATGGGTTGCAAGACAGGATTGTTAAACAGTCCAAGATTCTTTTAAAAAGGAGTTGATAAAGCAAATGGCTAATGCAGTGCAGTAGGAGATGCATCAGTTTTACACTTAGTGTAATCACAGGACAATCACCCATCTTTTTTGTAATATCCGAGAACGCGAGTAAGGAAGTTTTTGAGTACTCAATTAAGTAGTATTACAGTTTGGGAGTATTCAAGTACAAATTATTTCATTCTCTTTTAGAATACTGTTGCAAGAAAATTTCTTAAGATACCAGCAATCTCTGGTTCATCTGAAAGAGTATTTTATATAGCTGGAAATATAATAAGCTCCACCAAAAGCTTACATAAATCTACAGGAATCAAATAAATCAAGTATTTGAATAGTCCTAAACTCTAATACTCCTTAATTAAGTACTCAAATACTTCCTTACTCCAGTTCTCGGATATTTTTGCTCGCAAGTAATCGAGTGCTCGGGTACCCAAAATTCCTTTACTCAAACTCGGTCCAAGACACTACTTTGAACTACTAGAAGTATTCAAATACTCAATTATCCGAGTTATTCTTAGAGCTTCAGTTGGCAGTCAATGGGTTAATTTTATAAAGTTTTTTAAATTTTAATTCTATAATCTACTAGAAAAGTGTCTTCCGAAAAAAAGCTCAAAATCTCAAGCAGTTAAAACTTTTCTTACCCAAACCGCAAACCATTATTTAGTTTGTTCTTAAATCTGTTGCTGTAAGTGCGTCTTGGATAATGAAGGAAATGAACAGGGTGATCATTTCAAAAGTATAAACTGAATTTTTTAGTTTATGGAAGTCAAATTTTGTTCAAAACATAGGAAATTAGGTAACATATTTTCCCTGGTTTATTGTGTGGCATTTTGGAGATTAAAATTAAAAATAAAACATCATATATATGGGTGTTGTAACCAGTCAAACACAGCTTTTAAACTATTAAGATTAAATGAATCGAAAAAATTTAACAAATATAATAATAACTTTCGACTGGGCTACTGTTTCAATGCGTGGTAGTGAATGGTTGATCGTCAACGGGTGGTAGTGGACGGTCAAACCTGCAGACTTCGAATCTGCGGTTTAATGCTCCCTAATCAATTGAACTATTTCCCTGCCGATACCTTTTGGAGCAATTCTTGTTCTGATGTGAATTGCATCGGCCGATCCCTCATATATAAAAATAGGATTTTTTGATATTTTATACGACATTTCATGGATTTTAGTTTAGTTAGTTTAATAGGTGTACCTATTCTACGTAGTCCTGTTTCGCGACAGTTTTCAGACATTGTAATTCAAGTTTTCAAATGAGACACGTTACATGTTTCTAACACCTTAAGGATCGCGGATTTGTAAATAGTCCAATTTAAAACTATATCTTGGGTAAATTCAAGAATTTATTTGTTCGAAAGCATATGAATTTCATTCAAAAAGGTTCTCAAGGATTCTAATTCATTCGTGAAATTTATTCATGTTTTTCTTCCTTCGTATGGGGTATATTTACGGATAATACTTGCAACTTTTTGATGCCATTCTTGGATTTTCTAGACGTGAAGTTGCTTATTGAATTCGGGTATAGTATTGCGACAATTTATTATTTCAATATACTTAAAATGATTAATAAATAAAAAAATAGTGACGATTTTTAAAAATTTTGGAAAGACGTGCAATTTTACGCAAAAATATTCGGTCCTATGCGTACTTACAACATTTATTAGTGGTCCTTAAGGTGCTAAGATAAACTATTAGTCCGGCATTTTTATTTACAAATTAATAATCTTCAGAAAAAGTTCAATAGAAATTAACTGCCATTTGTCCGACACCATAAACATACAGACATTTTACAAGTTAGGGAATAGTGTTCACTAATTTTATGTGTGAAAATAAGAGGATTCGTGCAGTAGAAATATAATAATAAATGAATATAGTAAATAAATAAGCCAATAAAATATGCACCTTTATATTTTTAAAACCAAGTACCAGTGCAATGAATAGTGGCACTTTCATATTGCGTTTTTCTTACCTAGTTTTGAAAAATTGTTCCAAGTCATAAGATTTATTATCGAAATTTTTAAGAAATCTCAGAAAATTTCATAACTTTGATAAATATTCCGCATCAACAAACATAAAATTGTTGATTCACAAATGTTTCTGGTAATGTCTTACATAAAACTTGTTAAAAAATATTTCCCCATAAGTGTTCTAGAGATATTTTGCCCCCTATCTTTCTACTACTGGAACTCCGATTAATCGTGAATTTACTGCAATTCTCGAAGATCGAGTGCATCTTGTGCACATTAAAAATTTGATTAATTCGTGGGGGGATGTATGCAGCATCGCAATGCATGTGCTGTGCATTGGGGGAGGCCATTGTGTCGTATATGAAAGTCGGAAAATAAATTCTTGTTATATATTTTGTATGCTGAGAAAATAAATTTCCGCATTTTCAAGAACCAACATTATCAATTTTATTGCCTTGAGGAAGCTGTTTCCAGCATTTTGGGGATGAATCCAACATTTCCCGAATGCTTCCTTTACATAGCACGTCCCGACCGAGCGAGCGGTTCCTGGACTTCTGCGCTCTTTTACAGGACCAGAATCGGGACTATGAAGAAGTCGAAGACGTTGGGTCGAGACCAGCGATTCCAACGAAGACGACATCGACAGCCAAATTGGCAGCCGAAGACAGACCGCGTTCGCTTTGCCAAATAGCTTCCCGCCCGTGCCGTCTCTCCGGGCCGAGACCCACTCCAAAATCCCTTCGTACCACTTCCACTGAAATCTGAGGCAAATTTACAACCGCAATGTAGCGAATTCGCTTTATGGAGGGCCGCTTAGCAGGGGTGTCGTGGGCCCTCGAGCGGCCCTCAATTGGCTGCTAAGTGCTGCAGATAGCCCGGCCTGAGGGCCTCTGCATCCAGGCATCCCGGCAGGCACTCCGGGAACGCATCCGGCACCGGTGCCCTCCGAAAATGTTTTCCCTGCTCTTCCGGCCGACACTCAAATGCTCGACTCAAGCCGGTCCGGATGGAGTGCTCGCATTAATTGCTAAACATGTCCCCAAATCGAAGTGGGCCAGCACCGAGAAGAGCAGGGCAAACAAGGAGCCCTGGAGCCCCCCACTGAGCGCTTAAACTAGCCAGGCCATCGTCTTTAAGGAAAACACAAATATAGAAGTAAAAGGAAGCATCCCAAGTCCGCAAGATATAAAAAAAAAATGCCTATGTGCACGTCCCAAGGAGGCCTGCTTGCAGTTCTCCTTAAAATTTGTTGTTTGATTGCAATCACGTTCACGTTCAGCCGCATCCCAGCCTGATTATAGCACAAAAATCGAAATTGTGCCTCTCAGGCACATTGCATCTTTCCTTTCAGGAAGAGTTTTATTTCCTCGCCAGGAACAGAGCTCTCGTTCTACAGATTAAGAGAACGGGGAACATCATCGCCCTGGAGCTTACCAGGATATAAGGAGATTACTCATGTTAAATACCCGGCCTTATATTACATGGCCAGCCCGGTACCGGGAGTGGGACTGGGTTTCGAATTTTTCGGAACGTCTTCCTTGACGTCGTCGTCGTCGCGAAACTGTGTCACGTCCCCATGGTTGCAGTCGCCTCAAATAGACGACAGTCGAAGGAGTAATCATTTCGGTGCATTTTAAGAAACTGATTGAAATGCATCCGGGCGATGTGTAACAATTTCGCCGTCAAAAGATCCATTTTAGACACTTTTTCTGCTCTGTTAAACCTTGACCCAGCGAAATGTTCATTACCCCTAAACTAAACTCACCACCGTCATCATCATCATCTCTGATTAAGTTGAAAATATTTTTTATGATAATAGAACCTCTAAAAGACTATGGATGGTTTTTTTCTTGCAAATTTTTTTTAAAGATTGAAGTTAACAATTTTTTGTTAAATCATAAAAGAAAATCTATAAACCGATAATTTTGAAAGTTTGTTAAAAATTTTACGAGCAGATTGGAACCAATCGGAAAGGGATACAACTTCAGTTAAGGAAGTTTTATTTGGTTTTTGTATTTTTTGAAAACTTGTAGAAATCTTGTAGAAATCTTAAGCTAAAAATGTTCCTACCTTGAAAAGAACGAAATTAATTAATTTATTTATTGAGCATGACAAGCACTCTTTTGTCTTGGGAATTCGAAGTAATTTAACATTTTCTTATTACCTTAATTTTAGGACCACAATAGGAAAGTGTTTATAAATCATTTGTAATTTCGTTTGCATAACATCCCGGATTTTGAATTGTTTAACAAGATATGTAAATTTCTGTAATACTTAAAATAACTTAAGTATGAATTCGAGTTTGGAGAATCAAATTAAATTCCAGATTAATGTGAGCAGAATGGGAGGGCTGTGAAATGTAGTGGGATAGTTAAGGCAATGTTCCAGAAATGTAAGAATGCGGAAACATCGCAATAATTGCTTATTTTTCGAAATTAAGTCGTCACTCGGACGGCAAATTGCTTTGGGGGTGGAATTTCTTTTTTGTTGCTGTTCCATAACGGCCGCGATTGGCAGCATATCGATGCCCATAAAAAACAAAACGCCCGCCGTTTTCGCATTGTTATCACGAAACTTTCGCCTTGTTTCCAATTCTAAGATTTGTGGACAAACTTCGGCCCGGGCCGGGCGCAGTTGTGAATTATGGTTTCGGGGGAGTTCGGCAAAAGCTTAGTCCTAGTCCCTGTTTCCGGCATCATTTCTTTTATGGAAGGGAATCGATATTTCATGGCTTTGTTTACACGCTCGGACACTGAATCCCCCGAACTGCATTGTGCCCGTCTTTTCGATTTTAAAAATTTCTCCACAGCCACTCTGTGGGTAGTGCTTACATATGTCTCCCTTCCTTTCCCTGTGCCGGGAGTGGACCCGACTTTTAATCTCCGGTTCTGCAGCACTATCGTGGCGAATTATTGTCATAGCGGCGTGCTAAAAATGCAATAGCAGCTTCGAATGGCGGGACGTAATCCGGCGGGGTCCATTAGAGCTGCCATTGCCGTCACAGTGCCCACTTAACGCGTCCGTCCAGGGCCGGAGGTGCTCTGATTACACGCCCAGCCCGGCCCCCAAATCAATCGAGTTTCGGGGCGGATAAGCGCTAAAACAATTTATTTTTCGATTAATCCGATCCATGTTTAATTTTGGGCACATTGGCGCAGTCAAGCAGGGCTATCCTGAAACGGGTAAAAGCGGTTCATTATGATTAGGGCCGGGTCGGTTAACGAGCCTTCTCCGGGCACTGCCGACATCCCACAAAATTGGGAATCAATGCAATTTTACGACCTCTCCGGTGTGTGGTGCTCGTCCGGTTGTTTTAATAGAAAATCAATGGGTCCGCTCGTCTGCCGCTCGGGCCGTTTTCCCGGCAAGGTAAACCGCTTCTGCTTTTTTTTTCTGCGGTCGGTCCGATTATATGGTCCGGAACAGATTCCTCCACGCCCCCATTCCTGCAACATTTCCTCTCAAAGTCTTCGCGGTAACTTCTTTACTTGTTGCGAAATATGTGCTAAATGACTCCCTCTTTATGGTGGATTAACGGCTGATGGGGTCGTTCCTGGTTTAAGTGTCGGCTATCAGCCGATATGTTCCCCATAAGTTTTAAGGACATTTTAAAACTGGTAACGAGCCCGTCAACATCCAGGCGATAAGTCAATATTTTTCCAATTTAAAAGCGTTAGCTTTGTTGCATCGCCTTGTTGACAACTCTAGCGGCAGCTGAAATTTTCGAATTTTAGCAAATATTTGCTTGGACACAGTCCGGCATGTGGTCCAGCCGTTGTCTGGTTGCTCCATTCGAAAAGCGTGATCAGGGGGGGGATATAGGGACAGCGACAGGGACAATTTGGTTGTTTAAGGGCAAATCGAAAAAAAGAATATCACCCTCCGCTCCGCGTACCACCCCCAATCGAACGGCCCCAATAGGATGCCCTATTAACTGATTCTCCAGAGAATTTGTTGCTCTCCTCAGCACATATTCCTTCAGTTTGTCGATTCCCGAATCCGGCACATATCGCAAATTGGGAACTGCCTGGTAACCCAGATTATTTGGAATTGGGCACAATCACCTGGCTAATCAAGCGAGTAATTGGAAGGGAAGATTTCTTAATAACCTCTTTGTCGCATTAGCCTGAATGATTATTTGAACAAGGGGAAGGTTTCCGGCGCTATTCTTACAATTAATTGAATTCACTTTACGGCACAGAACGGGATGGTGGGTAGTGGAGGCGGGAAACAATTATTTTGGGCAATTACAGGTGGGATGGTTCCCGAAAGATGCCAGTGGTCATTTAAATTAGAAGTCAAATGAGTGATTTGGACCAAAGATGGAACTATAACTATATAAGCGATTATTTCATGATTGATAGATAGACTATCATTGAGCTATTTTGTCGTATTTACCACCCTCTTTATTGGTATTAAATTAATTAATCATCAATCTGCACTTTGATTAGACTAGAAAACTGGTCGAACTTTTATTTTTTTGAGTGCTGATACTGATCGATTCCTTAATAGTCTTAATATTAAAGAAAAGAAGGGAAATGACCAATTGTATAAATTGTATAAATGCAAATTTCTTAAAACTGAAATATTAAAATCGATGACTACAATTTTACTGATTCGTATTACTAAAACTTTACATACCTAAAACTAAGTGTTTAAAATACTGTGCTACCGGATATTTTAGGATTAAACATTTTTGTTAAAATTAGTACACGAATTAAAATGAAATTTTATAAAATAACCAAGGACAGACAAAAATTTCATGTACTCCCGTTGTCACCATCCCTCTTCTCCTTATCAAAAAGTGATGGGCTAGGGAATAGAGTATATGTCCAAAATCAACGTTTGGTCCTAATATTTCCGGCAACACTGTATATTGAACAAAACATGTTAATCAGCCATTATTTTGTTAAAACATAAATTTTCTTCCTTCCAGTTTTAGAATATACATACATTGTTACATAATATACCTTAGGGCTTTTGATTTTGACTATCCATGTTGTGGTTATTTTCCAAAATATTGTTAAGAATTATTTGTAGAAGTGCAAAAACACATTTTTCAGTCCAAAAGAATTGTTGAAAATCACTTAGCAAAAATGATTTTCAACTATCAAATACTATACAATGGTTATCAAGCAACTTTTTACAAATAGCCGATTATTGTTCAATTTTGTATTCATAGTCAATTCCATCTATCTAAAAATCATTATAATGTTTAATTATGAAAAATATATATACGAGTATACGTATTACTTAGTGCTCAAGTAAGCATTTTAATAAGATATCAATTTTGGTAAATATACAAGGCTATATCAAATTATGGCTATGGTTTTTAAAACATATTAGCGATGGAAAATTCGATGGTGACTACTTATATAATTTTCTATACTTATATAACTTATGAAAAGTTTTTTGTAAATGGCCATTAAATCGAATTTTAGTTTTATAAGACCTCTGTACTTTGTAATATTCTCTACCTATTCTGAAATCTTAATAGAACTAATAAAATGAGAACTGAACATACACAATATTATTTATTTAATCGCCTGTTGAAATCTGATGAAAGATCACTGCAGGGAGAGTTCAGAATAATGTCTTGATTAGGTGTTAAAGCAATAACTTTTCATTGTATGGAAAACCGATAGAGTGAGGGTCGTAAAACATACTTCATGCAGGATGATCACCAGATAGGGGCTAGGGCCATTTCTCGGGCCATTAGCATGTCTGTCTGTTGTATCTCAAGGGATTTTTAAAAAAAATTACTCTGCACCAAGTGGCGAACAGGACATTAAACGTGTTCCGGTGAGTAATAAAGCGACACACCGGGTACAGGGTGAATGTGCGAAATTCCTCCTGGGGGACAGGGCGTTGCGATTCGATGATAGCCCTACCCTAAAGCAGGCGTTTACGCTCTTTTGAAAAGTAATGAAATCAGTTGCGGTAAATGGCACCTGCTCCAGAATCCATCGATATCCGCCTAAATCTTGGCGATCAATCATCTTTAGCGGGAATCATTCTCTCGTTTGAGGCACCACATGGAAAAAATTGCTATTGCCCGCCTCTGTAGCCGGGCGGTCGAGAAACAATAAATTTGTGAAAACTTTCCGGAGGCTTTTGATATTAAACCATAAAAGCGAAATAAACTTCAAAAATAACTTTATATGCGAGAGACAAGAAATTCCTGCGTCGTCAAAGGCGGTCCCCGGTGAGTCGGATCGGGCTGACTATGGTTCGTAAAATTTTATAAGGATTATAAGTGAAACAGCAGGGATGAGAGAAATTCCCAGAATTTTATGTAGTATAAAGTCCGGTGATGGTCTGCTCTGTGGCCACAAGGAACCTTTGGAGGGCGGCAAAGGTACGTTCGGGGTGACTGGGTCAAATCCCCTGCCCACCAACGCACGTATCCTCCTATCAAAATTGAAGTATATCCCGGGTGCTCAGGAGAAATTGCATTGCTCTTCGGCAATGGTAGAAAATGGGACTGGATACTTGGGCCCAAGAAGTTCCCGGTCTTGTGGCAGCAGCAGCAGCATCTCCGGGAGCGACTGTCAAATCAACAGTCTGCAATCGGCCGGATGATGTCTGAATCTGTGCCAAGAGTCCTCGGGCAACTGGATAATTGGCCCGATCAATAGTCCTGGCTCATTTGAGATTTTGTCGATTTTGACCAGAGGATAGGTGCCTGTTCCTGTAGGAAGGTGCTTGCCCGTCGCCTGACAACTTGTCATTATTCTTGCGAATCTGAGCCGAACTGAACTTGGTTGGCAGGACGCCCATTCAAGCTTCCGATCAAAGACTCTCAATTTATTTATCGATGCGGAGCGCCTGTTTTGAATAGTTAAGCAAATAAAACTTGGAATGACTCCACTCCAACCCACCCACACTCTGGTGAGTGTACATGAGGTGGTATGGACTTTTGGATGTTATGGAGCCACTCAACATCAAAAAATCTTGCAGGCAAATTGCAGACTTTTCGACATCTGAAACTGGAATTTGACCCAAAAATCAATTTTTTCAAAGACTATAACATTCCAATTTAAATTAAATTAAGACTATTATTAAGGTTATTTTAAACTCATAAGTAGGAGTTATAATTTCATTGAATTGTATGAGTGAGATGAGAAAATTAGATGGAGAAGAGATTAAAAGTTCAATTTTATATGGAAAACGATCTGAAATTAATGTTTGCACTGAAAACTGACAGAAAATAGACTAAAAATATATGATTCGGAAATATTTTAAGCCGAAAATGATCAACTTTTAGACTTGTTGGAATTCTTTTTCACTATAGCACTTAGAGATTTTTCAAATATTTAGATGACAACGAAATTGCATTCAAAGTCTGATACGTCTGAATTGCGTCTATACATTTTTGTCTCCTGTTCTCTGATTCAGCCTATGTTTCGTTCGAATGCCGAATGCGCTTTAACACATACTTTGTTGGTTAAATTTTCGCTATGCTTTTAGGTATATCTTTTAACCCGGCTAATAAACTCCTCTATTAAGAAACTAGAATTATGATAATTCTTTCCGAGCTTGTTTCTGCCATATATCAGCATTTTAGATACATTGTATACAATGTTTATCGTGAAATAAAGGCTATTTTATGATTTCATATTTCAGAATATCAGACAATTATATCAATGTCCATTTTACAGACTTTACTTCTTTATTTATACGTAACGATTAAATTATCATATCAAAATTGCAATTTTCTATTTCATTGGTAATGAATTCTATTATTAATATTCGAGTGATCAAGCTTAACTTTATTTGCAGAAAAAATTGGCTTTTTTTTGAATAAAACATATATTGAAAATTACTTAAAGAATGCACCTATCTAGAAAATTTGTTTTAAGTTTCGTTGATATTTTGTATATTAAGAATATCTAAATATAGAGCATACAGAATTGTTAAAAGTCTTAGACTAGTTTCAAAATAATAAATCTATCTAATCTTACAATTCGATAAAACTAATAAATAAAAGTACTAATTGTATGAATTGCGGAGAAAATTCGATGAGGAAATGAATTTTAGGAAAATTGAAAACATTTTTTCCACTTTCGGAAGAGAGTAAAGTTGCAGTAGGCGGTGGTAGGTCAACATAGTTGACATTTTTGGAAAGGGTATTAAGATACGAGTAGTAGGCGTGAGTTGAATGTCGCTACGTTGAGTAGATAAAAAGATAAAAATAAAATAGTGATGTGTATACCACGGAATATTCGAATTTACGAATAATCTTGTAAGTCCCAAATGTTTGAAATGGTCCTCTCCCTGCGATACAATTTTTTGTTTGTCTACAATATCTGGCATACCCACTCTGTATATGGTAAATTAATTAAAATTAGTTGAGTGGTTTAGAATTTCTAGTGGAATGCGAGTAGACAGACTAAATCTTACAGCTCTATTAGTAAAGATTAATCGATGGGTTGTGCTAGTCTGCTCAAAAAAAATACTACTGCAAATTAAAGAGTCAAATTAGTTTCTAGTTTCTTTTAACTGAAAATAGATTTTTTAATTATTACTGGATTTATTGAACGAACTATTCATTTTTGTTAATAACAAATTTGGGTAAACTCTATACCGATTTTTAAATACCCTAGAAGAACAAAAGAAAGTTCTTAAAGTCAACTGTTCTTTAATTCAATTTAACCAAAAATGTGGTGTAAATTTGTTGAATTGCTAAGTACAATAGGGCGAAAAGAAAACGTGGCGATGCCACCAAAATTAGGACGAGACGACAATGCGCCGCTTAAAAAGTGTGTGCTGGGGCACATGCGATAAAAATACGGGGACATAAAAGAAGTCCCGGCCGGGCTCTGTGGTCCCGCCAGCAATACGACAGGTTTCCAGGAACTCGGATAAAAATAAAAAACATGCGCTCCATCCGACAAAAATACAATAAAAAAAAAATGTTAAAGGGAAGAAAATGGGGGGGAGTAAGCGCACCCACGATCAACTTATCGCCCCGGAGCACACTTTACAGGAATCCGATGCAAATTGTGGGAATATTTCCGGGATCCGCTCGCGCGCTCTGTGAATATTAAAAAATGGGCTGCTTACGTAAGTTGCCGTAATGAAGTTATGCTCACAGTCGCGTTGCCACACGTGGTAATGCGGTGTGCATCGCAAAAAAAAAAAACGTTGGAAAATACAAAAAAGAAAAAAAAATATATATAGGGAATAAGTAGGGAAAAAAATGGGGCCTATTCAGGATCCTATCCGCCGTGTGCAGAGCGCCCCGCCCGGAGGAAGGCAGAAGCTGCTGCATGGCGTACATTTCTTCAGCGGGAAATGGGAATCCTGAGGAAAAATCGGCCTGCAACGGATTTATCAAATTAAAAGGTCCCCGGGACAAAGGGAGCCAGCGCCCTGCCCTGGGAGCATTTCTGCTGCAGCTAAAAATTTTAGCATGCCGCTCGTCGGCGAGTCCATTGAAATTATCATCGGCGGCAGCGGGGCGCGCTGTCCTCCTTATTTTCCTCTGCGGGAAGCCATCGATGTGGGTCTCCAGCAGGAACTCTGGCTGGATGCTGGGCGGCCTCATTGTTTTGTGTTTTATCAATTCGTTTTTTTTTCTTTTCTGCTGCATTTTGAGATGCAACGAGACCGGCAACATAACCGCCACATTCCGGGTATCCGCCCACCGCCTTCATCCCCCCATCAAGCGTACAGACTTCCGGTTCAGGTTGCGTGAATCCCCGGAAGGATGGCAAGAAGTCCACTCAGATAAATGGGGCTCCATTAATTCACTGCCGGGAGCTCCTTTCACACTGTTGAGGCGAGCCGATGGTGATAACAGCCGCTGATTAATCGTAGCCAATTCCAAGTCGATTTCGAATTGATGCCCTTCAGGAGCGATGGACTGGCCCTGACCACAACCTCGATTCAAGGGACAGTCTACCTGAAGTGGCTAAAATTTTCCTTCACCCAGCATTCAATTTATTTTCCGACATACAGACAGACTTTACCCAAAAGTATTCCAATTTTTTCTTAAACATTCTACAAAAAAAATTGTCATCATTTATTTAGCAATGATTTAAGTAGGAAAAATCGAAGACTTAAACAGCCCAGTGAGAGTTAAGTTCACTAAAACTTTTATTAAATTATTTGGCAGAAACTAACTTTAAAAACACCCAAAGCAGAATGGGGTATGTAATTTAAAATGGAACTTTAACTTGTGAGTTATTAAGATCTGGCTGTTTCATAGCTTAACCTGTAGATATAAATTCTGTTTAAGTATTTAAAGCAATTTCAGTATGTTGGTTTAAGCTTTAATTAAGCGCACATACTTCGTGACTTTCAACTATGCATATGCATAGCTCCTGACCGGTGGTTCCAACTATACTATTATAAAATGAAGAGACAAAGGCAGTGCTGGGAACCGAAAAGAACCTTTATAAAGATTCTACTTATTTCTAATCGGTTCTGGGCGGAATTTCTATTAACTTTAAAAATGAGAAGAACCGAAAAACAATTTTTTAAAGGTTCCAATCACTGGGAAAAGGTTTCGTAACAATCGCAGATATATTTTTCCGAGTTTTTCAATTTTATAATAAGTTTTTATATTTTTAAGTCATTCAAACTGATGGAAAATATTTTCAGTTGAATTGTTTGTACCATACTTACAGAATTAAAGATCAGAACCGTCATGGTATGCTGTATATCTGCACGACTGTCTAGTAAAGGTAATAAAATTAAGTACCTATAAAAATCGACTATCAAACTGCTTTATTTAAGAAAGACTGGAATAATATATTTACGAAATAGTCGATTTAAATCTTGATTTACATTTGACCTAATAAAAGCCTTCCTAGTTGATTAAAAACAGATAGTCGAAAACGAGTTTGACTTTCATTTGGGGGTGATACATTACGACTGTCCCCGTAACTTCCTCCGTAGTCCTTCATAGACCTATAAACAGTCGAGGAAAATCGCTGAAAATCACAATTGCCACCATGTCGACTGGGAATCGCGTTTTTCAAGAGCGCGCCCCTAATGTGTCCTGCAAAATCGCCATTTGTGTAGGTGGACGAGGACGACAGTTCGTTTTAATTATTGATTCGGCCCAGTAGCAACCTTGAGGCGTTTCTTATAAGTGGATCCCATTCCCCCATCCAAGGCCGGTTCCATATTTCACCCCTTCCGAGTGTGACCAGTCAAAATATCCTGGTTGGGCAATTTTTGGCACAGCAACCGTTTGCGGGGGCGATAGATGAATTAATACGACATTTATTGGGCCCAATAAAGCGGCCTCTTGTATGCATTTAAGCCACTGCCACAATGGGGGTGAAATCGGCGTCGCGCAGATCAAAAGGCTATCAATTCGGGGTCGTTTAGTGTATCGTCCCCCTTCTCCGTTTTCATTCCCTTTCAATAAATTGAATAGAATAGAAAGTCGGTTTGTTGTGTCCGGCGTTTTAGCGGAGACATATCTGGCGCTCCTTTTGTGCACAAGGGGGCCCACAGTCCATGTCCATAGCAGGACAAAAGAGTCACCGTTTTCAATACACCTAAGGGGAACAATGTCAATGTTTTGCAATCATCGGAGTGGAAAGGACGCTATTTCTATTATTACCTGTTACACCTGATCTGCCATCCGAATGTAACGGACAATTGTTATCTCGAAAAACAGATCCGTTTTAAAATTTTGTAGATTTATTTACATTTATGATTCGCTAATTTATCTACATTCAATCGGGATTGCTTGAGTACGATTTATTTTGCAAAGTAATATGCATATAACATTCAAAAAAATTCTTAAATGTAAAGATATAATAAAAGTTGACATTACCTTAGATAAAAAGAGCTAAAGTTAGTCAATAACTTATTTAAATCCTTAATTTAATTCATAGGCCAGATATTATTTTCCTATAACTTTGTATGTGATACGTATACGTAAGAATTAAATCCTATTATTAGGATTAAAAGAATATATTACTTTTAAGTAATAAAATAGTAAAAATTAAGAATAATTTAGTTTTGATTCAGATTTTGCACTAAAAGTCATCCCTTCCCGATCTCGGTGTCATATGGAATAGTGAGCTTAACTTCTATTCACACATAGATCATTTAATTAGTAAGGCCAATTCTGCTTTGCCTTCTTCTTCTGCGTTGGTCAAAGGAATTTTCTAACCCTTATCATCCCAAGTCACTTTTCATCTTCTTTGTCAGACCACTTCTTGAGCATGCCTGTCAGGTTTGGTCTCCCTCGCAATCCACACTAATTAATAGGATTGAATCAGTCCAGCGAAGATTCATCCGTTTTACCCTGTGTGACCTCCCTTGGACAGACCACCATAATCTTCCCCATATGAAACCGCCTAAAACTAATCAACCTCCTGTACCTCGCCCTACGTCGTCGAGATATCGCTGATATTGTTTTCGTCCAGCAAGTCCTTGCCGGTTCCATTAATTGCACTGACCTCTTTTGCAGCATATTCCTTAATACTAACCCCTGTAACGTTAGATCTTTCCCTATCTTTCGTCTTAAAAGTCGTTGTACTAACTATGGTCACTTCAAACCCTTTACCAGAATGCTGCGGATGGTGGACAAGTCTGCCGCCTTTGAGTTCTATGAGTTATAACCAATCAAATATTTATCACTTTTATCACACATCGAATATTTGTACCAGGTTTAAAATAAATCAAAAACACAACGTTTTGATTAGAAAATGTAACGTGTAGATTTGAAATTTAATTCACTAACTGATAATGATCCTACAATATGAATGCAGTAAGAAAAAGGCTTTAAAGATTGTTTTCATTATCAAAATTGGAAGTAAAGCAAAGATTTTAGAGCGAAACGATTTTATTAAAGTTTAAAAATTTAATAATTTTGAAAAATTGAGAAAACTCACAAGTTAGTTATTCTTACTAGGGTAAAGAGCATTTATTTAAATTGGTTTAATCCTTTCGGTCTTTAGAAATCGATTTCGAACCACTAAAATAGAATTATTTAATTTTAACGTTTTTTATTCCTTTTAAAATAAATTAATAGAAATAATGGGTTTAATTTATAATTTGACTCATTGTTATTACTTCCTTGTTGTTGTGATTGGTGAAAGATGACTGGTAATATCTGATATAATGTTGCATGAATTTTGCTTCAATATACCAGGATTGATTTTGTAATTTTCCTACTGTTTTGGTTCATCGTTCGGTTGAAATAAAAATATACAACAGATTTTGTAGTTCATCTAGTCCATTAAATACAAATTTTAATGGCATGCATTGCAGAGATGAGGCATCGCGAAATTCATTTGCATTACAAGCTTGTTAAATGAATTTTAATTGCATAGCAGCGAGTACTGGCATAAAATTTAAGGTTTACTTTTAGACTCTAAATTAATGGAGCTTCTTCCTATAGGGTTGAAAATAGTGGTTATCTCAAGTTTCAGGGGCTTATTATATTTGCCTTTTGTAAACACATAAGTGGGATTTAATGCCAAAATATACGGTGTGCTGTAGGTTCGCGGTTCTATATCCAAAAAGCGTCCTAAACCAAGTTATACAGTGACGTAGAAAAAAGGCCCTATGTACGGCATCTAGTAGATTTTATAGATGCCCGGTAATAAAACGTGTCGAGCATAAAACTACCAATTATGCCAAACGGCTATGTAGTCCCATAAACGAAAAATAGACGGAGAGTGCTTGCAAGTATAAAAGTGCAAGTGCACTTGGTGTCCTTGCTGCAGTTAGTCGAGGAGTCCTCAAAAATGCAATTACGCTTCCCGTGCAATGGAGCTGCTGACAGCAGTTAGAGAGCCTGGCTAAACTCCGTAATAAACTAATAATATAAACAAAAGCAAACACGGTGGAGTTTGTCCGCCGGAGCCCCCAAATGGCACATCTGCGGAGCATTCACACGGTGAGCAGCCGGGCGCCGCATCATCTACCGTCAACCCTCGTAGCCAACTATCCAACCAACTACCGCCCCCACCCACTGCATCCATCCCTGTTTCGGGCCACACGACCCGGAAATTTGCACTTAAATTAATACTGTAAGCTGAAGGAGTTAACGAGGCGATAGGAATTTAAGCACAATGAGAAAGTTTCGCAATTATCTCCAGTGCGGAATAATTTCTCAAGTTAAGAAGTGCAAGGTATTTGTTGAGAACATTAGAGGAACTAGGTGCGGGGGAGGGGACTCAGCAATCACCTGAAGTCCTCCTCCAGAAACCACCGACGAGCCTGACTCGGTCTCGGGCTCCGGATCCGGTTGGCCCCAAAAGATGCTTTTGGGAGTCTCTGCCAACTTTTTTGGGGGGCTGATTGTTGCCAGAACCGGCCCGAGGCACTCTGATTGCCGCAAATGTCTTTTGCGGCGGATCACCCCCCACAGTAGATGAGCCCCCTTTGTGATCTCGTGCTCCACTTCCGTCCGATTGTTACCTTGATGTTTTCTTGATATTCAAATCGGCGAGACCTGCGATTTATATGGCTCGTTGCATCGTGCGCTGCGCCTCCAATTGAGCACACAATTCCATTCAGCTTTTGGCGAGGATGAGCCCCAAATTGCTTGGAATTTGTAACGACAAACACAACGGAGGGAAGTCTTTTGCGCAGAAATTTGTTCTTTATGAAATAGAATAATTCCCGATAGAAATATCGTGGTGCATCTATTTTTGTTTGATTTATTTATTCGTTATTTTATTTTTTATTTAGTTCTTTGTTCTGAATTTCAAAACAAATATTTAAACGAAAGAGCCAACCTATGAATGTCCGAATAAGCAAAATCGGGAAACTTACACTTCTTTTTCAGTATGCCAAATTAATTTGTATATTTGTAAAAATTCAAATCAAAGAACACCAACCTTTGTTTCCGTGATATTACAAATGTGGTACCAAACGACTTTAGCCAACGATTTTCATTCATTTCTATAGGTCCCATTGTAGAAACTTCCCTACCGGAAAATAATTTAAAAAATTCAATTAGCAACTGATTAAAGATAAAATTAAAATATTTACATAAAAGTTTCTTGAATAAGAGAATGTAATTTCGAAATTATTCATATTAATATAATATTTAAATTTGAATGGTCTTAGGTTCGTTAGTTCGTTGGTTAGAGTTTCGCAAGTATTTTCTGCTTGGTGTGCCGTAGTCGGTGAAAGCAAGCGCTCTACCGGCGCGCAGATTTGTATTTCGAAATTCAAATAAAATTTAAAAACGACCAATTGAATCTTCAAATATTTCCAACAAAAATATTGAGTGATACCATAGGTTTATTTTTTAATTCAAAAATTCGTTTTCGTTTTTTGAGATATAGTTTTATTCAAAACTAAAATATTAGGTCTACCGGAAAGTTCTGTCCGCTTTTGAGAAGGAAGAAAATGCTGCAATTTTTAACACATTTAACTAGATTTATTGTACGATATAATTTCCATCGTTCCTTATGACTTCTTCCCAGCAGCATGGCAATTTATATTTTTGAAGATAATCTTTGGATGCGAAAAACTACAGCAGCACTACTGTAAACGTAAACGTTTTATTCATTTTTTAATTTTTTGTAGTTAATTTCGAAGGGCACATAATAAATGCAATTATAAAGATATACAGCCACATATAACTCAAACGAGCATATCCAAATATATTCAAACTTGAAACGAAATTATCGGCCAGAATTTTCCGGTACGCATAATATAAGGATAATTTTCAGTATGTTTTTATATATAATTTTTTAATACAAAATATGCATTTAATGTACGAGGGTGGAAAGGTTTGAAAAGGTCAATAAAAAGAGGTTTACCTTTTCTAATCTGAGAAGTAGGGAATTTTTGGCAAAGTTCAGAAGCGAACAATTTTGATTCTTTTATGCCAACTTTCTTCTAAGATACTTTAGTCAATTTGGTTTTTGTTTTTATTAATTTTAAAATACTTGTAAAAATTGGAATAAAGACTGAAATTAAAGGAAATTAGACTTTTGAGCTGATGCGAAAAAAATCAAAAAATAGGTACATCTTTTATCATAATTTCTTATGTTCTAAGATTGAGTCTATGAACTATCGAGCAAGAAAGGGTGAAGAGGGTTGGGGGAATTTTGCGGAATCTGCAGAACGGTCATGTCGCTTTCTTGCACTTAGTTGCAGTCGTGGCTACATATGTACCAATTTATGGCAATATACATACAAAACCTACACAGAAAAGCGTTGCACCGCTGAGAATACGACGGGATTGGGGGTGGTTCTAAAAATTAATTATGCAATTTCTACGGTCTTTAGACAAAGGCCTTTAATATCAGGCAGGACAATTAAAAGGGGCCAGTGGGTTGGAACCGGATGGGAAGGGGGGGGGGGGGGGGGGGGGTAAGGGGACGATTGCGGCCGAATGGCCGAACATCCCGGCACATTCTGCACTGGTGTGACCCGGCTGCACAGGAGCATCGCCGCATTCCCATTTTGTAAGTGACTTTAGCGCGGCATTTCTGTTTATTGGATTCCCGAAAGAAGCGGAGATCCCGTTATTAAATTATACCGCCGGCATTATACATAAAAGTTCCCTAACCCCTGCGGAGCCCCAGCCTGCAGTCGCTGTTACCGAGTATATGTGCTGGCGGCTGCTCGTGCCAATCACCGCAGCCACGATTGCCATATTGTTCCATTTCCAGGGCGTAAGTGTGCCGTTAAATGAACTCGTACACGTGCTTTTCGGGTGGCCCAAGAGAGCTGGAAGGGCCCCCGATCCATTCCAGGTCCGGAGCGTTCTCTTTTGCGAAGTCTCTTTTAGGTGTTGGGGCGCTCCCTGCTTGCGTCGTTGTTCCACATTGAAAAGCCGCGAAAGCTCTGGCTCGCAGCAATTTCGGCGCAATAAAATTCACCCGACCCGATCCGACTCGACCCGCCGCGCCGCCTTTTAAATCTTAAAGTTCGATTCCTGACCTTCTCAACGTCTCGGAAGGGCTTCCCCATTCCGTCGCACCTTTTTCTGGCATAGGCGTTAGGTGCGCGACGGTAGCTCTCGGATTTTCCCACCCCCAATTATGTAAACATCTGCTGTCCTTTGTCCTTTGACAAACGTAATTGCAATTTTGTCTGCAAGCACTCCGACGGCGGCGGCGGCGGCGGCGGCGGAGCACTGCGACAACTCCGTGGGCGCAGCCCGTCCACAGGAATCCCCCCGTCGGGACCCCGGTCTTTGGATGCAGATAGCCCTAGGCATCGTAGCGTCTCAAAACCGCCCTCGGCCTGTTACGCTCCGGGGAATCTATTAATGTGGGACGGGGAGGGCGGGCAGTGCGGACTGGACGGATATTTAGGACCGCAATTAGTTCATTCAACCTGTTTTATTGTGCAAATTGCGCGCCCCACCCAATTTCGGCCCCCGCAACATATCTCCCGCCCCGTTCGACCGGACCCGATCCTCTCCCCGGCCCAATTTGGCAAGGAGCCCTTCGCCGCCGCCACCGCCGCTGCTGCTTGCTGCAGGGAAAGCCCATTTCTTTCGAATGGGGCCCGACCGGTGTCGGTGCGGTGCAGTTAATTGATAAATTTATCGACTTCGGTGTTACTGCAGGCCTATAAAGTGGAATCTGGTTCAAGGCAGGAATTTAGTTGTGCTGTTGACGCTGTTGTCACTTAACCTGAATTATTGCGACGGTAGAAATTCTAGCGGCATTTCAACTGCACCAGAACCAGTACCACCCTTCTTCGCTTTTCTTTCACCTGGCCGCGCTCTAATGGGGCTCACGGCTTAAGACGGTCATTTCGCAGTTTTATAGGTCTTTCGTTTTATCACACTTGCTCCAAAAAGGGGGCGTTTGCTTATAAAAAGCGTTAAAGGTAAATTCATTTTGAGGGGATTGCTTGCCATTTGACTTATACGATTTTAACTAGATTGAGTCGCAATCACTTTGATTTCAGACAACATACTTGAAAATCGTAGATTTTAATTTAATGTACCATTAATGCAAACAAACGCGGTCTAAAATCACTTTAATGATACAATCTCTGAAGTTCTGATACTTAGAGAAAATATTCGCTTCCTTCAATGGGATTTTGATTTACATATACCCATGTAGGAATTACTAGGCTTGGCAACAGAGCTAAGTTTGGCGGAATGCCGGGATACCAAATGTTGACTTTTCTAAACTAGTCCAAGCCTCAAGGGAGAGTTGAAAGTCGTTAGTCTCTAGTCAAGTGTTGGTCAAGCTTCGGCCGAGCCGTGAATGCCCATTTTGAATTTTCAACTCCGAACCAAGACTTGGTGTTTTAGTCTCCGTTCATGTTGTAGCAAAGCTTTAAGATAAACACAAATATTTGGCTTTCTAGTATTTACACCCCTCTGAGATAGTTTTCTTAACCCTTATCAATCCAAGAATGTTATGGAATAATTTTCAAAGTGCTAAGAAAACAGGCTGTTTAATTTTAATAAGGAAATTTTTATTTTTAAGAATATTTATAAAATTTGGATAAACGTAAAAAAAAAGACTACCAAAAAAGGAAAGGCATAGTTTTTAATGTGCTCTAGCTTCTAGTAAAGTTAAGGCAGGCTGTAATATTAGACTTGAGCCATATTTCCGTACCAATCTTGGACTTAGTGTTAATATTAACCTTGGGCCGAGTTGGGGATAAGATTTGTACTATTTGGGCCGAATTGGGGATAAGACCTATACTACTTGGGTCTTATTTTCGTACTAATTTTAGGCTTAGTGTTAATATTAATCTTGCAAAAGCAGGCCTGGGATAAGCCCTATAGTAAGGGAAGTACTATAGGATTTTTTCCGCAAATTACGAATTGAATCCATCAAATCAAGTTTTTGAGAAAAAAGGAAGTAAAAATTACAGAAAACCTAATTTTGGACATTTTTGAAAAATCATAATTAAATTAAAGTTTATCATAGTTTAGTTTATCAAGTTTGTAAAGTAGCTTAACCTCTTCAGGGACGCATTTTTTAAAGATGGGAAATTAACTCAAAATTTAGTTTGATTATATTATTTATTTATATTTATTTTATCAAAAGCAATTTAGAATGTAAAATAAAATAAAATTTAAAAAAAAATTAGTATATAAAAAATATTAATTTCACGCATTTGGCAGTAAAGTGTTAGAAGTCCAAAACTAATATTTCGACAAAATAAATAAATAATTAAAACTATCAAATATTTACAATATTTGTTTAATAACCAAAAAAGAAATCTTGCGACAATCAGAGGCTTTTTTGAAATATTTTTAAAGCGGTGAGTTTCAAGTAGGATAAAATTTTATCTATGTGCCTATACTACAAAGTTGGCTTTATTGGTGAAAAATAATTTAGTGTAAGTTTCCGTAACAGATTTTAATATTTTATTCCAATTTAAATAATTTAAGTATCTAAAAAACTAAGTGCCAGTATCCCTGAAAAGATTAAATGAAAGCCTAGGTCCTAATTTGTGAATATCGAACACAACTTATTTCTATAGTAGAGGTTTTATACATGTTGGCGAATAAGTTTTTTTTTGAGTGTGCGCCTGTGTTTTATTTGGATTCTATTGTATAAAATAATCAGTTTATGGAAAGAAATAAAACTGGCGGAGTATTTCGAAATGTTTTAAATTCTTAAAAACTTGAGATTTCAACTATCATTTGAGCAATATTATAATCTTCTGGATTAATCTGTTAATTTTTAATTATTTTTCATAAATGGCTAAAATACGGCATGTCATTAAAAATTTATTTCTTACACTCGCACCTTGGCTTCTTACCTTAAATCCTCGGAAACATCAGCGACGAGCAAGACGATCGTTTTCAGTAGGACTTGAAAATTATTGAGCAAAATTAGAAGGGATATTGAGACCAAGCTATGTTAGGTGACTATTTCTGGTCTATTGAAAGAGACACAGATATAAAAAAAATACAAGGAAAAAGCTAAGGTATAGTTCATTTTTAATTTGTTGTAATATTTTTGTACCATTAGTTCTTTTAAATAAAAAATAATAAATATGAAATAAGACGTTTTTCATAAATTTGTTTGAAACTCCGAGTACGTTAGTAGTTAAGAAAAAACACTTTTTATTTCAAGGACAAAAATCCTCTAAAATAATGATTGAATCTATTGTGGTGACGTGAACATGACAATTTAATACCTATCTAAGCAATAAGCATATCTATGTACATATGTAGTGTATACATGCCTAATGTTGGCGTTTTCCAATTTAAATCTTGCAGGTTATAAGAATTCACATTTTTAGTCATTTATTACATTAAAAGTTGCAGATTGTTAGCGCTTTTTTACAAATAGTCGCAAAGAAGAATTCAATAATTTTTCTGCCTTTTCTGGTTACAGGATGTAAAGGAAAGGCATAGTATTAAAATGACAATGCATTTTTGCTCTAAATCTACTGCAAATAAAACTAGAGTTATCATTCTTTGGTTTCCGTTTGGTAGACAGGAAAATATATGAGCAAAAATTACGTAGAAGAAAAGTTTTTTTCCTGTTCGCGCATCTTGGCGGTTAAAATGAAATTCTTAGAAAAAACTTAAGGACTAACCTAATTCTTTTTCTTGGACTATCTCATCTCAAGTTGACTTTTTTTTTTTTAAAAAACTGGAGATCTCTGTGATCGGAATACACCCGGCACTCTTTAAAAAAAAAAAAAACTTTAAGTAAAATTATAACAAAAATGGAAAGAAGAAACTTTAATTTTCCGACAAAGTTTAATTAAACCCCAAGTAGCTGGTGGCACTGAGTTTTTGAGAGGTGTTCGCCAATTTCCGTGTATTTTCCTCGCCGTTTATTTTTTTTTTTTTTTACTGGGGCGGGAGGGCCTGAAAACTGGGGGGGATGCTTTGAGGACGACAATGGCCGAATGAGTGTGAATCAGATAAATGTTGGAAAAACGGGAAAGGACTTGGTTCTTTCAGCATAAAATTAAAAACTAAAAGTGGCTTAAACAAAACTGTTGAGCCGCACTTTTGCGCTTCTCACCGCTACGATGCTTTCGGTTTGAGTGCTGAAGCCCTAAAACCCCACCCTGGGCGGCCTCCAGAGTGCTAGGAGATGGGGGGAGGGATCACTTAGTGCAAAAAAAAAATAATAAAAAATAAAGCAAAAGGAAAAAAATTACAGAGAAATACCAACTTTCACTGCATGGAATCGCTCATTGTTCCTTTTAATGAGATGGAGCTCCTTAAAAATGCACGCCGTGCGGGAAGCTGTGAAATCATTTAAAAACTTTTGTGCAGACTAAAGATGTCAGCAGCTGGCGGGAAATTAATAGCGTCGCCCCACGTTCATGGGCTTGGAGCTGTTTTTGTTTTATATACATAAAGTATATTTATATATATATTTTTTAAGGGATTTCGGGGAATCTGCAGAATGTACACGCTTAACTTTTTGAATTGTCGCATGCGAAAAAGGGACTATGGCGGTTGCAATAGCCGAAAGAAGGCTCCGATGGCCACTCTAATTATTCTGGAGGAAATGGGCCGACACGGAGCGTCATTTAATATGCATAAATTAGGGCAAAGTGGGAAAACTTGGCAGTGGCCGAGTGTGCTGTGAATTTTTAAAATTGCATCCACCTTGCATCGGGTGGCGGCAGAGGTTGCAAGGATAGTGCAGCATACATTTATGTGGCGGGAAGTGGGGGGGTCGAGGGGGGGGTCGAGGGATAAATTCTCTAACTTAATGGGTCTCGCCTCCGGCGGAGAACACCCGATCTCTAGGACTATTTAGAAGAGCCCTGGAGCGCCTTAATTGAATTTCATGCAGTCGGCTACCTTCCGCTGAGCGGAAAAGTTTGACTTTGACGAACGAAACACATTGCCCTACACCGGGGAATTACTGTGAGTTAGCAAATAAAATCTAGCGAAAATGAAAGGCTGCGATTCACCTTTCCGAAAAGGCAAAAGGGCAGGCCGCCGCATCCCTGACAAATTGTTTCGCAATTGTACACGGCCTTTGTCTGTTGTCCATCCATCTGCAGCTTACCATTTTCAGAAAATTCTCATAAAACCCGAGACCCGGACGGCACTCGTCCGTGGAAAAATGCATCCACGGGTGGTTGAGTGGCCCCACAGCCGCAGGATTGTATCATTGTCGCTGGCATCGTAATAAATTCCTTTCCAGCGATAGTCGCACACAAAACCCTATCGCAGGAAATGTAGGACCTGGACCTCAAGCGCTGACGGGGCAGCGGCCCGGCCTCCGAAAATAAAGTGCGGCGGATCTTCCGAGCATCCCTCACCATTTCCACTTTTAAGCCATCTGCACTGGAAGAAATTTGTCAGTTGATCGTTGACCCGCTCTAGGACTTATCAAACGGCGGAGGGGTAGGGACGAATGCGTTCGTTTCAATGCTGAATGCCAAATGGGAAGAAGGGACCGATTTGTTCCGGATCCTGAGTGACTAAGGGATTAGGTTTAGAAATTCGTCACTTAAAAGTAAAATCGTGTAACTCATGGAAAAAAGTGAGTTAATTAAATGCGAGGTTGTCCTTTTCGAATGTTAGTGAGATTGAAAAAGCTTCTAAGGCATAAATTAAGCTTAAGCTAGGATTAACTACGCTTTGAGTCAAGCTTCAATCAGGATTGAGTTTGCTTAGGTGAAATTAAATTAGGTTTGAAGTAAAATTCAGCTTCGTTTAGGCTAGAGAATGACTTAGATCATACTTGAGCTAGATTTGAATTAATCCAGGCCAGATTGTTTCTTTGAGTCAATCTTCAGGTAGAGTTTAGGAAAAAGGGAAGAGGAAACTTTAAGCCAGGCTTAAATTGAATTTAAGGGATTACGAGAAAACTCTAATAAGAGAAGAATATTCTTTTTGAGATTGACTAGGCATTTTATCAATTACCACAGCAATTTTCAAATATCTTTTCTTTGTATCTTACATTTATATGTATAGTACTTTTGTTGTTGTGTACTATTGTTATTTTATACATAGTAAGTTATCGAAAAATCCCCAAAGTTTCAATTAAGTGGATGATTTCAGATATAAAATTTTCATCAAAAGTGTAAGTTGTTAATTTTAATTGGAGAAACTTAATTTAGTTTATGAAGAGTGTTGTTATGTAAATATCTCAAAAATGTTGGAAGTTATTACTCTGTGTGCCTGAAATTCTATTTCTCAGTCGTACAAGATAGTAGAAATACACTATTAAATGTACTAAATGGATTGTGATATTTTTATGGTATAGAACTGCCCTCAGAAACTCTCCTCTATACGAAGACAGTGTGCAGCCACTGTATCCAGCTCAAGTCTTCTGGACAGCGCATTAATCCCGTTGTTATGGAATTATACACTTTAAACGACTCTCGGCTTTGCAGCGAATCCTAAAGTGCTGCGGTTAAGAAAAGTTTTAAAAAGTTTTTCTCCTCTTGGTACGGTGCCAATGCCTGCAAGTTCCCATGCCTAGTTACGGTCCAAATTTTTTTCATCCGAAAAAGACAAACTCCCTGCCGCCATTGATTGTGGATAATCCAGTTAATGTTCTTGTCACGACTCCGATAGTCCCTCGTCCCAGGCCGGATTCTTAGTCTATGCCTTTTGTAGGACGCCAAATATTTAGAAAATTCATATAAATATTTTTAGGTTCCCTCAGGAGCCCCTTCATCTGCTCGGAAGTGCACTTTGAGGGTTTGGGGCTGCTTCTAAGATTATCACCACAACAGCCAAATTCCAATCGATTCTTGGCTTTTAGAGGGGCTCCAATCGAGGAGCTGTTTACATCATCAATTAGCTGTTTGAATTTTTTGCACCTCATTACCCAATCGGCGGGATATGAAAATAGTTTAATATCAAACTTATTGTCTACTGGTAATTGTGATGATCTTAAAATAGTCTGGGGCCTTTGAAGTAAGCCGTAAGAAGAACGATCTCCTTCTCAATCAGCCACGTGCCGACCTTTGTGAATATTTTGTTGCAACAGTTGTAAAGTGTTTTACTCTTTCGCACCTTCGTCAATTGTTTAATTGTTTGATGTTACTAAAATTAGCGGAGGCGCCGCGCAGCCTCGGGTGTGAAAGTATTTTAAGTTCTTTGGGTAACAACGAAAAAAAAAATTCACTGAAGCAGAGTCTGATAGTCTCCTTTGGTAAACTGAGGCACGAAATTCTCTTTTAGAGAAAAGGGGTGCTTAATTTGTATAGAGCTTGGAGTTTTAATTAAAAATATTTTAAATCGTTTAGTAAAGAACTGTCCCTTATCATTTAAAACATTTGAATAAATTTAAGAAAACTCACCCAGGGGATATATAGCCCCTGATTTCTTATTATACGCCTAGTCAACTCGAAAATCACTCACTCTGAAATATAAAAGGGTTGGGTTTAGGGTTTTGATATTTTTATAAGTTTGCAGATAAAATCCACAAAGTTAAAGGTATTCAACAGGAAAATAGAGTTACAATTTTACGCATAGGAGTTTTTCGTATAAACGCATTTTTAAGTTCAGTAGATAAAATAGATGAATTGCTTTATTTAAAGTTTTCGCAGATTTATTATATGTATATGTTGGTAGATAATTTAGTAACGTTTATTCAAGAATACATAACAATAACTTTTGTTTCTTTCCAAGTCACTGGCAATAGCTTTTTTAGGAAAGTTTTTTTTTAATGTATTTGTTAAGAAATCCTTCCGGTCTAGGTGCTTTGTTACGCGGACTTATAAGTTTGCTCTGTAATCTAGGAACAATTTTAGAAAATGTAATTAAAAATCAACTTTGCACCCAACTAAATGCCAAAATGATCCTACCCTACGAACAGTTTGGTTTTAGAAAAGAACACACCACCACACACCAGTTACTTAAAGTCTCAGATTACATAAAATTGGTTTTCCATCGTCAAGAATCCATGGGTATGGTCCTGCTTGACATCGAAAAAGCTTTCGATAATAACTGATATAACGCACTACTTGTAAAAATGATTGCATTAAAACTACCCTCGCGGCTAATAGGAATAATCGAAAGAGTTTTAAATAATAGAAATTCCATAGATCACGTTGGCTCAGAAATCTCGATTGTGTATTTACAGCGGGTGTATCACAAGGCTCTCTATTAGGTCCTGTACTCCTGTACTCCTATACACAATTTACACCCACAACTTCCTTAAACTACCGAACTGTAAGTTCGATATGTTTGCGGATGATGCTGCAATATGCATCCACCCAAAGTAAAATACTTAGGGATGTATTTAAATAAAAAACTAACATTTAACCAACATATTACAGACACCATCATGAAAAAAAGCAAAATTATCAAGTTACTATACCCACTGATAAATTGAAATTCTAACCTCAGTATCTAAAATAAATTAATATTATATAAATCTATATTTAAAACAATTATGCTTTATGTTACACACATATAAATAACCTCTAGGTAATGAAAAATAAAATTTTTAAGTTAATTTGCAATCTTCCTTGGCATTATAGTACATTTTAATCTTCACCGGAGAACCAATGTATGTAAAACCCAAACTAGCTAATAATTTCTTTGAGATATGCAAAAGATCCGGCAATTATGTAATAAAAAATCTAAGACTAAATTAGGACCTGGATGGCAAGGTAAAAGAGATACCTTATCTATAGTAAAATATTTTAGATTAACATAGGATAAGATAGGTATGTTAGGTAACAAATAAAATATACATATATAAAATCATAAAGTAAGCTTAATATCACAGGTGTAGGGAAAACTAATAAACAAAGTACCTAAAAATGATTAGGGAGTTTTATTTTTATGCAAATTTCTTAAAGTTTCCACTATTTTTGTGAATGTTAAAATATACGAATTTACAGAAGTAGTGTTAATCGTTTTCGTACAATTGCTACTAGACACAAAATTAGTAGATTTACAATTTTCAAAGATGTTCAAATAGGTTTATTTCTGTTTTCCTTAAATTTTAAAGTAAGACTAGATTAGACTAGACTAGATTCTAATAAATAATGATTTATTTGAATTACTTTGTGAGTCCGAAACAAAATTTAAGAGGGTATTTAAGAGATTGTCACTGTTTTTAATACGTTGATACATAAAAGTGTTCGTCAGATAAAAGCGTCTCATTTAATTCAATTATTCTATTAAAAAAACTTATGTACTGTATGTATGAAATTACTTTAGAGTATAACATAGGCCAAATCTATATTCATTATATTTTAAATTCTACGGTGTGTTAAAATATTTTTTATCTACAAAATGATTGATTGCAAATTATTGGAAATTTGTCTAGCTATTATTCGAAAGTTTTGTTATATAATTTTTGATAATTTTCACTCAAAGAAAATACATATTTCATCCACTGTACATCTATTTTATTAAAATTTATACCTCATGCAATTTTTATAACTCAAAGTAGAAGTTTCAATTTTGAATAGTGTACCAAAAAACCTGTTCTACATAAAAGGCCTAAAAACGGCATAAATTAAATTTCTGCCACTTCTATAGTTTTGCCAATTTCATGGAATCGCTTGGAGGATACAAATTTAACCAATTATCTTAACTAAAAATCACTTAATCTCTGTAGTGTCGTCCAGCAATTAAAAATGTTTAGGTCGTTACAACTCAACTGCAACAATAGCCTTTAATCGACCGTTTGTCGGGAATGGCAGGAATGTAAGGGGCAATTATTATATCATTTATGTCGTGTATTTTACGATGAATTGTAGGTAAATAGGAGTGGATGGGTGGTGGATATGCCTGAAAATTTTGAAATCATCGCCTGATTTCCTGCGATTTTATTCAATAAAATTTCGTTTCGGCCGCTTTGTTTGATCAAATGTTTTCAAGCGATCGGCTGACCTATTTTTCAGTGATGCTGAAGGCAGTTTGTTTATTTTTATGTTTTTTTTTCTACCCCTCGGATATTTTGAGGGCTTTTTTGGGGCTTGTTTTTTAGCGGAAGCGAAACTGTAAAAGTTTAGTTTGACGAGAGGATGCGAGGGCTTAAGGGGTGCAAGTGGTGTGCACGGACGAATGAGCCGACACCCGCATATGTGCGGCTCTGGTCTGCCCAATTTAACTTATTCCGCGTACGATTTTCTACTCTATATATGAATGCACCGGGAGGGATAGGGTGGGGGGTGGTCAGTAGGCACGGGATTTATGCTCTAGATTTGCATTAAACAGACGAATCGATACATTCCTGACTTTATCTTTTCAGCTTTTCTCCGGCCAACTAGCCGCGGTCACTTTTTTCCTCGACTTTATTCAATTTTGTGGACAATCCCGGGCACTTGGCGACGATTATGTGCTTATATGGTGGATTGCACCACAAATACACGTGCAAACACACATACCCACACAAGTGCAATCTTTCAGCCGGGCTCATCCCTGCCGTGGCCTGTCCGGGGTCTGCCCGTTTGCCCGCCGGGCTGAATTCCCTGGGGGATGGGGGCGGGCAGTCGGCAGAATGCGATTTATTGCCCCAATAGACAGAACTGAATCACGAATTAAAGCAGTCTGCGGCGGCCAGAATGGCCGGTGCTCATCTGCATAGTGTAACGCGGGCAGGCAATAAAAATTTTTATAACGCTTTGGTTACACTTGAACCGGAAAATCTCATTTCGACACAGCGGCTGCAGCAAGGAGTGCAGCGCGGCACAATTCGCAGGTATCATGCAATTTCGTAAAAAGGAGGCCACTTTAACTCTCCTGTATTTGGTCTTATTGCTTCATCGTTTTCCTCCGAACAGAAACGTCTGTCGGAGTCCCTTCATCCCGGTGGAGAGATCCGGGAATGAAAATTTAAACACTTCAGGGCTCCCGACCGGGATTTGTATATGAATTTTCAGGCGTACTTCACGGGCGCGCTTCAAGATGATCTCAGTCGGATTAAATCGCCCGGAAGTTTTAAATCCTGCCTTGACGGCTGCTTCCTTGTCCCCTGCTTAGAATCGTCGTGATCACGAGTTTCAGAATACGGCTATCTATCGTAACACAAGTACATTGAGATAAATGAGATAGACTAATTTAATGAAATACTTCACTTGATTCGATAAACGTTGAAATTTCATCAAAATGTGTAAAAAACTTATCATCCCCAGAACGAAATTTAGGGAAAATCCACTTCACTAAATCAATAAGTGTAACTCTATTGCAAAAACGTATATATTTTTTTAAATTTAATGGAACAAAATTATTAAATCAATAAATATTAAAATAATTAAACTCTGCAGTTGATTTAATAAACGTTACAGAGTTTATCTTCATCTTTAAGAAAATGCTTATCAATTCTATAAAATTCTTTTTGATGAAATTTCGAGAAAATTAAAATTGTTCATTCATATAGCAGGCTCTTTACATTTTTTTAAACTATTTTTTGAACTATGGCACAAAGTACATTATATAAGTGATGATTATAATTGATTTAAGGAAATATATTTTTGTATTTAGGAACTCTTTAAATTAGTTGTGCTATTTACGAATGCAACAAATATAAGGACCTCGGATGATAGTATAGAGGGCTTTAAAGTGAGTATCCGAGGTTGTGGGTTTGATCCCGATATAAAAATCCTAGTTAAAAATTAAAATAACATTAAACAAAGATAATATATAATATAAATAAAAAAAAATATACATAAGAGCAGCATATGTGCTACAGTTCTTTTAAAACATTTGAATAAGAAGATTTAAGAAATCTCATCCTGTCTATATATCCCCTGATTTCTTATTACATGCCATACATGTTATCTTTAATGATGACAAGAAAATCAGTTTAAACGGTTCAGACGGTGCCAGTTTTATTAGTACGATTTAAAAAAAGAAAAAGCGACAATGATGACTTTTGACAATGAATTTTGGAAGCGAAGCAGTGGTAAATTACTGTTGCTTTTTGCTTTAATGGAAAAACTCCTGTATGTTTTATTACACATAAGATAAATTCTGAAAAGTATGCTGAACTTCTGGAGGACGTCATCATCGAATTTGGTGGCTATCAATACGGTGAAAATTGAATATTCCAGCAAGATAATGCGGCGATCCACGTATCAACACATTCTAAGAAATGGTTTAAGTCCAAAAATATTGAACTTTTGCCATAATACTTTTACTATAATACAATTGCTATTGTAGCAATAATTAGCAATTTTTTTCGTTATATTAGAAAAGAAATTTATGAAACGCTATGATATTTGTATGACTTTGAAAATATTTAAGATTCATTACTAATTTGGAAGTATTTAGCAAGCAATTTAAGCATCTGTAAAATGAACAAACAGATTATTTATAGAAATTTGAAATATGCATTAGGTTTTGAAAGTAATATAAATAAAAAAAGATATGTAAACAAGTAGGAAAGCGTAACTGTTTAAAGAAATCGTGATATAATTAGAGAAGTGTTGCGAAAATCGTTTTATATCTCTAGATTTTATCAGGTATTTAATATATTAGAAGGAATCTAAATATTGACATAAATTAATGTATATAATAACTTTCATCGTTCACATCTATTAGAGGGATCAGACTTTTCTAATGCATATAAGAATACATTAAAATCCTCATAACATCTGGATTAAAATTTAAAACAGTCAAAGGAATGCGTAATTACACAGCAATTTTAGTAGAGTACAGGTGCAAAGAGTTTATATACACGTGTTACTATTCCCAAAACTCCCTGAAAACGGTCAATGGTCCATGAAATCATGTAATCCCCGCCAAAAGCATCAACTAACTATCGGCGTGCGACAAATGCAAATAAACAACAAAAAACATATTTGAAAAATTGTAGGTTTTACATTTTGCGAAAGGAATTTAGTTGGGAAGGAAGGGATATCTGACGGGACGCATGGGAATCGTTTAATTAAAAAAACTGTTAAATTTTCAACAGCACTGAGCATAAAAAGCATTACAAGCGCTTCACGCTCAAGCATCGGGTCAAAGAGGGCGAATTGAGCATAGAGCGGTCTAGCTAGCATGCGATGTTTTCACATTAGCGCGGAAAAGTGCAGAATTTTTGGCGGCGATATCGATTTAGTTTCTAGGGGTAGATAGCGGGAAATCGTAGAATGGGGTAAGGAGGTGGAAGGAGTGAAAATCAGAACCGGGTAATAACCCTAATTATGAATGTCGGGCGTGCTAAACTTTGCGAGCTAACTAGAAATTATTTAAACCTGATTTCACCTATCCGGAGATACCCGAAATTTAGCGCAGATTTGTCAGGGCTCTTATAGTCCATGAAAGTTTAATTTCCCCTACACGCTAGCACGCGAATAAAAAATTAACGCCCGTCTTTTCTCCACCGGGACCTTATGAATTATTTTAAGCAATGGCGGGTAGTGGTGGGGTGGGACTGCGTTCGCAGAAGAAATTTTTCGTGCACTGGGTATGCTGCTGCGGTGGCGGCGGTCTTATCGGTGCATTATGTTACCAGCCATTATATCACCACCCCGAACTCGGCCGGATGCAGCTTCCCGGGTTGGGAAAAAGATATAGGGACGGAGGAGGGTGAGAGCGAGTGAATACTTTGCGGCCGCATAAGAAGTGCGCCATGGTACGGGAGCGGGTGTTGGGCTGCTTATTTCACGACACAGCCGCGAATCATTGCCTGCCGGGGCGCGTCCCGGCCCGCCGCCGACCGGTTCGGGATGTAAATTTACGTGTTTCGCATAAAAACCCAGGACCGGGCCCTATCGCAATTTATTACAGCATAATGCCGGGAACATGTGGCGTTGTCAATGATGGTGCGCCGGGAGGTGAGTGGCCGGGAACAGATTGCTGCAACCGCACGTTCGACGGTGCGGTGTGGGTCCCTCACCCAAAGAGCCGCCGCCGTCAGGACGGACCGTTCCAGCGCTGCAGACCCGGCCATCACCGCCACCACCACCGTCCACATGACCTTGATTTATACAACAAATAATCGAATTAAAGGGGCACCGGGCAGAGCACCCAGGCACAGCAGAGGAGCACAGGGGCCCCACTGAGTTAATGTCTGCTGCAGTGGATTTCTGCATCTCTTGGCATGAATGGCTCCCGGGGTGGAGATTACATTTCTCTGCTGACGTCATGAAAAGAAGTTCCTCCAGTTGATATGGGGCCTGAATAGAAAATTGTTTGGCACACGACTCGGGAAATTTGTTTTGCACTATGAAATGCAAATAAGCCGGGATCATCCCGTTTCATATATGCGAATGCTTTTCTCCCTGTATTAGGCCGCGCGCCGGCCCCCGCTGAAAAGTAGTTCATCAGCAGCACCACCACCGCGCCGGGAAGGAGTCATCATCGCTGCAGTAAACGGGCCCTGGATCCCGGGTAAGGGTAGGGAAATGAGATTATATTGAGTGACATCAGAGTGCCGCTTTTTTTTTCTTCTTCTTCCCGCTTTGTGTTTTTTTTTTCCCCAACAATTTTCGCTCCAGATTTATGCCCGCCGGGAGATTGCGTTGTGCGACATTTCGATTACAACCGTCGCCAGTTAGAAGTGTATCACATCACCGCCAGAGTCGCCAAAAAGGGGAGAGGGTAACAGCAGATGCGACAAATTCACCCTCGTTCCTTAGACCCTAAGTATCTGGAAATTCTGAATCAGAAAGGTAGTTACAAATTTCAAAATTTCATAAATATAACAACAATGATTTCAAAATAATCACGAAAAATACAGGGTGTTTTGCTAAGATCTGAACAGGGGTATACTAATTGATTCTACATGGTCTTTTGATCAACGTTTGTTCAAAAACCCCTCTCTCCTCCTAAAATCGTCCTTCACCCTTAAAATCGTTCTTCACCCCTAAAATTGCAATTCAAAATTTGAAGGAGTTCAACCTAGAAAATGCTTTAAAACCTTCCCGCCGGCGGTTTCATTTGCAGTTCGCCGCATCTAATGGCTTTTTAATTCTTATTCTTTTCTATTTCCCGACATTGTTATGAATATAATCACATATCGCTTATTCACTTTAACTAGCGCTCTTTCCTTTAAATTTAGAAAAACAAATAGCCCTCGCTGATAAACCTGTGGCGATCAACTTGAGAGTAAGAGTGCTAATATTCGATATTTTGATTTTTAAAAATCGTTCTTCTGCTGTTGTGTATATACCACTCGTGGTACAAGCCGCCCGATGGCTAGTGGTACATAGTGTGTTGTGAGATCTTGCCTCTTGCCAAATTTAATGATTCCAAGTCAACGGGGAGTACCCTATAGGTTTCGATTTATTTACGACTGTTAACTATGCGGCTTCAAGTGACCGTAGACCTAAGTATTTATATTAATTTCAATTTGATACCTCTACGCGTTCCTGAGAACACTAGACACACAACGAAGTAATCCTATAAGGGTTCCGTTTTTCCTTTTGAGGTACGGAACTCTAAAAATAACTCTTTGTCGCATGTCAAGAAAGATTTACATTGCAAATTCTAAAACAATTTGCTATCTTTTTATATTCTTTATAAAATACTTTAAACCATTTAAAGTCAAACACAATAAAAGACAATAAATATTACATCGAAAAATGACTTCAAAAATAAAATACATAAATAACCAAAACACTCACATGCAATTATAGTCAAACCCTTGTAGAAAATGGTCGTCCCTTTAGGTGCAAACCTGCTGTGATCCTGCATAATTAAATCGAACTCTGCAAAAATAAAATGTTATGATCAGAATTGCTCCAGCGGAAGCTGTTCCAGCCAGCATCAAAATATAAATTTGGGAATTTTCGGAAATTTATAACCACTAGCCGGCCATCAGGGAGGGAAGTTGTCCCTTCATCGTTTAGGGCATTGGATCTGATAGCTTCCTTCTTGACCGGGACGGGTGCCATATTTCTTCCCCTTTTATGATTTGCGTAAATTTCAGTGCGACATTCGTCGACATTTATTTCATATTTTTCCGCCGGAAAACAGATCGATAAAAATTGGGTCCTTGGAAGAGTCCTCTCTGGTCATCGCTGAAGAAAAAGCCCTTCAGAGCTGCACAAAATTATTTCGTAAAAGGCAAAATGTTTTTGCGAAGTAAAAACTCTTTTGAAAGTAGCGCCTCTTACCAGAGGAGGAGTACGATGCTAAGGGCCCTAGTCCTCGGCCTGTTAAAGCATTAAATGCTGTTGCAGTCTACTTCAAAATTAAGGACAGGGCGCCGCCCGGTCGAGCCCGGCACCAGACTCAATTAGTAAAGTCGAAAATGAGCAGGTGATTTGTGTCCGAGTTGGGGGCTGGCGTGGCGACCCTTTTGCAGGGCTGCAGAACCTCAGAACATATTGCAGGGAAGTGCATCTACCCTCGGATGCGACATTTAACAGTAGCCGCAGGCCCTTCGAGGGGTGGTCGGGATCTGGGCTCGGCGGTAAAAGGGTTGCGCGCGGTAAGCGTGAACACACTGCGGCCAGGCGACAACAAAGGATCTCATGAACAAGTGGTCACTTTTATTGTGCCGTAAATCAAATTATCAATAGACGTTATTACGGCTAATAAATTTTAGCGTTAATATCAATAAACTGCGCCCAGCATGTGTCCTGGCCGGTATCCGATCCCTCCGCCCCGGCCGAGCCCATCGCTCATATTTAATCGACTTCCCGTGCCAAAACATCCAAATGCATGCAATTACAGCCTACAGGAAATCTATTGTTTCGGCGAGCTAGGCTGATTTTAAAGGGGATAACGAGCGCCCCAAGGGACTCGAACATACATATTTCCAATTTAATTTGGTGCAGGGTCCCTCTAACTCTAAGCAGGCTGGACGAAGAGTCAGAAGAAAACCCGGATACAGGTCATGTGCCTATAAACACCATGAACCCTAAAATGACGTATGTTACTTTTTTGCGCAATCCATACTTTTTTATAAAGTCTTTAATCTTTTAAAATTGTTTTGTAGTAGTATTTTCTTTAACTTAAGCGATTATACCTAGTCATTTTCTAAAGAAAAATTATGACGATGAAGTATGGTGCTTACTAAAATCAAAATTCGTTTGTTCGCAAGATGACTTTTTACATCAAGATTATGTACCAAATTGCTATTGTCAACCAAACATCGGTAAAGTTAAAATTAATAAAAATAGGTGGCTTTAAGTTCGCTTAAAATATAAGAGTATAGTATTATAGTAAATTTTTGATATTAAATTTAAAATCGGTTTGATAGCGGTTTTGGTATAGTACTAAATTATAAAACTTCATTATTTTGAACTTCGCATGGCGTCTTTTTCCACTATATGCTAAATATACATATGTAGATATATACCATGTAATCGTACATAAACTCTATCGAATGTTAATTTTTTTATGCATTATTATTATTTATCTATCGTTTTCACTAATTATCGATTCTACGAGTATAAAATTCTTTTAGTGGTTCACCTGCCTTTTTTAACAATTTAAGTTACCAATTTTGCCTGCTATTAAAGCATTTTTAATATACAAAATTTTCAGACTGTTTATTACTATAAAAGAACAATTTTACATACTCGTAGGTGGTTGAAAGTGTAGAAGTGAGGAAAAAGGGCCCATTCATTCCATTCGCATAAGGGCGATATCAATCAATAATCGGTAACAATAGAAACAATGCATTGTGGTACAAGCATCAATTTTTGTTTAATTAAAAGTTAATAATTTCACAATGACCGAAGTGAGGAGAAATTATCATTCAAAAAACGATGGTGAATATTACAAAAGAACTTTTATAATTTCATATTATTTATTAAAAAGTAATTATTAATAATTAATTTGTACATTAATTAATCATTATTAATCATTTAAAGTTAACTCGTTATCGATTGATACATATAATTTTTTAGTATTTATACCTTTTTTCTTTTCTCACTTAAAATTGGAATTCTTTTTTTTTGATTAAATTGCATATGCTACCTAGGAATAGAATGAAATTTTAAAATTATTATCCTCTGTTTAGTGATTGATTTAAAGTATTTAAAGAAGTGATTACTGATTAAAACTTTTCGATAAATGAATATTTTAATATGATCCTACACTAAACTCTTTTTATAGTTCTGATATGTTTAACGAATTTTTATTTACACTTCAGTTTAATAAGGGGTTTTATTTTTAAAAATTTATTACTATCGACAGATGTTTCAATTAAATCGTAGTTACCATACAAATGTGAATACGAAATCAGTTAATAAAAATATGTCTAAATAGTATCTCAATAGTAAAGAGTTTATGATGAATTTAAAATAAGAATAAAAGGGTAAATATACCTACTTAATTTAAAATGAAAATTTTTGTTTTGGTAATTGTAAATTCTTGTAGTTTTAAGGAATCTCAAGATTTATAGATAAAATGTATGTGATAACATTTTATCCTAGTAACTCTGGTCAGCGCTCTTTCGCTGTTCACTTTCTCCTGGGTGATTATGGACGGGGGAGGCCCTCCTCCACTTTCGCAGCTCGTAAGCAAATCAACCAGAAGGGCATGCGGCACCCGTCGTCAAGGGTTGCCGCGCGGCGCGCAAATAATCGTTCGGCAATAACCCATTAACCCTGTTCGCTTATCCGTCGCGAATATTTATGCCAGTTCCGATGGGCGATCGATGGAGATTTGCAAAATTGAAACCGATTTTCAAGGCGCTCTATCCAGTTTATGTTGATTTTATTTTCTAGGAAACCATAAAAATACTGCTAGAATGTACATATGTCGCGTTGTTTGTCCCCTTGCGGGGGTGTATGTCTACTGTATATGGATGGAGTCGCGGACGTTGGATGGTGGTGGCTCAATTTTGGCCGGGTTTTGATATATCATTACTTTGCCCGGCAAAAGCCCGTGAACGATAAGCTCTGCTAGAAGGTTGCGAGAAATTGTTTTGCTGAATTTGTACTTATTTACGACCAGCGACGGTCATTGGGAAGAAGAGCGAAGGGCTCATCCCGGTTTATCGTTGGATATTGGGACAGCAGCAGACTCTTATATGTCGCCCCCAACGTCTATAAATTGTCTGATTTATGCACGTATATTTTCTGTAGGGACATGGCGGAGGGTGAATATCAAGCTTTTAATAGAAATCAGTAAAAGGTCTGATATACCATCACCTCCATCTAAGGGATGAGAAATGAATCTGTCTATTTATATTTCTATCTATTTTTCGCGGTAGAGCTTAGTCCATCATAACTTACCGGGTAAACTGGCATCGTACGACGTCATGGGCAAATCGGGTCAAGTTTTAAATTTGCGCAGAGTGGGGTCAAACACCAAAGAGAGGAGGGGGGATTGGCCAAAAGTTTAATAAGCAGCGGAAGATAGTTTTCTCGAGAGCAACATATATATATATATATATATATTTTTTTTTATTTTTTGCTAATATCCGAGTAGAAAAGGAAAACATTCGCTATGCCACACCACCAATCCGGTTTGTCGAGGGTTTTTTCACTACTCCCTCCCCCTTTCTCCTCATCCCCTTTCCATTGCTTCACATGTGGTCCTTTTTATAAAGCAGAAGAGCGCAATGTACGGCTCGCTGCCGCAAATCGATAAAATTTTGGCAAGCGTTTCTCTGGCTGTAAACCGAACGAAAACATCAACGCCAATGTTATGGTACAGGGGATTATGGGTACGACACCTGCATGCTGGGGTGAGAGGAAGGGGAAAAGGGTATAGGGCTGGTAAGGATCGTAACAATGTTTGTAGAAGGCCTATTTTGATATTTCTAATAACGTGGAGCCCTTATTGGCTGCCCGTAAATCGAAGTCCAAATATTTTGTATCTTCTATCTATATTCAATCTAAGAAATTTGACTTCTTTCTCCAAGTTTTTTGAATTTAAAAATAAAAATGAGATTTTAAAAAATATTTAAATTCCATTCAGACCTACGGCGGTGGGCGGAAAACGTAAAAATCAATGCGCGCCTACAAAAAACAAGAAAAAAAAAATAAGAGTTCCTCGAACTGCCTACAATCTGCTCCAGAGGTGCAGCGCACTGCTGCATTTTAGCAATCTCCTGTAGGTAAATCGGGCGGGAGCAGAATGATGCAACTCACTCTGTTGGGGGCGCAATCAGAAAATTTACGTTTTTGATATGTGAAAAATAAAACGGCAGAGCAGAGGGCATAATGTTACCGAATTGCGCAAACTAATAGCACGTGTTCATCAGAATTTTTTGAGCCTATAGGTGTACAGAGAAAGAATGGGGGTAGGGTAGGGGTATGTCATTTCTTGCAAATAGGGGAGAGGGGAAGGGGATGTGAGGGGGCCTCATCTTCGTCGGAGGAGCCCATCCATTATCTTGCAGGAAGCATTCCTTGTTCAATTACGCTGACGGTGCATTTGATGTAGATTGTGCACAGGGAGAGTCTGCGATGCCAAGAAAATTCAAAAAGGGAAGGAAATTCTTAAGAAATAAACTGAGCCAAGGAGTCTTTGACCCGGGTCGCTCTGTATTGGATTATTGACATATTGACATGGACTACTTTGCAAAAAAGCGCAACAAAATATGTCTTATTTAGCCATATATTGGGTGACTCGAAATGAGACACGCGGTGGGAAGGGGGGGCCTATGAAGACATTTTTCGGGGTATTCTCTGCTTTCTGCACTCCAAGTGAATGGGTCGTCACGACAGGGTACTATCGAAAAAATAAACGAAAAACGGAAAAACTTAATTCAATTGAACTTTAGCGTTTTGTTCGCTTAAAAAGAGTTCAAAAGTAGCTCTGGGAGTTGAAAAGGGGCTAATATCGAGCGAATCGGGAGGCGATAATTGCAACAAAGCCTCCCCGGGCATGTCCGAACACGACATTCTGAATTGGGTCGACAAATCTCAGATACATTTTGTTTCATTCATAAGGAAAAGTTGAGGACTTCGTGACGATGGAAAAAGTTTAAGGTCTGCTTTATCTTATTTTTTTTCTTTTTTTTTTACGTGATAGAGCGTATGTTTGTTCTGTGCAATGGAGCTATTCCAAGCGCATTTTTCGTCGCAGGGATACAGTTTAAATTTGATCGATAGTTGGTCTCCCCAATCCACAGCTATAAATTGAAATGACAACTATTTGTCTATGTCTAACTTGTCGCGTGTTATATCATTTCAAACTGTCGTCATATCATCTTCACGTTTGATATAACTTAGACAGAATTCTGCTATTGACATAGATTCTAGTATCCAAGTTGAAAGTGCAAGCAATTCACTTTTCATCATTAATTCTTTATTGAAAGGATCCTTTTGACGCTAGAAAGAAAATATAGTACCTTTTCTAGCTACATACACTGAGAATAAAATTGCTAAATTACCGATATAGCATTATATAAGTTTTAATAATAATCGCAATTGCAAAATTACCCATATATCATTAACATATATAAGTTTTATAGGAGACCAACTATAATTATGAAAATCTGTTTAATAACATGTATACGAGTATAGTATTCAAAATAGCTTATGGGTTAATAGATAAAAATCGTAATTATTACCTAAATGATCGCATATTATTTACTGTAGACTTATTTTAAGGCGATCTACTCATTTGAAAATGAAAATGAAAATGAAAAAATTATAATTTAATATATCATAAAGGTAGTTTTTAAAATAAGTTTAGTAATTCCACACGCTATGATACTTTTGAAAGTAAGTTTCTTTATTCAAATGTACAGCACAAAAGTTACTAATATACCTTGTTTCACTCTTTTTTTGTGTGTTACAAAGAAAATTCACCTTACTTTTTGTACACAGAGTATATTGAAGAAGAAATATAAAATAAGGAGTTGATCTAGATAAAATAGCTTATGTAAAAATAGATAGCTAGATATAGACGTATAGCTCTTCATACAAGCTTTCCTATATAAATTTCTTATAATTCCTAAACAGTATGGCTTTCAGATCTATAAATATGGGTACCAAACATTACGGTTTTTACTACCATAAACTATTATTATTCCAAAATCACCAAGATTTATGTGATCTACATATATGGTATGAATCTACCTAAACTAGAGTTGCTTAGGGTAAAATATTGAATAAAAATTGGATGTAGAAGAACCTTACCTGAAATTTCAAATTAATGTTTCAATATGCATTATATAGTACACTATCGTTATAGTTTCTAGTATTATGTAAAAGTAATAATTACTAATTAGAGTAGATCAGTTCAACCAAAGCGTAATGACACAAGTTATGTATAGATAAAGCTTGATATTAAATATACCTTAGCAATTTTGTAAAAAAAATTAAATATATTTTTATGTATATTCAAAACAACGCACCTGGTTAACTTATAATGTACTAACAAGATTCTGCAGTCCTTTGTCCTAGTTATTTAATTAGACAAGACTCTTCAAAATTAGGCGATTATCTGTATTTGGCTACTTCAAAATATATACATATGATTTTGGAATAGCTTTTAGCTAAGATGTTTTGTGTTTGCTTTGCACATATGAAAAGTTCTAACAATTTAATACAGAATTCTATGAATATAGGGAGCTTGGTTAGGTGTGTTATCTTCTAAATTATTTCTATCTCACTGTTACACGAGATAACATTTTGTGCTCTTCTTTTGAAAGCAACTTTCAGCGATTCATACTAGTTGCAAAATTTATTTGGAAGATATTTTGAAACTTCAAAGAAATCAACATGACTTTGTACCTTACCTAAACTTTTAGGGTTTTAGTATTGAATTGAATAAATAATAGATTGACTTGTTGGTAAGGTAGAAAAGAAAATTGAATTGAATTTTAGAGCTTCGTCGTTAGTTTAAGAAAATTTAAAATCCGGATGTTGTAAAGGGTGCCTTTAGTCGCATCAGTCAGCGAAAATTGCAAGGAGGATGCCCTTAGGGGGGACCTCCCAAAATAGGCCAACAAATCTGAGAATATATCACGCGGTCTCATTTCGCGTCCGCCTGGAGTGCTTAAGTTAAATAATCGGGGCCATAAGGGGGAAGGCTCTGGTTACAGCGGAGTAATGTCGGTTGCATAATCACGTGCCGGACGAAGAAGCGAAGAATACAAAGCTGCCGCTGCCGGCGTGGCTAACAAATGACTCGCAAACGTCGAAAATCTGTCCCATTTGTCATTTGGGGCATATTTGCATGAAATATTTATGCAAGTCGCATTAGGATGAGAAATAGCAACAGGACGCCGTCGAGGACGTTCCCTGTTCGTTTATGAGCTCCGCAAATGCGACACGACTTTTCTTCATGTTTTGCCCGTTTTTCGCCCTTAAATATATACAAAAGGAGGGCTGGCCTCCCCTGAACGGATGGGGTTGGGACTGGTGCGCGCTCCCCTTACGTCTCGGACAGCTCCGTAGGATCGGCCAGAAGCATAATTACTGTCTGCTTGGACGTTAGGATGTGTGTTCTGCTTTAGATCTGTCAGGAGCGGCCAAGCAGCCCCCGTCCCCCCTAAGGTCCGATCCAAGAAAAGACGTCTAATTGCGGTGGAGCAGCGCAAACAGCCACATAGCGCCGGCCTTTTGTCAACCACGACATGTGGGGCAGTTACTCATCCCGGAAAAGATGAGTTCCTATCAGCTATCAGCGGATGTAGGCCACACAGAGTGGCGTCTTTGAATATTTTCATTTTTCCAGCTTTTTTCGGTTTTTATTTTTTTTTTTTTTTTCGAAAGAATCTGCGATGAGAAGTAATTTACCAGGCTGTCACCCAGGAGCCAAATCAAGTTGGAATCCATTTCGAGATGGACCTGGCGGCGGCCAAAGCAACGGCTACTTCAATGACGTAATTCTGGAATAGGATTTTTGATTTCCCGCCTTTTTTTCAGTTAAAGCAATAGGGAAGAAGAAAATACTTTCAGAGAATTTCTGGTATCATAGTGAATTCTAATATTTTTGTAGCACTCAATATTATAACTAGAGTAAGGGAACCTGTTGTACCTAGGACAGCCTTTTCTATTTTGATTTTTCAAAAAAACAAAACAAAAATTGGCGAAAATTAAACATTTTAAGAAGATTAAAGGAATATTTATTTATGATTTTAATGTGTCATTTGACAAGCTAAATGCGTGCTTGTCATGTTTTTGTAGATAAATTGTATAATAAATTAAAAATATTTTAATGTTAAATACCTCGAAAAACGTAGTAGAAAAATATAATTTCTCTTTGTTAGAGAAAGTTCGTCCATTTTCTCTATATGTAATAAAATACAAACATTTTATTACTTAAAACAAATTTTAATCAATAATATATTAACCATTTTTGTCAATGATCTTTTGCCATCTTTCTGGTAATTTTTTAATTCGAGTCTCACAAAACTCTCTAAGTTCTTCCGAAAAAAAAATCTAATGCAAGTGATGTTTTAGAGCATCCAAATTGGCGAATGACTTTCCTTTAATGGAGTTTTTCAGAGACAAGAACAGATGAAAACCTAATGGTGCAAGAACCTTTTGAAATATTTTTGGCAGGCACGTTCAGTTAAGGCAGCTTCGCCGTATACATCGCATATTTCTTTGTGGACCTCGACAGTGCTCTTTCCTTTCCGGAAGTAAAATAGCAAAATATGCTGAAAAAGTAATTTTTCGCCTTTCATTTTCAACTTACGTTTCATACAAATCGTTAATTCAATTCAACGAAATTTTCAGAAAGTCTTATAGGGAGTATCAGCTTTAAAAATCAAATGTGAATTGTCCGACAGAAAAACCAAAAATATGTAGTACTAAGTGATATGTAAAATATCATTAAAAGACGAACGAAATTTTTTTTAAGAAATGTATCAAGTCGTGGATAATAATGGAAATAATAAAGCATAAAAACCCATTATATTTTAAAGCTATCTATTCTTTTCTGAAAACAATCGCTGCCCCACTAAGAGAATGCTGAAGAAATATGTAAGTTAGTCAGTATAATTTAAAATATTTGGAGAATTTTTAAAATTTTCATCCAAGGAAAAGCCTGTTATGTTTAGTTAAAAACCCCCTACAGAAGAACCATTGCGTTCACTGTGTTGCCGTTTTTAATGTAGTTATTCAGTTTTTCCCAAAAACCCCCCATCTTTACAAGTATAAAAAAAAAAAAATTTTTAAAAAATGTGGACTATCTCCAAGTGCAACAGTGCAAGCAGCAGCCCTCGTAAATCATTTCAGCACATTATCCTTTCTATTCTGGGGGAGACTAAAAGATGAGCTTTGTAATATTTTGGGTCAGCAATGTGAATGCCAACTGCGCTGCCAAGGATAAGGCTAGCTTCGATCCTCGCGTGACTTATTACTAGTTTTAGCTCATTCCTCTACTCTGCTTGCAAGGGACTGAGCAGGACCGGCGCGCCACGCTGCCCTGGTCCCAGACTCCATAAATTCGATGAGTCTCAGGGCCCCCTCTGAAGCAGGAGCTGTAGCATCCAAAGAGGACCAGATTTTGTCGCATGAAGGGACTAAAGAATAAAAAATTCAAATAGTTTTATCAATCGGACCGCGAACAAAGTGGATTTATAGTTATTCAGCTTTTTTTTTTGCTTTTTTAGGGTGGTAGACGAATAATTCATGATTCATTCAGCCAGAATCAACTCTAACTACAAAATCCACCAAACCGCAAGATCGGTGAAGGATTTCTTTTCCAGATCACAGCGTAACTGAGTAAGAGGCCCATTAAATTTTGCAGTAAAACATTCTAAAGTAAAATAGTTTATCAATGAATCGAGAAAAATCTCACTATACAGGATTTAAAAAATATCATGTTACTTCATTCAGTCGTTTATTAAAGAAATAATACAAACGACTGCTAAAGCTATAACGCCCTAGTACTTTTCTATATTTCTTACCCCTAACACTACCAAGGATTATGTCTTAATATCGCAATTCTGTATTTTCATTAAAGATCCTCTTGTATTTCGAAACTAATAGACATTTAAGTGAAATATTTGTGAAAATGCAACACTAGCATGAAAAATTAATTTTACATTTTTATATTTTGCCCAGGGACTACGTTTTAATCAGTACGGAAGACATTCTACCATATATCAAATAGAAAAAATAATAACAAAACAAACCTATTTCAATTCATTACAACTCTCAGGATTTCTAATACTCTCGAAATCATCTCGTTACTTTTATCACAGATGTATGATGGAACTGTTGGTTCTCGGGGTACAAATAAAGTTTCATCACGTCCGATTTGACAAGCTTGTGGTTGATCTGGTTTCCTTTGACGCTTTTATGGTATAATAAATTACCTTGTACCATTTTTTATTTTAGACATTTTCAGGGCTTAGTGATGTGAAACATTTAAAAAGTTTGAATTATTAAATATGTGGGTATGTAGTAGCATCCTTTCGTTTTTTGTTTTATTTTTTATAAAAAAAATTGGTAATGTTATGTGGTTTCAAGGACTCAGTGATTTTAATTAAGCTCATGCCGTAATGACTCTTATATTTTATGAATTTAAGCTATAAATTATAGTGGGGTTTCAATCCACAAATGTTAGGTTTTTTTATATTTATTTTAATTTTAATATATATTTTATTTCATTTATAACTCTTTTAAATTTATTTAGTAGTTTTTCAATATTCCTTTCTCACAATTCAGTTGCCCGTCATACTCTTCTACTTTACTTTATACCTGTTTTGGTAGTTTTTTAACGTCCAAAATTTAATGTTTCTTTTTTTGCTTCAAAAGAACAATATACTCTTCGGCCGGCAATTATATAACAAAATCACACCCCACCCCCACAACGATATATTTAAAAAAACAAACAAAAAAGTGTTAAAATAAATAAAGATCCAAAGCGTTGAGGTTATTTTGATATTATTTTGATAAATTATAATGTTTTATGTATTACATATGGATTTAATTACTGGCTGGTGGGTGAGTTAGGTGATCGCTAAGCTACTTCTCCCCACACTCCCCTCGCTACACACGGTCACGGTCACGCGGGTTCGCTACGCTAGCGTGCATTCCGCATTTTGGGGCTTTGTTAAAGTAAGTCTCAAAAATTGGCAAAGTTACCCGTAAAGTCAATTTACCCCGTTTTACGTTAATGTTCTAGCTTCGTCTATAAATTATATATTCTTTTCAATTTTGGAAAGTGAATTGATAATATTTTGCAACTAAATAATATTTCAAAATTCATTGGTCAAAATTTAACACTCGGATATTGCACCCTTAAATCAATTTTTCGAAATTTGTTTTAAAAGCTTGATCAATGAAATAAAGGTTGAAAATGTCAATTTCTAGATTTATAAAGGTTTTTATAATTCTATGGACTGATTAGCTCCAATTTTGGAAAACATGACTTTAGAATGAGAGGACATTCTATAGTTAAATTTCGAATTAATTTAAATTTTACAGCAAATGTGGGCTCAACCGTATAATTGCAAACTTTAAATGTACTCTTCTTAAAATTTGATTTTTAGATACAAGATATAAAACTCTTACAAATGTTATTATATTTAATTAATGTATTGAATGAACCACAAATTGTTTAGTATATTTTTCTACAATTAATACATATATTTATCAACTAAAACCTTTTTTTCCAAAAAGCTATCTATGTATATATGCTATCTATGTATTATAAGCACTAGTAGTATTTTTATATTAAAGAAAATAATGAGTAAAATTTCATATCCTTTATTTACTATATAAGGGTTGTACGAGAATGTCCTCTTAAAGATTGGAATAGGGAATTTTTAATCGTTACTGTGAAGGCTTTTAGATATTTTAAAAGGAAAATTAAAATTTTTTAAAACATTTTACGCAGAAATAACTGCCATATAAAAGCCATGCAATTTAGAGTAAAGTAAAATAAATTCATTGGGATTTCTGTTAAAATTTAAAACTGTGCCAACTTGATAAATTGTTGCCTATAGAAAAATATGTACTTAATCGAGTTGGGCTGTGTTTGTTTAATTTAAAACATCGCTAACATTTAACAATAAGTTAAACAGATTTATTTTATAGCAAATATTTGTATTGGAAATTTTTAACTTTTATCTGGCTTCGTTTGCAATTTTGTGGCGGCATGCTGTTCCGAGTTGGTGCTGCACTTGAGAGAAATGCGGTGGCGGAATCAGAGGCGGATGGCTTACAAAAACGAGGCGGCGAGTGCTTCGAATGGAAAATTATTTCGAGTGCTCCATCGAAATCAATTAAAGTCGCCGTCGTCGGATCCGTCGGGAGGGGGGCAAATCGAAAGACGTGCTAACGGCCTGTGGGCTGAAAGTGAGCATTGCTGCAGCTGAAAGCCGAAATGCACTAGTCCTTGAGACCCGCACCCGAGTGCATCTTCGCAATTGAAATTATTGAGTGGCCTAATGGGCTGCGGTAAAATTAGACCTGGGTGCTGCGTCACAGCTCCCGAAGGAGGTCGACGATGGCCTCGTCAAAAATTTACCCAATTTCCGGGGGACTCCTTTGAAGGAAACTGCAATTAACCGGGCCTCACCGTTCAAGGCGCTTTTCGCCTTAAACTGCCCTGATTATGTCCTCGCCAGCTGGCCCGGGCTAATGAGGCACCTTCTATGGGTTATTTGCCTCTCATTTAGCTGTTTCGCTCCTAACAAGCCTTTTTCTTGAATTAAAATCCTCTGTACGCCCCGGCGCACCCTCCTTCGTAGGTTGTCGTCTCATACCCGTCGTCTTCTGCGTCAGAAAGTTCGCTAAAGACCTCGCTGGACAGAAGTTCCAAGCTCCTGCGGGGTGCAAGATGATCCGACGAAACCACTCTCCAATTAATAGAGGTGGACGTCGTCTAAGTTCATTAAATCACTGACCCGTGTATAATGCTTTTGCAGGGATAAGTGGTTTGGAAGAGCCTCAAGGCAATCGGGCAGAGTCCGCTTAATCAATAAATTCGACTTTAATTTTTGGCTATGCTGGCCTACATTCGGGTCGCTCTGCAATAATAGAGACCTACATTTTGGGGTTCTGTACGGGTTGGCGAGGGTCCTATTTTAAATTAGTTTTAAAAAGAATCAAATTTATCAGCGCGCGCGCGCGCGCGGGGAACGTGGTAGGCCAGAATGTTTAGTAGTTTTTGTGGACGAGAAGGGATGGGAGATGTACGCCCCCGGAATATGTCTGCAGGAGCCTCATTGACCGAAACGTTATGGCAAATGTCTAAATTAGATTTCAGTTACCTGCAGTATGATGTAGAAGCCCCTTAAACTTCGAGTGCCGAGCTGTATGTACATTTGTTCGGATGGTTCAATGCGGAGGTAATGTCAATCGAACTGGAATAGGGTCTGGGCAGACCCTAACCCTTGTAACACTCCAAATATCAAAGATTGGTGGGACTTTTCACTTTTTATGACCCACTTGCCGTATTTGCACTGGAAATATTAACTCCTGTCATCCCAGTGGGCCACTGACGATAGCACTGGGGCTATTTTATCTCCAAATGCCCTTAGGGTAGCCATGGTGTGATTTTCCATATTGAATTTCCTACATTTTCGATAGATAACTAGATAAATTTCTATAAAACTTACAAAAGGATAGATTGTTTACCCTCCTCCCATAGTTCCCTTGTCCCAAAAAGGTAGTACCACCGTCAGTAATCCCTGCGGTGGCACCAAACGCCTACGGGGCACCAGTACTTGACGTCTAAAAATAAAAACCAATTTCGGTAGCAATCATCTCCTGGCGTTAATGGCCCCAAATTGTGGCCATCTTGTGTTCTTGACTAATTTTAAAAAGGCGCGCGCGCGCCACTCACCGAGAATAAGACCGAGTGGTGTCGACATATGCCCGCTTATGTATGAATGAAATTTTTACTGCCTCGGCCGCAACATGTCGAATTCGAAAATTTATGATTAATGCGATTTCCCGGAATTTCGCCAAGAACAACTAAGAGCCTGTGGCGGATTTGACCTGGTTCAATGGCCCCGAGGAGTGCCAGTTTTGTAAAATTTTAATTTAACACAAGTTTGCCACTCTCTCTTTTTCTCTCTCAGCAGAGGGGGTGGTAGCAGAGAAATGGATTAAAGGGAAATTTTATGGATGCAATGACGCAAATACAACGATTTGGTGGGAACCAGGTGACGACAGAAGGTGGGCAACAACTTAGAACAACTGAAAATTTGCGGCTACTTTGTTGTTTGGCATGTTCCTCGCCACAAGCGGAACTTTAATGGATTTTGTTGTATTTTGTCTGTAAATTGCGACGTGCTAGAGCCGAACTACAATAACGAAGAGTTTTCAAATAATATCGTAAATTTATAACACTATACTGCTACTGTAAATTACATTTTTGAAAATAGCTTTTTCTACTATTGAAAACTTTTGTCGAAAATAGAAACTTCAATAAAATCAAATTTAATGGAACTTGGAAGCGGATTTATAAAGTAAACTATTTTTTGATACTTACTTACTTACAAAAACTGATGTAAACATACAATTTATTCGTATCTGCCTCTTTTAAATCAAAAATAATTATCACTTTGAGGTTTAGTGTCACTAAGCTAGTGGCTCTGTACTCTTGTACTATGGCTCCATATGGTACCATTTTGCTAGTTATAAAACAGATTTTCTAAAAATTACTTTTCAGTTCGTACTAACTAAGTAACTATATTATCTATTTTTAGTAAAGCTCTATCTAGTGCTACTATTTGAGAAAATCAAGGCAAGCGTAGACGATTCAAGATGTTAATGTACTTTTGTTGAAATTTCCTTTGGCAATAGCTTCAATGAAGATAAATAAACAAGTTGATGTAGCGAAAAATTTAAAACGAATTGCGAATTGCGTTTTGCCCTTCTTAAACTGATAATTTTCTATATGGTTAATTAAAAAAGAGATTAAAATTTGAATATTTTATTTATATCCCTTTTTGTATTTTCCAATTCTTCAATTCTTATTTCTTACCACCAGAATTATCCTAGAAAAGTAACAGCTAAGCATTTCCTTTTATCTTACTTATGTACGTCTAACATCGATTCATCTAAAATTTTAATTGGCGATTTATAAAACATTGATGCATCGATGGATGAAGCGGGGGATAAAATAATAAATGTTCTTTCTCAGATAAACATTTTTCATATTTTTAAGTAATGACTAAAGATTAGATACTCAATTCTTTGAATACTTTTTCTTATTCCTCATCAGACTCATGAACCACATTTAAAATATTACCGAAATAATTCTTTAATCATTCAGTAATTTTTCAGATAGAATGGAATGTGTTACTTTGGAAACTATTCATGATACGTTTGTAAGGAACTATTTTTAAAATTTTTATTTGATTTATTATTTAAATACGAAATTATAATTTAGCGTTTTGTAAAATTGTTTTTAATTATGGATATTTAAAATGTTGAGAAATTGTTTGTACATTTTAATTATTGATCGGATTATAAATTTATTTGGCTTGAATTGTTTTACGTTTATTTTAAGGGGTATGGACAGATTTGGTCCAATTGTGTTTTTTTTAAAAAAATATATCAATTATAATTTAGTTTAATAGTAGTTTTAATTAAGTTTTGCATTATTATTATTTTTTTTATCTAATTTTAAAAAACTGCTATCTCAATAACGCAAAATAACATTGACTAGTGTTTTTGCTTATGAACATTTTATAAACTATTAAACATAAGACTTCAAAATGGAAATGTCCTGCACGAAATTCTAAATGCGAATTTTTTTTGAAATTAAGTTTTTCAAATCGGTGACCTCGATTGCGTTAAAATGAATTACCTGATTAGCTTGAAACTTTGCATACTACTCGTAACATAATTAGAAATTAAACAAATGAGTCTAGTTTTTCTTTCTTTCTTTTTATTAAGGAAAGTTTAAGGGTCATTATTTTGATAAATATGTTTATGTATGTATGTATAATTATGTACCTTGTTTTAATCACTTATCCTCTTTAAATCTGCATTTTTGAGATAGTAAATTTAACTCTTTGAATTTGAATCCCGTAATTAAATTATATAAGATATATTTCCAACTAATTCTCATTAATGCAATATCTCCTCCGGTATAGTGCAAACAACCAGTGGTACTAATGCAAAATTTCAACTTAGTTCAGTAAATGTTTGAATTTTGGGTATTCAGAAAGAGAATTGTAATGATTTTGAATAGAGAAAGTGTTAAACTTACCTCTTGGATTGGTTTTAAATTAAATTTTGGAGTGATAATTATATAAAATTACCCAAACTCGTTACACAATTGTAATTATTAAGTGCTAGTGAGTTTATAAAATAAATATGTCCAGATGTGTGTTTAATCGCACTATGCGCGCTAGTTCTCATGCACCATGAGATGCAAATTTTCTGAAACTCAGGTGCGGGCAGTATTTGCTTACTGATTTAAATCTCAAAGACAATTTCGTTCAAGTTTGTCCGCTTCCCTGTCCCAAGTCGAGAAAACTATTTCCCGCATTCTGTTGCAGCAGTTGGAGGATAACATCCCGAGCAAACAACTTCTGAGCGGATTCGACATGTCCAAGTGGGGGGGGGGGGCAGTCTCATGCATGAGCATCTCGAAATAGTCTTCCCTGTTTTCCTCTGGGAGTGACGGGCAAACAAATTAAAGGCCGCCGCCGCCACCATCCACCGTCGATGTCTTTAGTGACGTCTTCGCTAACGTCGTTGTCGTCGTCGTCTTCGTCGAGTGCATGCACCCCAGATAATTCGGGGGAACTGATAGACCGGAAAGTTCGGGACCGGGAATATCTAACGGTAGAATATATAAGAAAAAATATAGATGCACCAGTAATTGATAAGAGTCCCGGGTTTTGGGCGCACATACATCCGGAGAGCGGGCCACAAGCTTCCCGGGATTCGTTTAAGTCTAAGATGAGGGCTGGAGGAGGGCCAGCCAGGCAAAATGCCCCCTCCCCTCCCCCTCATTCTTCGAAGGAACTTGCAAGTTATTGCAATTTATCTATTCGGGAGTTCGGGAGACTCCGGAGAAGTCGAGAGTCGGAATCGTAGTTAAACTAGAAAACTTTCGGGCCACAGCGGCAGGCAGAGAAGACCTCGCTAGCGCTATAGGCGCCTATCTGCATTGGGAGCCCTAAAATTCCCGTGTGGCTGTAAAACGGGGCGCACACCCGGGGACGATCCACTCCCGGATTTTCACCTACTTCAGGCGTAGTGTGCACTGATAACCGGCACCACATGTTTCCCGATGTTTTTTTTATGCGGAAACTTTTATAAACAAAATAACGGAGCATGCGCATGGGGCCCTCCCTCCGCCTCCCGTTCCTACACATAAACGAGAGCGGTGAGGAGGATTTTTCATTCATTTCCATCGGGCGGGCGACCAGTTCATTCCGGCTCTGGATTGGAAATGTTCGGAGCTTATTCCCGCGACTGGCTGGGCTCACCTCTCCTGAGACTGGAAGGGGCCCCCAATGATCTGGCGCTCCGCAAAACTGTTTTACCAGAGAGAAGGTCCGCCACCGGAAGACGAAAGATTTTCCTAGCTCCCAACGACTGGCCGCACATTTCGGACACTAAACTCCCATTCTTCGTTGGGGCCCGATTGTGTGCCATCAGCGGAGCGCGGCCTTCCAGTTCGAGGAAGTCTCGGTATACCGTTATATTCCAAAATAAAAATAATTAAAAATAAAGTAAAATAATATAAAATTAAATAAAATAAATTAAAATAAATTAAAATAAAATAAAATAAGAAGAAAAAAAAAACGTTTTTGGGGGGCTTGCTCCCGTTCATCGTGTGCATTTTCCGACTTCGACTCGAAGCGCCTTCGCCAATTTTCCCGACCGAGATCTGCAGGGGTCCGCATGTTCTGGGGGCCTGCCTGAGTGAGTGGTGCTGGTGCTGCTGCTGCTGCCGCTGGTGGCGCTGTTGTCTGGGGGCTTTTTTTTTACCGAAGGAAATTGACGGCGGTGTGTCATAGGCCTGTACCAGTTTTCATTTGTTTTTCCGCGTGTTCGCACACGTAACGGTTTTTTGCGTTGATCTCCCGTTAACCCGGGGGTGGTAAAGGTTTGTTTTAATAAAACGGTGCTCCTGCTGCTTGCTTGTGGTGACTTGTGGTGTTTGTGGTGTTGCGGTTTAATGCGCTCCTTGTTGGACTGTGGCGGCGGTTTTGATTTTCTAACGCTTTTAACCGCTTTTTAAAATAAAAGAAAAAAAAAATTATACATATTTAAAAATAAAATCCGGTTCGAGCGGTTTTTCTTTCTCGACAACGCTATAATTGCTGCCTATATACCGTTACCGCTACTGTGCGGTTTGGCTAACATTAAAAATTTTGTTTGCCCCCTTTCTGTCTGGACGAGATTTTTTTTTGGTAACCTCATCCAGCAGTGCGGATACAAATCCCACCCCTTCCCCTTTCGGGCCATGGATCTCTGCGAGTGCAGTCCGTTTGGATTATCAGCCGGCTAACATTATTCTAACGGTATAAATAATTCCCGTTATACGCTTTTTTAATTACATAATCGGTGAGAGCGACTAACTGTAGAAATATCGACTCGGAACATATAAGGGGTTTGTTGCCAAAAAAAAGGGCTCTTGATGACGCAAGTGGCTCTACTTCTTCGATGCACCCGTCTTTCGTGTGATGTAATAACATAAAACGGCCGTTTTTTTTTGTCTTTTATACCCTCCCGTTATATATAAAAAATAAAGTGAATAATTAAAATTCGAATTAAAAAAATAAATAAAAGTCATCCGTAACATCGTCAACTATCGAACCAGTCCCTCGGATGTGTTAGGAGCGACTGATGTCCTTCCGGTAAATTTTTGCAGTTAAATCGCAGTGTTCAGATGCATCTCGGGCTACGCACGGCGACGGGAGCTAATTAAATAAAGTTGTTTTATTTTTTTTTTTGGTTTTTGGGACGCAACGCAACGCAACACACGCAATCGCGGAAAAAAAATTAAATCAAGGGATATGTGCCGCGGCATCAGTTATTATGTGTGTCATCTTGTGCAGTGCGACGACAGTTATTCAAACAGGATTATTTCATGATTGTTCAAAAACAAGACGTGGTACCGTTACAATTGTTCTGGATGTGTGCAATATCAAGAAGAACCGCTCGCAGACCGTTAGTTGCTCTTGAGATGCCAATCGACGGCAGCGCTGGGATTATGTTATCTGTCTATTTTTGGATTTAATCAGACTACTCAGAAGAAGGTACTTAGATTTTATGATGCGATTCTTTTACCATTGTCTCTCCTCCAGAGTTTTGAGGGCGACCGCCGTTTCGTTTTTGTTTTTTTTGTTTTTATGGGCCACTCTGATGCGCCCGCGATAGCGGCTATTTTTGGTGACACTTGGAAATGGTGTTTAAAAAAAAAAATGAAAATACACCACATCCAAAAAAAAAAAATATATTTGACGGTCGTAAATCACTACGTCAAAGAGGGATGCCAGGCGCGATGGGTTTCATTGTTCAGAACTGGCCAATTAGTCAACTGCCTGGCGAATTAACAAAAAAAAAAAAAAAAAACAGAAAAAAAGATATTTAAATTTTCTTATCTCGTTTTTAAGAGGAGGCGTAGGGCCGAAGCCTGCTGCTGTCTTTCAAAATGAACGGCAAAGATTTAGGTAGCCGCAGTGAGTTCTGCATTCGTCAGGAATGATTATGACGTTTTTTGGGGACATTAGCCCTGTTTTTCTGTCTTTGGAAACTTAATCCAAAAAACGTGAAGGTTTTATACTTGGGCATTTTGCTATTATGTTTCCATAAGTTTAATTGAAATTCTTTAGAAAACAATGAAAAAGGTCTTGTTATAGAATAAATTGTTTAAAAGGTTTGTTTAAACAATATGTTTCCTTTAATTAATATTGACAATTTTATATATATTGAATATTTTATAAGTACAAACTAATTTAACCAACTGACTCCACATTTTGCTTATGCGTTATCGTCCTTTTATATTTAGTTTTCATTCTGTTGGTCATACAGCCAAATTAATTCCTATTAAGAAACACTTTGAATTTAATGTTAACCATAAGCCGAATTGGTCCAATCGTGTTTCGTTGTTCGAAAACAAAACTAAGACCAAAACTATGATAGGCTTGATATTGATATTAATTTTAGCTTTTATACACTTGATCTTAGACTTTGTCTTGGTTTTGGTCTCGCTTAGAAAATTCTTGCAGAATATAGGAAGATAAATGAACTAGTTATTGAAGTATTTATTATTCTGTTTTCTTAAAAATTATATGAAATTCATTTTATCGAAACTGTTTAAAAACTTTTAAAAAATCCTAGAGTTGCTGAGATGATGGTATACCTCAAGGTAGCCATCTTAGTCCTCTGTTATTTATTATTTATATTAATGACTTATCTTTCATCCTTACTCGAGAATTCTTTGCTATGCTGACAATGCGAAAATATTTCGCCTAATTTCTGAAAATCATGACTGTGAATCATTAAACTCTCACTTAGACGCCTTTCATAAATGGTGTTCTGTTAATTGCCTGCCTGGTACGCGTATGACAAAATTTCACTACTGTCCGACTACTAATTTAGTCATCACTACCTTTCCAAGCTAGCTAAGACGAGAGATTTGGGCGTTACTTACTTAACTCATCGTTCTCTTTCACATCTGATCACATCGAATCCATTGCTATTCGTCAAAAAGGTGGTCTAAGGAATTCGATGATCCCTACATCTCCCGTCTTCTGTACTGTACTTTCGTTAGACTCATTTTGGAATATACCAGTCCAGTTTAGTGTCCGTTCTATGAGTGCCATATTAACTGCATTGAGGCCCTTCAGCGCAGATTATTGCAGTTTGTTCTTCGCGGTATTCCGTGTGTCTTGCATCTTTATGTCGATAGCCTTAAGTAAATTTCCCTCGACACGTTAAAGAATAGACTGTCTTGGCTTTCGACTGTTTGCAAGATGCTACTAATGCTATTGAATTACTGTCTTTTTTCAATATATCGGTTCCTGCACGCACCTTAAGAAATAATGACTTCCTTTATCTTCCATACAATCGTACTAACTATGGTTTTAATGCGTCTATGTCCTCGGTGTCGCGCTCGTTCAATTCTATTATAATTTCCCCGTTCCGGAGTTCTTAACCATTGTGCAATTTTATATATTTATTTTATTCATTTATTTATCACTTATTACAAGCTACAATAAATTTTAAAACTAATTAACAAAAAGATTAAAAGATTATAATTAAAGTAAAAATAATAAATTAAAATTAAAGTACGGGAATGATAATGGCACATGACGAGAGAGAAAAGAAATAAAACAGGCAACATTAGGAAGAATTAAGGGCAGTCCTCAGAGAAGATTTACTCAGGTGGAAGTCAAAAAAGGGGTGGGAGTTGGCTTTCCGAAGCATACGGGTGAGAGGCTCAGAAAGTCCATAGTTGGTACGGTGATAAGCAGGGCGAAAGAAAGGTGCCGAACGTAAGTTACGAGGATTGGTGTAGATGAAGATCCGCTGGAGTAGGGAAAGACAGTCAATCTCACCGGTAAGCAGCTCATGAATGAAGATCACTTGAAGATCGGCAAGGTCACGTCGCTTCCATAGGGGCTGCAAGTTGATCAGTAAGAGACGGTTTTCGTATGGGGGAAGCTTTTGATGGTCAGACCAGGGAAGGTCACGTAAAGCAAAGTTTTGATAACACTATAAGAAAAAATTCCATAATTTCACCTTTTTTTATTTTGATCAGCAACGAAGATAGAAATAAAACGTTTTTAAGATTCAAAAATTCATGTTGAATGTACTCGTAGAAGTTCATGATAGGATAGAGCAGGATTATCCTTTTTTCAATTGTGCATTATTTTTGTGTAAATAAATTGATATTGTTATCGGTATTTCTGAAAAACCGAGACACAGGCCGGTTCTGCTCATCGCTAGACTATTTATCCGTCTATTGAGATCCTTTTTCTCAGAAATTTCTAAAAGTATTTGACTAATTAATTTTGACGACAGACTAACTCATTAATGTTCAAAAATTATAGAGTACTTCCCGTAGATCTAGAAATTTGAAATTTGTTACGAAAGAAGATCTTATTGCAAAAATAAAGGGGAAACTCTAAAAAAAGATCTGTAGTAACTAGTAAATCTATATCCTCTGTGCCTGAGTTCTATTCCCAGTTGATCGAGTTGAAATTAAGTTTTATAAATTTTTGAAAACGATATCTTCTTTGGTTTGGTTTTCATCTGATAATAATATCATAATACGTTTAATTCCAAAGAAGACAATAAATAACTTCTAAACTAGATAATTTTATAAAAAATCGCTTCGGATAACCTAAGCTAAATAGACCCTTTAGATTTCAAATTTCTAATAATTTTTACGAGATTACTTAATTAGCATGTAGGAAAGTATAAATAAATTTCATTTTAGTAAGACAAGAATCTTAAATTTATTTTGTTACAAAAACAATAATTCCTATTTAAAAGTGTCTCTTTTAATACAATGTACTAAAATTAAAGGAAAACTGTAGAAACTGCTAAACATATTTAATTACTTTCAAGTAATAAAACTAAATTATTTTAGGGACAATAAAACTTCTGAAATGGGACGATTTAATTTTATAATTTTTAAGAAATTGTCTTAGAAATAGTAAGAGTAATAGTCGTGACCTACTCTTTAAAATGAGATTAAAAAATAAAACAATTACAACTTAAATTAATAAATAAAGTTAAATTGATTTAGGGTTAATGTATCAACGAATAAATCGAATTTTGAAAAGAATTTATCCAGTAGATTTTGAGAAAAAAATATTCACATTCATACTTTTAAGGTAATACCCCTAATTGAGAAGATTTAAGATTTAATTTAGTTTACATCCATTTATTTTTTTATATTCTATGAATATGCTTACTGAAAATTGTCCACAAATAAACAACATTAAACAAAATACTGTAAATATGTAAAAACAGAATATTTGGTGCATACCTTAAAAACAATGTTAAAACAACAGAACATGTTTAAACGGCAAATCATATGAAAATTTATGCTAAAATCTTAATGGGTTAAAATGTTTGTTTAGGACAGAGCTCGTGCCTACCAAAATTATGGTCTATGGTTGGAGATTTTCTTGACAATGCAAAAGACTCACAGAAATTTTACCACTTTCAGGTTTATCTGTCAGTTTTATTAGTTATTTAAACAAATCTATTTTTAGACAGAAATGTATACTTACGTTCATGATGGTTTTTACCAAAATTTAATTTAGGCAATTTATTTTATGGGCTCTATGAAATACTTACTAAAGTAAAAACAGGAAAATTGTTTTGGAAATAAGAAAACCTTTCAACGAATTTAAATTGTACGTAAGTTTAAAAAAATGGCTTAAATGTCTGTGGATAAAATTAAATTTTGCAGAGGTTATTTGGGATAATATTTCAAATAGCTCTTGTGTATTTTTATGATATCAAAATTAACGCAGGATTAATTCTCGTAAAAAAAAGAAGAATTTAAGATCCCAAAAGCCCTTTAATACGAAATACTTAATTTTAATGTTTGCAATGTTAAATCTCCAGTTGCGTAAAATAAAGAAAAGATCTAAAACAATTAAATTCCGAAAGAACTTTTATTATGTTGATATAAAATAATAGAAAATTTATTTCGAAAGAAGAGAAAAACGTAGAACGTATTTTAAGTAGTTTTGTTTTCAGATTACACAATTTGACGCGCTTTTTGTAGTTTTTACTTTATACCTAGAATGAGGAATATTGCGTCAGCGACCCCAAATTGTGTATAGGTTCTTTTGATAAATAAAATTCTTAGGTTTATTAACCCAGGTTAAAGACCTTGACTTGTTTTCTAGAATGTGTCATTTGTTCATTTGTTCATTTGTTATATTTTTTATTTTTAAAAAAGCTTAGGGTCCAAAAGAGTTTAAACACATTCGGTATTTTGGCCATTTCAGAATTATTATTAAAAACTGATATTCGTACGAATTTTTTAAAAAATTTTATATGTTCCAAAATCATTCACTCTTTAACTGACTTTTTTCAAAAAAAGGCGTTTTTAAGTAATTCCAAACGCGGACATCTATGATCAGAAGGAAATTAAAAACACGTTTTTTAAAACAATGTTTGGGCTAGCCCTTAAAAAAATTAGAGATAGAAAGAAAAAGGAACAGAATTTTACTTTAACATTTCTTACAATAGATGGCAAACACAATAGTTGTCCTATTACAAAACGTTATTGAAAATTGTACTTTTAGTGTTATGAAACTGTTCTCAATATACAACAAATAACTTCACATCTACAAATGATTGCAGTGTTTAGTATAAAAAAAAAATTGTATAGAATTGCAGATAACTTTTCATCATTTCTCTTACTCGAAGCTCAAACAGTTCCCTTTACTCAAGCATAGTCAAACCCAAATCAAATGAATATCAAACTTTAACAATCGTTTGAATCGTAATTGTGATTAATCCACTTTCGAGGGTTTGAATCCACTTTTAGTTTCCTGATGCAATTTTCCCACGCACCAAAGTTCTCCGGAGTGGCTTGAAGAAGTGCCAACCATTGTTGACCGTTCAAATCTGGAAAAGTAGAACGTCCCGCCAAAAAGGTTCTGTGTGCCATTAGTCGGGATAGACGGGACCTGGGACTGAATCGTTTTTGAAAAGTCCTCAGAAATACTCTAAAACTTTCGAAACTAACTGGTGAGTCACACTACCGACCCTCTTTTGCACACAAACATAGGCACAAACACATACACCTGCAGTTTTAGCCGATTTCCGTCTGTGATTTTTGCGCATTTCAATGAATTTTCCGGTGGGAGGTGGAGCGGGGAGTACCGCGGAAAATGTGAATTTTGTGCAGGCACACTTGAGGGCTGGCGGAATCTGCAGCAGGCATAGTTCCGTGCCAGGCCCAGTCCCATTGGGCCTCCTCCGAGGTCCCGGATCCTGGGTCCCCAAAGCGGTAGGAAGCGCCAAAGGGTGGCGGGCAGTGGCGGAGTTCATAGTAAAAGTTCGCTCGCTCGAAAGCGGAATAAATCACGGCTGACTTAATAGTGTCACCCACAGGCATAGTACGCCAAATGATGGAACAATATTTACGGTTTTAAGTACTGTAGGAGCCCTAAAGTTGCTTAATTGAGGTTTTCGCATCTGAAGGAGCAAAAAGTTATCTCGTCTCTTAAGAACTGGCGCGGGCCCAATTGACGTAAGGGAAATTGGCAAGAAACGGACGAGATAGAAAAACCTTTCAAAGGCTCCTTTCTAATCTCCTGGAAAGGAATCAAAATTCATGCAACCCGGAGGCCCCTCGGGTTACTGAGCTCCTGCTGTCGTTGCTCCTAGAGCGTCCCGGTGCTCCGCCGGCAGTGATGGTTACGGCCAAGACGTTGCATCGCCGGACGAGTATTGCTTTTTTCTCGATAAGGGATGGTGGGGTCATGTATGCAATTTCGCCCGTTTAAATTCGAGCCCTGCTACGGGCCGGGAACCGGCCAAATAAATTTCACACGGAGAATTATTGAACTCCTTAAGTGGCCCCCAAGTTGGTCGGTCGTGAACAAATGAGTGTCATCAATTTGGCCACTGCTTATGATGTCCGGGATCCGGGTGTGGACCCGGCGGCGGCGACAACGACGATGACGATGGAGAGGAAGTCGTCGCGGAGCTTCGATGTGCCAATGAAGCCAGACCCTCCTTGGTAATTTATTTGAATTTGGTACGGCGGCGGGGTTATGATCCTTCCGAAGTGGGCGAACACCCGGAATTTTTTATGAAGCCGGCCCACAGTGGAATAAAACGACCTTAGTACGATCGAAAATCGATAACATTTGAACCATTAAAGATATCGCAACAATATTTTGGCAAACTAATGACTCTATTACAAACTTTATTTATATATTAACAAATGTTGAATACAAGGTGTTAAGATACTAATTTATAAATTATAAGGTGATTATTTTTCTACTATTTTTGGAAGGTTTGTGAGATTTCAAATAACTATTTGAAGTATTTTATTACTACTTATTCAATGAGTCATATTTGTTGATTCCACTTTAAATCGACAAACAGTTAAACATGTATAATATTCGTTTATTCAGTTATTTAGAAACAAATAATGATGAAGAAATTCTAGACAAAATTTAGCCAAGAAAATATTTTTGAAAGGAATTTTCTGAAATTTCATAACCTTTAACACTAAAAGCCTTATCTATACTTGCGAGGCGTACACGCAATCGTTGATATTTTAATTTAAATATAAGCATAAGTTTTATTTTGTTGTAATAAATAACTGCGATTGTACTTTTCATTGATAAAACTATGTTTTATTATTAGTTTATATCCCAACCTTAAATTTCCTTCGAAAAATAGGACATAAGTAGGTATATTTTAGCCTACGGGCTGTCTTTTATATATGTACGTCTCAGAGACGTATGTTAATGCTTTATGTACCTCTTAAAATAGATTATGCTTCTAGGGTTAACCTTGAATAATTTTTTAGCTCACTTTAAAACGTTCTATATTTTAAATATGGTTTTAAAAACACGAAATAATTCTATTAAACAATAAGAAGTTATATTTGCAATATAAAAGTAAACCAATCCCAATTCAACCAATTAAAGCTTTGTGTTTTGTATGCCATTTACCACACGGAGCAGCGTGCGCTAAATTAGTACTTTTTCCGCATGTGTGCCAAAGCCAAATACATATTTGAGGATTAATCTTTGAAATACGTGGCTAGGCGAAAATCATATTTTGATCAGAGAATTTTGTTCCACTGTTGGTCTCTGCTTTATTTGCAGAAGGATGGAAGTGCGGAAGGGGGGGATTGCGGTGACCGGCGGCGGAGCGCAGTGTCATTAATATCATCTTCCGCTTCCTCCAGACAGGGCTAAATGCACCAGGAAGTGGGTAAGAGAGCGACTTAAGGACGAACAAAGGCAGCTCATTGACGTCTTCGTTGCCTTCTTCAAGTTGTAATTTCTCTCAATGACCCATTGTGCACTAGGCGAACTGGGCCTTAGTGTGTTAAGGGACACACACCGTTAGTATATGGTATTATGCTTTTAGGGCGCAACGGTGCGTTCCGGCATAATAATGTATAGGGGCCACAGTTGGGAGGAGGGAGGAGGGAGGAGGCGGAGGGCGCTTGCAAATGAATGGGGCCACCTTTTAGTGCAACTAATTAAGGACGCGTAAAAACCGCACAAAGTGGCTGGCTTGCAGCGGATCTTCCACTTTTGCGTTACACAGCTAACTTTCTGCAGCAAGGAACAAAGTGCAAAGTTTTATTCTATTGATTTCCCCCAGTTGGCGAACGAACCATGCAAACGCGCCCTTGCTACCCAAGAGCGCCCCACGTCCCAAGACCAGGCCCAGGACTTGGGTCTTGATGAAGTTACATACGGCCGTGGTTGGCTCTCCGAGAGGCTTCCAACTGAGGGGCCCCTGTGGCTCTGTCCATACGCCAGGTGATTTCTTAAGGAATCATTTCGAGCACAAAAGAACCGGAAGCGGCTGTCTACGGCTGGCTTCCTTCCTGTTCTACTGACTCATAAGCCTCCTTACTTGATCCTTTCACTCGTTAAGTAAGTCCGGGAAAACTTTATGATAGGGATGATCTCAACTGTTTCACATTTTTATTTATTTTTTTTTTAAATAATACCATGCGAAATTACATATTAAAAGATATAGTACTATATTTGTTGTGAACGCTATCTGGTGACCGAAATAATAAGTCGTTATTTTACCTAGGTAATTTTATTTAATTTAAAAAAAAAATGTCCACTATTTTAAATTCCCCCTCCGCAGCCTCTCATAAAACATATAAAAAATAAAGCAAAACGCTTTTACCATGATTTTTAATTTCTAAAATTTCTGAAGCTCATAAAAAAATAAGAGAACAAATTACAGAGAGAGATATTTTCTTTGCTGTTAAAATTTGAATATTATCGGTTCAGTAGTTTCCAATGAAATTCAATTAAATTTCGAGTCTTCAAGTTTTGGAAGTTTGTCGTAAAATTACATATAAAAATATATTTTAAAGAAGTCAACATGGAAATACGTACATAAATAAATATAATATTTTTTTTTCATATTCCCCATACAGCAAAAAATTCAATAACAAAAATCGATATCTTTTTAATTGAAGAAGATATTTAGGTTAAGTGTACTCGAAAAATATGTGTATTGAAGTAAAAAACAAAATTCTCATAAATACTGAATAAAATACGCCAGTGACTTTATGAAATAAAATTCAAATATGCACCAAGTTACGTCATAAAAAATTGTTTTTTCTATCACACACTATTCAAATATTAAAAGGAAAATTTAGGAAAAATATTCATATTGACTGTCGATGGATTAAACTTTATTTTATTGACTTTTAATAGATCCTTCAGGCTCAACATACCGAACGTCTTGTAATCGAATTAAGACAAAGCTCACAAAATATAATAGCAAATGAATCCTTCCTGGTCCTGGATGAATACTATTTTTTGATGCCCATGACAAGCATTAATAATAAAAATGGTAATATTGATGGATGGAAACAGAAAAAGTTGTGCTCTGTGCATTCTGTATTCCATTCACAGCTTCATAAATATTATCCAATCCATTATTTTCTTTAAAAAGTTATTCTTATTCGAGATTATGTAGTTTGTAAATCCTCTTAAAACTAGACGAATTTTAAGATAGTATGCAAAGACAATTTATAAGCTGTGAGCGTACGATATTGAAAATGGTAAAATTCGCACAGAAACAAGTAATCAGTTTCACAAAAGTTTAGCAAGCAAGTTTTCTGAAAACTTGTACTGAGACGTTTTTTATTTCACAGTTCAGATAAAATGTACCTGTAAAACCTAATAACGATTTTAGTGCTGTTCCATTTAAGCGATTTTTGGATTCTATTTCAACTACTTGATCTAGGCCAAAAATAGTTAGCACTCACAAAATGAGTTATTAAATAAGAATGTAAATGCGTGCTTGTCAGCAAATTTCTCTGCATCACCAGTTGGCAATTAATTATAGTGCAGTGTTATTTATGATTTAAATAAATAATTCCATTCAATTCTAATAAAATTCGCGCAAGCTAGTTTAGCTTCAATATTCAGCTTATCCTAAAATTGGACTTAGCTTCTATATGCTTACTTAAATACATCTTCGTGGAAATCCTTTGAATTGCAATTTAAAATCGGTACATTAGATCTACCAACATAAATTCAAAATTTTTATAATAAATAATCAAATAAAATTATCGCTGATTTAATTTCAGCTAGTTCGAAATTCGTTTTGTATTAATTTCATTAATATTTTGGAATTTGAATTTGATTTCTTTGATTTTATAAATTTTCTTGCTTTTAAAGTAATCTTCATTTACTCTTAAGTTTTAATTTGCGCCGGCTAAGCCTTAGTTTTAAATCAAATTAAGAGAAACACATTATCGCGAAATCTACTTAGTGATTTTCATGTAGATAAAAGATTTAAAAAAGTAAAATTTTATTTGTATTAGAGAGTTGTTTGAATTGAATTCATCATCCTATAATTCTGTTTTTGTCCGTTCTACTTTTACCTATAACCCTATCGAAATGTGATTACGATTTGCGAGGTAGCCCTATTTTATCATCGTCATGTTGGACCTGTAATAGCTGCGGTCTTCTGTCTATGCTATGCCTATCTATAAAATGAATAATCTGAAAGATGAAAAGTGATGAAAACGAAAAGGTAGAAAATGATGAAAGCTATGTACGTTAACACGTTTGCCAGTTTGCAAAATTTCGAAATTCATTCGCGGAACAAAGGTTGAATGCATCTAGAACGGCTGGTTTTACAATCGGTTCAACTACCCCCTCCAGATGAGGAGGGGGTTGTCCGCGGATAGTGCGGCAATCAAACAGAAACCCAATTTCCTGCTTGATTTAATTAAAATAAAACGTTTAACGGATGTTGTTAGTGGAATTAACCACGCGGTCAGTAAGTTCCCGGGCAGTGCAGGAGCGAAATCCCCTTAGCGCCCGGTTGATGAGATCGGCAGGGTCTGTCGAATTCCGAATCCGCGTATTGGTGGGTATTTGGGTCGGCACTCGAGGGTTCAGAGGACATATACGCCATGATGTCGTTTACCCCCTAATTGTATCGCGCTTTTGAACTACTCCCTCACTTTATTTAGTATTCCATTGAGCATTAGGTATAGGGGAGCAGGGGTTGTGTAGTGGGTATAAAGTCAATATCAATCCGAACCCATTCGTTTTTTTTTTTTTATCGAATAAAATGCCCCTCTGGGTATTCCTTTTAGAATTTCAAATTTCACGCTCGGCACGCATTCCAAAAGAAAACTATAAAAGGAAAGAAAATCGTTTTTAGTACTACCAAAATGCGAACGAAGTACACAATTTAAAAGTTAATAGTAATTTTAATATTTACTGTGCTTTCCATGTGAAAACAGTAGCACTTTTTCATTCATTCAGAAAATTATTAAAATATGAAAAGAATACTTATACCGAAAAATAAATATAGTTAGTGTAGTTGATTTTACTATAGACGAATGCAAAATTAACTATCATTATTATAGCAATGATTTTCAACCAACGATTGTTTAATACTTTTAACTAATTCAGAAAACGTTATATGTACAATTTGAAATAATTGAGTCCATTATTATTATTAGGTAAGTTTAAAATTCTTAAATGGAAAAATTCACTATTATTTTAAGTAAAATTTACAAACGTCCAAAATGAAAATAAATATTTAGAATAATAAAGTTGACCAATTTTGGCTGTAAACTTTACTGATTCAATAAAACAACTTAATAAAATAACAGAATATCCTATTGTAGTATTCACAAATGTCTAAATGTCTTTCGAAGAGGAAATTTTATTAAATGCCGTCTTTTGAAGACGAAAATGTGTTGAATGTATGATGCTGAAATCGCTCTGACACAAGCCCATTTATCCAAATTTACATTTTAAATTGTATTATTTTAATATAGTTGCTTTAATAATTTCGGAAATTGTAAATGTTAGCCACATTAATAAGTAGTCCAACTTGTAAAAATAGTTAGTTTTAAGTAATAATTCAAATATTCAACATATGTATGAAATCAACAGCTTCGTTTGAATTACTTTAGAAACCATAAACTATACCCACATTCATTATTAGCAGAATCTCATTATTTAGATAAATTATATTTACAAGGCTTTTCGTTCAAGTTCCCTAAGTCCTGCCCTATAGGGTTTTAAATTATTAATATATGTACCTACCGATAATAGGTAATTTTAGTCACTATAGACAGGTGATAATTTAATTCTATAATTCAATACTTTATGTGTTAACTACACGTCTTAATGCAAAGATGTTGTATTCTCTAAGTGTCCTATAGGTTCGCTTCTGGTTTAAAATTTTCTTACAAACAAAATTTTCCTTAAACTTTATTAAATAATATTTATTTTTTTTAAATTAGGTACTAATATGCATGCATATTGTGTTCGTGTATAAAAAAATTAATTTAGTCGTACATTGAACATTCATTTTATTTATTATCTCCTTTGGAATAGCGCTGTGTAGCGTAGAGGGCATAAAGTAAATATCAACCCAAACCCATTCACCTTTTCTATTGGGTAAAAATGTCCCCCGGGCTGTTCTTTTAGAATTTCAAATTTCACGCTCGGCACACTCAAAGTATGGTATAAGCGCAGCGCAAATTATAAGGGTTGCGCTACGATGCGATTCGCGACGCCCAGTTTGGCCCGGGGGTCGTGTAGGGGTTGTTTTCTTTTGCGACTTTTCCGCGGGTGGAAGCGGGGGGGGGGGGGCAGAGGGGTAGGAGTTGCTTTTTAGTTGGGGGGTGGAAAATAACAGAGGGAGCCATAAAGCAGTTGAGAAGGGAACCGGCGGATATCCCTAAAAAAAACATTTATTTAGCACGCGAAATTTAGTGAGATGAGAACTGTTACTGCGGGGGAGGTTGAAAGGCTCGCGCAACAAACAATGGAGAAATCTCTCCAGATTGTCTAGAGCGCGCTCGTCAGTCAAGACGACTCTGACGATGTGCTGTGTTGTGCCGCAGCAGCACCGTAGAAAATCGCTCGTTTGCGCTTTTGTCGCGCTCAAAGGCGTGCGCTTTCAATTCATTACAATAATGAGCCATTAGCGCGTAGGAGGGGTAAGATGCCCCCACCGTTCTTGCCCTCCCCCCTAAACATCCAACACTGTCGTCGCCAGAGACGGCGAGTGCACCGGCATAGCGCGGCACTACACTAGCCAGATTTCCGCGAAGGTGCCGTTGCATAGTAGTGCTATATGTGGTGGATGGGTGTTGGTGGCGGTCGGTGAAAAGAGGGTAAGGCTGGTTCGGGGCATTTACAGTGAGGTGCAAAGCACGAAGCTATAAAATATCCTCTCGGGTGGAGTAGGAAATGAAAACCAAGCACTCTTGAGTGGCTGACACCTTTCTCCGAAAAAGGTTACACAATGGGGCGGCGGAGAGGCACGGCCACGACTATCATGCAAATGAAGTGTAGCAACTGTGTCATAAAATTGCCAGGGTGCATTCAGCGCAGAATGACAGTAGCTGCGGGCTGGTTATCCACAGCGTGTCAACGTATATGCGACAGGAGCACTGTCAGGCCTTATTGTTTGCGCCTCGTGCAAATTTATCTTTTACAAAACGAGCCGCCTCGCCTCGGTTGTCTAAAATACGACACGACGGGGTGGGAGGGGGGGATAGGGGTAAGATAGTAAAAGAAAAAAAAACATATTGTACAATAGGGCGCCAACATGCAGTGGAACAGTCCCGCGGTTGCACGGCAAGATTGCCGGGCCACAGACGTAAAACTTGAAAGAAAAAAAAATATATATATATAAGGATTGCCGTTCTCGTCAAAGGTGGTACCTAATGTTAGTTGTGCAGCCCCATAGTGTTCTGCACAAGTGGCGGAGGGGGTGCTTCCCCCCCTGAAGGGGTGTCTGCCCGGGTTGATGAACCTGTTTACGAGAGGTCCTACAAATTACGCCTGAGTAGTTTTACGTGGCATTGCGAAACTTCATTAGGCCTTAATTCTCGTTTTTTCAGCAGTAAGTGCTCCGCAAGTGGCTCCAGTAAAGAAGCCAAGTTAAGATTGTTTGCATCGCTGATGAGATGAACCAACACATGGTGAGGGCGCGCGGGGAGGTGACGGGGGTTGCCCAGAGTAGCTCATAGTGTCTCTGACTGGGCTCTTACACGCGTGACTTCCTCGATGGGGTGCTACTGCTGGTTTTACATATGCCAGGGTAGGGGTGAGGGGGAGGGCTCAGCCAGTAAAGGGAGTCACCAGCCAGGTTGGTGGTGGCTTCAAAGGAATTTTAGAATGTTTCTCCAGAGGTGGGAGGTCCTGCTTTAAGGAAGAGGATTCCCAGTTGCCGGGTCCGGGGCATCCTATGAGAGGAGAAATGTGTCTGCCGTTGATATTAATTTAATATGCCCGCGAGGCCTAGGTTTGTTTGTTTTCCAACTTGTTACACACCGTCAGAACGGAGACGTGACAAGAGACAGGAAATGTATGTGATGGGGTCAATAGTCTGCATGTAAGCGGTCTTCTTTTTTTTTCATGTGTTATTGTTTACAGTGTAACAAAGGGCGCACTGTGGAGTTAATTACTTTTGTGCTGCTTCTCGCGGCCGCGGGAGTTCACAAGGCGCGGACTTGTCGTCAATTAGTTTTTTCTGCCTTTTGATTGTCGTCGACGATGGTGTGCTAGAGATGGCTCCTTCGCTGGCACGATTGAAAGGATCCCACAAGGACTTTATTTGATGAGTGAAGGTACCAACTTAGGGAGGCCCAGGAGCCAGTGAAACAGGAAGGAAGCCAGTCGCAGACAATCGCTTCCGGTTCTTTTGCATTCTCAATGATTTCTCAAGGAATTACTTTTAGCCTATCACAGACTACAATCACGAGACACCTATGATCCTCTTAGACAACTAATCACGTGCCTGACTGTGTTCATATAAAAAACCAAAAGAATCTTGACTCAATTGACACTAAGGACAAAATTCAAATTGTGAATTGTCGCATAGTGTGTGCTAATTTTTATTAATTTTCAAAATTCAATATAATTTTGAAATCAGTAACGAAGTGTGTTAAATTGACACACTTAAACGTGTTTTTTTTTGTAGTCGTTTAGTACGCACAATTCATAATGTGTGTTACATAATTGTTTATAATAATACTACACTTGTAGTTGTGCAGTATATTTTAATTTCCCATAGAAATAAAGAATTATAAAAATTTATAATAAAAATGAATTTATATTTATATTTTGTAATATTTTTATTTACGAAGCAGTTTTACGATAGTTGAAAACATCTTTAAAAAATTTTAAAATATAACTCCCTTTTCCAGAATTTAAATCCTGATATCTTAATAGCAAAATTCCATTACTTAGTATATGTTCAGCGGTTTATTACATTATTTGGTCCTTTGAGACAACAATGGTCCGTTTTGAGGGATTGCATGCTTATTTTAACCCTAGAAAGATAATCATGCTCCAGATGGCGTTAAGGGCAGTCCTACGTTCCAGAGACGTATGCCACTTTATTAGTGTACATATATTGAAAAATTAAAGTACATTTAACTACCTTTTAGGATCTTACTAACTAACCTAGTTTAGGTATTATTAAAAGAAAAATATAAATTTATTTTATTAATATAATTATTTATTTAATTTATTTAATTATTATTTAACCAACACCTACGTCTCTTTGACGTAGATAATCTTATTAGGGTTAAAGGATACGAGTAGTACGCAATTTTAATAATGTAGCAATTACTTTGGCTTATCGACATCAAGCACGTACGTGTAGCAAACTTAATGCCTGTCCTGGCATCTTTGAATCCTAAAAGTTGCATAACTCCTAGTAAAGCATTTCAACTTATTAATCACCCATTTATGAATCTATTTCATGAATTTATTGGAAATGGATCAGAGTGGCTTTCATGCATAATTGTGAAATCTCCTAAAATTATTAGCTCTGAAACTGGATATGAACGAGGTAGTATAATTATATTGTAATGCAATCACGATTCACGCCTATATTTGGTGAGATTGATAAAATAATAATTTTATATGATAAAATATTATTTTTAGTTTTTGAAATTGCTACTAAAAATTATAGTGACAAATTTAATCTTATCGCGTTATTCAAGATTTCAATAAATGAAGAATTGTGGTTAATTTAGAAAATATAATTTATCATTATTTAATGTGATGGACAGAAAAAGATATGTTCCATTAATTAACCATCAACGTACAGTATTTTAAATATAATAAATATTATATTATAGATATTTGTAACTTATGCTAACTTATTATGTAAAAAATGTAAAAGAAGTTATTTAATAAATTTTTTTATTTGTATCCTTGGAATAAAAAATTAATCATACGTATTTCTCAAATAGTATTTGTGCTGATTTAAGCGCGTGTTATATGTAAGTTTTTCTAAAGACACCCTTGAAAGTGTATGTATTTGTGGGAAGTGTATCTCTTGCTGCATCACCAAATATCATTCATTTTGATTCTAACATTGTCTTAATATTGTACGTGCCGATCGTCATGTACTAAAATCATATTTTTTAACCTTCGAAATTTAATTTACCAAAAACCCAAAACCTCTTTTTTCATTAATAGGAGGAACGCAAAATTATAAGATTTTATTAATAATTCGTCCTAAATTCCCAATTTCATTTTTTCAAGTTTTAAAAACCGATATTTTGATTATTTTTCATTCGATCATTATACCGTTATTTTGAATATTTTTTAATGTTAATCTTAGTCTTAAGATAAAATTATTTTAAATTTTAAAATCGCAAACTAACTCTAAAAAATTTAATATGAGCTGAAACAGATTATATGGTTCATATTCTATTTATAATTGCACATTTTCATTTTTGTCGCTTCTTTTTAATGGGCTAAGCTTTGGATTTTAATCTTCCGAAATTGCCAAAATTAATTAATCAGTGTTTTGATGAATTTGTTAAGTAAATTAATAAATAACTATGTCTTTACTCACTCTGTATATAGTGATTTTCATCAAGTGAATGTTCTGAGTAGTTATCTGCTATCAGTAAAATGTAATTGTAAATTTTTCCGGTTATCTTGAAACTGATGTCATCAGCATCTGGCAGGTGCTCAGTGTCCACCTGGTCATTTCGAGAGAATGTAGTTGAAATGGGAATAAGGTACGATATCAGCAGGATCCGATCTGTTTGATGTTACCCCGCCCCTTCTTTCTGGAACATAATTCCCACTAGCGGCAACTGGACCTTCAGCGTAATGTCCGCTCTTTGTTTATCCCGTGGAGAAACTCTGGACCCATGGACCACAGCATTGAGCCCACAGTCCGGCAAGCTCCCACGCTCCATCACCTGGGCGCCATCACGTCCGCACGAATCTAATGCAGTGCGTTTGAATTAAGAGCTCGCTGAGATTCACACCGTTCCGGGGATGAGCAGGGGGTGTGCGGGACAGTCGAGCAAATTATGGACCACCACGATTGCGGGGTATAAATTATGTTGACACATGAACAGATCTGACTCGGGAATATTTCATTCATAACTCAAAAAAGAAAATAAACAAAAACAAAACAGATGCACTGAATACAGCAGAAAAAGCCGTGTCGTCGTTTAGGTCATGCATTTTGGAATGGACCCGCCACTGTGACCCTTCACGTCCAAGTGATTCATAGCCGTTGACGCAAACATCTGGCAATTAATTTGCTAGGGTTTGGTTCTGTATACGGCATAACAATTTCAGATATCTCGCGACCATCGATCCCTCATCATTGCGCTTAATGACAGTGAACCAATTTTCCGGGGGTTAGGATTTGGAGGCTATTATACCGCTTATATTGGAAGAAATTGTGCCTCGATGGTGCAGGAGTCCAGAGAGGAGCACCACAGACCTCGACGGAATGGCTCGGACTCTATTAGATGCTATTTCAGGATCGGAAATTACCATTTAGGGAGCACAGCTGGGGCACAGAGCGGCAATCGTATAAATTCAGTTTGCTCCACCATGAAAAGCAAAAATTTTTATACTATACGAAGGAGGACAGAGCGAAGCGCACCCAAACCGCCTCCCCCTCTTCCCTAAAAAAACCGGCACCGAGGTGCCCTGCAATGAAATCTGGCAGCGGTGCAGGCTTGCTACAACTAGGAAGAATTACTGCAGAATTGCAATGGCCGTGTCGAGACACAACCCTTAAAATGCGGCATGCGGGGGTTGGTAAAGGGTGGCCTCCCCTCCCCAAACCATTCTAAGGAAACTAAATGTCCTCGTCCATGGAAAGGTTTGGGGTTTTCAGAATGGCGTGGCGGCTTGTTTGCGAATCTTTCTATAGGCAACAGTTCAAGAGTGCTTCCCCATCCTCTCCTATTTTTTTGGAATAGTTTGGTCCTAGCATAGTGCCCGAGGGAACCCAGGGGTATCCCAATTAGAAATCAATTAAGCGAGTGGCGTTTGTAATTTAGGAAATTCCATGCATCCTTTGCCCGGCCCCATCAAAAATTCCAAAAATGAGTCCATTCGGTTGATGATGGAAAGTATAAGGGATAAGGGTTACAGCGAAATGGGGGAGGTTTGGATAGAAGGCAAAAATCCTATTAAAAACCAGAGCCCTCCGATGATTCACGGTGAGTGTGTCTGCGTCACTGCAGATATATCATGCGAAGGACTATAGATACTTTGATATATCTTGTCATACTATAAGGATGAGACAAAAACGGCGATGACGATGACGATGACGATGATGTCTTGTGCAGCGTTGTCATCATCGTCGTCATGGGCCACTATATGCATTATCAAATGCGAGGAAAAGCCATCGATGGCGCGCGCGTGGGGGTGGAATAACGCCTACTCTACCATCCCACCACCTTATATACGAGGGAGGCGAAGGCGTCTGTGAAAACATTTTACTTTCATCTGAAAAGACTTCAAGAGGTAATACCCTTAAAGGACTCAGGACTTGGGCCTCGAGAACTTAACGTGTTGTAGCGCAAAATGGGGACAAAAGCAGTTTGTGCACTTGAATGTCGGATTGAGCGAACGGGGGCTGGGGTGCATAAAGCATGCATTCCGTGTAATCAGAATTCGTTTAAGGAGTGTCAATAACCTCGGTCGCCACCGAACCTCCTCTCTCCGACCGCCTCTAATGTTATACCTTATGTTCGCGCCCTTAAAGCCGCCCGCTAACGGCGAGTGTGCCTGATTAATAGCAGAAAAATATATTCCACAGGGGGGCTGGGGCAGGGGTAGAGGGTTTATATAGGGCTTTAAAGAACACATTTGGCCGCGCAAGGCGCAGAAAAAGCGGGAAATGCACGTACTAGCAGTAACGGTACAAGAACAACCCCCCTTTTTTTCGCGGGGGTGGTTCAGGTATTTGTACGAAAAGCCTAATTGCCACGCAAGGTATTGTCCAAAGTAGATCTCGAGGCAATTTCGCTTCTGTTGTTTATTTTTTATTTTTTTTTCACACTGTTTCTGATGGACGACGCCTTTGCTTGCCCGCACTTATTTCCTCCGCTTTACGCAGTTGCCTCGAAGGTGTGCGCTGCAGGAGTTCCATTGGCCTTGCCCCATTTCGGGGGCCGCTGAACGATTTCTTTATAACATTTCCGAAATGGTAATTGGCCTCAACCGACTTGGTTCCTTTTTCCAGCAGTAGGGGCTCATGGAACGACGGGCAGCGGCGGTTCGCGGACTCACGATCCAAATCGGGGGTGTTGCAACTTAAATAGCGTCAAAGCCGCTGCTGTTTGTTGTTCTTAAACGTTGAGCGGCCTTTTTTTTTGGAAGGAAGCTCACAGCAACGATTGTGTGCTTAGCTTTGATTTATTTATTTACGGTGGAGTGCACCGCTCCAAATCCAACATGTGTTCGCCGAATTAGCGAACCAAAATAGCGGCCTGGCGGCCACTTTCCGGACGTTGCCATGTGCTGCTCATTTCATCACTTTTCAACCCACAATAAAAAGGGCCTGTGGCCTTTCATTTTTCTCAAAAGAATTGTTTTTGTTTTGGAAATTCTTGGGAAAATTAGTTTTTGTTTAGTTTTTCCGGTGCCATTAGTACCACTTCAAAATTCTTGAGATATTTTCCAATTTCTAAAAATATAACTCAATCCTTATATAACAAACTTTTATGTAGCTACAATAAACAATTTTTACGGCACGAATTATCTTTAAAATAATAACTACATAAAAAAGTGCCTAATAGCCAACGAAAGATAATTGACTTGAACAAAATTAAGTTATTTAACTCCAAAATAGATTCTTCTTCCTTCTACTGAAACCTAAGTCAAATAATAATAATAAAAAAGTAACTATTAACACTAGTGGGTCTGAAAAACCTTGGTTTACTCACGCCGGCGTAAGGAATTTTTATCTAAAAGGATTTTTTTTTAACCTTTAACAAATATCTATCGATTGCATTAAGAAATGCGTGCTTGTCTTTAAAACTATCCTTTTTAAAGTGCAAAGTATCTATGTACAAATTGTAGTAATTCTTAAAAGAACTTTTATCAAATAAGTACTCTTTATTTTGAATATAAAATGAAGTTTTCGAAAAATTTGAGACAAAGAGTTATGTTTTCTTTTAAAAAGAGCTTTGTAGTTTTAAAAATGGGATATATTTAAAATTTGAAACACCCTTTAGATTTATTTAATCACGCCTCAATTCAATGACCTAAAACATTAAATTCCATTTTTAAGGGTGAAGGGTTAATTTGAATCGTGTAGAACAAGTTTCATAAATTACTAAATAAAATAATTTATTGTATTCGTAATTATTCTGCGCAATAAATACTTTTTTAAATAATTATTCATTTTGGATTCATCCTGGATAGCATAGACACGAAATTTTTTCGTTTTTCGATATTCGATTTCTGATGCAAACGAGCGGATGGTAACTGAACCCCGCCCACTTCTGATTCAGGTACGTTTCATCTATTTTCAGGGACCGATCTATCGGTGCCCCACCGCGATCCCGAAATAGCCCGCTCTGCCGTGACTCCGATGTCACACGGGGTACAGCCGTTTCCGTCACGGCCGCTCCGCACGGCTATGATTTATGAAATTTCTTTATTGTTTGTTCCACCGCCAATTAATTAGAGCAACCCGGCTCAACCGGGAATTTTTCCCTTCCCATTTACCATACCTGGGAGCGCTGGTGATTTACAACTGTTGGAAAACAATTCCTGTCGCGAGCAAAAGCTTCGACACCTGTGCACCTTCGTGGAGGGGCCTTAACATTTATCCGCTTATTTTACATGTTAACCCTTCAATCCAGCTTCAGCTGAGCTGCAGCGAGAACCCCGGAGATCCGGGGCAATCTCCCGCATAAGATGCAATCCTCAGGGATTATGCAGCTCCTCCTCCTCCTCTTGGACATTTGAAGTGCACTTAAAGGGGACGACAGAAGAGCGCGGCGCGGCAACAGCGGATGCAGCCGAGCTAAGTCTTGCGGCGCATCCTTCAGCAGTTTCATTCAAAATAAGCAGTTTGCAGCGCCATTAATATTACTTTTAATTTTAAGGCGCCCATTAATTCCGCAACTTGCACCGAGGACCGCAGCTCCGGGAGACTTCACCCGAGTGCTCGTCCGCTTTTGATACTCTGCGGCTAGTCCAACCAACCATAAATTCCCGAGTTGGGGGGGGTGAGAGTTGGGTGGTTTCCCCTAGTTCCCGGCGCCTTATCTTACCCCTCCCGGCCACCCGGCTTCCAGGCTTCCCGGTTTTCCGGGCAATCCAGCACCTGAAGAAGCACAAATATTTTGCCTCGAGCTTAGTTGCGTTTTATTGGCAAATGTCGCATAAAAAATTAGCAAAACATTTACCCTCCCACGTGTCCCGAGGGTTGATTCTGCAGAGATGGCTGCAGTGAGGATGTCCGACCCCTCGGGAGCGGTTCTAGTCCTTATCCTGGTTGACTTTCCGCTTCGGCGAAGAGGCTGTTTGTGCAACCTTTTTTGTTTTCATTCCATCAAATCAAGAATTTTTTTGAGGAAATTGCTAATGATTGTTTCATTTCAGCACACACAATTTATTAAATTTCAGAAGATCTTTGTGGACCTTTTGTGGAGAGTAAATTGACACAGAGTACATAATTTGCTCTTTTCTTTTTGTATAAAATTCGTTTTAAAAGAAATTGTATAACAAGTTGCACAAATTATTACATCTAATATGATTTCAATTTTAATATCTAAAGAAAATACAATCAATCGTTCATTGTATATGCTGAGATTAAGGGAAAACTTCGAACTTGAATATTTTGTGTTCTAAATCCATCATGCTTCTTTTTCAACAAATTCGTTGAATTCTCACATTTTAAACAATTTCTTATCGAATTTTGTTGTATTAATATTCGTAGGTAAAGAAACCGCTAAATTATTCGTAAGATTGAAGAAACTGAGATTTCATTTTTAAAAAAATGTATAAAGTTAATAGCAAGAAGTAAGATATTTTACTAAAATAGTTTTGTTACTGCAAACTTAAACATTAAATTTTTTCAATATTGATGAAAATAAAGGGAATCTGTTGTCGCCTTATGTTTCACTAAATATTAGATAGACATCAACAAAATTTATTTTATTGAATGTTAACTATGTTTGCTAACCTTTTAAAACAAAACATTTTGTTAATATTTTCTCCAAAAATTGTTTAAAAATTGCTATTTAAATGGCATAGTAATTAAAGGTATTTTAGTTTACCATATATTTGTTGATTCCTATGTTTTTATACATGGAATAAAACTACTGTTTACTCTTTTATATCTATCTTTTTACCATGTACATATATTTTAAACAATATATGTAATTTTAGATGTATTTCAAATAATCCCGAGTAAAAATATTTAAATTTTCGAGTGAGTTCATAGCGCATTAAAAACTCTTGTGTGTTCCCCAAAATAAGCAGAAATAATTTTTAAGGATGGATTTCACTTAAAATAATCAAGTATCAAAAATTTGATGACATCGAGACAATGAGCCGATCTCAAAAGTGCGGTAATGGTTAGTTGTCTCTGTCACAGGCACTCGAAAGGACCGAAACAACCAATTCCATTTATGATCTACTTTAAAATTGTAAGTACGAATTATATGAAAGTAAATTTTTAATCTACTCCATATACGCCGAGTCCACAAAAAAAAAAACTTTGAACGATCATGTTACACTTGAATGAAGGTAGTAAAATTCAGTAATTGGAGTAAGGCTGTACAAAGGGCCCAAGAGGACCACACTTTAAACGTTTTGCTGCGATGTACAAGGGCTGTACGTGGTCGTTTTGCAGGACAATTGGGCCTTGCAAGATACGGATGAACAGTGGTCATATACGGGCCCTTTCATTGCAAGCCAGGTGTACAGGTTATTTTTAAATATATGGTACAATTTTTATTTATTAGAAATATAATTTTGTGGGTTTTCATTTCGACTTGAATAGTCAGCCTCGTACCACTCAGTGTATAGCTCTGCTTGGGCTATTAAAATTTTACTTTTCTGTAAAACGTAATATTGTTTCTAGGAATTTCCCACGGATATTTTCGTCAAATATGGAAATATTTTTAAAAATCATAAATATTAACATACATTGATTTAAAAGATGTTACATACCTACATATATAGTTGTAATAAGTGCATGAATCAACTTAATATTTTGTCCTCGTGCATAGTACTCAAAAATTAAGTAACATTCCTTTACTAACTTATTTTTCTCCGGTTTGCGTTCTAGTTGAAAGATACGAGTAAATTAAACTATTTCTTTAATTCTTTTATCTTTACTTTAGTTTCAGAGACGCTATATACGTAAAAATTTTATGGGTACTATTTTTTAGGTTGCAACACCGTCTGGTAGATTTTTAGCCTACTTTTAATATGGTGTAGTCGTATATTTTGCGCCAAAGCGATAATTTTGTTTTCTCCCGGATACATTGCCAGTGTCCCGGGCAAGAAGCGTTAAATTCCCATCTCATGTCAGACGAAAAGGCGATTTTTCTCACAATTTTCGTTTTTCAACATTTTACTTTTTTTCAATAACGACCCCATCCATGAGGCTAGAAAATCAATATCGACAACAATTTTTACCGCGCAGCCTTCCCTCCCCCGCTACTCGCCCTGCCGCGTCCAGCCAAAGAGCATATTTTCTGCTTTTGTGAGGCGCATCCTGAATGGACTTAACATGTGATGTAGATAGCACACGTCAGCTTAAAGTTCATGACATAATTATCGTCGAACGAGTGCGCCCCGCAACCTTTCATTCGATTATGCTAAATCCTGCGCTGCACTGGAAGGCCCATCCGCCCTCATTTTGTCCTGCCGCCCCATTCCGCGGCCCTGCCGCTAAATTCCCGGGTAATGGTGGGAATCCATTTAATTAGACAAAGACGGCCACTGTCTTCGCGCTTATTGTTAACATTTCGAATGCGGCCGGGATACCCTACTTTACCCAATTAGGGCACAGCCGTCAGCAGTTGGGTTCGAAGGTTGGGGGTGCGAACACTACCGCCGCTAGATTTTTGAGTGCTTGCATTCTGAGAGGCATTTGTAATTCGGAATTTGAAATTCGAAATTCTGAGCCACTCAGAGGCGGCACCGTCAGAGCCCGCCACTTTATCTGCTTACCGAAATTGAAGGCATATCAAAGTCGTTGCAGTTGTTGCCAGGGCCACCGCCAAAATACCGTTGCACTAGGCTGGTAATGGATTCCCTCGATCTAGGGCGGGGGTGAGTGGTAATAAAGAACCGATTGCATTATTAATTCAACTCGAAATGGCATATGCTGCTCCTGCTCTTGTTGCAGGTGTTCCAGACTCGACCAATTTGCTCGCTGTCTAGCGAATAGGTCGAGGTCTTTCGGTATGCTTTGTTCTACACCATTTTTTAGTTATTTCATTTTTGATTAACCCTCTAAACCCTTTCTGACCTTTGGGATTCTAAATGAAATAATGAATAATTTGTGCTCAGTTTTAAAGCTTTCGGGCCATGTGCATTAAGCCGAGGTAATTCTGGGATTAACATAACTTTTTGCACTAAACAAATTTAGGATTATCACTAGTCACTACAAATAAGAATATTAAGAATATTAAGAATATTTCGGTAGTGTATTTAATTTCGATTGAAAGGAACAAATTAAGTTTGAGGTCTTTTCACGAATTTTTATGAAGCCTTGTAAAAACAATTTTTACATTTATTTCTTTCAATTTCATTTGACACAACATTTTTAATACATTCATTGATTTGAAAAATATAATTTAATAATTTCTAGGCTTAATTAATTTTATTATATAGTCGCAGTGTCGCATAAGTTATGTTCTATTACTGATCGATCATGGATCTGTTATCTGATCGATCACGGTGGAAGGTTGAAATTTTTTATAAATTACTAATACATCGTCTGAAACTTAACACATAAAATTCAAGTATACATCATCCGTGATAAATTTAGTAAACGAATCTTTAATGTGTAATAATATTTGAACAATTATATTAATGAACGGATTTTGACTGTAGATTTACAGATTTTAGTATTTGTACGAAAGCAGTCATATGGATTTTAATTGAGTAGGTTTCTTTAGATCTTCAAAATACTAAAGGATAATTCTTGAACTTACAAAGTAAAAATTTGAGCATACTGCAGGAAATATTAACAATAAAAAGCAACTGGTTAAAAAATGGATAGCTTAGAGACCCACCAGCAAACTTTAGTCCAACATTTTTATACGCATATAAAACTCCACCCATAAAAGTTACTAAAACTTATTACAATACATTGGCTGAAATGACAAAACTTGCAATGGAGAGGAATAAAATATTCCAAAAATTTTTATCGCCATATATTACAAAGGATAATATTACAACACAGATGTTCCATGTATTTGCAAGTCATCATTTCATTCATCATTTTTATTCAGTCGCTGCTAGAATGTTGAGCCAGCAACTTTAATAAAAGCTTGACCTGAAATATATTTTTTTGCTGATAAAGTGAAACTTTAAACCAAAAAAAAAAAAATTTCCTTCAACATATTAATAATATTTTAAAATTTTTACGCTACATTAATATTTCGCATGCATTTGATTTAAACTGAACAAACGTATGCTTAAGCATAATCTGAAAATATAATATGAATTAAATTATAGCCTTTAAAAAGTGCTTAATTTAAAAAATTTCACATATATTTGCTAAAAATATGTTCTTTATCTGGCAAAATCATTGAAATCAGTATGAAAGTATGAAGTAAACTCGGTAACGATTGTTAAATAATTTATACTTTTCAGTCATACATTTTTATTAATTATGCTCAATTTCCATAACTTTAAATTGATTGTTTTTAAGAAAAGTAGGTATAACATATAAAAATTGAAACGTACAAATGTGAATTTAGTTGCATGTCTCATTGAAACTTGTAACTCATTTGGTTAGAGCATTAAAGATCCAATTTAAAGGTCAAAGTTTAGGAACAAGTCATAAAATAAATATTTCATTTCAATAAACATTTTAAAGTGAATGTCTGTTATATTTGTGGTCTATACTGAGGAGTGGTATTTGCTAATTTCTAGTTCTACTGAATGCAATCTTAACGAGTAAAGTATGTTTTTTGTCTCATTATTTTAAAAAGCTGTATATATTGTACTTGAAAATTAATTTATTGAAATTTTTTATTTGATCTTAATGAATTTCATGGAAACCTAAAGCATATAATACAGAAATATTTTATTGTAAACATGTTGTGTATGTATGCAGCGAGCTAAAAATTATTCTAAGTACTTCTCCTTGATATTGGCTTTGTGCGTACCCAATTTTGAGCCGATAGGTTGAACAATTGAGGCGTACTGATAGAACAAACAGACTTATTTTTGAATTCTACCAACAAATTTTAATTGCTTTGTTGCCAGACGAAAATGTACAAATTATATGAGATGAAGAATTTAAGACGTCCTTTACTTTACTACCATTTGTGGCTAAGTTATTCGAAGTCATTGCAGTACGTTGGGTATGTAAGGTACTAAATGTGGTTTTCCCTAAATTGCAATATCTGCGTCGTCTCGGAGCAGGCACCTCATTACTAAAGGGTTAATGACTTTCTCGGTTCGAAGTTAAAGCCTGCCAGGTAGACTGAGCCCCGGGGCAATTTGTTCCGGGTACTTCCCGTTCTTCTCCCCCCCCCTAACACATGGCGTTGGGCCTACCTACGACCTACTGAACGAGTCGAGCTAAAGGCTAAAGTCTACCTTTCTTCCTTTCCAGGGCAAAACGCACCAGGATGGACTGGCTCGAGAGGGACCCTCTCCCCAACTGGAGCACCTTCCATAACGCCAGGCAAATGTGGCTGCCCATTTGAGCGCTATGGTCGCCGCCCGCACCTCCATCATCAGGGAAGGACACCGGAGCCGCCGCTGAGCGCTGAAGGGACAGGACCCTAAGCCCTAGTGTAATGTGAGATAACTCTTGAAGTCTTTAATTCAAAATTCCTTATTTATGGCTTTGTGAATGATGTTTCACTGCTTTGATCACGAGGTAAAGACGCAACCCAGCAGTCATCATTGGAGCTAACCAAGTAGACTTACTTCTGCACTACAAAGAGCGCAAAGAGCTTTGGTTTTTTTTTATCTCGTTTGTCGCTTGTAACTTGCATCTTTTTTAAAATCTTTCTAACTTTGCTCGAAGAAAAACGGAAAAGTTTTCGGACAGACAAAATTTAAAAACAAAAATAAATAATTAAATTAAAAATATAAATAAACCGCCCCGTGCGATATGGGGACGCAAATTGTACGGCGTTGTCACGCCGGTGGCGGAATAATTCGATCAATTCGCGAAATTCGGCATATGGACTGTCCGATTGTGACGGTTTTTCCGTTTTTTCAACGTTATTATTGCAAGACATGTAGTGTAGTATGCCTGCAATCTGTTTACCGTTCAAATGTTAGCCTCGCCCAGGTACGGGACGGGACTCAGTGAATAATAAACTTAAAAGATACGAAAATTAAGGTCATACTTTTAAACGCGCGAGTTTTAAAACCTAAGTGGACACTAAGTGTAATAGAGGAGAAGGTTGGCGGAAGAGATCTGCCACTTCTTCATAATAATTGATATTGCACCGAAATAGTACGTTAATTGCTTGAATTATATATCTCACAATATTAATCTTGCACTCGCTACTAACACAATACAGACCTCAAACACACCTCCGAGCACGCACGACCAACCCTACGAGTTTTGCAACCCTCTGAATTTGCATATCGAGACAGTCTAAGATAAATAAAAAAATAAATGTATAAAGAACCTGTTAGACGCGGTAGCTTGAGATCCCTTCGAAGTGCCCCGCTGCTGAGTGCTGTTTTGGAGAGTACCTTGTCGCTGACGCGTATCCATCCGATCGCATCATTGGAATTGCCGGGAGTGGATTTTGATGTTGAGTCTAGAAATACCCCACTCCCACTCAGGAGCATTGGTGCCATTGGTGGTTCGACGACTGAACCACGCATGGGAAGAGTTGGTCCGCCACCCATAAGACAGTCTGAACATAAGCGTAGTATTCAACATAAGCGGTATGTACCAGTTTGACGATTTCCTTGGTTAGTCCTGTTCCCTGAGTGACGTAGTTTAGAATGTGTGTAGATCGAGCTATAGGATGCGCTTGGGTTCTTCAAGGAAAAGTCGTCAAATATTTGGGATTTTTTTTAACCGCAACGAAATACTACCGAAAGTACTTTGGTTGAGCATGGCAGCTATTATAAACCTATCGATGAAAAAAGTTTAAATTTAAATATAAGCTTACCACACCCTAGCCTAAATCGATCTCAAATTTGGTCTAAGCCTGGCAGATAGTACAAAGCCTAAGTTTTGATCAATAGACTCCTATATATGTATACAAAGTTTCATTCAAATCGATTAATTGGTTTAGAATTTACAGTGTCACATACATGCCGAGTCTTTCAATTCTATTGTAAATAAGTAATGTTGTCAATATAACATAAAATAAAAATAGCTCTTTATTCGCGAAAGTCTTGTATGATAAGTAACAATCTTGAGTAATTGAACAAATCAGGAACAAGTTCACTAATCCAAACTAAATTCAAGTTATTTTTAGAAAGGCATTGTATGGGGTTTCGTGTTGCAGTCATTCGGAAAAAATGCGACTTATCCTAGATTACAATTAATACTTTATACATGCATATGTCAAGACATAAAGTGCTAGATGACTGAGGGGAAAAGGTAGGACATTCTTGGAATTTGTAGTGCTTTTTAAGCACAAGACCAGTATTTGTTAATTTTTTAAAGTTACTGAATTTTAAAATATTATTTTGCATTATTACATTATTTAATGACTATAATTTAATATTAACATTTATATCCAGTCCACTTTGCTATTTCTCTATTTACAGAAGAGATAATTTAATTTTATTTTTGATCTTCATCTATATAGTTAGGCATTAGTGTTTTTCGAAAAGACACAAATAAAATACGAAAAGTTTATGTTCATTACAGACAGTGTAATCCCATTTTGTAAATTTGTACATGGGTGCGATTTAAATCAACTTGAATTGAATTAAATTTAAATGACATAAACCTGAACGATACTTCTAAATTTCTATCTGAAAGTAATAGAAGAGAACAACAGTTTACAACGTTTTTAAGCTTAATTTAAAACTCAACAGAGACACAAAAGTCTTATAATTTAATTTATCTAGCTTAGACTTGTAAAAAAGTAATTTGTTTTTATGTTAAATTTCCTATATTATTTTTTGTTGATTTTGCCAATTATTTTGGTATGACAAAGAGAAGAAAAAGCAAATTAAAACTAAATAAATACGCTCAAAATAAAAGCTTTTTCACTTACATAGATAAATAGGGTATTAAAATAATAATAAATAATAATGTAATCAACAAGTAAAACTTTTTGATTTAAGTATAATTCAATTTCAAAATTAACGTGTTTGCTTTTGATATTAGTAAATGACTATTTTTTACTCTAAAGTCAGAGAGTTTTGTGTTTCAAAATTAGTTGTTTGTTGTCATTGATGGTCTCTTTACCCAAATATAGTCATACTTTGGGTTGATAGTTTACTAACCTCTGACTATCGTTGTTGTAAAAACTGTACTCGTATGTTGTTAGATAATTTATCATAAGATAATATCTTTTATACTCGATTTGTATCAAAATGATAGTTCTCATTTGATAATTTTTATGTCAAATAGGTACATAGTGTGATTTAAATACATTTTGAGATTTGAAATTTTGAGTCTTTTGGTTGCCAAGCTCAACTAAAGTGAAAAATGATATACGACATATATTTTGAAAAACTAAATACGAATTTGACGACTTTTGATTGAAATGATCCGCTTGTGTCTATATATGGAGTGTTTACGCGTCCGCAGTGATCTCGAAGGACCGGACGTCCAGCAGGCCTCCAGGACAGCAGTCTGCCTCTAGCTTTGAGTCGTGAAAGTAACCAGAAACCCGTCACAAGCAAGACCCCCAGTGCCAAGGACTAGGACTAGCACGGCCTAGGACCGAGTAGGAACTCTCTCAGTAGGAGGCGACCAATCGTAAGGCAGCCACAAGGGCCTTTCGCATTATTATTATTATTATTATTATTTTTTCTTTTTTTCTGTTCCTTTCATCATTTTGCTTTGCAGCGCTCTGTTAAATTTCTGCCATTCGCTGCACTCAACTTAATCCATTGTATGCACAAATATCCCGGAGTTCGGGCGGGAGAAGGAGGAGTTCATAGAGGAGCTCGGCAGGAACGAGGGCGGGAATTTATTGCTGGAAAAGAGGCTGGGGGTGGAAAATGTAGAGGTTAAGGGGACTCATTTGAAGAGCTGAGCCTCAGATCAGGGTAAATGCGATAATTAGCTCATGTGGTAATCCCGACAAAGAGCTAGAACTTGTCGCATTCGTTGCGGGATAGAGGCAAGTAGATGGATGGTTAGGGGGTAACGGGGAGAGGGGAGGGAAATTTCACCATAATAACCCGGCCTAGGCCTAGAGGCAAAACACATAAACCGCGACTGCCGTGTGTGTTTCCCGCAAAGAATGCCCGCAGTTGGAATCCTCGTTGCTGGGGGGCACGCAGATTTATTTGTAAATAACTTCAATAAAATAGAAAACTATTGAAAGTACACGACGCTCCGGGCTCCTCTAGGGGGCTCTCTGGAAGCGCTCCGGTGCGCGTCCACTTGAACGAGCACTTTCAATACGGTGCTCCGCATTTATATTCATTTTCAGTTGCACTTACACCACTCAATAGCAAGGCCTCTCACTTTCGTTCCCATGTAAATTTTTTTTTATTGATTTGATGGCCCCTATGAATTTGTTCATGACATCTTAATTGCATCCTTCGAATCAGTGCCAACAGCTCTAGAAATAACAGCCCCTACCCTTTGAAAAGTTGTTAATGTCCCATATCCCGGAATGAGGGGTGGGCAGGGCACTGGATGACAAGGTTGCGCTCCGCTTTGCGGTAGGCACTCCACCCACCGATCCCTTATTCCTTCCTACCATCCTTCGGTGACATTTCAAGAACAAGCTAACGAACGAATGGTTTGATTCCACCATTTAACCCCTTTGGGCTGATGCCACATAACTAAATTCCTGGATCCTAATACCTGAGCGCGCTGGCCCACTTTGAATAATTTATTCCTGTTTAAAATTGCACCAGTCCCGGGACACACGGGGGTCCTGTCGTTCATCCATCTCCCTTTGTTCTTAATTTAAATTCTTTTTCGCTAATGGTGGCGAGTCCCTACTCCTCGCAGGGAGCAGACGTCTGATCCTGATGGAAGGAAAGCTCCCGGTGCATAGTGTCATTGTCGTTGCATTTTGGCAAAATGATATCCCAACGAGCGGGGCTCCTTTATGCAATTCCACTTCAATTGCATTCATGGTAATTGTGGAGAAGACGGCTTGCAAGACAATCGCGATCGCTAAAGATACCTACTTTTGCAATTTAGTAAGGATAATGAGATACTTGGAATTTGTTTTCTTCTATTGCAAGCATTTTTCATACCATGCTGCATAGTGTGGAATGTGTGAATTTAATTTAATGAGCAGGGGTAACTTTTTTATATTTCTAAGGTTCAACGTGATACCTTTAACTGTCGGTTGGTCCTATGCGGCGACAGACTGTACAATCAATCTTATTGAAGTTATTGATCTACCGGGTCCAAATTGCAATGTATTAAGAAATAATCAATCATGATTCTAATGAAATAATCAATCATGATTCGAAAAGAAATTAATAATTCCATTTAACTCGGTTAAAGAAAAATAAGTTGTTAAGTTTCTGTAGAACATTAACCTGCGAATGAAGACAATTGTTTTAATTTTAAAATAGTAAGATTAAAGACGATTAAAACGACATTATTTTATGTAGAGAAGAACGGAGATATCTAACACTTTATGTATTTGATTTAATATCTGTTAAACTATTCATCCACATTAATCCTATTTTATCGACAAAGATTCTTTAGGGCTTCATCTTTAATATAAAACGTATATTAAAATATTGGTAAAAGAAACTGGGCCTACCCCAGTAGATAGTTCTTAGCGTATTTGCATTGAATGAATAAAAATAACGTATTATTAAAAAACGTTATTTGGAAAGTCCCATTGCTTGTACTCGAGACATTGGATCCATTTTCCTCGAGACTTGCTCTTAGAAAAAGGATTCGTAGCAAACCCTCTTCACTTGAAAAATCTCCAAAATTTTAATTTATTTGAATTTTTGTACTTCTTTATTTTCGGATCGGCATTTTAATTTTAACTTTAGAGGTTCTTTATATTATAACTAGTTTCAGAAGTTTTTCTAGAACTAGCTCCATATCTAGCTAACTATTATTTAAAATTTATTGTTAAAAACGGGGTGGATGGAAAATAAAAGAAATTTCACCTTAAATTAATTGTTAAGAAAGAATGGCTAGTGCTTGTAAGTTTTTAAAGCAACAGTATAGACAAAATTATTTTTATGGGAAAAAATTTACAAGCAGGAATAAAAAACACAAAATTCAATGAAGACCATAAATCTGAGAATTTACTAATACTTTATTGACTACCAACATAATTAGGATAATTTTGCGGTAAGAACTATGTACATCTAAATTCACTTTTAAAACTCTAAGATGCTCTTTCGCATCACGTCAACTAATTGTAAGTTAATATTTAACTTTGGGTAATGCGGCATATGCATTTTGGATATATTCGGCATTCCTTAAGTTAATATGTATTTAAGGAGTTAAATCAGATTGATATCATCACAAGTTGTGAAATACTCTGCCTATTACCCTTTGAAGCTAAGTGTGTTTATACCTAGTTAAGTTATTCTGAATAATGAAAAGCAAGCTTTCAAATATTTGAAAAACTTTCTGTGAATAACGAAGCAACGATTACATTTTAAAAGAAATATTTCAGGTATTGAGGTAAAGAACTAAATTTATTTTTCTAACCTACTAAGGGTTAGGTACGTAGATGAGATGTTATTTACTTTTAAAGCCATAGCTAATTTTGAGTCGTATGTTGAAATAAAATAAAAATATAAAACCACACTTTTATTTCATGTTTATTTTAAATCCGCTGTATTCATTTGAAAAAGTTTATGCACAAATTTCAACCCCTTACAGTCGAAATAGACATTTTAATGAAAATACTAGAAAGTTTCAAGTGGGTAGAATAAATAGAATTAAACATGTAAATGGGGAACAAATGCATGCATTAACTCTTTGTTGAAAGATCATAATTCAATTAAATGTGGAACCCTGGTCTACCGCGTTGTACCAAACGCCATAATTCGTAAGTTATCAAGTCAAATAACCAAAAATTATCTTGAAGTTGCACACTCTGAGTCAGCTGTGGAAGACATGTGGACCTCGTAGTCCGAAATCCCATTTCATTTTAGAAAATTCAGCACGCATAGTGATGTTAGCAGCCCTTCGTTCGAGGGTTTTATGCATCGCAAACCAAATTTTGGGGGGAGGGGGGTTAGGAGAGAACCTTCTACTGCCTAAGGGGTGTAAATATTCATGAGGATGGCTCGCGTCTAACAAATCGAAACCTGCAGCACAGCGCGAAAAGCAAAATAGGCGAGTTGAATTTACTGTCACTGCATAGCCTTGAAAACCCTTGAAAAACAAGGCAGCAGATTTGTGGGGTTTGGATGAGGTTTGAATGAGGTTTGAATGAGGGGGATGTGGATGGGTGAGGGTATTCTAGAACCTAGAACAAACACTTGCGAGGGAACTGATTTTGTTCTGTTAGTCCCTTTCGATTTGGGCATATAAGAGCCCATGTGTCGGTCCTGGCTGTCCGCACACTGTCCCGACCCTTCATTCCACCCCCTTTTGCTACCGCGGGTGCTCTAGTATGCGGCGAAATGACCTACAAAATAAACTGCTTGTTAAAAACGTAAAGTTGATAATTTGCATATCGCATAACCTTATAACAGTTTTGGCATTTATCCCTCCCCCACATAGCACTATCGACCAGACCAAAGACAGCAGGCAGTAGTAGCACCATCGTGATGCTATCGGAAAGGGAAGGGAGGGGGGGTTTGAAAGAGTAGGGGGAGTGACAGGGTATTACATGAGCGGTTTTGTGGCGGTGGAACTGCTCTTATACTTCCCCGCGTTCTGCACGACGACACGATGGTGGTGATGGGTTTGGGCAAGAGCTCGGAATATCTACCACCGGCTGTTTAGCAGGGGAAGGGATGATGAGGGTGATGGAAGGACCTGTCGAGGAGGTACATGAAATAAGCTCTCTTTTTTCCCACCTCCCACCCCATATCATCATTCGGGAAGGACATACCCTGAATGGCTTAACAAAACAATCGTTATAATTGCACCGCGGAAGGCTGGCGAAGTGGTCCAAGATGATGTCACAGAAGAAATATAAGAAATCTGTTCCATTTGTCATCTGGGGCGCATTTAGCGAAATATCCCGGGCCTAACTCAAGGTAGGGGGGGGGGGGGGGGAGCTGTGGGCGCAACAGGAGAAAGTGAACTCGAAAATGGTTGAGGGGTGGAACGGAAAGGGTAAAGGGTGGAAGGGATAGTGGGTGCTATGTGAATATTACAGCGGTTTTCTTGATGCACGGCCCAAATGAAGTCAATGCCACCGAATGATAAATAAGGGAATGGGTCTCGGCCGTTATGGGGGGCTATACTCTTCTCGTAGGACTTAAAGGGATGGGATAGGTTAGGATAAGGAACGGATATCCGCCGCCTCGCACAATGTTTGAAGGGCCCCATATGTGGGAAACAATTGTACTCTGCGCCCATAAATAATTGGACTGGACGAACTAGAGCATGGGCAGTGGCTAAGCAATGTCCTGTAAAATATTCGTGTTCCTGAGGGGGTGGGGGCTTTGATGTATTCATATAACCAGCGAAAACCGGAGTACCTTTCGCAGAGTTCTGCTCGAACAGCAGATGAGAGGATGTTGTGGGGAGGGATGATGCAGCTGGCCCAAATTGGTAGCGGCATCATCGCGATTTGTGGGTGGTTGAGCGGGTGGATGGAGAGTATTGGGGCCTCCCTGAATGGTCCCTTGCATTTCTGTGACATGGTCGGAGCAGCTTCCTCTCATTATCATGATCATTACCATCTTAATAATCAACGTCAACAATTCGAGAGTATCAGAGTATCTTCAAGGTTGAATGGAATTACGAAATTATGAAATCGAAACCATGAAGACCCTCAAATGGCTTTGTTTTTCTTCCCTTTTGTCCTTTCCGCTCGGAGAGCCCGCCGTGATTGCTGCTGTCGGGAAAGATACTTTTTAGAACTTTGTCCTTAACATGCTTCTTTTCGAAGCAGAAAAAAAACATTGGAGAAGAGGCGCGCCGCCGTTTTCCAATCCCCCCAAAGGAGGCCCAGCGTTATTTGGTTGAGGCCCAGCGTTATTTGGTTGAAGGACTGTTTCTCTTGATAGTATTCTTTAGTGCACCTTTACAGGGGCCGGGCTAGAAAACGGTGCGCGGTGCAGCGTTTTGCTGTAGTGCACCTACCCCGGATAGGTCCTTCGAGGCCGCGGGAACAAGACGAATATGCCTCTGTCTTATATTTTGTCAACAAATCGGTCACAAATTAAATGTGGAGCTGTGCGATGGTAGTGGCAGACAGGCTCAGCTTCGAGAAGGCCCTTTTAGGAATTCCTCGCCTAAATTTGGAGTAATCGTGTTCCTGTTTTGGTGGTGATTGGAACTTGCGGTATCTAAGAAGACTCCCAGAAGTCTTGAGACAGTCGTTCGCCAAACAGAGGAAGTGTGTCGGCCGTTCCACGCTAAAAGTTGTTAGTTTTCGCTACCCCAAAGAAAAACTTTATCAGTCGCGACAGGCTCGGATGTTCTTTTTTAGCCTTTTTCGCTGGGGTTCTTTTTCTTTATTTTTATTTTTCCCTTAGTTGTTTTTCCGCCAGTAAGTTCACTTCATACCGCCTTCACACTTGGCCCCTCTGAAACCGTGCGCCGCACCCTCGATCCGGTCGTTTTATCAATTCAGTGCGCTTGTGGGCCTCTTCCTGAAGGAGTCAGAACTTGAAGGACTAAAGGCAAAAGGAGCTCCTTCGACTTTCCAAAAGACCGGAGGGCTTTCTCCGGGACTGACTGCTGCAACACGACTCGAGGTATTTGCATGCATATTTTCGAGATTAAATAAAATTCCAGAAATTTATGGCCTTCTGGCTGTTTTGGGAGGTCAAGACCCGGTCTATTTACTAGTCTAAATAAATTACCGCTGAATTATTACTACGGAATCCCTGCGACTTGGTGGCGTGACAATTTCATGTACCCGTCGCCGCTAGAGGTTACCGTAGCGCCCTAGCGCTTCAACTCGTTTTAGCCGTCACCAGGAGGAGACCCCTCCTCGTTTTGGGCATGGGACGATCCTTAAGAATTTTGCAGTTCGATCTTCCCGCAGCCCCGACAGCCGGGATAATCACAGTATACTCCTTCGACTTATTGCTGCAGAAATTCTGCAGCTATTAGTGCCGAAAATTTGTTACCCTGCAGAGTGGGCCGCACCATGGAAATTAAGTTTTATTTCTCTCTAGTGATAACGAATTTATGGCTATATCTCTGGGGCTGACTAAGTTTTTTGGGGCCTCCAAAACAAAGAATTTACCCGTCTAGATACATTTTGTATATACTGGAAAGAAGGGTTTATCCTAGTTCAACAAAGAAAAGCTTAAACACATAAAAAGTACGATGTTTCTTTCATGCTACTGTTTTAAAATGTTTATTTAAAAATGTAATTAATGTGAGAATTAGGAAGACGTGCAAACCCAATTACTCACCGGGTACTCTCCTTTTTATAGGATAAAATTAATGCTTTTGCATTGCATCTCTTTCCATTTTTGTTTTTGAGCGAGGAAGCTGACTGGCAAGCAACAAAACTTTAAACTTAATTAAAAATATTTGACATGAGCAACAAAATTAAGACACAAGCAAATTAGAATAGGGGTATTATTATAGAATTAACATATCTAAGCAAATATAAAAACAAATTATCAACATTGCGAATAAATGCCTATGAGCAATGCGTGCTATACATATAATTGGAAATAAATTAATTTTATGCATAGTCTGTATTCAAAATTAGTAATCACTTAAGTCTCATTTTAAAATATAGTGAAAATGAATAAATTTAAAATGAAATCATGAACAGATAAATGTGATTATAAAAAGTATAAAAGTTAAGTTCATTGTCAACATTGCTTGGCAGTCAAATTTGATCATTTCTACAAAAATCTCAAGACATATTAACTACTTCTAAGTGTTTTAACTCCTTTCGAAACCATATTTTGCCAAATTCTATTCATCTTATAAAATTTAACTTTTAATAAAATTATGTCTTGGCTGACTTGAAAAATCAACATACCGATGAAGAGAAATTCTGTGACTTTGTGACTTAATCGATTATGACCAAAATTTGGGATAATTACAAGCAAAAATTATTAAATTAATTTTCATTTGGTAGTATTAAAATTACGTTAGACAAATTTAGTTTTTATAATTTCTTATGTTTGATGCCAATTAAGAAGGTTTCATCATTTGGAAAAAATAAATAAGTGACGTGATAAGTATTTTTGTATTCAGCAAGCAAATGCAGTATTACATAAATTCGGGAGCTGACAAATAAAATTTTCTTGATAAAATCTACAATATCATGAAAATAGAATTTATAGCTTTATAGATCATAATTCTCCTTTGTCACATTTTTCTTATGATAAGCCTTTCTGACAGATACGATCTGTGAAGAGCTTTAGAATTGCTTTGATGACATCTAAACTTATCCATGCCGGCTATTTGTTTTTCGAAACAAAAAGATTAATATTTAATTTCTCAAGTTCTCACATGAATTCTTTAACATAGGAAAGAATTTTAAATTTCATGTTCTCTACCTTAAAACTACGCTAAAGTTTCTGAAACTTGAAACTGAAGTAAAACTTTCTTGAAAATCACGGATAAAACCAGCTGCGTGTCGTATATGATACGTGATGATTGCTATTTTCCCAGAATTTATTCGAATTTCGCTCGTATCAACACGTTCTGGAATTTATAGTTGAAATGTTTATGTAAACTATCACAGAAGTTGTTTGTCATGCTGCAGGCGGAATTGTCTAATAGTTGTTCCAACATTTGCAACGTTGATCCTTGTTGAAGCTATTTCGGAAATTTTAGGTACGTTGAATACTCAAATTTGATTGATACTTTTTTAATCACAGTTTTTTTCACCGAAAGTGAATATAGGTTTAGTTCTAACTAATACTAACAAAATTGTATTCGTTTAGTTAGGATTTTAAAATTGGATGAATAATAAGTTTTGGTATAACTCGGAATTTAAAAAAAAGCTACTTATTTCTATGCAATTTTCAGCTGACGCGCCATTTTTCGAATTTTCATTTAATACCACTTTGGGTATTTTTAAATAGCTTTAAAGCTAGGGAATTTATAAATGCACCTAAGATTTCAAATATTACTGATTAAAATAAATTCCCAGAAATGTTATGCCTTAATTGTGACGTTTTAGTATTTTGTTATTTGTTAATTCTTAGAAGTTCTAGAAATTTGACTTAATTTTTTGTGATTATTTACAAGTTAAGTTTTATTAACACAAGCTTCAAAGTCAGGTTTTGCTTCTAATGACATATTGACAAACTACATGCATAAATAATCACGATGATAAACTAACTGGTAAAAATTCCAATAACATTTACAGTGAATAGGTATTATATAAAAATTTATTTCAAATCTTTTTTTTTATTATTCACATTCTTAATAACTTAAATTTAAGATAAAATACAAAATTAGTAACTAAACTTTAAGTTTAAAATATTACCAAATATTTTTTTTTTTAAAAAAGGACTTAGGAGTACTAGATCTTTATTATATTGCAGTCTTCCTGGTTTGTTATAAGATATCCCTAAGGTTTTAGTTTCACTCACAATTACTCTAAGAAGTTTTCTTTTCAATTTAGTGAACTTTTTACCATCTCTTCAAATAAAATATTTTAAAATTGTAAAGTACGACTGAAGAGAATTCTGGCTTTAGAGATCTGAAATATTCTTTCGTATTTCTTAAAAAAAAAAAATATTTTCATTTTTTCCCCTGAATCCCTCAATGACTGAGGGTTTCGACAAGGCTACATTAAAACCTGCTTTTGAGAAGATTTTAAAATTAATTTATGCTGAAAACTGTCAACTCTAACGAAGTTTTTGACTTTTACGCTTATGCAATTCTTAATCCTATCATATTCTTTGGATTCAAAAATCCATTTTAGTCGTAACTGATGTTATGAAATTGATTTTCCTGAAAGCATGTGGAACTACGTTTTACTTAATTTCAGCAAATTTTCACTTATTTTTGTTTTTTGAATGGGGCCCGGACCGGACAAGTGCAAGTGTCCTGTACCAGCAACATATTAATTCCAGCTTCTCCGTGCCCCTTTGTGCGGAGCCCTGGTTTTGTTGGCCAACACCAGGCTCAGCAGGAAATTGTCTTGCCCCTGGACCCATCTTTTGCTTTGAGTTAAAGCCGTGCGACATGATAGCTGAAAGTCAACAAATGAAAATCGAAACTCGTCCTTCAGCTTATCGATGCTTCTTTCCACACGTAAAAAGCGAAGCCTGGCTGGGGTAGTGCAGGATTGGGACTCGCATGAATTTTATTTTTTTTTTTTTACTTTTCCTATTATTATATCTTTTTTTTTTATTTCAAGTAACTTTTGCTTTGCCTCGAGAGCCCTTTTTGATGGAACGATGAGTTTTGAGTATATCATTATTACGGCTCGTAAGGACATAAGCAGCGGAGTAGGACACCAATACAGGCAGAGTCCGAATCGTGACTGAAGTGCACCAAACATTAAGTATAACAATTATGAAGGACTGGCCCTACAAACACCCCCGCAGGAAGGGTGGACGGGGAACGAATAGCGCTAGTGTCTGCTTTTCACTGCCCTTTCAATTCAGGCGTGGAAGTGTGCGGCTATTTTAAGGCGACTAATAGGCATCCTACATACACAAAGGAGCACCACAAAAAGGCTCAGAAAAAGAGCTTATGTGGCATATTAGGAGAAAGGAGTTGAAACAACATGCTCAAGATGTCCTTTTCCACATCCATCGCATCTTTGTTTTAATTTGAATTAAAAAAAAGAGGAGTCATCCTTGCCGTTTTTATGTGAAGCAACTCCTCTTCTACCCTGCCCCTAGAGCTCCAACAATCCGGCCGCACACTCCCCTCCCCCTTCAGCTGACAAGTAGAGATAACTAAGAAACATCTCCTTAATATTTTCTAACCTAAAGTGGTCTTCGCAAACTAGATGTCGCCTAATTAAAGTAAACACGTCGTCTTTATATTTGCTTCGTCGGATGTCATTAGCATAACTTATTACGGGGCCCCAAGATAATCTCGGCCGTGCTATGCCCGACTTCTGCCGGGGACTAGCCCGCCGCCGCCCTGTCCATCCCGTCGCCAACCCTTGCAGTGCGGCAAGGGCTCCGGCGAAAAATGTCCCGTACCTTGAAAACGGATACTCCTGGTCCGGTATCGATGACACATAAAAATGTAGGCAATAATGAGTAGGCCTTATCGCCGCTCGGCCCTGATGGCGGCGACTGGGTTAATAGCGTTTGTGCAATTTAGCTTAATAAGCGTTTGCCCTGATTCCGAGATACCCCGACGACTCACGGTAGTACCCACCTGGGGGTGGCTTAAGGGCTCTTGGGTTGAGTATTGATAAAAACTGTTTCCCTTCATTGCATTGTTATTGGCCAAGGAGACTGCGTCCATTAAGGAGAAGGGACATCACTTGGACTTTGCCCAATTCCCAAATACACTGAATCTTTCGACAGGCTTAATAGATGACATCTGGGAAATGCTAAGATACTGTTGAAGCAACCGAAGGCGATATTGCATTGATTGCCTCGTAATTTACATATGTTAGACCTTTCATGCAAAATAAAACCCTGTCTGAACCCAAACACGTCTTCTAAATCAATCTGATCTCAAGATATTGCTTTGATTTTAGTAGAATTGCGCTCGTTCCATTTTTTATAAGAATTTATAAGAAAAAATGTACCCTTTTGTTTTTCCTTATTAGAACAAAAATTACAAATTTAATTTGAGATAAAAGTTTTATTCTAAATTATAAGTTAGTATAAAATTGTGGTAACTAAACAATAGTACAGATTTATTTACTGCTTTTATATAAAAATTTTTTTTTTTAGCAATACTGATTCGCACCATTCCATTGTTACTTTTCGTAATGGGTCCGGCCAAAAAAATTACAAAATCTTTATGATATCTAAAGGTTTTAATCGTTCTTTCAAACACTTTTCAATGTAAATCCTTGAATTTATTATTTCCTCTACAAGAAATTCTGTGCTCCGCAATCCGGAACCACACACGGCCAAACCATGTATTGCTGATTGCTTGTTGATTTTTGTATTCTTTGATCTCGTCTGACTCCAATTTTTATAAGTTTGAATTTTTTTAACTCTGGTCCTTTCTGCTTCTTAACAGATAAATCCTTTTTATAGTTAGAAACTATCCATTTGATTGTTGATAGCGAAGATTCTATATTTTTGGCTAACTGCAACAGTTACTGAGGGATTATCCACATATTTGGAAATAATTGTAGTATAATTTCAGAGTAATTTTAGGAAGAAAAGAGGTAAAGTTTTTCGGCGAAATTCATGATATATTGATTAATTTTCCATGATATTTAAATTTTAGGCATTTAGTTATTCTAAAATAGCATTTTCTCCCGTCTTTTATTTAATTGACTGTTGATACTTAGTTTCGTATATCTAGGCTTTTTTGATAGTATTCTTTATATAGACTACAAATCTGGAAACAAAAATGATCTATCTCATTATTAGCACTGTAAACAGAATGTTGAATTTTAAAAGCAGGATTAAGATAAAGTAAACCAATTTGCTTGGCACAAACTTTTTATGAGTATACCCTAATACTCTAAAAACAGTTCAGTATCAAATATCCAAAAGCGAAGATTACTCCATTCAATTTGTATGTATTTCGCATTTTATAATTTTCGAAAAAAATTAGATTTCATATACGGAAAAATGCTGTTGAAATTGTCCACCACTTGTTTACTTTCTGGACTATGTGCCCACGTTTATTTTAGGAAAACATATTTTAAGATTAATGTTATGTGTAATTTGGAAGAAAAACAGTTTTGATAGACAGACAAACATCCAGTTCTATTAGGTTTCAGACATGGAAATCTAAAAATTTTATTTTACTTATGTTCTACAATATTTAAACCATGCTAAGTCTGACTTAAAGTGGATACAACTTATCGTTAGAAGCATTAAAACATTTGAAATTCCTTTTTGATGTGAATCAATATCTCGTAACATGCTCCTGAAACACTGTTTTGAAGCACTCCTCTGTTTTTTACGCTGCCTACAGAGTCCTTAGCGTGATTTTTAGTGCACTTTCAAATCTGCCTGGTGAAAATCCTACAGTCGAATGAGCATGGCCTCATTGCTTCGGAAAAGTGGTTTGGGGTTTTTTTTTTTTTCTACCTTGAACCGCATTTTTTTCCGTATTTTGAGAAATCGAGCAGCCCTCAGCTCATAAAAACCATTAGAGTCGTCCTTCACATCCAGTCCGCCCCCGAAGCCGCTTACCAACCCTCTGATAGCCGTGTGTCTGTGCAAATTAAAACGAAACTCGCGTGTACCTGCGCGACTTCGGATTTGACTGACAATTAATAATTCACTGCAGCAGTAGCAGCCGGAGCAGCGCAAAAGGAGGCATATATTTCTTATTTCGGCTGCAGCTATAAATAATCCGCAAATTCACCTCTGATCGAACCATAATAAATGAGCCTGCAAATCCCGGCAGGCACGCAACGAGCGAATCTACTTTTTTTTTTATCTTTTTGACGGGGAAAAGCGTATCCGATTGCTTCCTATAGATACACCCCCAAAGAATGGGTGTTTCTACCCCCCCTGCCTCAGGACAATACCGCGCCATCCTGGTTCAGTTACACAACCCTTTTTAATTTACTATAGTCGGCAGCGCACCTTAGTGACTTAATGTAATCAAGGTAGGCGGATTATTTGCTGTATAGGGACTTAAATACCTACTTGGACGTGCTTTTCACAAATTTACTAAAATAATTAGGTATATTAGAAATTAGAAATCTTTAATTTGGTCTAGATTGGATCATTAATAAAACACTGTGCGTAATACTTTAAAAGCCTTTTGTTTCTTCCACGTGCAGTTATTTACTGAGTTAGGGAAGTAAATAAGATTGCATCCTTATTTTATTTTATTATAATATTTAACCCAATTGTGTTATTATTATAGTTAGCCTATTTTTAGAGTTCAGGTTGATTATAAAATACTTCTAGTTTAATTTAAACTAAATACACATCTCGGTTTGAATTTTCCCGATTAATTTTACAACTTAAGGATCTTGGTTACAGCTAAGCAAGCCCATCTACCTTAATTTTATTAACAAATTTTTATCCATAAAGTTGAACTGCTAAACTTTAAGGTTGGCAATTTTTGGATATTAAATTAAGTATGGTACACGAAATTTTCAAATACATTATCGGTGATCCCAAAACTCCGATGTTTTCTTAATTTGTCTTAACTAATAGATAGATATTCCTACCTGAGGTTGGGCGTTTCCGCCCTTTATTCCCTCAGAGGTAACAACGTTGCGACGCCTTACCACAGACACTTCATTAAACTTTTTAATTTACACTGTATTTAGTCGAGCGCGCACCCACTCTAGGTGAGATTAAAAGAGGTTGAAGATTTGTTGACGACTTGTAGCACACATCACCACCCCTCCTCTCCATTCTCAGGCCAAATTACCTATGAACCCTCATACTTTGCGTCTGGTCAGAGCACCGACCCCCAGTTTCCTATGATCCAATTTTTAAAAAGCTCTTTGTCGTTCGCAGAATGGTAGTGCACGTGCACATGTTCACGTTTAAGATGAAGTGACACATTTCCTCAGAAGAGGGTTTAATATTGTAATGTAACTTTTAATTTGAGGAGCAGCACGGCTGGTGACTTTAATCTTGCCGAGTATTGTGACCTTCACATCGATATTAGCATGCTCGTTCCCTTAGGATTTGTTCACCTGAGCATCGTGTGCCAATCACTTCATCTTCCCCGTTTGTCACCTGTGTAAAATGTAGCCGTCCCCCCCTTTCACCCCCAACCCCCCAATAACCATTCGTTCTTTTTTCAGATTTTTTTTTCGAGGTTTTACGATATTGCTTGAAAGTTTTTTGGTGTTTTGCATGAATGTTCCTTTTTGATGTTTTCCGGTGAGCCTTGCGGTGCAGTAGCCTTCTATCTGAAACGTTTTAGGGATAAAAAAGTAAAATTTGGAAGGCTTCTGCAGCGCCATTAGGGCAGCCAATACTTTAGAATTGGGATGAGCCCCAATCTTGATAAAATATATTCGTATCTAAATTTTACAAGGGCCTTCATGAAAGCAGGTCAAACATAAAATAAAAAGGCATCTATTGCCCAAAAATTGCATTCAGACTTTATTTTGTCCTTTTTTTTTTTAAATCACACATAATAAACTTAAAATGACAAGATAATCTTGACTAAAATTCACAATATACCAAAAATATATGAGTCTATAAAACATAACAATTGGCTGTAATTTTGTATAGTTATAAAACATGGAGAAATTTAAAGATTTTAAACATTACTTAATTCGGACACCTTTTTGTAAAAATATTTTTCTCAGCAAAACATTTAAATTTTAAATTTTAAATTTTAAAAAAGGAAACAATTTACTTACCTGTCTATATAAATATTTATTCAGAAACTTTTTTCTTTCTGAAACTTTTCTTCGTAGAACTTTTATTCGTAAACTTTTCTTTCTGAAAGGATTTTTCATCAGCTTTTGAAGCTTATCATTCATCAGCAAAACACCTTAGGCACATCCTCTGTTTCTTAAATTTGTTTCAAATTGTTTTTTTTAGTGTTAGTGTTTTATTAATTTTGTAACTCTATTTTATATATTACTTTTGATAGTGAAAATCTCCTTCTCTCTCCAGAATTTCTCGTATTATATGTATTTATAGTAAGTTGTTTTCGAATCTATGCTTTTAGACAGGATTATCAAATGTTTGAAATTAGCTTCATTCAATTTGCTTTTAATAATAACTTTTAAGTATAAATTTTTTGGGCATTAGATGGTGCTTTCATAAAAATTCTTATATAAATAGGTTAATATTGCGTCTCATACCCATTATAAAAACTTTTGTGAGTGTAAAGTAGTTTCTAAATTTAAGGATTTACAATTTATACCATCAAAATATCTAAATATATTTATGCATTTCATTCTAGAGCTCTTTCGAAAAAACTCAAACCTCATCTGGTAGCTGAAGGTGTAAAATCATACATAAATCGGGCACAACGACCACAGCAAGCACAACAGCAACAACCTAATATGGAGTTTTTACGCGGGGTGTATGCGTTTATGCAAGTGAGTAGATCATCGGTGAGTGTCGCACACATTACTAATGTCCTTACTAATCATAACTTTCTTTTCTCTATTTTATTTGCTCTAAACTGTAATATACGAGTATAATGGTAAAAAGAAATATATATATTAAAAAAAAAGCGGGTAAAACAAAATACAATATGTGTAAGACATTTTCAACGAACGAGACAGCGGTGGTTCTGTAATAGGAATAATAAAGCTCGAGCACACAACTAATAAGACTAATTGCCATGCACCCAAAAATATTGAATAATATGATAAAAATATGAATTTAAAAAACAAAAACAAAAAAAAATAATATATATATAATATAATCCAGAGCTCTAACTCCAAAACTGTTTTCTCACGATAAACTTCTCTCCTTTTTTTGGTATGTACGGGGCCCCGCCCAAAATATGAACAAATGACAAATTCCCCAAATGTCCGGGCCCAGATCGCCATTGTTAGGATATAATGATATGCAAAGAATCTCGTCCGCGTACTGGTCCTGCAGAAATTCAATTGAGAGGCACTGGCAGGTAACTTTAAGAGCCGGGAGGCGCTAGTGTTGGGGCCCAACGGACTCGAGATCGAGAGAGACAAGAAAGAAATGTGAAAATATAAAGTGAGAATATAATAAAATGGTAAAGTTCCTTTATGTAGTTTTATATAATTTTAAGTGTCGTAAATGTGGCATTTTGAGATTTTTGATATTCCTTAACGAGGGGATGCAAATGCAGGCAGGGGTGCGCCCAAAACAAAAAAAAAAAAAAAATAAAAAAAAAAAAATAAATGATAATTTAATAAAAGAAATTTATAAAGGAAAAAAAAATTCTTAATATCGATATTTTATCACCGCCGACAGCATTTTGCGGCATTGCGCCGTCGTCTCTGGTTCGATGCTCTTTTTGAGAGGAAAAAACTATGGAAAAACAATAACCTTTTTGCTCGGATGCTTAACATATGCTGTCTCAACGTTGTACACTGTTGCACCAACCACCCCCCCTCCAAACTTGAATGGCATTAGACTTGAACTGTTGCACCACCTTCACCTACTACTTACTATGTTATATTATCGCTCGAGATCTGTCTTCTTTCTGGTTATATATATTTTTTGTGTACTACCCCAAAAGTAATTGTTGCGAGGAGACTTCGAATCTGCCCCGTAGCTAATGTAAGAAGAATACCTTTAAGTCATTTTTATACGTATAATATGTCTTATTATAAATATTCAGTTACTGTCGATCTTAGTTTTAAGCAAAATATATATAAAAAAAAAAACAAAACAAAAAAATCAATTAATTCGTTCATTTCGGCTGACTGTATATTGTTCAGTAGCTTGTAAACTGTTGCTTCCTGCATCAAAAGTACGTATATTAATTTTTTTGTCATCACATTTACATCACATATAAAAGGAAAAGAAGGTACATTTTGTTGTGCCATTCTCACAAATTGGTTATATAGTTAACGACTTTGAATTGTATCGAATTCGACGGTTTTACTCGGCAAAAAATTGTTTGAATCTTGTGTTTTTGATTTTGGTACAATATCCCTTAAAAAAAAAAACAAAAATAATAATACACATACCCCACCTATGAATGTTTCATTCTGGCACCATTTTAACAAAATTTTATAGTTTTGAAGGCAACGAAGATTGATACTCCACAATAATATTGCTAACTAGATGATATTTTTTTTTTTTAATTTTTCTAATACACATGCACAAATTTTTCACGTATTATTCACAGAATTTTATCAAAATTAATATTTTGTTGCACACCGTCAACTTGTAAAAGTATGCAACGAATGCTTTGCGTTGGTGTTTTTATTTTTAAAAAAAAATTTTTTTTTGATCAAAAAGCACCGTCAGGCACTGTTTTGAATAAAAGGGAGAATTGTGGGGAATACTTACGATTTTGATTTGCTTTTTATAAAGTTGAATGTCGAGTCTATAATATTTTTGTTTTTAAACTCTATTGGAAAAATTATTATTATTTTGTTAATAAATAAAAGTAATCTATAAAGATAAATTAAAATTTTTAACTTTTTACGTTAGTTAATTAACGTGTTCAATTAAAGGTGTCGTTAATATTACATCGAAATAGAATGTCTTATCCGAAGTCTTTTGTATAAATGTAGCTCTAATGATAATCTCTTAAAGTATGGAACAAGTGGTATGTCTTTTATAACTACCAATTTAATTGGCTAACTGGAACGATATGACAAATGCATATAACTTTAAAGTTACTGATCTCTAAGACTAAATCAAATATAAATAGAAAAACATAGAAATGTAATTATATACGAGTGTTAACTTTCTACAATAAGATGCATATGCGTCAAAGGCATCGTATAAAACTGCTATAATAGCTCCTTTTTTTTTTGTAAGAGGAAAGGAAAGTGGAGAAGGTTTCTTCTGAAATATTAGGCGACATAACCTAGGGATAACAAATTTAAAGCCGTCAGTCTTTGCGCCCCTGCATCTGTTTATGCTCCCATATGAATTTCTTATTTATGACCCTTTTGTTTTGTTTATTTTTTGTTGGTTTAACATGGTATATTTAAATTAACTATTCATCTGTCCACTTACATAATTTAATTATGCATGTAGGATTTGTGTAACCTACATGAAATTGGGTGCGGAATAATTTAGAAGATGTTCATGTTTTTAAACGAATAAAAAAGTCTAAGAACGATTTAAAGATTTAATATTTTTGTATTAAATGTTAGAAAATTACTGACCTATGATTTTCAAAAATATATGAAGAGAAGTGGCTAGAAAAGTTATTCTGTCTGAAAGAAAATAATTTTCAATCTCTTAAATTTTTTTTCCACCTTAACTGATTTTATATTGAGCTGCCAAAAAATAAAATTATTACGAAATTGAATAAAATCTTTGCAATTTTATTTGCATATTGATCGGTTCGTTTTCAGGGTAAAAAATCCATCAAATTTACCTCCAGTGATTTTTGTAATTGACCCTCGCAGGCATGCGTTATGAATTGATAAATATTTTTTAGACTCACGATAGAGTAGGGTATATGTATAAAATCCTGAAGTCAACAAATTTTAAAATTTAATAAAAGAATAAGAAATTGACTAAAATCTTTAAAAAAAATGTGTTATTATTTTAGTATTTTTCTAATATTTATGCTTCTCTAACGTGAGTGAAGTCATACGTTTTTATAAGTTATTCTAGTCATCTTTAGTCCATTTTTCCTATTGTAGTTTAGTCCGACAGTCTTCCTCGATAAAGTAACCTCTTCAGAAAATTTTTAACCACCCATAGCAATTAGTAATTTGCACGAAATCACAACAAGAAAATCTCGAAATAATTAAGCACCTTCAGTCACCGTTTTTTACATTTTTTTACGTTTGGATTGCTCTCGAAAGAAAACAGGGGTCGGATCTACTTAGTTTTGGTGTCTAAAGCATAACATAGAGAAAATCCCTTCACCTGGGAAAATTTAGCAATATAACGAAATAAGAAAATCAGAAAAAGGAGAACAAGAATATCTCGTTAAAATGTTTTGTACTCGTTTTATTTGTCTACGGTAGATTCGGCCCTAGTTGAACACCACTGCAACGATTATTTCATTTGTTACATTTTAATTTAAATTAACAGCATAATAGTGGAGAAAATAAAAAGTGCCGGGACAGGTCGTAATCGCAGCGATAGTGTGCTTAGTTTGTAAGTAAATCCCCTTAAAATTTGCATCTAGATACCGAGAGTTGCACCCTATACGAGCAATTCTAAAAGCACATAGAGGGACATATATTGGCCGCGAAGAGCTGTCCCGGCACCCACACAGTAAGTCGAGGAATTATTAAGTAGGGCATGAAGTGAAAGAAAATCCTCCCCCTCCGCCACCTTTTATTATACCGTCTAGCATCAGCAGAAGCAGCAGCAGAAGCACAAAAGCCACCCCGTATGCTAATAAACCCTCGCCCGCCCTCACCCAGTACCAGCTAGATCTTAGTTTTGTCGCCCCCAGTGGACAGCATATATGTTAGCAATCGAGCATTAAGAAGATGAAACACAGAATCGTTTGTTGTCACACCCTCCCCCTTTAATATATTATATACATATATATTATATAAATATATACTTTTTTTTTTGTGAACGAACCCAGGAGCAAGCATTCCGTTGATTTTGTAAACTTTCTAGAGATTTTGAAATTTCGATAATCAGCAAAAATTGCACTTTACCCAACAGCCACAGCCACACCAGTCACACAGTAACTTACTATATAAATATTATATTATATTATATTATTATATATTACCGCTCCCACACCGCTTGGTAAATTTTGAAGAGGTGCAAACAGTACCCAAGCTAATGCTCGGCTTCGTGTCAACATAAAAATAAATGGGTTTGAGACACGGCGTAAGAGCTTCTTATGCGCACCCTTCCACCATTTATATCGTTTGTGTAAAATTTAATTTGATAGAAAAGAATCATTTATTTCGTAGATATTTTGACTGCATTTCTATATAATAAATAGCCGCAGTTGTATACGTTTCGTTAAGCAGCAGTTGTCGCCCATACCTGTACAGCAGTTGCCAGTTGCGTTTTAAATCAGTAATTGTAGTTCGCTTAATTTTAATTAATAAATAAAAATGTTGGCCCTTTGGCGTAAAATGTAGTAGTTCGTTTCGGTAATACTACACCTCCACTTTTCTTTCAGTTAATTCCGTTGCCGTAACACTAGTCAGTATAAAAGTGCCCTCGGCAAATTGTTTCGTTTATTTGAGCAATATTTCTGTAATGTGTTAAAAAAAAAAATTATTTGTGCAACACTCGAGCAAGAGTTTTTAGCACGATTTAGTGAAACAAATTTCAGTAATAATTTGAGCAAGATTTTAATTAAACATTTGAGAGCAACATCTAACTAAAAATTTTAAGCACAATTTTGGGCAAAATTAGACCTATTTTTCAAATTTGAACAAAATTTTCACAAAAATATATTCGAGCAAGATTTTGAGCACAATTTTTGGGCAAAATTTGAGCTATTTTTTAGGTATAAATTCCAGCATAAAATTTAAACATATTTTGAATAATATTTGATCAAGATTTTGAGCAAAATTTTAAAGAAAATAATTAGACCGCAATTACAAAGAAATAGCTCCATTTAAAAAAAAATAATGTAATTAAATTATAAAAATTTTATGCAAAATCTGATCAATATTTATTATGAGCATTGAGCAACATTTCATCAAAATTTAAATCAAAATTTGAGCCATTCACGCAATTTTTCTGAGTGCCGTAGCGTCGACGTTCGTTCGTTTTGAGCTTTTGGAATTATATTTTATTTTGTCTTACACACAACTCCCAGATAGGGAGAGTAATCTACGCAATTTTTACCAGTTGACGACTAATTATTATTATAAATATAAATTTAATTTATGTTGTAAATGGTTTGAGCGAACATATTAATTTTGTTTAACTTAACTGAGCAATATTAATTAACTTACTTTGTTGTTGTCTTTGTAATCACGTGAATTTTACTATATCTAACTTTAATATCCACGACACCTCACCTCACCTCTTAGTGTAAGCAAATAGCAAAATAGAATAAATTAATAAGTCACTCCTCACTGCATGTGGAATCCACGCACAATGGGAACGCAGAAAAAAAAATAAAATAAAATACATAAAAAAAAAAGGATCACATAGCGCTGTAGTGTCCTCGTAGTCATAAGATAAATATTAAGAGCCCCTTTATCTCCTGTCCCCGGCCTTACCCTAACCCTAACGAACTTTGAAGGTTTAGTTTAAGTAATTAAGTTGATAAGTACACGTAAACCTAAGAGTAATAAATAGGTCAAGAATAGCTCCCGTAGTCAGAGCCCACACCTACTCTCACCCCTTTTGATCTTATTTCGTTTGAAAATTGGAATTGCGTAAAGCTGAGAATCGTTGTCGCCTTGGGCATTGAGTGTTTTGTAAAATGTTTTAAAAATATATACATATTTAAAAATTCCCACGAGTATCCACTAGTCGTTATAGTAGAGCGGAAAACAGTTCAATTCTATCCCCTTTGAGTAGATTCGAAAAGTATATCCTTTGGGTCTCAGGAGTTTTCCATTCTTCCAATACCACCTCCGCTCCTCCCCAAGTCCGTTGTTAGCACCAAAAATAACCCTTTTACAGAATATTGCTCGAGTAGTGATTTGCCTGAAAAAAAAAAAAAAAGTTATGCAGAAAACTAAATCACGTAGGCTTCTTCCTTCTTGCTTGCATTCCGCCCGCCTGCCCGTCCGTCCTTGACCCTGCAGATGTGCATCATTTTTTTTCCCCTTCGAGCGGACAGAAGGAGGCCGACCGATATCCAAAGCGTCCCGACCTGAAAAATAAAAATCCATAAAACATCCTCTTTTGCAGGGATAGCCGGAATTATTAAAGTTTTTTGCAAAATCCTATCTTCCCTCCGCCGATATTGTACAGTAGGTGGTCAATAAATTAGGCGCATAAGAAAACATTAGAAATGTAATGTAATACGCAAATATATTTAGATAAAATACGATTATTAATTCTTAACAATTAACAACATATTTACGAAACATTTATTACACTTCATATTTATTCAATGAGTTTATTATTACGCAACAGGCATGCTTAGAATAAATTAAACATTACTTTTAATTTTCTTAGAATTCAAAGTGTTTCAATATTTTCTTTCTATCTCAGTGTTAGGTTTATAACTTGTAGCGATGTTTTAATTTAAGAACACCTATAATATTTATCTTTCAAAACTTTTAAAAGTATAGAAAGTATGAAACATTTTGTGTGAATGGATAAAGAAGTTCGATGAAATATTCCCCTAATTATAATCTCGATATTCATCAAAATCATACATTTCTGTCGTTGCATCCAAAAGCGATTTGTCGTTTAATATCACCTAGGTGTGTTGACAAATTGTTGTTAAAATAGTTTTTAGAAAAAGTTCAAATCATCGATAATATTTTAGTTCAGAACAAGGCACCATTGATAATGATTAAGATGCATTGACATCTACAAACTCTGTAGTACAGGGTGATTAAGAAATCCATACCTCAAGAATTTTAACGTAAAATATCCGAACCATATTACTTTTTTTCCCATATTTTAATAACTATGTATTTTTCTTAATTTTACGCATATTCACTTTCTTCATAGGTTAAAATTTCGATTGAAAAAGCGGTATTTAAATTAAGTTGGTAGTAGTAACAAACGTACAACTTTTCATAAAAAATATTCTTTAGGAGAACTCTTTGGAAAGTAAACAAAAGTCATTTTCACCTATATTTAGAGTGTGGTCCTTTGTATTTGTTCTCATGATTCTTTACTTAGTAGTCAATTGTACAGGAAAAGATAATTTAGTAACTGCAGACTGTTCTCAAAATTAAAAGGGTTTCTCTATTAAAATTAAAAGAATTTAATAATACTATTTGTTGTTCCGAATTAAATTAAACTGAAAGTTTATTGACGGGGTTTTCTTTATGTGATTTTACATACATTACTTATACTATAATTATGTTTCATTTTTAATTATTTTTTACCTATTTTTATATATACCTTTTGTATTAATACTTAATCAAAAACGTGTTTCTAATTCAAACAAATAATGTGCGGCCACCGGTACACCTAGCCTAAATTGTGGTATTATTAATCCGTAGATAACAACGCAAAGGGGTGGTAGAGGATATGTTAACTAATTAAATAATAATCAAAAATCCTATAAAGAACAAAAATACCTTTAATAAATAAATAAAATATATTTAAAATCAAATCTTTATATAGAGAGAGAGAGTAACAATTATATGAAAAAGAAAAAAATTAAATAAAAGCCGATAAACTCAAAAATAAATGATTTTCATTTGATTTGTGTCTATAGGTACAAAATACCTAAAAGTAAAATGATCTATTTAATACGTTTTACTTTCGGACTCCAATAAATTAATTTGGTGTAAGCACTAACGTTTAAAACAAATAATTATACTACATTTTTCCAAAATGACATAAATTGAGTTTAAGGTTTCCTCATGGATTTTAATGAAACTTTATAGAAACGTTAATTTAGAGTCCAAAGTGATGGGCATGAATACAAATTTGCCGGTTTGTATTTCCTGAGATATGGAAAATTTGAAGACTGCTTTCCGCCGCGATATTCTTCCCCATATATTGAAGAGACGAAAACTCTTAATAAAATATATTTCCACCTCATTTATGCAAATAATTTACATGAGTGCTGTGAATAAAAAGACAAATGCGTGCTTGTCACCTAAAAGAAGAAACAAATGGTGAAAGAAAAATGTTACTTTTTACTTTTCAAAATTTCAGAGGTAAATATCTCGGAAAGTACAAGAAACCGACAAAATTTTTTTTGTATATTCGTTTATTTTTAACCCCAAGTAAAACTTTCTTACAAACTTTAATCAGAATTCATAAGGTGACTTCAAAATTGCAAATATTCAAATTTAAGATAAGTTTAAAGCTATATTCCTAACAAATACAATACTATTTGTTATTAATTCCAATTATATTTAAAGTACGTTAAGGTCTTTTTAACATTTTGTGGTACGTTTAATTTGTTAACCAACTACTGTACTTCAAATGGTAATTTCCCCTCACAAAAAATAAAATGAAATATTATTTTGAAAATTCACCACTAGTGCACCTTATAGCTAGAGCCAAACTCACCGTAGATGATTCACCTGAACGTGTCTGTCCGTCTCTTCACACAATATACAAAAGCAGACGCTTCTTCACACTCAATCTTCACTGCCTTCAGTAAGTAAAGAACACCGATGATTTTAAAGATATCCACACGATTTTTGGCCACAGTAAAACTAGAACAGCGCTAGAGGATCTGCGATTGCCGCCTGGATCTCAGACTCAATTTTAATATCTACCTGTAACTATGTATACCTGTTATCGAAATTTCAGCGCCAATAAAATATCGATTAGATATCGGCCGAGGTCGACGCGAGGCGACTTGGATGCAGCAAGCAGCAACCACGGTTACTGTAAATACTGTACATAGCCGCATCGGTCGGAGCGACCGTGTAATTTGCATTCCTATCAAATTAATTGATTTCGATGAGCGTAGCTATACATATCATATATATTTATATTATTCTAAACTTTGTTTTGTATCCGTAGTCCAAATTGAGATTTTCAAATATAATGTTTCATTGTACATAAGTTGTTGAGGAATTGTCAGACTTTTAAGCCTAGCGATTAAGTATTTAAAAAAAAAAGAAGAAAAAAAAAAAAAACCAATACCGCCGAGCGGCCCGCAACGGCCGCTAGCCGCGAACCCCTTCTGATGCTCTTCTCGTTCAAGGTGTCTCACATCAAAATCGATTCACCTGTTTTCCGACTGCACACGAATGCAACTGTTATACTGCTGATAACATTTTCTATAGCCGTGACAACCCGCCAGTACGTGGGGAATCCGATAGACTGTGTCCACACTAGGTTTGTTTCCGAACTGGTAGCCTGCCTGCCTCCAGCTGAAAGCTCCCCTTTTCTCATTCTTCCCATTCCAGAGACATTCCGGAGGATGTGCTTAACACCTACTGCTGGATCCATTCCACGTATACCGTTGTTGACGCCTTCATGAAGAAGCAGGGCGCCGAGGTGCCCTTTCCCGGGGTTCACAACTCCCAGGGCCGCGGCCCCCTTACGATAAAGCACACAAAATACTACCAGTGGGTTGCGTTCACGCTGTTCTTTCAGGTAAGTGCCCGAACTAAATGTTTTCAGTTAGTTTTTCGAAAATAAAAGCTTTATTTCGTTAAATTCGAACACTTTTCTTTATGCGCCTGTGGTGTATGTCGGCCAAAGACTTGAACAACTTTCGTGAAATATTCTTTTAGTGGAGAATTGGAGAAAAGGAAACTATTTCACTAAAATCAACAACGGTTAAAATTTTGATTTCAAATTAAATTTAAATTTTTTTTAGTTTCTCATCTTTGAACTTTTTCTTAACACTTTGAATATCCGCAGTGTCATTTGTTGAACCTAGTTTCACTGTGTTTAGAAAAAAAATTCCCGCAGAGCATACCGGGTATGCTCCGCTGCAAAGAAAAGAAATTCAACAGCTTTCATGTACTCCTCGTGCAGCGTTTCGTTACATATTGGAAAATATTTTGAAAGTTATCATACTAAAAGGAAATATTAATTTTAACAAAACCTTCTTGAATAATAAAAATGTTATGTTATAATTTTAGTAAGTACAGCTTTTCTTTTTTAAATAATAAACTAAACAGGGTTTAGGTTTTATTTTAAACAAAACTTATAAAAAGTACCGGCGACAAATGCAAAACCTACTGGCAAAGGTGCGGCTATCAAAGTCTTAACTCTTGAGTGAAAATACAAAGCCGAAAATCAAGAAAACTTCGGTGCTGTTTAGGTTTATATTTTTAAACTAGAAGAAAGGCTGAGAAGGCGTCTAAAACTAGTAGCAAGGTCAATTATAACGTATGCACGTCGATATCTAAAAAATAACAAACCGACACGGGACTGAACATTACATCGAAATACAGAGCGAAAGCAGGCTGAATTCACGCAGATATATGTGCCTGAATGTTAAATTTCAATTCCAAAAACTGGAAAATTTAACCATAATTTTTCGCCTTCTTTTCGGGCTTTAACAACTTTAAGGTCATCATCATCATCTGTTTTGTTGTTTTAACATGTTAAATGCCATAATTTTTAAGAAACCTTTTTTGAGAAAATTGAATATATGTAGGTATGCATTTGGCGCATACCTACCATATTTAGGGGTAGGCGGAACGATAATTGAATTCACGTTTCACCACCTAGAGCAGAGCATACGTTCGAATACTTTGACTCCCCTTTAAAAATGCACAATCAAAAAATGTAAACAGCCCGCATTCGTATATATACTCTGTGTGCTGCCTGCTTCTTCCTCGTTCTTGATTCAGAATTTCTCTATGCCTGAGTATTGCGCAGTAACGGCACTAACACCATGCATACAGAGGCCTGAGACTTTGTCGCGCCGTAAAACGTAACGTTGCACATTATTCTCTACACTGCAAGTGTTGTAGATAAGAATATTTAGACTGCCTATTCTTATCTCCTCCGTTCTTATTGGAATTTAGATAAGGTATGGGAAACAGTAGTTCTTTGCTGCTTTATCTAATAGGAAAATATTCCACAGACTGTTTTAAAAATTTCATATGGGTTAGAGCTTTGGGTTTGTATAGAGAGTGTCACATTTTGTTATTTAGATGATCTTTGGGATGACCCCTACATCATTCAATGTTTTAAAATATCCTTTATAATGTCGATTGTTCGAACAAAAATTCGAAATGTAGAGACCTCTTTCTACAATTCTCGTAGTTCGAGGGCCGGATTGTTTTATTATTTATATCTGTATTTTTTTTTCATTATCTGATTTGGATCAAATATGAAGAAGATTTAGATTTAAACTGAATTTGATAAACAACTAAACATTTAAAATTAAAATGTTGACCCGAACAAATTAAGAGTTATTCATCCCCGCCTTTACAAATCAAAAATGCTTTAACTACTCATCTCATAAAAAAAAATTAGTATATTTTTCAGTATATTTTTGAATTTGAATCGATTAATCAAAATATTTGGTTAGGTACAGAATATTTTAAATTAAAAATAATCGTATCAAATATAAGATGAGTGTTTAAGTGGTGATAGCTTTTACAAGGTGATTCAATTGCTTATAACAAATACAGCAATCTTCATATTTACTGGGTTGGTATTTTTAAAAACTGTGCACAGTTTTCCATATACAAACTTGGTTTACCGTCAAAAGAAAAATGTTGCAATGTATCGTTAAAAACCCATGCATAATTCTTGCACTATTGCACTATTGCACTATTACTAGTGCGTTTATGAGTCTTCGACGTTTTTAACACAAAAAATAACTTAAGGAACATTATTTTAGAAAATCATATACGAATTTTGGTAAATACAAATTTAATTTATCTGCGTTTCCAAAGATTAACGTTTTTATTTTTATTTCTGTAAAATTAATAAAGGATATATTGCTGGTTTTGCTTCTCTCTTTCTACTCTTCCAATGTTAATATGTTCTTCATTCCTATCTATATTCGGGGATTTACGAGTATATTAGAAATTATTTGTAAATAAGTATATATTTTGAAATTATTTGCAGTAATTTAGGTTTAAAACTATTTGGAACTAACAAAGATACCTACATACGTCATATAAAAGAAGCTGCTTCTAATCCTCTAATTTCCACTAGAATGCATCTTCTTTAAGGTACTTTACAGGGATTGATTTCACTTACATTTCTGCTATTATGCGTTAAATCGAAAAGGATTTCTTTGAGTGCGTTGGGGAAACCTGAAAGCAGGAACCCTAAATGCCGTTTAAAAGGGAGCCAATAGAATTAAATGATTGTAAATCGTTCATCCTACAGACCATTTCGGTCCATTTCGGCTTATTGCGGGGATTGGATTCATTTCAAAGATAGCCCAAGTGGGTGCTTAGTAGCTACCTCCTCAACCTTATCTAAAGGCATAAAAGTTAACATACAGCTTTTTGGAGTAACCGAACGTAAAACAAAAAAAAAAGCACACAAATCTTTTCGCTTTAATTCCAGCGTATGCATATTTTGAGATTCAGTTCATCCAGCTCCCATGTGATGGTCGCCTCATTTTTCCAAAATAGAACTGCTCGCATTATTTTATTTTATTATTTGCATTCGTGTCAGCTCGTCGCGTGATTTAAAAACTCTCAACTCCTCCAGGAAGCGTTGGTTTGTTCTTTTGGCGACAAAATTCATGTTTCTGGCACTCTCAGGCAGCAGGGCTAAATTTTTCTAAAAGTGCCCCTCATACGACCTCTATTTCGGGAACATGACTGGCACGCGGTAAATGCATCTTTAGCACGGGCTGCGGAGCTCGTGGGCCCCTGTCCAGACGGTGCATGGCATAAATAACGTGGAAACAAGCTCCACTTCAGAGCAATCATTTCACTATTTAGCATGTCCAGTGTCAAAAATACAACGGAAATATTTCAAGGAATTAGTGTTTTGGAAGGAGCGCGCCAAATGACGGCCGATTAGAGAACGCTTGATGTCATTAGTCAGCGCCGGGGTCCATTTACAATCAGACCAGCGCTAATCTTCCTACTAATCTCAGACGATTAGACTTCCTACGATAAGTTAGCATCAAAACACTGACTACCCATTCTCGCCTTATGTTTTATGACCCGTGCCATTTCGTCAAGTATATTGTTTTTATTTTATCTTATTATTTTCTTTTTAGGAAAGAATTTACGGCGTCTAGTGTGATCTTTACTAAATTTAAGATTAACGAGAATTTGAATCTCGGTCATATACCCTTTCACTCATTCCATTAAGACAACTGCGCAAGTGACCTGGAGATTTCGAAATTTTTATGAGGTTAAAAGTATTTGCGCAGCTTTGCGATTCTTAACGGTCGCATTCTGCGAAATTCCCTGATGTATCTTTTTGAGGAGTTTATGTTTCCACTTTAAATTTTTAAGTGCTGACGGATTTTGCTATTTTCGAAAAATCTTGTTCACTTCTTTATGATCAATTGCGGCCATATGTAAAGTATGATAACCAAGCTACCATAAATAAGAAATCTTATTACTTTTAAGATCCCAACATCTTAATTTCAAAATATGTGTTCATATTTTGTACATGAATTCCTTTTTAATTCCTTTCTTCAAATATTAAGAACATGTACGAAGTTATAAAACAAAATTTTCCGCATTAAATTTGCCTCTAAAATAAAAAGAACATTTTCAATTCAATTAGAATTTCGATTTAAATTAGTCATAAATATGAAAACATTTCTCCAATAGCTAAATACCAAAACAAAATCTTGTAACATAACGATTTTGTATCGTATTGTTAATAAAGAAAGAACACTATTTAATAATCCTTGAATGTTAACCTTAACCCTTAGCTGGTATCGTTATTTTAAATTGCATTGTTGGTATCGAGGCTCCAAAAGCGTATTGTGTTTTATGAATCAATGAAAGTAAAATTTTCTTATATTTTAAAATAATACACTTTTCCGAATATAAAAAAAAAATTTTTATTAACTTAATGAGATCCATTTGGACCTCTGGTATCGTGGATACCACTTAAAGGATAACCAACCAATTTGGTTGGATATTTGTTTTTTTCTAAAATTATATTGTATTGTTTTAGACTTTCACGAATATGTTTGTTCTTTTTTGTACTTTATACGTATTTAGTTTAAAATTATTATATGGTACTATATCAGTGGAATTGTGTTATTAATAAAAGAAGTCAAAATGTCAGCTAACAGAAAACTGCAAATATAAGTTAAATATTTCAAAATTGGGCTAAAATCTTCAGCAAATTTGGTTGTTAGTTAGTTAGTAGAATTTTAAGGATGGCTTGTTTTTAAGTTTTAAATATAATTTGAATTTAATATGCATCTTAAACTATAGATGTAAAAAAAGTTCTTAGCTTAAAAGAATAGGCATTATCATCATATCACTTAAAATCTTGCATAATATTTTTATTTGCTTTAAAGCAAAATAATTTTTGTTGTATTTACATAGCAAAATTGCTTGATATTATTCAAAAATTATATCGAGCTTAATAAATATTTAAAACTGTGTAATTGATGAAATTGATGAAAGGAATTCTAATATAATCAAGTTTTCCTGCCAATATGTTTAGTTGTTTAAGCAGTTTTCTTATATGCACAGTACAATGCAATTTTAAGCATAGGTCTCCTTCCAAGCTCCTCAGATCATTATTTAAAGAGTTAATAATGCTCATACAACTTCAGCATTAATATGATAATTATTTCTTTCCTCTTATTTCCCATCTTCTAAATTTAATTCAAACAAATTCCTTAAAATTAAATTTTCCTTTTATTTGTCTCTTCGATGCACCTCTCAGCAGAGGTATATTTTCGCATTCGGCTCCCCTAAAAATGTAGGGTAATATTTTCCGTCTGAGGCGGTTATGAATCTCAAAGAAAGACCTCTTCTCTTTGGGCGCCGTTTTTGGACCAACAAGTGCTCTATGTGTTTACTCAAGTGCAAAAATAGAATCCGCGACTCTTCCGGCTTGGAGGCTGTCCGGCAAATACTGGACAAATGTCACCTGCTTCATTTTGCCTTACTTGTATGCGTCTATTGATATTTTGACCCATCGTGATTTTTGTATTATTGATTTATATTCTCCGCGAGAAAAAAGTACGAAACTCGTCCAAAAAGTGGAACATCTGTTCGACGGCGTAGTTTTGCGTGTCGCATACTAAATGAACTGGAAAAGCACCTTCTTGTGAGGTCTTTCTTCCCGGTCTTCTCCTTAGAAGACGTTTATTCACAGGAAAGGGGAAAATTCGCAAAAATGCGAGATTTATTAATGTCCAGGGAACAGAAAGAATATCAATTGGCACCTCGTTCAGGTCTTGTTTGTGAGGAATCGAATTGGGAGGCTGTGTGAAGAATGAATCTTAGACGGCTGGATAAGTTGTAATTATCGTTAAGTTTAAGTCTTATTTATTCTTCTGAAGGCGACTGTGTCTAGGCATTTTATATGTCGACACCAGCTCAAAGTGGTAATCACATGATCCCAACTGGGATTGCTCTGTCTGGGCAGGAAGCACTAAAGAATGCGTTTATTTGAATATGCAGTAGGAACAATCTGCTAGACCAATGGCAGATATCCAAGGACAGTATCTTGTATCTTGAATATGTTCTAGACATCGTCTATTTAAATAGTCCATTAATGGCAATTGCTTGAGTTGCATTTTTGATTATTTCAAGTAGAGAATTCTTAGGCTGACTAAGGACGTGAGTGAGGTTCATGTCCAAAAATTCGAATTCAAGATCCCATCCTTCAGAAAAATTCTTTAAGTTCATTGTTTTGTATTTTCAATTTCTTAATACTCGAATATCGAACTTTTATATATATTTGTAAAAATCAAATTAAATTTAACTAGTTTCTACGTATTTTTATATTTATAATTTATTTGAAACGAAAATAATTCAAGATAGGGAAAGAGTTTTATCGCTTGGAATTTGTATGGACTTAAAAAAGTAGATTATGGTTTTCTAATTTGTTGGCTTAAGGTTTAGACTCCTTCCGATAGTAGGAAATTTTATTCCGCTAATACTTTGGATATTTTAGTATATGTTTTATTAAAAATTTAAATAAAATCTTTAATTTAAAGTTTTTTCGGCTTATTTTCTAATTGTTATGCATAATAGAGCTTTTCGTCTAGTAACTTCGTGGAATATTGAATATTTCTAGCACGTACCATTTAGAGCTAGCCTGGTTTTGATAAGGTAGATCTTGTTTGGATGGAAGGAGGGACCTAGACTTATGCCGGATGCGATTGAGCAATAACTCAACTAGTTCGCAGATGTTTGTTTTTCAGTGGTGAGGCTAACACTTCAATTTCCTTCCCAACGTGGATGGGTTTTTACTATGTCTCTTCTGGGGCTGGGACAGGGATCGGTGCGGTACTAGCGGCAAAGGCTAAACCTAAACCTCCGAGGAATACACGAATGTCGGGGCCAGGTCGAGTTCCATGATGTCATTTAATGCTGCAAGGTTTGTGCATAAATCATGAGTGCTCCCTGAACGAAGAGGAGATGTGTGGATATGTCGAACGACAGCCGATTGAGCAAATATATAAAGCTAGGCCCACATGCACCCCGGGATGCTGCTGGGCATTGAGACATTATACGCATTAGCGGACCATCGATGGGTCCTGCGATTATCCTTCATCATAAGCCCTGTGAGCGTTGTTTATTGCATTCCTTTGTCCTGGAGGGACCAATTCGCGCGGGAAAAATCCAGTTCCACAATAGCGCACTGTTTTATGGGAGGGCTCAAGGACTTAGCGCGCGTCTTTGCATGCACCGGGATAGTCCCGGTGGTGGATCTCTTCATTGCCCCCCTCTATTGATGTTGGGTTTGGACCAACACAACTATGGTTTGTCTCATCTTATTCACATTCCGGAGGAGGCATGGTCCACATGCTGCTCCTCTCGGAAGAAATGGGGAAAAAAAAAGTGAAAACAATCGCCGGGTAGTAGGCCCGGAATACCGCCTCCTGCCCGCTCCGTCATCGTTGTCGTCATCGTCGCCGAGTTTGCAAAGTGTACAGAGGGGGGATGCCGCCGCCAAAAACTATGATGATGATGATGATGGGGCGAAACTTTTGTTTAGGTGGTCCTCTTCCTCAGAACCCCGGCGAGCACGACGACGGCCGGCGGCGGGCATGGAGCGGGCCTCATCAGTGTTAATTTTAGCGTCGGGACGCGCATACAGCTCGCGGGGTCCAGGCTTCTCGGATGGAAGAACCCGCTCTAGAAGTCGCGGGATCATCTCCGAGATACAATTCGAGCAGTCCGCACATATCAGCGAGATATAATTTTTGTGTGCTTTTGCTTTTTTTTTTTTTTTTAAATAGTACACAAATTTCGCACCTCGCGGATAGAGCACGGATATACACGCGGCTGCGTCATCGCCTTCGGAGGAAATCCTCTGGCGCGACGGTTATATCTCGCGATATAATAAGGGTGGTGCAGCGGATTCATCACCGGAATTTCCGCAAAGACATTTTTCGTATTAGTTGTAATTTGGAAGTGTATCGTCTTGCGGTGCGGTACTCTGTCGAAGATACTTGGAAGTGTCTTACCAAGTTCGACAGATTAAGTATAGTGTCCCTCAGTGCAGCTAAGATTAACATTTCTTTTCTTGGAGGAGATCGCGGCCTCTTTTAAATTTTTGTGAATCACTTTCGCTGTGAAGACGTATAGAGAGATTTGCGGTCTAAAAATAGGCGCCTTGTCTTAAAATTTAAAGCGATATTTTGTGCTGGTTCTAATTGCTCCCGCTGATCATGATAAATTTAAAAACTAAGCCGTTCCGTTCGGCCCACGTTGCGACCTATTGCCACTAGGATCGGCCTCAGAAGAACATTGTTCAACAAACTTAATGTTTTCAATATTTTCGAAGTGAGAAATACGATGCAATCGACAGTCTTAAAGAGTTTCGTCTTACTTAGTCCAATAAGTCCGTAACCAAACAGACTGGGAACATAATAATCAACGTGCGCAACTTCCTCGTGTTTTGTGAACAAAAGCACGTTCGAAACTTCCCTCCAAATGACCCCAAAAAATTATGTTTATAGTGAAATCAGACACATGCCCTGTGCCCGTTCCAAGTTTATGTAAGGCCGTCTACAAATTGCCTCAAGAAAATCCGAAAAAAAACCCTCCTGCCACAACACCTGCCGAGAATGTGGCATTTTTCATTTAAATGTTTAAATCAATCCAGGCAATTCCGGAGGTGTGTTCCCTTGCAAAACATGCTCCCTGCAGTTTTTTGTAATTGGATCTTTCAAGACCAGGCCATACATATCAAAACTCTGGGCTGGAACTATGTGGAATTCCTGGGCTCGTTACCCACCCCCGCCACCCCACATACATATATATGCATAAATGCTCCCGGCAGTTTCTGGGTGGAAGAGTTAATTTTCACCCAAAGGCAAATAGCACACCTCTGGACGATTAACAGTTTTGTTTAGGAAACCACTTATGTTTACGCTTTACAGACGCCCGATCTATGTTACCGGCAGTTAATTTTAGAAAATAATTTGTTTGCATTTCGTTGTGAGTTTGTGCCCCCTCCCGCACGGCTAGGCAATTTCTGCTTACATGAGCATTTTAATGAGCCGTTCTGGGTTAATTCACGCCGCACTAATTGCAGCCTAACTGTGTGCCACTATTAACCACCAGCAGTGTGGCCTCCGCTTTAAAAAACAAATATCTTCGTCCCCAGATTGTGTTAGGCTTTCTCTGCATTTTTTGTTCAAACAAATTTTGTGAAAATTTGTCACAGTCCTTTAAGTATATGCATTATTTTTTGTGTAGATATGCAATGCTATGGTAATAACTAATATTATTTGAGTGTCTTATTGTTTACTATAATTCTGAAACTATAAGGTCACACTATCAAAATGAATTGACCGGTTATATGAACCAACCCTTGCAGTTTCGATAAAGAAAATTTTGAAATTTTACCAAACTACTAATTAAATTAATTAGTCCTTTTTGAGGATGTTTATTTGCTTTTTAAATCGTTATATGTATCTCGAGAATCACTTCTTCAAACAAACAAACACACAAAATAAATACATGCCTGTACCACCCTGTACTGGATGAATTTAGTATAAATGTTTTTCGGAAATTATTTTCAAATAATAGAGAAGATTACTTTTAAAGTTCTTGGACTACCTTGAAAAACATAAATTTTAAAGGTTTTGGAAAAGTTTAGATTGTATAAGTGAGGTTGAGTATATCAACTCAAAAACTATTCAAAAATTATATTTTTGATAGATTTTGTTCTACGAACAAATTAAATTATTTTTAAAGATATAACTGATATTTTATCATATTTAAAATTACCTATAATAATAAATCTGTAGAACCAAAAATTGATATAGAAAGGCTAACAGAATACAAAAAGACCATTTCTAAAAATGTTATGTGTCACTTTGTCTGTTTGTACACGCTAATCTTCGAAACTACTGGACAGATTTTCATGGGGTTTTCACAAGTATCTTAAGCTTAGCTCAGAACAATATATAGGCTTTATTTAATTGAAATCGATTTACTGGGAAAAAATATATAATAATTTAAAGTTTAATGAGTCTTTTTTGCTATTGTGTAGTTTGGCTAAAAGTCAACAAAAGGCGCTATTCGTTTTTAAAACGCATTAATGACATTTTTCAGAAGTTTACCTCAGTGAGCATATGATTATGAGAATACACACTAATTTCTATTGTTGCGATAACGTTGCGAAACAAACTTTCAAAATATATTGATTTCGCTCGGATATACAGATTTACTGAGTTTACTTTGTGGTTTTTGATTAGTATTTTTTTCATTTCAACCTATACTTTTAGGTTTAACTATAGCAACAATGCCTAGAAAATGGTCAAATATTTCATAATCCAATAGAACGGCTAAAAGATTGAGCTTTAAAAATTTTGTTTGTCTATTTAGATAAATGACTTAATACTAGCTAGACCCAATTACTGAACTTTACGTGCACCGTGCGAAGCCGGGTTAATCAGCTAGTGTTAAATAAATAATATCTAGTTTCTTTATATTATTCCTGAATTGAGGGCGAGGGAACCTACTGGCCTAACATAACATAAATCAGGAACATCAAAACTCACTCAATAATTTTTCATCATATTTTAACTTATATGGTATTTGTTAATATCGAATATTTTCATGTCTGTCATTATGATCTAGGTGCATTCATATAACATACGAGTATGATAAAAAAAATTCCTCTATAAATACTTTAAGAAAATCTTAAGTAAAGTAACTCGTTTAATCCTGAGAAAGTTGTTACAGAATTCAATTTATCTTAGAATCTATCAGAGGAATTATTATTTTCTATTCTTTCATATCTCTCTTGTCTTTCGGTTTTGGTATTATAAATTCTCCGAAGTAATTTATTGTATTGCATTCCATTTTTTTGTTTTGCTACAATAATGCACATAACCGTTTTTAATTACTTCAGAATAAATTGAATCAGTCAGAGTATGTTTTTCAGTTCACTTGCACTCCCATGAATTCTTTGTCGTTATGAATTTGTTTGAAATTCAATAAATCACCTATTTGGTATTCTATTGTAAGTCGGAGTGAAACAATTTTATTACTTTTCATAAATTAGAAAGCAATTTGTTAAACTTTAAAATAATGTTGTTTAATGGTTCATTCTACAAATATCATAATAAATCTTGTTGTCAGCAGATTTCAATGTAATAAGTTGAAAAAGAAAAATTAATGAAAATATATTGAAACAGCTTTTCGAGTAGTTATCTTCGAAATCGTTTTGAAATGTCGTCTCTCATATATCTATTAAATTTTCATAAATTCTAATAATGATTCTTGAAGTGTAAAAAAAAAACATGTAACAAATTATATTTTGAAACCAAGGGCAAATATTTATCTGCTTATTAAAAGTAGAACTACCAAAACCAGTCAATTCGACTGGTACTCAATTCCTTCCTTCCTATTAATTGCATATTTCTGTAATTCTCTTCTGATTTATGTTTATATAAATTTTAATAGAATTGAGAATTACGACATATTGAAAACCTTTTTCCAATAATAATTATTTATTCAAATTTGAAAGCGCATTAAATTAAAGGTGCAGAAAATTGTTAAAATTACAGACTTGCGCGTCGGTAATTCTAGTATTAAAGAATAGTAAAGATCAGTGCATTTATCTAAAGAGATAGTACTTTTAGATTTTTACAATCGTCGTCCTATTTTTTAAAGGATTACGCCAAAAATTATGAAATGATTTAGTAAGGCTAACTTTCATAAAATGCCAACTAATTCATAGAACTTTTCTTTTGAATATTCTGCACTTGTTTTTAACTTATTCGTTTATCAAATTTTGTTCTCATTACTTTTAAATTGAAAAACAATTTGGGAAAATATTAATTGTAAGCAATAATATTTAGGCTACCGACTATAATGGCTAATATTACTTTGTGTCTCTAACTGGTATAGCCTTTGAAGTGGCATAAAGTAAGAAATCATTTTTATTTCTTAAAAATTGGTTAATAAAATGCAATTATATAAAAAATGTCACTAATATACAATAATATCGATATTTAAAACGTTTTCTTGTATCTAAATGTAAAAATTATCATATTAATCCTATATCTTATTGAAAATGTACAACATATATTAAAAAACTCCTTAAGACTGCTACACATGAATTTTAAATTCGATTGCTCGTTTAAATTTCCCTGTAATCAATTATATCTTATATTTCGTAGAACAAAGTGATAGTTCGGTGCTAGTGATACCCAGTGCCTTATGATTTGGCGTAGATTTACAAAAAAATCAAAGAAATTTATTTTCGACGAATGTTAATAACGTTTTGACGTCAAAAATAGGTGTAAAATGTCTTATTGTGATACGAGTGCCAAAGAACCCAACCAACAGAAAAGAATCCGACGAACAATACTTCAAAAATTGAAGTCAGTGATTTCGCCGGCATCGGAAAATCGACAGCCGGCGAAAAAGAGAAAGATTTTTTTGTGTACCGCATTTAAGAGTCGGTAGGGCAAAAGAACACACCACCCCCACCCATATCCACACATAGACTCCTTGTCGACCTTCATGAGCGTGCCTGCACGTTCAATTAACAGTATTCATGTAAAATGTTAGATATATTTCGTGGGCTCAAAAACCTTATTAAGGTCTCTCACGTGAAAACCGATTCGCCAGTATTCCGTCTGCACTATTCGATAACTGTGATGATGCTGATGTCGTTCTCACTGATCGTGACAACACGGCAGTACGTCGGCAACCCAATCGACTGTGTCCACACAAAGGACATACCGGAGGATGTCCTTAACACTTATTGCTGGATCCATTCCACGTACGCGTTGAAGAGCTTCTTTAACAAGAAGCTTGGAGTTGCTGTACCCTATCCTGGAATCGGCAACTCCGAGGGAGATCAACTGGAGAAGAAGGTCTACAAATACTACCAGTGGGTCTGTTTCTGTCTATTTTTTCAGGTCAGTGTAACGCGAAATCATAAATCATAATAGGTACACTAACCGTGTGTGACGACACGGTTCGCTGTCCAATCTCATCCACAAGACACGTTTATTTTCCACCTAAGATTCTGGGCATTCCTTATGAATGACAGATTTTAAGATACATAGGTTGTCTGTGCCAGCGCACACGATTTTTCGATGAAATCGTTGAAAAGCGCTATTAATAGTCCGCACCAGCAGCGATAGAGGTAACTGCCCTCCCCCCTTTGGTCCCCTCCCCGTCCCAGGACTGGATTCGATAGAGCCATCTGCAATTTTTCCCCCCGATTAAAAGCCGTGCCAAGTATGCTTATGTCTAACTAACCGCAGAAGTGTTTAATGGATGGACCAGAATGCGGTCAATATCAGAGGCCAACGGCTATTATTAAAAGGTGCTCTCGAAATAATTCCCTGCTCGCGCCTCCATGGACAATAAATTAATGTCCGACTTAATTGGCGCTAATCTTCGAAGAGCTTTTAGTGTTACGGGCCTGCTTATCTGTCAGGAAAACCATTTTGTATTTGTAGAGTGCCGATATCTAGATCAATCCGGCCTGGTTGGCAGAATATCGGCGCTGATCGAGTTTGGAGCTAAGTCTGTTTATTGGTTTTTGATGTCGTGCACTTGGTAAAAGCATAAAACAGTATACCTTAGATCTATATTTCAAAGTAAGCAAATAAAGAATCAACAGAACGAATCCTTGCCAGTCACTCTATCGTCTACCAATGAAATTTCTATATCTAATTTATTAGACATGAAAATGTTTGTCTGATGTTTTCTAAAGTATCTTGGTTTCTTATATTTGTATCTATCATCTCTTTGTTGCCTCATACAAAACTTGTCGAAAAGGTCGAATCAGGGTGGAAATCTATTTCATATTTTTCAATTTATAGTAGTTAAAAATCGTACAGAAATATTTCTTTAATAAAACTAAAAGAGATATAATAACTAAATGCTTAATTTTACATTTTATGTCAGCGATTAGAAAAATAATTAAAATTAATAGTCGATTTGGGACCTCAAGTTGTTCAGTTGGACTATCGTTCCCAGAGGCTATGGGTTTAAATTCCACGCATAACCATGATCTCCTGCGTTACGTGGTAACACAATGGGTCAAAATTGGGCTAGGTATTGTGCTTTTATAGGCAGGTATACCACCTTAACCTAACCTAACAATCAATTTCGCATAATTTCGATAGGTAGTTATAAAAATTATAAAACTTATTTGGTTGAAGAAATATTTGTTTATTTTAAAACAGAGAGGAATCAAATTAATTTCACAGTGGTATATTCGTTGCTTCTATGACCATTTTCTATAAAATAAGTTTGCACTATCTGCTGCTGAAAGTAGATAATCGCAACGTTTCATTAATACACCTTCACTTTTAATCAAAAGTTGAATATAATCCGGTTTTGAAATGGAATTCCTTATTTGTTTTTATTACTATTTCTTTTCTTTTTGATTTCTGTAGTTAGCTTAGTGAAGCTCATTAAAGTTAAGCGGTGTATAAGTCTTTAGTGTTAAAAAAAAAGTGCTGAGGCGCCTAAAAATGTCAAAGAAATTATTTCCGATGGTAAAAGAACAATGTCTAGCATTCTGTTCGGGTTTAAAACACAAATACTGCCGGTTATACGAGGTAACCAATTAAGCTGAACAACTAAAGGAAATTTTTATAGGCTACAATTAATTATTCGCAAAATGTGGCCCCACAACTCATATCCAGTTGCTTGGCGGTAGTGGCGGCTCCTGAATGGGTCTAACTTTAGATCAGATTCTCGTCCGGAGCCAAACATGCGTAAATTGTGCCATTTGCATTTATTGGGGATATAAAGACTGCGTTGTAGTTGCAGGCGCTGTTCCTCGCCGGGAGGAGCCCCCGGGGGCAGCTCACTCCAGTCCATTAAATATAGTTCGACACACTGGAAACGTGCCAAAAATTTAGAGCCGGGCCAACACGGGCCTGGTTTACTATTTTCAAAACGGTCAGTTTTATTGTCAAACACATGGACCCCGCAACTCGAAACCCGAAGTAGTCGATGTATCCGTAGATCACGGATCAGGAGTAGAAATTGCTACAAAGTGTACATCTCAACGAGCCGAGCGAAATCTCCTTGCACAAGGTGCTCCGCTCCAGCCCGGATTCTTAAAGACGCTAGAACGCCTCTGCCCCATCCGACCAGTCTTCGTTGATCTGATTAATTGAGGTATTCGATTCGCGGTGCTGATAAACAAGTTACCCTCGCTGGAAATAATTCCAGAGTGGCACGATAGTGTTGGCGGATCGCCTAGGCGATTGTTTTCGATTTAATATGTGGATCATTTCTGGCGGATCCCATTATGCAAATCCCCAACTGGTCCCATTCCATATTTCCTTTAAGATCGCTCGATTACCATCTGGGATCCATCAAACAGCAGCAACTCCCCGCGAATTCCGACAAATCCGCAGAACACCCAGCCACACGTGATATTGATCTTTAATCTTCCGGCTTGCGTTTTCCCCGTTTCGCGGAAAATGAAATTAAAATCCCCCCGCGAGGTTCGATGATCTTTCGATCCGATTGAACGATTAATTTCGCTCGTGGAAGTGACACTCACTACCTGTCTGAGCAAGTGTTAGATACAACCGAGAAAGATCCCTCCCATCAATCACATCTCAAATTTCCATATATAATTTTTATTTAATTTTATTTTTATTTACTTTTTCATTTATTACATTTTTTAAAATTTATTTTACTTTTTCTTGGCACCGACTACCAAAGACGACGTCACTCTACTCTCATTGTTTCCCCTGATATATTTCGGAGGAGGCCCAGAGTTCACTTAATCTCGTGTCGGCTGTAGGTGTCGACACATAATCAAGTTTATAATTAGTCCCTGGGCAGCAATATCGCCGGCGGCTGAAGCAGGGGGCGGTTCGCGTTTCTTTTCATCATTCCAATGAATTTTGTAAGACACGAAGTCTTACGCCAACTGTTTGTTGCTGCAAAGAACTTCTGTCCATCTATCCACAGTCTTGAACTTATAACTTGGGATGGCAAGGGCTTAATAAAATGCTTTACTTTAGCGAATTATAATAGTAGGTATTATTAAGAGAAAATACCATAACAAAAAACATATGATTTTTTGTGATATTATATTGAAATGAGAAATACTAACTTATTTGCTGTATGGCATAGTTAGTTTTCAACAAAAATTATAAAAAATATGGCAGTCTATCAGTTTCCACCCTTAACTTTAACCACCTACAACCTCTTTCTTTTTTTGGAAGTAATTAATCTAACATATACAAATATAAGTAATACCTCACAATGGGCTCCAAAAATTATATTCTACAATAATTTTTAAGTTGAATATCCCTTTACCCTAAAGTTTAATAATAAATACCTGCATACTTTTAGTCTAGCATCACTTTTGACATTGCGGAGAAAAAGGGATATTGACAGTAGAAATAATATATGAAATTTGTGGAAAAAAATATTATTTGTACACAGAATTCAAAAATTCTCTCAGATTATAGTTGACTTAAAAAATATTACTCAACTAGTTTTAACTTGGATCTATCATACTTAATAGACCAAGTAGTTGAAGTGATCTTGCGTAACTGTAATTAACGTCTATAACATAATAACATAATAATCCTATTTCTTTTCAAAATAGTAAAGCTAGTCTTAAAGTTAGTCTTAAATATATATACATATATATATAAACTCTTCAGAAATATTAGCACATACACATATGTATGGATATATATGTTTAGGGTCTTTTATATATCGTCGAGTTGTTATAAAATGTATACAACTATGTATAATTTAGTTGTATATATTTTATAACATGAAGGGTACAGGGGAAGAACAAAGTAATTCACATTTACTTGACAAAGAGATAATCAAAGTTAAAAATTTAAAGAATTATAATTCAGTCGTAAAGGACAATCCAACCGAACTTTTAGCAGATTTTCGAGAATTAGAAACATTCAAACAAATATATTTAATGAAATAACAAAATAATGTATTCACCATAAATAAAATATGAATATTTTAACGAAACTCCATTTCGTAGAAAGAAACATCAATTTAAGTCCAAAAAAGCAAGAAAGAAACAATTCAAGTCCTATATAATGCGGAAAGAAATTTTATTACTGTCTCGGATATTTTAACAATGAGGTAATCTTTCGAAAAGGTTTTGGAATATATCTAGACAGCAGATTTTTAACCCCTAGCCTTACGTTTAAATCTCGAAGAATAGTACGTGTGCAGAGATTTAAATTTAGCAGAATTCTATGTGTGGAATGAATCCCACTCAAGGGATTAAAGCCTATAAATCTGTATAAGCCTGTATTTTATTATTTATAATTTTAGTTATGGAACTTCTATTTCTTATAACAAAAGTCTCCCATGGACCATTATATGATTGTTCTCGTTGTTGGTTTTCATCACTGTTGAAATTATGCTGAGATATTAATCCACTATTGTAAGAAATATTCCAAAACGTAAATTAATTAATTAAAATCCCACAGGCTCATTCTGACTTTAACTAAACCCGATAAATATTGCACAGTGCTCTCGTGGTCGGTTTTACAAGTCACTCTGTGCACTTAAATAGCTGATTTTGCACTGGATGTCGACCCAATACACAAGTGATAAAAATTAGATAATCATTGAACTCGAAATATTGTTTCATTAGCCTAGCAATAGTATGAAGTAACATTTTAGAAAACAGTGGGTAAATGTGAATATCTTGTCTCGTATATTTGATATATCAAACAGAGATGAAAATACGCATTCTGATGAGGGGCATTATTTTTGCTAGAAATAATAGTAAATAGCAAATTTTGTCACGGGCGGAGAAAACAAAATATGGTTCTTTTTTATTGTTGTTCATATGTGTACTTATATTCTTAGAATTCCAAAAATAGAATCAAAAATTCCAAAAATATGCTCGATTTTTCGTTAAGTATATCTTTTTTGTCTATCGGTATTTTAAAAAACGATACTGTTAAAAATTTAGGAAAAATCTAAGGTAAATATACTCAGTTTAAATATTATAAAATTAGTTACTAAATAGATCCAAGCAAAAGTTCAATAGTTTACTAATCCCTTAGTGTCTCTAATTTTATGTCCAAGATTGTTTCAACCATCGGCACGATTGCTCGCAATCCATAAGGCGGCACAGCGGGGGGATAAATAAAAATCGCGTCTTTGGTCTCATTGGACATTCTCAAGTGGGTCGACTTCCAGAAGCGCTTTCTCGGGCATCACCTTGTCCACAACAAGACGCCCGATGAACTTGACTTCCTTTCTAACGCGATGAAGTATACGAAGGCCTTGCCCCCCTGGGGACCAGTCGACCTGCTCACTGATTTCTTCTTATTTTTACGAAATAAGATGAATGCAATCCGCGCAAACGTCTTAAAGAGAAGATACAACAGAAATTTTGTATTTTGTATTTTGGGCTATTTCGTCATCGGAAGCTTCTTGCGTTAGAGCGCTTAACCCGAAAGTCCAGGGGTAAATGGCCCGTGCGCTCTGGTTGGTGATGCTGTAGCAATATAATTTTCTAAAATAAACGTCTGACCGGAGATAGTGCCTTATTTCACTCCGCTAAGTACCCGTTAATCATTCGATTTCGCGAGATGGGGCATTTTATGAACACAAATTCTGTCAAAGCAAGTGCCCATAAATCCTCTTGCCCCCGACAAGGATCACGAGGGTAAATGTGCTGTAATTAAATAAGTTTATCGTGATTTGAATTCAAGCGCAGTGACACATATTATTTGGCCCAAAATATCCTCCACTGATTTACAACTGTATGACGATATCTAAGCTATTGTGGAAAATTGCGCGAGGTTTACGATCAGGTGGGACGCACTATTTGTGGGGTGCGAAATGTTGTACTTAATCCCAAACAATAAAAGACCTGTTGCTTAATGTAACACAATCCAACACCGAAGTTTTAATAGTAGACCTTCGGGGCTAAAAACTCCAATTTCACGAAAACAATGAAAATTAAAATGATTAAGAAAATTGTTTGCTTTTCCTTCTGCTGTTGATTTATACATCATCAAATTTATTATACATATTTCAGTTGTTTAAAATAATTGCAATAATGTTACAATCATGCAAGCCAAATAGATAAACATTTATTTTACAACACTAAATACACTCAGAGGAAATTCTTATTTTAAAATTAACAGCAATAAACTTTTAATTGATGCTAATTTAATTTTTATGAACAATTCTTTTTTAAACTTGAAACTCATAAAGACTAGTTTTTCTGGCTTTTATACAAAATACGCTTTCTTATTTATAGTCAGTGTATAAAATTACAACTATGTCCTTCTAAATTAAATATTTTCCTTTATATGCATACAACCGGAGAAGAAATTGTCTGTATAATTATTAAAATTAAACTCATACATTTTAATCAAACAATTTTCATATTCTAAGTAAACTTAAAGCGTAATAAAAAAAAGCCATAGAACGAAAGGCCACCAAATTTTTGGGCTTTGAAATTGACATTTTCGAAATTTGACACGGTCTTCCTCACTTCTTTCTTGACCGATTGCATCGTGAATAAAATCTTTAGAAAGCATGAAGACTCATCTTTTTAATACGTTATCAGCTAGCATTCTACAATATCTCTGAAAGAACTTATAAAGAATTTTCTAGGTTGACCCCTTGAAATAATGTCTCTTTTCAATATTTTAAAATTAAATATTTCGGTAAGTTTAAATTACACACCTTTTTTGCATATTTAAATGAGTTTTATTTATTTTCATTTTATTTATTTCGCTTAATGCAAGCTATGTAAATTAAAGCTAAGACTAAAGACTAGAACTGAAACTAAAATAAGGAACAGGGAATACGACAAGAATGGGAATGAATACTAGAGAAAAGGAAAGAATAGGCAAAAGAATAAATAGATAGAAAAAGAAATAAATTCTAAGGGGGGTCAGGTAGGTCTTATCAAAAAGAAAATTAACGTTTCACTTATACAGTGTATTTAAAATTAGCAATTTGAAATTTTATACAACTCTGATTTTAAAAGGTGTACTTTAATAAATCGGTCAATTACTTTGAAGATGAAAGATCATTGGCATCTTGAATTATAACTTTTAAAATTAGATATGTTATGGAACCCAAAAAACAATGTTCGCTATATTCCTCATTCTTAATAGTAAAAATAAAAGAACATTTAATTTCATTTCTATACATTGATTTTTGAAGTTTTGCGTAATACGATTTAGAAAATTGGTGCGATTTTACTCCTGATATGCTTCCTAAGAGTTTTGTCTTCCTCTATTCACTTGGATGCTTTAATATCATTCTTAAAGCTGTGTGTCAACCCCCCGTTGTTTTGCATTTCTCTTCGAATCACGCTCCCCGAAATGTCGTAACTTTTTGAATTTTCCCTCCGGCAGAAGAATGGACCTGTTCCACGTGTTGCATGAGTCGAACGCTACAGGTCCTGCTACCTGCCCTTAAAAAAATATCGAAAACAGCTCTAGCAGCTTTAATTCTGCTTCGAATTAATCTTGATTGAGAAAATCAAGTAAACTGATTTTGACCCTTCTTAAAAAGCATTCCGTCTCTCGTGTCACTTTTAAAATAACATGATTTTCTGCTCGTGACAGAATGTCATTTACGTCCTAAATAGGCCTACACCCCTACTTTTGTGATTTTTGCGATACATGTGTACAGAGTTCCAGGAAGAATCGCTGTACGTTACTTTCTGTGAAATTAAAATAAGCCGATATTTCAAAAGGAGCTGCCAGAAAATAAATAAAATACAGGAGATGGGGCCGCACAAAAGACAATACCACAAATTTCCGCTCTTGTGGCATGTTAAATTGAAATCTGTAAAACAAGTAACTGTTTACAAAATATCTGCGACTTTTGGCCCTTTAATTCGTACCTTTGGAAGGGAGTTTGTTTATTTTTTTTACCGAAAAGCCTTGGCAATTCTCGACTTAGATACTTTTGGAGTTACATTTTTTTCCCATTCTCTGTTGTTTTGAATTTCTTCAAAAACAGGTATATGCTTATCTCTAAAATATTCCCTCCAAGTGGATTTATTTGATTTAAAACAATGTCAAACAAAAGTCAAACGTACAAGAGGAATTGATTGGAGCATAAAAAAGGAGCTGTTTTTCGATTGCCTTACCCACAAATTTGACACTAATCGCATATTTTGTGTACCTTTGCAGGCAATTTTATTTTATACACCACGGTGGTTATGGAAATCGTGGGAAGGTGGCAAAATCCACGCGCTGATAATGGACTTAGATATAGGAATATGCTCGGAGGCCGAGAAAAAACAGAAGAAGAAACTCCTTTTAGACTACTTATGGGAAAACTTAAGGTAAAGTAAACTCGCGTAAAGTGCACCTTTTGAAATGTCCCCGATCGTTCGCAGGTACCACAACTGGTGGGCCTATAGGTACTATGTATGCGAATTTTTATCTCTCGTAAATGTAGTAGGTAAGTATGAAATAAATTGTGTCTTCAACGAAATATATCTTTAAAAAATAAATTTATCATTATATTGTTTTAGGGCAAATGTTCTTAATGAACCGATTTTTTGACGGTGAATTTATGACATTCGGTCTAGACGTAATCGCCTACATGGAGGCTGACCAAGAGGACCGCATGGATCCCATGATATATATCTTCCCTAGGATGACCAAGTGTACATTTTTTAAATATGGTTCTAGTGGAGAGGTAGGATCGACTAATTAAAATTACATCTATCTTATAACGATTTATTTCGATTGCAGGTAGAGAAGCATGACGCGATTTGTATATTACCATTAAACGTCGTTAACGAGAAAATTTATATTTTTCTTTGGTTCTGGTTCATCCTTTTATCTTTTTTAACGACGCTAACACTAATATACAGGGTGGTTATAATATTTTCACCACGAATGCGGGTGTACTTATTTCGAATGCGATTTAGGTAAGTCTATTTAAAAATATATATAAAATGTTTACAATTTTTGTTTATAATACAATTTCCAATTTTAAGAATTTTACGATAAGGATGAAATTAAAATCCATATCAAAACTTGGGCTTTTATCAAAATACAGTACTTTAGTTTCAAAACTAGTTTTCTCAGCTTGCAGTTGTAAAAACATTTAAATATAAAATAATATCTAACTAAAAAACTGGCATTAATCTATTTTTGAAAGAAATGCAAGCTACATTGTTTCCCTCATTATTTTATGAGTCAGAATGTATGAGCTAAAACAAAATTCTTCAAATGAAATCGAAAAATCCCAATGAGTTAAACATGCGATACATATGAGAATTCATGATACAATGTCGTCTAATACAAAAAAGTTTATTCAAGTCGACTAACTATTCAATATTTTTCGGAAGACAAATGCTAAGCAATCAAAAGAATTTGTTAACACATATTTTCTAGACAGAAACTAGAATTCCAACAAAAATATGCGTGATCGATCCGCTTTCTTTTGGAGAATTTATTGGTAAATTAATTAGGAAGGGAAAGCAAGCTTAATAACAAATTGACGTATTTCTTTAAGTATCATCCAGTGATTGGCTCTAGATTAATTTTTTCATTTTGTATTTTGCAGAGGTCATTCAGCATTATAATTGCCAATATATTTTAGAGATTTGGTCACAATAGGAATTCCATTTTCGAACCTTTGTTTCCCCTCTATATAAATTGGGCTGATTAAGTTTAACATCGGGTGGAACAACATAATAATTGTTGAAAATCTACATAATAATGAGAATGACTTTAGATTTTATGATACATTTTCTTACTTTTACAAAGTTTAGTCAGCTTATCATATTTATCTCTACTGTTTCATTTTATGTAGGTATTTAGGGCTAGAATGAATTGTGGCTAAAATTTAGACTTAATGATCAGCTTCATCATCAATTAAAATATTTTGGTTGTTATAACGTCTTGACTGTAGCAAGGCATTGAATTTATTAAATTTAATTTTATTATTTATTTTAGGAGTCCTGTACACGGCTCCAAAGTCCATTTAAGGACCCAATTTCTTCTAGTGTTAAATCTCTTTCGCTCAACCCCTAAATATTCGATGAGATCAAGAAACTGTGCGGCTACGCTAAAAAATGAAATCCTTAATTTACTAACCATTCTTTGGTCAATCGAGCTGTGTGTTTCGCATCGCCATCTTATTGAAAAATTACTTCAAGCATATCCTTTCCCTACTGTAGCTAACTGGCGAGGAAAGCAATTTTAGGGATGCTATCATAGTCAACAGCATTTAACCTGCCTATGATTTGTTAACTCATCATACATCCCTAAACCTGATGTTGCCTCCTCCATATTTTACCGCCTGCTCAATGTAACAACCTTAAAGAGGTTCTTTCCTGGCCAACAGGGCTAATTCGGTTAATTCTGTTCTCATCGGACCGATTAATTTTACCCCAATACTCTGGTCAAATTTTTACATCGTTTGACGAAATTTAACCGTGATAATTAAGTTTTCTTAGAAAAGATTTTTTTACCTTTTCCCGGTTGTGTTATACTTTCGAAGGACTTTTCCCTCGGTTTCATCTGAAACGCTTGTATTATCGGAAGCAGTTGAACAATATTTTATTGGTAAGGGGTGACGATATCTTTACCCCTCCGGCACATCTCCCTATTGTGGATTTTTCGTACAATTTGCCGCTTCAATGTTTCCATCAGAATGGCTTTCTTGCCAGTGATGCTTTTAAATGTGTGGATATTGCAATTTTTGCAAATTTCGGGAATTTGCGGGCACTTTAATTGGTGGGTTATTTCCCGCTAAGTTTTCCACTCATCCACCAGCCGTTAGATGTCTACTACTACCGATAACCATTATCTATACAAAATTTGAAATATACCCGAAAAAAGAACAGAAACAATGCAAATTTAAACTAATTTTAAATTTTTACATACTCACCTTTTAAGTTCAGTAGTTTCACTTTTTATTAAAAAAACACTTTTGTCTGTGTTCCTCATTAAACTCAACTAATTGATCAAGTGCTTAGAGTTGAATTTTAGTATTACGTATTTTCTACTAAAATTAGTTCAGTACTATCAGAAGAAGAGATATTTTCTCAACGGAATCATATTTGAAACTTGATATTCAGGGAAAGACAAATTGAGTTGTGATTTTTTCAAAAATTCCCTTTATTTGATCAATAAGTTGAGTCACTGTATCATAGGGAAATACATATATAAAGGAAAACAAATTTGAAACTTCTTTTAGAATTCTAGACTAGAGTCTATTGTTTTACAATCCTTAAACATTTTGTGTTTTTCTATTATTTTCCTGGATTTTATTAACTTAGAAAAGAGAAAATAAGTACAAACTTATATAGAATGTAAAAAGTTTAAGTTGTATAGGCTTTCCGACTAGGCTAGATGCATAAAGTAGAAACATTGTGATTTCTGGAAATTTTGAAATTATAATATATTCGTACCAGGAAGTGATATAATTACTTTTGTCACGCTTTGCTTTTTTTTTTAAACAGGCAAGAAAATAAAAACCAGTGTAAATAAATTAACATTGAAAATAGGAAAAAATTGAAACAAGAGTTTACCTTAGCCCAGACTCAGAGATTAGCATTGACTTAATGTGGCACACAGCGAACCTGATTACCCCGCCATCCGGTGGGCACTTGTGCCTCCCACAGTGCAAACACTACAGTTTCATATTGTTGAAGAGGTTCACTATAAAATAAAAATAAACAGAAGCCTCCGTTAAAGTATTCACCTTGCCGCCACGCTAATTACATTCATTAGTGGCAAAATAGCAGCTCAACTTAGCAGCTAAAAACTTAATTGGAAATTATTCTAATGATGATATATATTTTTTTTTTTTTTTAAATTTTATCTCGTTACAGGTTAGTGCGTCGGGACGCTATTGAAATAATTGTTCGTCGGTCCAAGATGGGCGATTGGTTTTTACTATATTTACTAGGGGAAAATATAGATACCGTTATATTCCGAGATGTTGTTCAGGATCTAGCGAATCGCCTGGGACACAATCAGCATCATCGGGTGCCTGGCCTCAAGGGAGAGATCCAGGATGCATGATATTGGGAGTACTAGAAAGAAGAGATCTTACTGGAAGAAGCAAACAAGCTGGACAGTGTATATTGAATACATACATATACCGGTGCATTTAAGCGGGGGAGGAGCAAGCGGTGGGGCTATTTCGTTAGTGGTCGATTTCGTCGAATTCATCGATTTTTAAACAAAAAAAAAAAAAAAATACAAAAAAAAATATGAAACGAAAAACATACGTAGAGGAACTTTTTTACGACAAAAAAAAAACATAGTAGCAGTATAAGGTCACAGAAAATTCCATGAGTAATCGATTTAGTATGTTAAAAAACCCTTTCGGTACGTAGTAAGAAAATGCAGGTGAAAGGGGCGGATATTCGTAACTGGTATTAATAAAAACAGTTTACGGTTCAATAAATTGATTTCCGTCCAACGGAATTAAGGCACTGTAATCAGCGAAATTTATGCCGCCGAACTTAATGAAACCTATCCAAAGTATAACGAGTGTGAACCACACGCAAATTAATCTCTATGCAAACTCACTGCCAGAATATAAACTTTGTATTCGCACAAACAAAACACAAAAAAAAAAAAAATAAAAAAAACAACTTTACACTAAAAAATGCAGTAGTCCTAAAGCACATTCATCGGAAATCGAACTCGTAACTCAATCTTTCTATTTTTACCGAGCACCCAAAAATCCAGTTCCACTTGGAACGATCTTTTGGAAGGGATTTTCTCTCTAAACCCAAACGACTTTGTATGCCTCTATCTTAAATCTTAAGTAAAAGAAAATAAATGTAAATCACTGTAATATCAATAGGATCTCGTAGTGTGCAAGCGGAGCACTTTTATCAGTAGACTTTAGTAGGTAAGTGATATCAGGATCATCGAAGTGCGAACCCTAAATGGAAGAATCGGACATAGAATGTACTGTTTAGAGTTATATACCTTAGAATTAATGAAATATCTCCTTCTCTCTCACATTATATTTGATTTTTTTTTTTTATCTTTCCCTAGCTTCAGATTCAGCACTGATAATTATCGAAAATCGATTTTCTTTACCATATCTATGAGCAGAAAAATCGATTTTAACCTCGAAAAAGAATGGATTCTTTAAGATTGAAATGCATTAAAAGAAAAACGATAACGAAAACTTATGAAGTATCAGAGCTTTTTAAAAGCTTGAAAAATATCTGCTTTTATGGAAGCAGAATAATAAAATTCAGCTTTTTATAAGCTTTGCTCTTTCGAAGGACTGTTCATTATTCATGTGTTTTTGCATGATGAAATTTTGTTATTTTTAATTTTGAATTAATTTCTGCCTTCATTGTTTTGAAGGTAACTTCTTAAATTTGCGCATCCAGATGGCGCTGAAGAAACAATACTCAAAACAATTCAATGTGCTTTAGAGACAAAATGTTCAGATATGAAAGATGAGGTGAACTCGTTTGGCATAGGTTTCATTAAAGTCGTTTTTTGCTATTGGGGAAATATATAATATATTTAAATCCTTTCAGTTATTATAATTATTTCATTTATTTTTATTATTATTTTAAAAAATTTTTTCCTCGATTTTTTCGCGTAAGGAATGACCGACAAAAAATAACGAAACACTGTCGCGACTGTTGCGTTCATCTGTTTTTCCATAGAATAGTAGTACCTCGCGCGAGGAGCCAACCAAAAAAATAAAAATAAAATAAAATAAAATAAAATTAAAATAAAAAGAGCCGAAAAGCGAGGAGCCAACCAAAAAAATAAAAATAAAATAAAATAAAATAAAATTAAAATAAAAAGAGCCGAAAAGCGAAATAAATAAATTAATTAAAACAAAAAAAAAACAAATATAGGAACGTTCGTAAAGGAAGGCTAAACCAACATTATGTAGATAGGGCAAGGAGGAGATGACGAGCCACGAAGGAGCAATGCAAACATTCTTTTGCAAAAACAACGAACTTTAGCAATAAAAAAAACACAATTTAATTTTATTATGTAACATAGAAAAGTGTGCGTGTGCGACCTGAAATCGTGTATATTGTGTTTAGATATTTAAGCCAAGCGAACCATATTGTTGTCGAAATGCCGATAAAAGCGGCACCTGTTGTCTGTTCGAAAAAAAGAAAACATGAATAAATAAAAATAAAAAATAAATAAATAAATAAAATTGTACGAAAATGAAGGTGTGGTAGCGATTTTATGTATGGACAACATGTTTCTGTTTTCGTCAATGTTATCGTTATGTTAAATGCTTCTGAAGATAAAAGAATGGAAGAAACAAAAAAATACTGTTAAAAAAAAACAATAATAAATAAAACAATTGAAGGAATTTGATTGAAACCGCAGTCAATTTGAAAAGCAATTTATAATTCGTTCTCTAGGTGTAAGTCATTGCTCGAAATGTTTTGTACTGCCAATTATAAGATTAGTCGATTAAAGATGCCGATTCGTTCTCCAATTAATTCCTATATTCTTTGGAGGTCACTATGCAAAAGATAAAAGAGAACTAAATTGTTTATTGTTACGATGCTCTAGCACCAAAGCCTCTTAATCCTGGTTTTTTCCTTTCTATTGGTTTGGCGGGAAAATTCTGTCGTATTTTAAAGAAAACATTTGAATCAATTTTATGATGTGTTCCTCAGCTGTCAAATTGTGGGTGCCTTATTCCTTTGCAATTGCTCTACAATTTAGATTTACTTACTCCAACATGGACTGTAAAATGTCATTAATGATCTTGGATGTAGGCGATCATCATCGACGATCTTGTTTGAGACTGAAATCTCCAGAACGAAATTTGATAAAACATCTTTGGCAAATACAAACTTTTACAACTCCACTTCCTTTCCTTTCTCCTTTCTGGAACTCATACCAAATACACTTGACTTAAATGCACTTTATTCTTTGCCATCTCTATCATTCTGTACTTTGCAACTGATGAAGGATATTTAAAGTGCTCCTCTTATATCCCACGAGAGGTACGCTAAATAATAAGACCCCAGATAAATTCATCATCATATCATTCTACCTACTTATTTTAAATTACAACTTTCTCGCCAACCCATTATATTTTAATTTTAATTACTAACGTACAGATTGTATAGCACAACAATATTTATTGTATTTTAATTGTTATTTTATAAATCATGAAGATATGTTTTGTCCATTAAAATTGCAGTTTTCTCATGAGTAAGCGCTCTGTATTTAAAAAAGTTATATTTCATATGCAGTCGTGGACACATTATTGGGGATTTTAAGCGCTTTACTGCTCACTTGATAGAAATTCTTGTTGTAGTAATATTCTTCGTACATTTCTTATAAATTAGTGAAACAAATTTTATCTCATTCGAATAATACCAATGGACATTAAATTAGGAACAACTTTGAAATTCATCATAAAGCTTAAGCAATGGGAAAAACATTATTTTTCAAAACTTCAGTGTAACATTTGTTTATGGTTTGTATAATATGTTTATACACTTCAGTAGAGGGACACTATATGAGAATTGCTTAAGTCCTTCATACAAGTTGTTAGTAGTTAAAAGTCTTTGTCACCACAAATACAAACTAAAAATATTTTAAAGTATGATTTTTAGTAAAAACATGTAACTAAGTGGAACACTAGAAAGCTTGCAAACGTAGGGAATGATATCTCGTCAATGGTCCCTAATGACACAATATGAAAGACAAGACATATCGTCATCCCGTCCCCAATGCGTTAACAAAACGCTAAACAAACTTGTTAGAATACCGGTAGGACAATGGATGTATGAGCATCTGCGTAACGAGTCGAGCGATACTAGCTAAACTGAGCTTCGATAAAGGGCAATTGTTCGTTCTTCCCACCATCTCCAACTTGCCCGTCCGTCCCCTACTATTAAAGGCGGTTTATTGATCAATTACAGGGTATTAAATAAAATATTAAATTTTATGTCTTAACTTTTATTTCTACTTGTTTTGATGTCCTAAAAATTTATAGTCAGGGTAGAAGCGATTTTGCGGGCTAAGGACTTGAAACAAATTTAATTTATTTTCAGATTCAGTGTTTAAAAAGGATAAAGGATATGATTTTGTATTAGTTTATGGTTGTTTTTCCTTTTTTAAGAGTGTTGTTTTTATTTTTTCCATTAACTGATCCTCATATCAGGTCGCTAAAAACAAAAAAATCAAATTCCTATAAATTTCATTTTTTCCAGCATGAAACAAAGGTGTTAGAGATTGAGTTATTGGAATCAAAAATATAAATTAATTTTTCACTTCTACGAACAATTTACACAATCTAAAAAATCAACATGTAAATTTAAGATGAATTTGAATACCAAATACTTAGTTAGTTCTCTTTTACACCAACGTATGCTAAGGTATTTTTTGTAAATCGAATCGATTTACCTAATAAAAGCTGAATTAAATGTGAAAGCCTAAAATTAGAACATTTACCATACATAGCAACCTAACGCTGAATTGAGCGTGTTATATAAAAAGCAGTCATAATTAAAATAAATAACAATTCTAACTGAAGAATTTAAGTTATTTAAGAGGTTTTGCTTGGCAATTTAAATATAAAATGAAATAAAATAAAATAGTTTTGTATCAATTGATACGATTCGCGCAATAAGCCACTGAATGGCTTTTAGGGCTGCTTAAATGTTCTTTCTTATGTAATTCGATTATAATAAAAGTGTTTCTATTCGACTCAGATTTTTATAGGTTCTTATTTTATATATTTAATTTTTTATATAAGAATCAAATAGCACATATGTATTTCATCTAATTGATGAATTTATTCAGCATTTTCTTAACTTAGAGGTATTAAAAGTCACATATTCAAATATTTCAATATTGTAGTCAAGATTTTAAATCGCATTTAGAGTTGCAGCCCTTCCCTAAATTTTTGGAATAATTTTTTTTTTTGAAATTTAAAATATTTCAGACGAGCTGCTTCGCTGAATTCAGCTTTAGGTTGTCGAAACTTAATTCAGCTGTATACATGATTAAGTTATTTAACTGCCTGAATGATACTCTAAAATCGGTTATTAAAATTCGTAATATATGTGAATTTATCTTTCACCAAATGGTGGCTAAAATCAAAAGGAGGACTACTTAAATTTTTCTCTTTTTTGTTTTTGTTCCGAAATTTTAATTTCCGGAAATACTGGGATCGACTGCAAATGAATAATTAGCCGAAAATTACACATGTTACTATAAGTACTGGAAAAGAAGAGATTTGAAGGTTTTCCAAAGTAGCAGAATAGGATAATTGTAGTGTTCGCCTAATAATGGCAAAAAAAAAAAAGAAAAAAAAAATACAAAAAAGACAAACTAAGCGCTTTTTCTTAGCTCATTGATTATAAAAATGTTTTGTTTTAATCAAAGCTTCATCAGTCTTGGTTCAAACACGAAATCGTTTCTGTTGCGCATTGTTACATAAAAAAAATATGTTTCTATAGTAGAAAAATGGAACAAAATCAACACACAAAATATTCAAATTACTCACAGGATACGTATAGTAGGCGAAGGAGACAGTGGAACACCAGCTTTGAGTGCGAAAAATTCAGTTGCTGTTTTGATAATTTGAAAAAAAAAAAAAATACTGAAATGCTTGTAAAGAAGGATAATGAGGAGCACGGCTCAGTGATCGGTGTAGGAACGGCTTAGAAAATTAAAAAATAAAAAAAAAAAAATAAAACAAAATTGGTTCACCTCACGATCGTGAGGATCAAAGAAAATGACTTGTTAATTTTTCTATATCTTTTCATTTCAAAGAGCTTAGATTGCGGAAGAGTGCGAAGAAAGCTTTAACCTTCTCGGACACACCTACTCACGACGTTAATGTACATTTTTAAGGTAAACCACATGCCGTAAAGCATCTGTGAAACTCACCCACATAAGATGCCAGTTTTGCTTAGGTTAATAGCCTTAAAACTCGAAGAAACTGCCACTTTTAACAGCGACGAAACTTACTCTCCACTCCAGCTCGGTTCCATTTCGGATCCCAGCTGGAGTGGGCAAATAATCTTGAAAAAGAAGAAAAGAAAATCTATTAAAATACGACGATTATTTGCGTGAATTAGTTTAGAAGCACGTCACCACTGCCGCGTTTAATCACATCGCTGATATGTAACGTCACGTCATCGTCACGTCCATATCACGTCACGAAAAGTAACCGAGCAAGGCAAACAATGACCCTAATTTGCGTTTCTTCACCGAACCCTCATTTATAGGACTTATCGAACGTAATTAAACGATAACTGCCTTATATAAGATGTTTCAGTAAGTAATACATTTTTATAGCCAGACGTAGGTGATTACAACTTTTGTATATACTAACGATACAAAACAAAAAAGAAAAAGAAAAAAAAAAAACAAGAACACAATAATAATATCACAATTAATACGAAACCTGCAGCGGTGTAAATACGTACATTGTATGATAAGTATGGAACTTTCCAGGTTATATCTTCATAGACCTTAACTAGGTAGATAACGAAATTTTTAACCTAGATCGTAAGTAAGTCTAGCGTAAGTAGGAAGAAATTTTTGTAAAAATGTAAAACAATTGAACAGTTCGCCAATTGCCTTCCAAAGTAAGATTGAAAATAAAATAACGAAATTAATTTCTATTGAATTTTATTTCTTAACCACCCACCTTACAATAAATCCTCCAAAAAATTTAAACTTTCAGTTTTCAAATAAGCAGCTCTTAGGTATTACGTAAATAGCAGACATTTATTTCTGAATCCGGATTTTAGCGAAATAAAATTGTTTTATGAGCTGAACTGGCGGGAAGCGATAATAAATATACGAAAAGTAATAAAAACAAGTCAAGAAGAAATTTTATATTTGTTAAATTATAAACATCATTAAAATTTGTTACTTTCATGCGAGAGGACTAAGAGGTTGTTTATAAACAATTTTAACGTTTTTAAAATTGTACAATTAAATTTTCTTGAGAAAGTGCAGTAATTCTTTCGGTTTTTCGAAACCAAGTATTATTTTTCCGCCGAATATTTTGCAAATGGTCTAGGGCTAATTTTTCCTAGTTGGTAGGATTTAAAATAAAAAAATTTAATATACTTTCTTCTAATTTTATTTATATCGTTTAATACAAGCTACAAGAATAAAAGAAAACAAGCGTAAATTAAATTAACAAATGTAAATTTAGACTAAGCCCAAAGACTATAATTAGGGCTAAAATAAGGAAAGCTAGGGAAGGAGAAAAAATAAGGAAAAGAGCAAATAGATAGAAACAGATATAAAATCAAAAAAGGCAGACCCCTCTTCAGGTCAGGGGAGTGTTTGAGGGAGGTTTTATCAAAATGAAAATCAAAGAAGATGAAGTCTAGCTAGCTTTGCGGAGCATTCTCCTGAGAATTAAAATTCTAAATTGTAAAATAAATAAATAGAATTGGTGTTGATGGAAATGTGATGTAGAAAAATGGGACAGTCAATAGAGCTGGTAAGAACTTGGTGGACGAAAATTACATCAGCGACATTACGATAAGTTCATAGAGATTGAGACTTGATTAATTTCAGACGGTCCTCATAAGGAGGTAGGTTTCGGTTGTCAGCCCAAGGAAGGCCACGTACAGTTTCAATCCTGTTAATTTGGCTGGTAGGTTGACGAGACCTGTCAGGCGTATTTAAGGAGAGACCTAGCACAAAACAGAAAACATTTTACAAAGCCTAGAGCTGAGTTGGATTTGTTTATGATGTGATCGATATGAGGACGGAAGTTGATTTTGCAATCACACATAACACCAAGATCACGCAAGGAACTGATAGATGGAAGAGGTGGTAAAAAGTATCAATAATTAAAATGATAACTTCACTTAGGGTATGATCTTGAGTAACATTAATTTTTTGATACGAGTTTTAGTTTAGAAGTTCCTGCGAATTTTTACCCCATGTTGACGTCATTGTCATAAAAGTTAAAGGACAGTTTTTACAGATTTAGACGATTTTTCCCTATACTCGTAAATGCGTGAGTGAGTCGGACAGGTTTACGGCTTTTCATTCTAGACGGTTTTGACATGCAATATTTTGAGTGTAATTTATCAGAACCTTATATCGTGACTTTTTTCTAATAGTTGTAAAAATGATAGATAGTGAATCAAAATAAATTATGTTATTTGTAACTTTCATAACATTCGTCAGGTAATCTTTTAAAATTTGGGGAGGTCGGGGCTAGTTTAGCATAAGGGCAATTGAAATATCTCGAAATCTAAGCAACGCATCATGAAGTTGTAAATACCGGAAAAAAGGGTGTGAGGGAGGGGAACACCTCAGGCAATTAACTGTTGTCGCCCCGCGAACAAATAAGGTGCGCGTACGTTTTGTTTATTTTTTCATCAAAGAATAAAAAAGAAGATTCTGGTTATTTTTCACCTGGGATTTTCCAAGAAATGTTTGTTTTTGATTTTGTTTAAACAGAGAACAAAACTAATTCTGTCCGTTTCTCAACTTACTCCACCCATTAGGTAAGTTGAGCAACACGAAATGACCTTTATGACAATAGCCTCTATGTAAATTACATTTAAATAGGACATATTTTTGGAGACGTTTTTATTCGGCTAAAAACGACAATTCTAAGGAAGTAGTAAGACGTAAGTATGAAGTAAATCGCATGCAACGTTTACTATTAAAGATACGTACAATAGACTAACTAAAAAATTTCTCAACTAGCCCAGAATTAAAACAAATAAGCGGAGAAAATTGGCGCAAATGTTGTCTGCTGGTTTTGACAACGATGATGAGAAGTCATTATTAATTTGCAAATCTTATAAGAAAACTATTAAAATTTTTAATTTTAAATAGGGCAGAAATGACTAGTTTTCTTTCGATATATTTTTTACTATATATTTTTTTATCTGTACTTTGTCGTACCTCAATAAATTAATTTAGCAACGCTGAAACCACTCGACAGAATTTTTAGAGACGTGGATTTCTGCATTATCTTGTTGAAATATTACGTCTCGATCGTCAACAATATCCCCCAAATGTGGCATTAAGACGTTCACCAACATTTCGTAATATTTTTCCGAATTCATTTTTTGGGATCATATAGCAGAGTTTCTGGCGAGTTTTAACTGCATTCGTTTGCTGTTTTGTCTGACTAATTTTCAAATATCTTATTACCAAATTATACAACGTTTCTTATTTAATTATTATAAAATATGAAATTCTCTTTCTACATATTTCTGTTGCGAAGAATTTCATTGCAACAATTCTGTTACTCACTGCAAGATCCGTGAATTGCAAGACTCGTAATGCATTCATCTCAGCGCGGCCATAATTTACACTTCGTCTATTTTTTCGATTTTATTCGCTGATAGTGTTTTTGAATGCGGCCCAGGTACGCCCAGGGGGTAGTGGGTGGCTGTATCACTCGATGGCAATAAATAATTGCGCTGCGCCACCGCACCGGAACAAAAGCGTCGAATCAATCACTGCGAGACGCCACTCTGAGCGCCAAGAACATCGCTCGCATCAAAGGTCTTTCGGTTCGATATCTTGGCTCTGGAACCCCAAGACGTTTGCCGTTTCTGCCAAGAAGCACGTCGTGCGACACCGGCCAGAGTGGCTACGTTCACCCACCCGTTGTTCACCGGAGCGTGCTACATTTGCGGTACCGTCGCCCCGCTAATGGCTGACGGCACGGCACGTCTTCGCCAGCGAACACGGAAGGATTTTGCTTTTTTGTGTTTTTCGCCGAAACATGTCACAGTAAATTTGAATTGAGTGGCTCTTCACGGACGAGTTAATTGCTGCAGCGCGAACGTCTACGGCACGACCTCCACGTCGAGAATTGCGACGGAGGAGACGACTCATCGCCGGTCATGAGAATGATCATAATCAAACGAGAAACTAATTGCTTCTCATGGGCTTTTTTTAAGTGTGCTCATTTTCCGCGACCACATGTAAGATAGCCGGAAGGGAGGTTTCCTTGTTTCACTTGACGAGAGCGGTACACACTCGACTCAATATCGATTTAGTTTACGCCAGAAAACCAGAGAAAATTTCAGCGAATTCACTGGCATTTATCACTCAAGGGGTCTAAAGTAATTATGATGATTTTCTAGCATAGAATGAGAGCACTCTTGGGACTATTAGGGTCAACAAATCTAGTCCGATATAATAGCAGATTTCGATTTGTACTATCTTCAAAATTGTGAAGGGAAATTATTTTTCACCATATCGTGTATCTGTAGATTTTCCTTCCCTCATGATAAATTTTATAACTGATTTCATTTTTGTTTTAGTATTATCTCACTGAATCATTTAAATCCAGATAGTCTAAGCCACTTGTAATAAGAATCTGGCTCATGTATCGTAACTATCTACAATTTGATGGCATTTCTCGTACGTGTGATTTTAATTTTATGTCCAGAAAATGTATTACGTCTCCCAGACGTTGTTAAAGTGCAAAAGATTAAACCAAACATTTCAACATATTTAAAAAATATATAGAGGTTTTAAGAATCACAAATTTTAAATCTGTTGTTAGTATTTATTTATTTATTAATCACTTAATACAAGCTACTAAGAAAACAAAAAGTTTACTTAAATAATGTAATAAATTAGAAAACAATAACTAACTAAGTTTTGGACCAGTGAATTGGCCGCTTAGATTATGCAATTATATACCATTGGAGTACTTTTTGTGGGGGTAAGTCAAATCTATTCTTTATGCCGATAAACCAGCATCGATTCAAGCACTAGAAGACAACATCACATATATTATCGGTGAGATACCAGCAACTATGCTCGAAAAAGTCACTAAAAATTGGACTTCTCGTATGGACCACCTGAAACGTAGTCGTGGCCAAGATTTACATGAAATAATCTTTAAAAGTAAATGGCAAGGATTGATTTTTGATCTCCAATAAATATGTTATAACTTTTTCCAATTTTTCTGCGTGGTATATTAATAAATTTAGTTCATTTAGAAATATATTAACGTTTGTTTGTCATTTCGTACATCTTTCGATGGAGGTATAGTAGACGTGCCCACTTAATTGTCGTGCACAGTACATAATATTTTTTTTATTAATTTTAATTTTACAATAAAAAAGCCCAGGCAATTAAATACCATCACCACTAAATACATTCTCAATGAAATAGCAACAATACCTGGGTGAAAATAAATGGTAATCTTTCAAAAAGCGGTGGTTATTCAGAATTGACTTTCTCTATTCAATAAAAGTTAAACAAATTCTAGGAGTTTCATGTTTATTTTTACATAAACAAAATCTTCTTAATTTCAATAAGATGCTTTAAATTTAGGAGGAATTCCTCAAAACTAAAAACAAAAACAATTTATTATCCGTGACCGCGCAAAGACCATGATACTCGTAGATATAGAATTTATAGAAGGTTCATGTTCGATCTCCAAATCTAACTAAATATTTCTTAATACAGTTGAGAGGCTAAAAATTAAAACTGGTAACTTACCTGAATAAGTATTAATGATGTTCAATTTTTCGTTCTGTGAGTTTCAAATTTATGGCACATAAGTGAATTTTCTTAAGAACAACTTTTGAACAAGTGCTGCTGTTTGCGTTGTTCCTATTTCTTAATGTTTTCCTTAAAAAATTCACCAATTTATCTAACTATGTACATTAGAAGGTAATTGTAACTACTTTGGCAAGTAATTTCCCTGGTATGTACTATTTTGTGAAACTTTTTCTTAAACTAAAGAGATTTAGTGAACTATCTTTACACACAAATTCTCAACCAAACACGTTCTGAAAGGAACATCATTTTTAAGCCAACTTTAAAAAAGAGGAATGACAGTCCTGAACTTACTTTTCAAACATTCATCTATTGTATTTAAATTAGTTAAAGTTTTTAGAAGATCAATTTGGAATTTTCATATGTAACAATTGTAATTGTTATCGTTTAACAATGTAAATATTGTTTACAATCTTTTAAATATCTTATTTTTGAAGTCCAACACTCGTACTAATAATACTAAATAAACTGTCGGAAATTTCATATATTAAGTAGTTTATTTTCCGTTAAAACGTAATATTAAGAAAACATGTTCCTGTCAGAATAACGTCAATTGAGCTGATAAGTAAACGCCTCTGCATTGCATATGTTTTCCATTTCGAACAACTTTTTTCACTGCCAAGTGCAAATTATTTTACGATTTCAAATACTTTTTCACGTAGGTTGTACAATATAAAACAGTTTGCAGTTTATGTAGGTACCTTTCAGGCAATATCGACTTCATACCATGCCCCTCTACATAATAATTTTCAACACGCTTTGTTAACTCAGAGAGTCTAATTAAAGCAGTAATAAATCTTAGAATTTTAATTGAATATGATTTGCAGACTCAAGAATTAAAACCAGAATCAGACTGATTGTGCTTTTAATGATAATTGAAGGCAAAGAAAACTCAAGTAGGTATTTTATTGCTATAAATATGAAATTTTATTGCAAATTAAGATTAACAATTTTATTGTTTAGTTTGCTTTTGTAAAAACAGCACGATGTTTATAAATGGGTTCGCTCTATAAAGCGTATTATACGCTGTCTGGAATACAATGTTAAATTATACAAACAAAAACTTAATTGGCTTTATTCAAGGATGATTGATAGGAGATATTAATCAAAATCATGCTAAATTCTAACAATTTGCTGCTGAATCTGCGCAATCCTTTTGCGCAATTAATTTTTTTTTTATTATTCTGGTACAGGTCCCAGCCGCCAAAAATGACTACGTAAAGGTAAAGGAACCGGTTATAGCAAACTCTGCAGGCAATGTTTAAGAAAACAACGAGATTTTCGTACGCCGAACATTTATAATCCAGTTTTATGTAGCTCTTTGTAAAACTGAAAAACTGACTCAAATAGAAATCAGCTATTTTAAGAAAAAATTTTCCCTTTTGTCTTACACAAGAAAATTACATGCAATTCTAGAGGACAAGGGGCAAGCATGCAAGATACTCTTGAGCTCGTCTTTTCGTGCAGCAAGATTTTGCCAAGTGCATTTTTAGCTGTAAAACTTGAGCGAATCGCTGAAAATACCACAAGATGACATCATGGGGCATTTTAGTCGACCGCCTTGTTTTATGTTGAATTTTATTTTGTCGTTTTGCCGAAGGTGTGGAGCAAGAGTTAAGCCATCACTTCGAGGAATCCACAGAATATTGGTCCGATGGAGCTGACCGCCCCGCGTCGAACCGACTTCGAGGCAACACAACCGCGAAGGTTGCCCGCACGAATCCGGAATATGTCTATTAATTCGCTGCCAAATATGAGATCCAAGTTCGGATGTATTGTGTGCATCTGAGGGCAAAAAACCAACAAAACTCAGAGCACCGTCGAGGTGTACTCTTATCTTTTTGCCATTTTATCTTTTCTTTTCCTTTCGATTATTCGCTAAGAAAGCTCAGCTTTTATAGTCGCGAGCTTGAACAGGCCGCCTAAACCAGCTTGGGTGCTGTTTGTTTGAAAAATTGTTTTCTGATTGATTGTCGGAGGTCTTGTTTTTTTTGATTATGTATGGACTGCGATATTCGTGCCTAGAATGGATGGGAAACAGACAGACTGAAATCCCGAAATGTTGTTGAACTTCGCGCAGTAGTCGCTCATTAATTTTTAAAGCAACAAATTATCACGACAGATTATTTAGCCACAATTTCAGAAATGTTAGAATAATTTCTAGCATTTGGACATTCCTACGGTTTTATTTTATTCCATTCAGTATTTGTTTGGCCAACCCTAATATTTTTAAAAATATCAACTTTAGCTAATAGTTTACAAAAGTATTAGAAATATTAAAATTATAAAAGTAAAATGATTAAAAAGTACACTGGTCCTAAATTGCCTTCCTGATCAAAGTTAATGTTCGTTTAAGCATATATTTAATTTTACAGTCCTCATAAATACATGTAATTGAGATTCGCGAAGTCTCTATAGAAATGTACATTTCTCTCTGAATTCATAGCCTATTTATGATATTTGTTATTAAATTTTTTATTTAACGATAACTTGAACAGTTAAGGTATGTTGGTATATCATACAAATATAAAACTGTATTGCGCAGAGACTTCACTAAAAGCATACAAATTGTCAATTATTTTAGGTGTATGTTAACCCTTAATAACTTTTTATTAAAGTAATATTTTAGTAAGATTCCCAGTGGAAATTGAGGAATCTATTGCATCGGTAACACATGTTTTCATGCATGCTTAAGAGGAAATGGAAAACGGAAGAGATAACGAACGAACATTTTCCAGAACAGCAGAAAGCAACGTGCGACTGCGTATTGCGTGATTTAAGTTACCTTTTTTCTTTTTTTCCTTTTCATTGTTAGTTCAGGCTTAGTTGGAGCAACTAAGGGGGTACCTGCTACCATTTACCGCCAATGACATTGCAATATAAAAGTCATGGATGTTGTATTGTAAAAAAGATCTGTTTCTCATTACAAGTAAATAATACAACATCAAATGCGTAAGTAATTCATGTCCCACTGGATTTAGGATTAAAAAATTGTAGTACGATCTTTTATTATAAACAATTTAGTTTTTCAATTTTCTTATAACTTTTGTTTTATTCTAAAAATTATTTAAAATTTGTCATCCTCCCTACTACTAAAGAATAAATAAAAAACTTGCACTTGACCAATTTATTTTAATGATAGGTACCTATGCTTAAATTTATATATAAAATAAATGCATTTATTTCCGTGCTAGATGAATTCCGAAATTTCTTGGTTTAAATTAATATGAAAATATGCATGTGATTGCTGTTGGTTCGTTTAAGAATTTTAGTTTTGTTGAAAATGAAGTTCCATTCAAAATAATTTTCTGCACGAAACACCAAATCAAAGTGTTTCACACTTAACTATCTTTTTAAAATAATCAATTGTCGCGGTGGAGTGCAGTTATAAGTCATGGAAGACAGAAGAGTATCTTTGTTTTTTTCGTTTATTTATTTATTTTTTTTTATTTTGCAGGCATCTCACGATTTCTTATTTTCAATTATCTCACCGTCAAAAGGTCGCTTGTAAGGCGCATTGCGATTTTCTTGGATTTGCTCCAACCGTGGCGACAACATAGCAGTTGTTGCATGCTCGGATTCACGTACGTTGCGTGAGAATGCATGTTACAGTAATCCCCAAGGGGTAAATGACTGTGGCTTTGCGCTATCATCGAAAAGCCACCTAAAATCATAAGGTCAAGGCGATTGCATTCGACTTAAGCAAACCTTTCCCCGCACTCAAGATCGCTCTAATCGAATCCATGTAGAAGTGGATTTTCACATTCCTCTGCTCTTTAAAATGTCAGATACTGTCCGGTTCAAGAAGATAGATAAAATGCATAAGAATGAATCTGTGCCATTTCGTCAGACTGTTGTACTGCTTTTTTGCAAGAAAATCTGAATACCTTTCCCCCGCAACGTTCGTTCACAAACAAAAGACTTAAGCGGCAAACTCGGCAATTATTCTGCCCCGTGACGAGCTTTCTTGTGTTTGTTTTCCAGTATCTATCAGTTGTACCGTTATTTTTCTGATAGAATTAAAAAGTGATAGAACCCAATCACTTAAGCTCCAAATTCGGCGGATTGAGCTGTTTTGAATGGGATGACTCCACTCTGAATCGTTAAAATTTTTCTCAGATTCGACGACTAACTTGATTTCTTGCAAAAAAAAAAGGAGCCCACCCAGCGAATTGCTCCTAAATGCTGAGGCCGAGTCGGGCTTAACTTAAGCGAGCAGTTTTCGCCTACTTTGGAATAAGCTCAGTTTGGCGAGAGCGAGTTCTTGGGCGGCCCACGTAATAACTATCTTAAGTATCTTTACTTTGTTATATTTGCCCACATCCGCGACTGCCCTCGGTCTGCAGACATGGGTCGTTTTGGCCGTATACGCTGATTTGCCCACCGCAGCGTAGGTACGCTCCTACCTGCCTTACCTAACTCAGTCGAGCAGAAAGCTTCCAAACACAGATACAGTGGCTCAAAAAATTTTCAAGTAGGTATCAAAATTCCTGCAAAAATCTTTCTTTTACTTAATTTAGAAAATAGCCAAACATTAAACTATTTATTTAAAAATAAGAAAAGGTTTAACTTAAGTTGTGGAAAAAGAGATACAAGTTATAAGATAAAGATAAAAAGGTATTTGTTATAAAATTTTTTAATTTATTTTTATTGCTAGTAGTAGCTGAGGAATAGTTAGAGATTAGAAAAAATTAGGGTTTTTATCGTCGTAGAGCCTATTCAAGTATATTTGTTACTACCTATGAATCACAGCAATAAAAATATATCAAAATTTAAATAGTTTTCTAAAAAGTAATTCATACATTTTTATTTATTTGAAAGAATGGAATTTCAATCCTAATTCAACAGGATATGAAAATTTTACAATAGAATTTAAAAATTTATTTGACTAAGTTTGAGATCAAACACCGATTATAGTGATCTAAATTTAAAGGACCTCAAACCCATAAACTTTAACTTTTAGAGATTTTTTCATTATTCGCACTTTAGTACTTGAGATTACGCATTTTTTGGAGCCACTGTAGTTACTTTGGCACCTACATCACCTGGCTCAGTCGTGCAGAAAGCAGAAAGCTCGCGGCACAGACAGGTAAAGTAAGGTATATGACCACACCGCCGTTGCATCTCCATCTCGCCGTGGTCGCGACTCGCGAGTTAGATCAGCAGGCAACCGCGGCTTAATCGCGAGTTAGTAGGGGACAGGTATTCGAGGTGTTCGGTAGAGACTGCGCGCGAACCAGCGACTTTTCATCACTTGTGAATGTGTTCGTTATTGAAGACCTGCCATTAGTGTAGTTAGTGAGTGTGTTTTGTGTGATATTTCTTTTGTAAACCCTAATTGTTCGGCCAGCCTGTGATTTTTCTATTGAATACAGTTCGATACCAAAGCGAAAAGTCCTAATTGCCCGATCCCGATCCCGATCACTGTCCAAATCCTGCAACAGAAGTTGTAAATTTGCTGAAATCACTGCTCGATGTCGATGAGCTACCCACCAATGTGTTAGTGTGACGATAATACACATCCGCAGGGATCTCAAGGTAATTCACGAAACCCACCACCTTTGATTTGGATATCGAATCAACTTCGAATGACTCAACTATGAAAAAGGTTTTTACATTTTCGCTATTTCTTGTTCCAATGCCCACGACGAACACGGCATATAGTGGTGCATTTTATGATAATTTGCAATGCCTGTCATCTGTGCGGAAAATCAAATAAAAATCGAAAAGAAAAGCGGCGCGCGCTACGAAACGAGTTACGCCTATTGTAGCCCGCTGAGTTGCCGCCGTGCCGCCGCTCGCGTCCGTCGCGAGAGGCTTTTGTGCGCCGATTATGAAACGGGGAGTTATGGAGCGTGGGCAATCGCGGCAGCGGCTCAAGTTGCAGATGAAAAATCCTTGATGCCATAATCGCTGCAGAGTAGACGCGGACTGGTTTTGGTTTGTCCACTGGCTTTTCGCGTTCCTTAGTTGTCTCAAAACGGAGCCACTTCGGCTTCTACTGAAGTTTTCGCTAATTAATCCATAGAAAGTCTTACCGACTGTTCGACTGAGGCTTCTGCTGCTTATTTTGCTCTACCTGACTAACTTACCTTAGTACATATGCGACGAGAAACTCGCATTTTTAGTGAACTAAATTGCAGGGTACTTTCACAGAAAATGTTTGATGCTTTCAACTGGGGCTTGTTTTGAAATTGGCTAATTAAGAGGACAATCGAGGTAGAAAATAAGTCAGACTTCAGTCAGCTGGCTTTCTTCAGAAGAGTCTTCAAAGTCTTTACAAATTATGAGGTCGTTGATATTTATTTCTAAAACACTGGTAGCCTATACTATTAATTGAAATTTTAAACATTTATGCTTACTCTAGATTTATATTTTTAGATGAAATGATTAAAAATCCGATCAAAATAACATATGTACTAATACACCCTATTTTTTAGTTAGAAAGACCACACAATCTACTATCCAAAAGTTAAAGAGCTTTCTTAAAACTTTATTAGTACTTACTTAAAACACTTGATTAGTTACTTAGCACTTTTACTTATTCCACATCTTCGATATAAACGATAATCCTTACATTTCATATCAAAGGGATACTGCAATACTCGAGTTGGTAATATGAAAATATGAAATATAATAGTCGAATTTACTATATAAAATTATATAATATATAATATAATAATCATATATGAAAACTGCTATACTCGAAGCGTAAATAACTAAGTTATCTCTTCGTTCATTTAAAATTCATTAAGTTGGACTTGCTAGTATCCAACCACACATCCAATGCTAATAAACATTATTCTAATTTTAAAAAGGTAATAGGGAATTTACTGAGTTACAATGGCTGACAAACGATTTTTTGGTCTAAATAATGGCGTTTTACAGTTCTAGGTTTTTTGAAAGTATCTAATTAATCAATGATATATTATATCGTTATATTATACAGCCTCAAAAAGAAAAATTACTTATATTCAAAACACGAAAAAGCAAGTTTTATTTACAATCTTACAAGAGAAGGTAGTAGTAAAACATCACTACTATCAATCCGAAAAATGGAAATGATTTTGTAATAGCCAGACTGTTGACGTAATCGTGTAATATTGATTTATGTATCATTTTCTACAAAAGAACTAAGACTCATACACATTCATAGACTTAATATAAAAATATGTTTAAGAAAACGACTGCTCATCAACTATAAAATTCTCAGTTCAAATAGGTACGTAAATTGAATTCTACTAGAAATAATAGACGCTATTTTATGACTTTGTGGGTGGCTTTCATATCAAAAGATTAAAATTGTATCTCCTTCATTAACTGGTTGAAAATTACATCTTTAAAACCAGACACTTAGGTTCGGATGCAGCAAGTAATAAATAATAAAGTTATGAGCATCGTAACGCGATCCCTCAAGGGCATTTTACTATCAGAATAAAGTTATGGCCAGTTGATTGTAGTCATAAATTATATTATGAAAAATTCAATTATCATTTTCTTTTTGTCACCAGTTAACTGAATTATTTAAATTGGTTTCAGTGACTTACATATTTAATAGAGATTAGTTTATCGCTTCTCTAAATATACCAAAGTAAAAACTATTTTTTAATTTTCTATTCTATTTTATAAATGGTTATTTTAAAGTTTCTTACTAGCCTTGTTTGAACATAGTCAGTAAACGGGAATATAACATCATATATTTTTTAATAAATAGCAATTCAAATAAATTAAGGTTATTTTTAAAAAAGTTAAACACAAAAAGGAATCTCTAAGTTGATATACAAATTACACGCCCATTGAATATTATTGGGTAATTCAAAATCATCCTTAACTAAGAGCTAATCGATCGCATTCATTGAATTATAAATCAAGTGAAATGATTTGGAAGGACTTCATAACTTTCAGTTAATTTAGCTAGTTATAAAGAAAATGATTTTTAAATTAACGTAATCTAAATAAAATAAGTTAAAACGAAATATTATTTACATTACAACTGTCTGCAGAGTCAGTCTATTGTAGCTTTATAAAATCAATACAAGCACTTCAATTATATTCTAATTTCCGTCACGCAAATCTCTTTTTGTGCCAGCTGCTGCTGCCTAATAATTATTTGTTGTGCATAATTTTTTGCTTACAATCTGTCATTGCGTGGGAGATTATGAGATAAATTAACTTGACAATGTCTTTTACTCCAAGATGAGAACGCCTTACATCGGACAATCAATCTGCTGTTATACCCTACCCACATACCTTTTGAAGTCAACTGTTTTATTCAGGTGCTCAAGTCAATTAAGCGGTATTTTAAAATATTTGGTTTTATGGCTTATTTGTTCTTAAATTCTAAAAATAAGATTAACTGAATACATTCCTTGGTTCGTTGTCATTTTATTAATGCTTACTTATGAGACACCTTATAAACTGGTTTAGCGAAATAGTAATTTGTGTACAATGAAGATGAGAACACGAAAGTTTAATGTGAGACTAAAAACCTTAAAAACTTATTATTTTATATATTGTAAATATACGAAGGAGATATTTTGAAGGCTTTTTTTATTAAAATTTGATATTTTTTAATTAAAGTATGACCGGTATGATTTTAAAGTATTAAGTCCGAGTAATGAACTTTCATTTTTAATTAACACATTGACTAACGCATTGCCCATATTCGGGTGACGGCAAATAGCTGAATACGTTGCTGGAAAAAACGCAGCAGTCAACGTATTTAAAAAAACAGAGTTTTTTTTTATAAAACCTTTAAAATGAAATTTCATAAATATTATAAATTATTACACATACATATAAGAAATAATTAGTAGTAGATTCAAACAAATACAAATGTAATTTACAATTTTGGACCGCGCTCTGGTGGTCTTTTGAACAAATTTTTTTTTGTTTTACATTGAATTAATTTACAAGTTGACCTAAAAGAAATTCATGTGTTTAAGAAACATTTTAAAAGTGAAATGATCTTTTGACCCACTCAAAAATCATTGTTAAAATCAAAAGTTCTCATCCTGTAGTTGTTTTAGTACGCTGAGGACGGGAATTTATAGTATTTTGCGAGTTACTATTCGATAATTGTTTATCTGTATTTAAAAGGCAAAGACAAAACAGTTCAGTACCTTTTCTCCTCTGTTTCTCAGCTGATTTTCTTTCCTTTTTGTTTGGTAACTATTAACGAGCTTTAGCGTTATCAATAAAACCATTATTTATTATTGTTCATGTTAGCGTTCAGAGCAATTGAATAAAAATTTCTTAAGAAAGTTCCTAACATTTTCATAAATTCTTGTTACTTACCTTTGACTTTAATAAAGTTTTTCACACATAACGTCAAAATAATTCGATTGAATTTTTCAAATCTATTTGAACGCAAGATATATATAGTATTATAGAAATATAATAATGTGTTATTCTGCTTCGAATCAACGTTTTGTGAGTTTGTTCATTTGCATTAGCGTTTTGAACTCTCAATTGATTATTTTATTTTTTTCAATAGTAATTAGAGTGGCATGAACATTTTTATTTTGATTTTCTTTGTTTCAGGATCAGAACGTTATTTGGGATCGAATTTCGACCACTGGACGAACACTAGTAACATTTAAACTATGTGACTTAATTATTTTCAAAATCAATAGACTTCTATTCTGGAATCTTTTTAGCCCTTAAAGGGTATCACATGGGTGAAATTTCACCCCAGACAAGTTCTCTTGTCAAATTTTAGAAAGACCTAATGGTTTTTAACTCTATTTTTCTACATGCATTTATAAAGTCGGTGCAAAAATAAAATTATCATGAAATATTGAATTTAAGAATCCTAATAATATATTTAATTGAATTTAATGGTTTTTATTACATTTAAAAGATATATACCATAAATGTATATTGGGGTGAAATTTCACCCATGATAGCCTTAACGTAATTTATTTGGATGATATCTTTAAAGGGTTATCACAGATATAATTACTTTTATCGATTTACTACAAAGATAGCCACGTTACGTGTAACAATCAGAGAAATAACATACCAAAAATTTAATAATATTACATTGGCTATTTTTACTATTTATTTCATTTTAAATTTTAAGAACGATAATAATAATTTAGACCTACGAGTACAACGAATGGAAAAAGAAGGAATTATAGAGTGATAATAATTCCGCATTACTTGTTTCTGGTAATTTATTAACGTAAATTTAAAATAGACCAAACAAATTTGAATTTGTTTGCCTTAAATTCAGATTATGATTTTCGGAAGTAAAACCAGCGGTTTTCCTGCCAATTCTACAGCATACCTGTGGAAGTAACGCAAACAAGCATCAAATTCGCCTGGAAAAAAGTTATTATATTAAGTCAGGGGAGAGATTATTTGTAAAATTCATCCGACCATCACTACATAAACCTCACCTGCGCCGGAGTCGCACATTCGTTGAAGCGTTTTTCGCTATAAACATAAAACTGAGTGCGGTAGTTTGCCCTCACGAACATACCAAAACTTCCGGCTATCGACAGTCGCTAGCTGTTAGCCAGCATAATTTCCTTCGGTATCGTTAAGTAATTTAGCAATCGTCAGTGCAAATTAGCAATTTGCATTTTTTAACACTTAACAAAAACTTGCTCTTCCCTATTGCACTAACAAGTGCAAATATTCCCGGATGGGGGCTTGTACTTAAAACTGATCCCCGTTCCTACTTCTCTCGGGCTAGTTTTCTTGGAAAATAATAGACAAGGTGGATTCGCACACCTGACAATATGGTCGCAAGTCCTCAGATCTTTTGTTTTTTAGGTGAAAAACAAGTGCCCGGGGGAGGGAGGCATCAGCGCATTCCACACCAATGATCGTATCCGATTTAGTCGGAATCCACTTAATAAGATGACCAGGGAATTGGACTCGCGGAATTTTGTAGTGACGAGCTAATGATCGATGAATCAGTGCGCCAGGCCGTGCAGCTGCCGTGCTTCTCACGCAATTGGCGCGCACTCGCGCATTTTTGCGGTGCGCAATGCGCGGTGCGACGGTTCTGGACCAGATCGCGGCACAAATCGCGGGCAGGTGGTGAACTGAATAGCCAAAGGTACGGTCGTGCTCATGGCCAGCGATGATTTTATGATGATGCCGCCAACTCTCGTTTTTGTCTGGCTCTTTTGATTTTGTCGTTTAATTGAGGCAAAGATCATTTCAGCCGGAATTGCTCGGATGTTAATTGCTTCGGGCGCTCCGTACTTTGATATGTTACCTGGCCGAGCCGGTCTGCCAGGTGTATGCTAGATATAATTATCGATTAAAAGAAGTTTTAATGCTTACTATAAATGCTTACATAAAATATTCTACGACTTTGATAGAGTTAAAAATCTAAATTATACCTTCCCGATTTTCCAACACTGCCAGGAATTTACCTGATATTATCTTTTAAGCAAATTGAAAAGGCTTCGAAGACGATTTTAAAATACCTCAACTCAGATATTGATTTTCTTCGAATCGAATTATTTTGAGCATTCGATTTTTATTTAAGTACATCCATCAATCAAATTTATCACGGAAGTCACAATAAATACTTTTTGTGTACTATCTGCTCCTCTTCCCCTTGTATTACAATAGCCTTTTTTACCATTTTGTATTGATGTATTTGTATTTGTACAAAAGGAATAAGTACTTTATTAGATTTGGGCTGTAATTTAGAATTTATCAAAGAAAACCTTTATAAAATTTACTATACATTTTAATTGAATTTAATAAGACTTTATCGAGTTCTTTTGCTTAAGACGCTCACAGGAAAACATTCTACTAGAAATTCAAAGAAATAATAATATAATTGTTAATTACAACTCATGTCATTTAGAAATATTTGTACAAAATAAGAAAATCAAAGAGAATTAGTTCGATTTCAAATTAGATCTCGAACTTTAGTAAATTATTTTTACTGCAAATTGAATTAGATCACAATTAGCTTATTTATTAAATGTATTGATTGATAAAGATTAAGTTAAATATATTTCAAATACTGTGAATTCTCTTTAACCCTTATTTGCCACACTGGGGTAATAAAATACCCCAGGCTTTTTTTTCCTAATTTTAAGTACCTAGACGTTAGGTGAGAGGGTCTATAGTGACATCTGTCAATTGTTGTACAGTCTAACTAAATTTTAGGCCTAATAGTTAAAGTATAGTTAGTTTGTGTTTCACGTAGGATATGAATCTACCCCAGTGTCAGTGTGGCAAGTATGTGCACTGTTCCCTAATTGGGGATTACAAATTTTGTCATTATTATTCTTTTTTTATTAATTCTTCTAATATTAAAAGTTAATTTATAAGTAAAACTATTATCTACCATATATTCATCAATTTGAGCTATAATCTATCCAATCGTTAGTATTCTATTTTAACATGACCGACGTTTTTAGATCAATATTTACCATGTGGAATTTTTAATGAAAACGGAATGAGGAGCATTTTTAAAATTCATCGCGAGAAATAATAGTCGAAGAGCTATTGAGCGATTGAGAGTTGAAACTTACAGAAAGGATAAAAGTTTGTAATAAAAATGAATATTCCTCTTTAAAGCTGGCTATGTGTACCATTGCCGGACAGCCAGGTGTGCTCGTAAATATTGAACTAACAATCCTGCAGGTTTTAACATTTATCAAAATCTAAAAGTAAATCGCTGAATAGTTCAGCTATAAGAGGTTTGTTGTGGAATTCATTTATCGTGTATATCACAAAAAGACTCATTTTTAGACTACTAACTAACTGACTAACTTTAACTTTTAACAGGTAGATGTGACCCCTATCTACGTGAACGCATCGTTTTTTGTTTTACAAATGCAACTATCAATGATCAACATGCCACATTTATTTCATTTTAACTTTGTATACTTTAAAGAAATTCATAGAAAAACGATCATTTTCGATGTGCTTGAATTGATATGATCCCAAAATAGGTGATATGATCGCAGAGTACCTTAGGCTTATTTGATCATAAAACTGTATTTGTTTTTAAAATTTTCACGCTATGAAATGCTTCATATGAGCCGTCCATAAATTTCTGTCAGCCTCTGTTAGTACAATCAAATAGGTAGGACTTTTATTGACTATTTACCTATGCTAATTGTAAATAAGAAATCTGTAAAATTCCAAATGTTTAATGACTTTAATTGTGTGACCGTCCATAAATTTTATTCGGTCCGGGTGTTCAGTCCAGCCGCGATTGAGCCACCTGAGGAATTAGATTTTGCACAACTCAGAGCCGTTTTTCGCCTTAGACAAGCGCTAGGAAGAAAATCCGGTCGGACACGTGCATTTTGCAACTGCCGGGACCTGAAAAGTGAAAGCCGTTTTAATGCCAGCCCCAACACCTGGCTTTTCTAGCCGCTAGAGTCTTTCGGGGAAGACGGCTCGCCGCATGAATTAATTTTGCAATTTTACCCATTCGTCGCTGCCGCCGGGGCCGTGTTGCAATTTTATTCCCTCTCATTTTGATTAAAATCAGCAACATGAAATGTACCGCCTCGGGGATGGTGCGATGTCATTCACCTGCACTTTTTACCCGATGGAGCGCCCTTTCCAATTTCACTGCTGGGATAATCATCAGTAAACTCATTAGTCTTGGAACATCTTTTGCCCGGCGGCAGGCAGGGCCAAGGTAGTACCATAGGAATGGGTCGAACTTTGGTTTAGAATTGCCGGAAAGTAAATTTTAATTGTCATTGCCGGAGGGTCCTGTATGGGTTCACGATGAGAACATATTTTGTCGAAAACCTGTGCAAAATCAAGTTAAAATCCTGCCCTTGTGGTAGGTAATTTTTTTCCACTTCGGTGGCGTTTGTGGGCCAAATAATTCAACTCTCTCTGGCTCAAAAGGCCATAATTACACTCGCCAAAAGCACAAATCCAAAAGACTAACGAGATTGATAATTTAAAAGCCCCTCATTTTACGCCAAATTAAGATTTCGATCTAATTAGCCGCCCTAGGGTATGGCGGCACGTGTTTCTAAATTCCGATCCCGCGGAGGGCACAGGTACCAAGTGCCGTTTAATTGAGACGTCCGTGGGCAATCAGGTTCCGCTATTATTTAATTGCAATGGACCCGTTTACACCCAAGCTGACTATGCCTAAAATAATTTTCCGCCAAACTTTCGGTTGGCTCAGGGCGAAAACACAAGCCCTACGGTTCCCTTCAATCAAATTAATCAGTTCACTGCACAAATTATAGCAGTCGAGCACGCGATATGACGAGTTACGATTAATTTGACTTTCACTTTTCAAAATTTCGCGGCTTTGCATTGTTTGGATTGTTCGTCGACGTGGGTACATCGCTAGGTGGGCAGAAATTACGACTTTAACGCTGCCGGAACAATTCCCGTCGCGGTAATTAAGAGATGAGTCGTTAGCTTCTTAAGACATACAATCTTACCGTTATTTAATTAAAAGATACAAAGAGTTTTCTCTTAGGTGACGGTGTGAGGCTATGTGGCTACATTTTCCGCGTATTTACATATTCCATATTTAGTTACTTTTGTAGCTATTTTTAATTTTATGACCTCCACAGCAGAACTGCACATATTTGAAAATGCTGCATGTTTTTTGAATAAAGTACCCCCTAGGCCTAGATCTACGACTGAGTAAAACTTATAAATTTAACAATTATTTAAATATGTACAATAGTATGTGCTCTTTAGGACCGGTTTTTCATTATAGTCAAATAATGCTGTTATACAAAATTAATTCTAAAGTATATCTTCCATTTTCGCATTTAAATGTAAACACATCACTCCATTGACGAATGGTACCAAAAATGATGAAAGCCAATTTTTTGAAAGTGGATATTCATAAACTAGTTTGATTAATATTAATTTCATAAATTTAATACTTTGAATTAAAAGACTTACTACTACATCTGCATATTTTAAATTTAGGGTATCATAATCTGATAATCGTATAAATGGTTCTAACAATATTAAGATCTAATCATTTTTCAAAATCCAAGTCATTATTAAATAATGAAGTAAAACCTACTCTTGGACTTAATTAAAAAACAATATAGTAAACCTTATTTCAAACTACATAAATTATTATAACTTGTTTATCATCTTCATCATCATCATCACAAAAATATTAACTCTACATTCCAATTGGTTTGGAGTTAACGACTGATCTAATCATCTTTCAAAAATAAAAGCTTAAAATAAATTTATGTCTGTACTTGTACCCTATGATTTCATCGAGCTCATTATATACTCATAGAAATGTTTTTTTATAAATATTTCCATTCAATTGAATTCACCTTCACAGAAGTTAAATCGATTCGCAGTAACGTTGAGTTTGGTTTGAGTTAAAGTAAATGCAAATTATTTCAATTTGGTTACCAGAAATGCATTTCAATTGTACTCATTTTGAACTTTTAATTTAGCAAAGACAATTGCATTCAATAATTGATTTTAAAGTAATTTGGACAAATATCAAGAGTAAGTCGTTTGAACAACTTAGGGAAGTGAATTTTCTTTTACTTTTAAAAATATTCACATGAATTAGACATATAGCGCCTTTGAGTTTTTCACTTCCAGCTTATTCGTTCCAAATATAATTCAAAATTCTCGTTCGAATTTAGTTTAAGCACAAGTCTGGCTTAATGTTAGCTTTAATCTAGTTCGAGTTTAACCCAAACATTGTTAATGCTCAGTTAAAACTAAAACTGCTAATTCAACATTCATTTAACCTTATCTTAATCTTCTCAATGTCTCAATGCTAACATTACACCTGGCTTCAAATTTAACTCAAGCCTAATGCATAGTTTAAGTTTGATATATGCCTAGATCGAGTATCGTCTAATAACGCAATAGTTAGCATCTAAACTTGGAATCAATAAAAATCAATCATCCGCTACATACCTGACCAACAAAATCTCCTGGTGCCCTCTGACTGACTTGTTGTGAAAGGGTTCACGCTCGGTGCCCCGAATTTGTCGTGTTTCGTCGATCTCAACTGAACCGTGACATATTATTCAATGCGTGCCGTGCCATCCAATTCAAGGCCAATTTTCACTTTTGCTCCATCACACACCACACGGGGTCTCTGAATCCGGACATCTCACATGCCTTTGCGGGGGCTTACGGAGGCTCTACATTTTCTCTTTTTTGCGATTTGAAAACAAGCACCGTACCGCGTTGGCTGCCTTTTTCGGGGCACAATAATTGGGTTGGAGGCTTTTTGGAGAAACAACTTTTTGCTTCAATGGAACTTGTAATTTTTGTTCATTTTCAAAATTGTTCGCAACCTAAATAAGGCCGAGGCAACCTAGTCAGTTAGATAGTCAGCGAACGCAAAAGATAGGGAATGAACCGTTCGATCGCAGTACTGAATTCAGGTAAATTCAGGTAAGAGAAGCTCGGTGAATATTCATAATTCTAGCTTCTTAGTGAGCACATGATGAGGCAGATCTTTATACAGTTATCCCAAAATCAGTAGCCTCTTTGTAGAAAAGCATTAGCTGCTTGCCTCTAGAGCGTTTAAGCCTTTTTTTTTTTTTTAGATAGAAAGATGGAATCGTGCCGTGATGAACGGCTGCCCTGGGATTCCCACGAGCAAGGCATTTCTCGCCTTTTCTTTTTCGCCCTGCTTCTGTGTTTTCCCAGTTGAACCCGACGGGGGTTATCTCTCAGTTATTGATAAAAGATAAAACCTAGGAGAAAAGACCGTAAACCGAGAATTCTGCTCGGTTTAAAGTAATCCCATGAATCCCTCCTAAACCACTTCGAGGTGAGCGCAAGAATGTTTTAATTCTGTTAGGACGTGTCGCGATTACCTCGCGATAAGAGCACAAAAGTGCCGCACGATATGCTCACTTTGCGAAATTGTCTGGCCTCTCTGTTTATCTGTCCGTTCGAAGTTCGAGGTATCGTAGGGAATGAAATTAAAATTCTCGATACACCTCAACCCAACAGTTTCCATTGAATCAATAGAACGATATAAAAATACCGCTTAGACATACCGCACTTTGCGGGGGAGTGGGGCGACAGAATCATGGCACCCGAAGACAACCTCCCGCGCATTTGTACTTACACTTTTTTTTTTACATGTTTAGCATTCGCGCGCCCGACAACAAATCTCAACGTGACACCATTTGCCATGCAGATCACGGGCAGGTTGCCACTTCAGGTAAATTCGTAATAACTCGCATAAGAATGACGTACTTCGAGGTGTGGCGTGTGCTCTTGTACTTAAGACAATGGCAAACATTCCTCGGGATATTGTTTTTTGGGCTCTGATCGCATAAGTTCGTCATAATCGTGTACGCCTTTTGTCAGGTATATCTGGCTCAGGTGGCTCTATGTTTTCCTAAGAAAGACGAATGTTTCAAATTTTGCTATGAATAATATTGTCCTAGGTGTTTCCATTGAAAACAGCCCTCCCTTGTAGGTAAACTTATAAATCAACGTGCTATACATTTTAATATCCTTTCAAAAGGAATGAGTACTAAATATTTTATTTATACTTAAAAGTCTATACGCATCCCCTTGCATTACCTTAATACTTTTTTCTAGAAAAGAAGAGATTGAAGGGAATCAGATTTATTAAACCAAAGTAGTCGAAATTTGAACCAATTTACTTTGAAACCATACCTCAAATTATGTTTCCCGCAAGAAATTTATATTTTACTCTTAAAAGAAACCTTCAAGCATTTCCTTTTTAATCAACTTTAGGTTTTTCATGTTATAGATTTACCTAAATATATAACACGGTTTTTCTTCTAACAATAAGATGAGCAAACAGTGATATGTAATAAGTGAAGGCTCATGAAAATCATCTGGAGTTAGAGTTCAAAATTTTAAAAAATAGTAAGTTATTTACATATATAACTCTTTTATCATATCGCATTTTCACTCTAAGGACCCTATCATTGAAAACGACACTTTGGATTTTTCTAATCGAATTATTTTCGGACTTAAAACGCAAAAATTAGTTAAGTCTTAGGTTATTAAAATGAATTTATGAAAATTGAAGAAACTTTATTAAGACATTTTTATTCAAAAGGGGCTTTTGTAAGCACATTTCTATTCGATTGGTTCGTTTCCAATGATAGGCCCCTAAATTGTATAATTTTACACGTAATTGTGTTATTTTCTTTTTCAAGTGGAATATTTAGTAAATGTGTTTATTGCGTAAAAATACTCAGGGTGGGTAAAATTAAATAACAAATTACAACTTATTTGCAAATTTACTTTAAAGGGGCCTCCTTGTCATTTGAAATTTCTTCTGAAATAAGTTGAAGACTTACAGCATTTACCAAAAGTGGCAAACTAAGGTAATAAATCGAAATAATTCAGTCAACGTCTATAAATTATCAAATAAAAACTTTAAATGCGTTTTTCTCGAAACTATGTCTTCTGAACTCGTAGGAGAGATTTCTCATACTCTAATCATCCGATTTGAAAAACATTCTAGTTTTTATATATCTATATGTTTAGATATGAACGTATGTGTATGTACAAATCTACCCTTTATACAGGGGTAGTTCAGCCCAAAAAATTTCAGTTTTTCATCACTTTTAGAAAATATTGGATAAAGTGGTGAACTAAATTTTTTAAAATAATTTTTTCGGTACATCCCCTAGAAAAATCTCTAAGAAACAAAATCCATTATGAATTTTAATTTGATTTTGTTTAAGACCTTCAGAAAGCATCATACTGTTTAAAAATGTAATTTTAGAATGCACCCTATCTTTTAAAAAAGTTTTAGAAGTTCTGCCTTCCTTTTTGGTATGATAGAACATTTCACCTTAAATCTACAAATTCAAAAACCTCACTATGTCTAATTTCAAGTTTTTATTTTTTCTAGAAATGTTTAAGTATTCTATGATAAAATTTGCAACATTAAATAACCCAACAAAATTAACTGAATAATTCGAAAATAATTTCTTTATTTTATGATTAATTACCTTTTTTTTTCTAATGAATCTATTTTGAAATTCTTAAATATAAGGCAAATGTTTACTGATGTACTGAAAATATTTCTAACATTACGATATAATTTAAAATTTGTCGAAAAACTCGTATAGCAATAACTTTAAAAATATTTTAACAATATGACCTTTTGGAATTTGAAGCTGGAGTTTCGAGATTTCCGACTTTGAATTTCCAATAAATACAATAACTATCAAAATAAAATGAGTCTTCAATAAACGGTTACTTATGTCGTTGTTAATTGTCTCAGAAAATATAAAAAGTTTGTTTTTGTTTAAATTATGTTTGCATAAAAGCCAACAAACCCGAGAACAAAATATTCGTTAGACCACACTTAATATTTTGCATTTGCTTCAAAATTGTGTAATGACATTTATTTTATGAAACCTACGCATTTTATTTTTTGTTAAACATCCCATTTAACAGTCTTTTGCTTTTGCAGATGTCTACGAAAACCTCACCGAAGAGACAGATTTTGCGGCTGGTCGTCGCCTTCAGTCTGTTTCACGCAGCGCGGGGGCAGTCCAATTACGCGTCCCACGCAAATAATGTTGAATATCAGCCCGGATTGCCCGAGGAGGCAACGCTCGATGGAAAAGTGGGCAAATATTCTTTCATATGGTGAACCTAATTAATATCGATTTCATTTTTAGGTTACCAAACTGGATGATTTGAGTCCAATTATTTTTTTGAACAGGACCAAGGCAGCCTTGAATTGTGGAGCTGGCTCCATGCAGGTACCATAAAACATTTTTTGATATTTAGAACAAGAGAACTCTTTCAATTTGTTAGAACTTTGTGGTAAAAAGTATTGGTTTTTTTGTATTCTATCCACTATGGATTGCTTTTTTCAAATTCAGTTTAAAGAACTTAAAAATTCTATTTTTCAAAAGTGTTTAGAAATTTACGTACCTTTTCGAAATTCTTCATACATTAAAAAAAATTATTTATTTTTGTATTGGTAGGTCGACTTGAAGTTCAACGAACCTTTCTTTGGAATTGCCTACGCAGATTTCGATCGAAATAGCGCATGCCAAGTATTAGGGAAAGGAGATATAAGTTACCGGCTTGAGCTACCACTGAAGGGATGCGGCACAAAACAGGTAAGTCCTAACTATTCCTTATAACTTTTATTTTTAAACCTATTTCTAAAAATATCCCCAGGATCCCCAACGCGTTTTTACCAATAATATAGTTGTAAGGTTCCATCCTGGACTCGAAATGGATGGGGACGAGATTATTACGATCGTTTGTCGTTACCCACCCCCTGTGGCTCCGCTAGCTGCAGGGCTTCCAGCTAAGTCAATCCTGCCAGAAACGATCGTTGATCCGCCCTTGAAGGGCATCCAAATTTTGCTCATAATCTGCGCAATAATGTTCCTCACTCTGCTGCTGCTCGGCCTCGGAGTGTCGTACTACTGCCTGAGAAGGAGGCCTATTCAGGTCGTGCGAAGGCTTCCAATGTCGATGGGAAGCGGTTCGGAAATTACAAAACTCAGCGGCAGCAGTCTTGGGAACATCTCAGCCTTTGAAGGTGTTAAAATTCCGAGGGTACACCATCCACCTGTCGCTCCACTTCATAGTTCTACCGGAAGTGATGGAGCATTGGTCTCATCCGACTATCCTAGTGATAACTCTGATACTGAAGGGCATGACACTGGGTAAGTAAAAGAATATCTTTTCTTACGAAATTATATTTTAAAATAAAATTATCCTATAGTCTGCATTTAAACTTTGTATTTTTGAGAATTTCAAAGGTAGGAATATTCCATAGCGTCCTTTTATATTGACTTATTTAAAATCATATACCAGGACCTGAATGAAAGTTTTGTTAAAGACACAAATTTCAAAAATAATTTTTGATTGAAAAGCTCATTTTTCAAGAATTTCAAATTTCAGTTTGTTTACAACACTACAAAAGTTGTTTAGCGATATTAAAATACCTTCATTCTCGCCCTTCCTTTTACCATAGCAAACAATTGCACAGATTTTTAAGTCTATCGCATTAACACTATGTTTACAGAACACGTCATTTTAAATTTCGCAAGGAAAAATGAAGATAAGGTTTAAATTTTTTTCGAACGAGCCAAAGTGCCTATAAAATACCATACTTTTTTTCATATACATTTTCGATATCAATTATTATAGACATATAACAATATTTCCAATTGAGTTATCCTGACCACAGAAATGATGCTTTTGGAAAAACGTATTTTAGTATGGAGATAACCGCATTTAAATTATGAGCATTTCAGGTAACGTGCCCTGTAGTACTATGTACAGTTTTTAAACCAAAGGTTTGATTTTTATGAAATTGTGTAACAATATTGTTGAGATGATTTACAAATAGAAAATATAATAAAATAAATCTAATTATTACATCCATTGGGCATATTAAGAGGTGTATAACTTAATGGCGACATAGTCGTTTAAAACCAAAAATTTATTATGAAATTATGATCTTAGGGTTATAAATAATCTTTTCTTCCTTAGATCACTGCCATCATTCGAAAACCATGCTTTCGTGCAGGACAATTCGAGTATTTATAGCGAGCATTACGGTCATACGCAAGAGTTCCAAGCGGCGAACGCAGTTGCGCAGAGTTCGATGACATCGAAACATGTCATAGCACTCGCAGAACAATCACCGAAATTCGATGTTCACGTTCGGGTGAAGAAAACACCTACTCCTCCGTCACCACTCACCTCAGACACTGATAGTGTCGCAACTAGTCGACTTGACCGTAATAATCTTTCAACGATCATGGAGACCCATGAAGATCGCGAAAGTGTCTTAACCATGGACTCTCTGCCGCACGAAGTAGTTCATACCCAATTCAAGTACGCCCCTGAAATTCATGCAGCCCCCAAACCAGAGCCACCTCCACCAGTATTTTCGATTTATACCAGGACCCAAGACCTTGTAAGTATATTACTAATTCTTAAAAGCGACATTAGTTCGATTTTATTGGTTAAAACTGCTTTAATCATGTTTTAGAAGCAATAATGAAATTGTACAATAGAAGCATTTAAAATTTAAGTTTAAGACTTATAATGAATTTTAAAAGATGAATTAAATAAACCTTAGTTAGTATCTTAGGTCGTAAATTAAACAAATGGCAGGGTATTGAATACCCAAGAACTTTAAAGTGTACTTGTTTCCATACTTTTGCATTTGATAACTGAATTTGAGTACTATTCATATAAGCAATATTTCATTACTCTCTTTTAAAAATGTAATTTAAAAAATAGAAAAGCTAAAAATAAGTGTAATTCTTTTTTTTTTTTTGTCTTATAGAAACGTGAGAAAGAGACCTGGCCAGAAGACTATGCTGATGGACCGCCTATTGATTCCCGTAGTCTCGTTTCTCTAGGAACTGAAATGACAGACACACACTCAGTTAGTGAAATGTTGGACACTTCCCACTTGTACCAGGGTCGCCTGCCAGAGCCGCCAATTGTGGTTAGAAAACCACAAATATCATCTCATACTGTTGACGATGTTTTCTTGCGGACAATCACTGAAAAGAAGACTATCGAGGATATCGAGAGCCATAAGAGGAGGATCACTGAATACAAGGCCAAACCGATTCTGGATCCAACCTGGGATGTTACTATTCGTAACTATCCTGGCGAAAGGGACCAGCCACAATGGGAAGATTTTTCAGATATTTCTAGCGCATCTGGTTTAACTTTAACACCTAAAATGGAAAGATCTACGTTCAGTTTACCGCCAACGCAATATATAAACGAAAGTGGGGAGCAACTAACTAGCCCTCAGCTTGTTGGAAATATGAAACCTATCGAGATACCGCCAGAAGACAAAGCTGTTCCCAACTGGGATGTGCTCATTCGTATCCTAGAAGATCCTGATATGCCCGATGGAGATGATGTTAGCTCCATTCATTCGAGTGTTCATCCACTTTCTCTATCGCGCCAGATTAGCTACGAGGATAAGACCAAGTGGAAGGAAATTATAACGACCGAATCCACTCTAAGGACCATGCTTACAGCAGCTGTTGTTCGGGAAGATTTTGAAAGGATTCGAAAGGATACCCGCTACGAGCACATCTTTGAGCCCCAGACTTGGGATGTTATCATTCGTATTTTAGCACCGCCTGATGATGACGTTGAAATGCGAGCACCGCGTAGAGGTAAGAAAAAGGAGGCATGGGACACCAGATCCCGACGTAGCTCCCTCCCTACTCTTTATGAGTATGACAGTGATGGTGGCTCCAGCGTACGCACTATCAAAAATGATCCATTGCCGCCGTCCACTTCGACGAGCTACCAGTACCATCCGCGTTCTAGGCGAACCTCTCGGTCATCGTACCGCTCGGACAACGTAGACATGAGATCTATGTCTGAGGTTACAGTCGACTTTGCTAGACCTGATCACTTGGATAACTATTCCGAAGCCAGTTCTCTTTATCCACCACGATACTATGATGAGGATGGCTATGAAAGGCGTTCTGTGGTGCGGTCCATCAGCCATCCAAGCTTGGCTAGATCGGCTAGCGAATTTACCGAGCATTGGGTAGTACCTGACAATGGCTCTGATTTATCATCGCCTGATGGTACTCCAACGTCCAGTAGACGGTCACGGCGACTTCTGGTAAGTACTTATCTTTAGGAGTCATTCAACAGATAATTTTATTTGAAAAGTAAAATAAAAATAATAAGAACGTCGTTAGATTTCAAATTTGTTCACTGTGAAGTTTTAGAATAAATTTAGCATCACCATAATATTTCAAAAACCTAAATTTAAAGCATTTTACGTGGTAGGACTTTTATATCACATTATATGCAATGCTAAACGTATAGATCTATTTTAAGATCCCCATTACACTTTAAAACTTTGTCGTAATAGTAAAACCGAACAGCTTTTGCATATTCTATAGGTATAGCTATTTAGTCAGCCTTGATAAACATTCCTTTTTGAACCAAAAATTGGCATACCCCTTTGTGAATTTTCTATGGAATGACTTTATTTGAAAATCCCTTAAAATACCAGATTAACTCAACTTTAATTTTTCAGACAACATTCCAGCAAAGAGGTCCTGCTCCTCCTCCACCACCGCCCGGCTCAAGTCGTTTCGTCACCCAGAGCCAGTATATAGAGGCGCGGACGAGTAGTTTCCAAACAAAAGCGGATCCCCAGCCCCGCGACTGGTGAAACAATGAATAGAAGCAGATTAAACAATTTTCAGAAATCTACCAGGGTGGATCCATGACAGAGAAATTTCCATTTAACAAAAGCGGGGGAGTCGCTACCCTCGCCCAATTTTAGTGCCAATACCTCCGCACTACAAGCGAAACCCTACATTTTATAATTGTTAGCAGTCGACAGCCAGTCGGCGGAAATGTGTAAAGATACTACGATGATATATGCTGCCTACTAACTCTACTGTGATACCGAGTCTAAATTGATTGGGGGTGGAATTTCAGGTTCACCCCATTATCTCTGCTTCTCCTTCTGCTCCGCTGCACAACCCCGAGAGGGGGCACTGTAGAGCTTGCCAATTGATTAAAGGGTCCATTCAGAAAATCCTCACTTGTTCTCATTACCTCACGTTAGAGTCTTATGGCATCCCCGAAACACGTGAGGCACTGAGAACAACTGAGGCGAATGGAGGATCCTGGGGTAGCTAACAGGCAACAGCCCGAGGATTTCACCTGGAATTACACCTCATTTGCCTAAAAGCAATCCCAGTGGCTCTCCGGACAGCCATTCGACCTCCTTAGTTCTTGTTGGCGCCATTCCTTCCTCAAGCTTCGAACTAACTCTTATTGAACGTAACTATAACACAGCGGCATAGGTGGGGGGACTAAAATCAGCAAAATACCAATAACTTTACGTTAGCAACAAATTCCCGTACAATTAACAGATTGGGGCTCCGTTCGTAAAACATTCCAAGCTCTTAGTTTGTAAGAGACTTTTCTGGCGGTGGTAGGTCTAAAACCTCCCCCGCTGTTGACAGGTCAAATCGAAATTACTCATAGGCTAAGGCTCAAACTACCTGTAATTATTGCTTGTAAAAAATGCGTAATAAATGTAATTGGACAGAACTATGTACTAACAGCATTGGATTTTAATTGAACCTTATTCAGTTGAATAATTCAGCTTTGATCCCACATCTTTGGATAGTGATGTAATTGGGATTTAAGCAGAAATTGTGACGTTCTCATTAATCGTAATTGGATAAATTACTTAGCTTTGAATTAGCAACGATTTCATTGGAGATTTCCAAAATAAACTGGCCAGCTTCACTTTTCTCGTTTGATCTGTTTTAAGTCTCAGGAAATTCAGTTTAGTATATTCACTAAAATGCACTTGTAACATTTCAGATTATTTTAGATAAGTCTGAAAGAGCCTCTGAATATTATTGGAGCGTCCACCTTACTTAAAACAAATAGTTTTTAAATATTATAGTTAATTTATAACTACTAATTGAAAACAGAAATCAATTCCGTTTAGGCTTCCTTATAAATGTTTTTCTCAATTTTAATTCTATCAAAGTTCGAATTAGAAAACTTTTACTGAGTTCAACTGGTCAATTGTCTTGAGAGTTAATGCCTTTATACCCTTGTGGCGGAAGGTAGTTCGGCCAGATAAACTGGTTAAAATTAAAAATTACTTTTTCGCTTTTTGGTAATCAAATTATTCTTGATTTTTCGTGTTTTAAATATAATGTGAAAATTTGATCAGTCTGCCATTATCTTAAATTAAAATCAGTTGTGTCTTTTATTAATTAGTATTAATTACTCGCTTTTTTTTAAAGATCTTTATCAATAAAATTAACGTTATCCTTGGCCGAATGATTTAAAAATGGAAACGAAATTTTTATTAACGATTTTCGTAAACTACAAATTACAGCAAATGCAAAAAATTTAAATTAATATATGATGTAATTTTAAAGTTTATAAATAAAGGAACCGGGTACGTTAAATTAAACATATAATAATAAAACAACAAAAACGAGTACATAATAAGAGCAAAATAAAAAATAAACCACTGAGATACTCTGAGGCAAGTGTTTTTTGTTTTAAATGAGCATAATTTACAACATCATTACGACCACTTAAACTGAAATCTCGTGAAGTTTAATATTCTACTGTATTCCCTATATTTTTTTTTATCTGCTATTATGAATGCATTTTAAAACACGCATAAAACCCTTCTCTGAAATCAGTCTCTTATTGAATTTACTGAAAATTTCATTCCAATCGGTTCTGCGGTTGGGGATAACATCGTGAACATAAAATAGATTTTATGCGTACAAAAGTACATGTTTACTTAAATACATGTTAGGTACTTCCGGAAAAAAATATTACATACATTTTGCTGAATAGGGGTTTTTTTTCTTTTAAGTCTGTTGAAAATCAAATGTATGACCCCGTCCTTTAATCTCAGTAAATAAACATAGAAATGTTAACAAATCGTAAACGCTCGTAGCCTTGTCTAAGATTGAAATCTTCGGAATATTTTGTATATGTATTACAACCTTTTTTATTTACGATTTATTTTTAATTCTCCGACATCCTTTGAAGGTTGTTGGCTTCCCAGAACGGGAACGGGTATGAGCTAGAGGCATTTTATTACACATTGGCTCAAGGCCCTTTATATGGTACCCCAGCACCGCAAAATTATATTTATTTTTGTCGATTTTGTCTATCGTGAAATTTCCGAGATATGTCGAGAAGCGACAGAATGCTTTTCCCTAAGGAACTTCCGTCGCATGTCTCTCGAGGTAGAGGACGTATGCCTACAGATATGGTCTCTGGGAACAAAATCGGGAACAATACGCTCCTTGATAATGTCTTCATGTCTGCTCGCTCCCTAGGGAAGAGCCTTAAATCCGGCCATCGTCCCTGTGCTCGGGTTGCAGCTTTCTCTTAAAAAGAGCTTCTCCAGAACCACTCCGGGCCTCTGGAGGATGGTTTGGGTTTAGGGGTGTTTGAGAGGGAACAGGCGGGATCTAAAGCTTTTATGACAGAAGTGGGTCACGGCTTCCGCCCATTTTCGACCCGTATATTCCCGGCCCATCCCGAAATATAGCAGAGCTCCCGCTCGGTAACCTTGCCCTTGTGCTGACTCTTGCTCGGGTAGAGGAAAATCGCGCGGCAACCGGGAGCATGGAGAACTTTCACTAATTGAAATTCATGCAAACGAACGTGGGAGAGAGGTACGGAGGGGGCACAGAATACCCACCCTCACCGTAAAAGTTTCAAGTTCCAATGGGAATTAGGTGCGAAGGGAATTAGCCTCTCATTGTGGCGTTCGGAAAGGCTTTCTACGGCTTGAAAGCAAAAGTTGTTTCGATTCTGCCGCGACGAAAACAGAACAAATTGAAGGGGGAAGGGGAATGAAGGGCGGGAACACGGATTCTGGATTTTCAGGAATCCGGGACGGGATATTGCTGTTCGCGGTTAATATTTATGGAGCTCAACAGCGCTATGCAGATGTCCAGGAAGATTGAAAGGGAGCTCGCACGCGACAGAGAGCTCCTTGGTGAGAACCCTCTGCCGATTGAATATTCAAAGCAAATTGCTCCTTTTCAGCTCCACTCGAAAAAGGTTTTTCCATCCCCACTAATATACCTTCGTTTCGGTACGGTGGGGCTAAACAGTGGACTCACTCAAGCGGGACACGAACCCGCCAGACCCAAAATTACATCCTGTGTTATATACCTTGCACTGGGAGATACAAAAGAGTCGCTGAGGCCTTATTAATTTTTCCCTCCCAGATATTGTGGGACTTAAGCGCGAGATTTACGGCTGAGCTGGATCTGGATTGCCCAGCCAAAATATGGATGGGTATGACCCTGGCCAGGTGTTCCACTGCTTTGATGCTCTACGTTTTAGGTTACGTGTGCGTAAACCTCTACCTGCAACCTCCGCAGAAGGTTTCTTGACTTCGTTGGATTGTGTGAATTTATGGCCACAGTTGGCGGGCTGGGAAGATTTTAAGGGCTCCCTGCTTATAACCCTCGAATGTCTGCTCCTTTTACGGTAGAAGACTCTGTCAGATAAGTGACTACCCTTCCCTTCGACCCTGTATCTCTATTCCCTTCAACTAGCAAGGTCCTTTTAGTCGGATACTGGCCCCTTACGTTTATTTACTTGTTTGCTTCCACTTTTTTTTTTTTTTTGTTGTAAAACTTCTTGTCGTGATGTAAAGAAGCCCTCCACGCCAACAAATTGCTAGGGAACACAAATACTCGTCGTTTTCTTTTTTTGTCCTTCAACCCTACCTTACCTACGTCTTTAGACCGACAAAAAAACATATTCGCAGGAGCGATAGTACTATCTGCAGAAAAAGGTCTGGGAGAAGACGGGGTTAGACAATTAAAGGTAAGACGACATTTTCGCTAGATAAGGAGACGACGGTTTAAGATCATCAATTCGACAGAGTATATTTTTTTTCCGCAGAGAAGCGCAGTTCCATTCTTAGACTTGAAGTCCACAAAAACGTGGAATGGTCCTTGCCTTTATACAACCATCCTTCAGGCATAGAGCAAACAGTCGCTCTGCTGGAGTTTGCCAAGGAATTTAAGGAGTTTATTAATAAAATATTTGGTAGTGTGTGCCACCAGCTGGCTATCATAGACGCCCCATCCAATAAATAACAAATAGGAGTGGGACTATCCATTCCTCTACAGAAAAAGAAAATGCCTCCGGAAATTAATTTTCTTGGTGAGATGCCCCACAGAGGACCTCCTCCCTTCCTGCCCTTTTATGGGCCGGCACAAGAGTGTCGAGTGCGTGGAATCAAACGAACCGACAAAGGTAAATATACCCTTAAAACTGGGTGATTCATTTTTTTTTTGGGTTTGGGGGTTTTTTTGGGGGGGATAACCGACAAAGGGTTGCTTTTGCACCCAGAAATGGCGCATGTGCCTCGTAGCAGAGTTGTATATTTATATGAACGCAATGAAGAGATAAATCACATTTCTTTCCTTTTATGAGGACAAGTTCCTTTCACCTCATGAAAAGTCCCTTGGAAATTTGAGCGTTGAACTTCTGTGGAGCCCGTAGCATGATTTTTCTGTAAGGGAGCTCGAATCCTTTTGCCCCACATACCACGTTATATTCTCCCTGTTAAAATAATGATATTATGCAAATATTATGCCCAAGTCTCTCTCTACTCGTATATAAATTTATTTTATTTTAGTAATTTTTTAATTCCGCAAAATTCATTTCCAGAACATTACTTTGGTAGTTATTTAAATTTTAATGTATTTATAATTTCACAAACTTCATCGTAATATTCATTCATAATATTTTCTTTAAAATGTTATTAAGTTAAAATTGTGTCCTTAACATTGATTGCTCTAACTAAAAAATCTCGTTCTGATCATGGGGCTACCTAAATAAAACTTGTAGAGCTGATATTGAATAAAGTAAAAAAGTTTTTAAGATGGGTATAAATATTTTACTTTGTCTAAGACTCGCACTTAACCATTTTTAATCTTATCTAGTCGCATTACTCTTTCAAATTATTCTTACGAAATTTGAAAAACTTTGGATTTAGTATTTTTTAATTATTTTAATTTCTGGAAGGCAGATCGCATTTGAAAGAGCTAAGGGTGGTGGTCTCACCTTGGCCCCTGCCCAGCTACGTCAACGTGCCCTTGGCGGGAGTTTCATCCATCTGTCCTTGCAGTCCCTAATTTTTTTGTTTTGTTTTTTTTTTTTGGGAAAAGCTGTTTTCTATCATCAGTTGGTCGGGATAGGAATCCGCGTGACTTCTCCCAAGGAAAGTGCGATAACTAGGGAAAAGCACGGAGAAAGTTTACCTCGGATGTTGTATCTGAGTATCCAAAGTAGCTGAGTATCTGCAGAGTCCACCCGCGTCACTCTCTGATCCATAGGAGGACCTGAGCTGCCAAACAACCAGTGGAGCCTCCGTAAGCGCCAATGGGGTCCTCTCCGAGCGTTGCAAAGCTCCCAGCCGTGGAGCAACAGTTCGTTACAACTTTCCCTTCTACCGGGCGAGATCTAGCGGGGTCCAGCGGGATCCAGCGGGATATAAGGACAAAGGCACCAGGCATCAACAGTTGCCTCGGCCTGGGTTAACCCTGAGCTTTTCAGTTTCCTCGCTGCATCTACCGCAGAAGGTTGTGTTCAGGGATCGCGCGGGCTTGTACGTTTTTTTATATAACACTTTTTTGGGGTGGCCCGTGCAAAGAGAAGTTTATCTTAATTCTTTTTTTTTTTTTTTTTGGTGTGCGTTCAACAGTGGTGAAAGTGCCCCAAAAAATTTGCGGCATATGCAAAGTGGTCTGCCCTGGTTGTGAACCTGCCCTGTAGGGGTAGTGTAGAAATTTGTTGATTGACTCAAAAAACAAAAAAAAAATATTTTCTGGTACTTGTCGTTTGCCTCGCAAGGTGTTTTACATAAAAAATTTCCAACACTGAGGCCGAGTGGGGCAGAATTTCCGCGGCCGCATTGCATAAGGAGGATTCCCCGCAATCAGCATAAAAAGTGCGACGGACGTAATTGGCAACCTTGGGCCACCTCATCGGAGAGCGGCACTCTATCGGTCGGTCGAAGCGAGCGGAGGAGCAGCGGCTCCCTTTTGCAGAAGGGCGCTCTACCGCAGGTATTTGCATAAACAATCAGCTCCGAAACGTTTCCCAATTTGAATAAAAAGGCGAATGGTTGACGGCACCGAGTGAGACCTCGCGCGGTGGCGGCTTCCATTCATCTCCATAAGTGAGTTAATCCTTCCCCTCGCCTTGTCCTGCACCCTGTTTCTTGGTTAACCCCCCCCCCCCCCCCCCCCCGCCCCTCTTCCCCTTCCCTTACTAGTGGCACTTCATTTCGGCCTCTAATAAACTTACTCCATCAAGAGGCGTGCCAACCCCGCAGCTCCTTGTGCTCGCAGAAGGAATGGACTCCCGAAGAAAGTTTTGGGCGGATAAGGTTTGCTTTAATTTTCCCGTTTCGAGACTCCCATTGGAGCATGGGTTGGCGGCGTAGCGGTGTGGCGCGCGGAAATGTGTTTTATGCTTTCTCTCAAGGAACGTGTGTAGACGAACGTGCTCCCGGCGAGGATCATTTGCCTGGCCCTGTTCGCTCGTTCTGAAGAAATTTACACAATTTCGGTTGAGCCCTGGCTCTTTTGGGATCTTTGCACCTTCCCAATCAGACTCTAAGCACTCGTTTGATTCAAGCACTGTGTCTAGAATTTGTCCATTAGTAGTATGACATCTGGTGGTCAAAACTTAAACTAAATCGTAAAGACTGCTCAAATTAGAATATTTAAAATAGTTTCCATAATTACATACTACGAACCCTCTTAAAAAGTTATGAGGACTCATGTAGAGTCAGTTATAAGGCTTATTCGCTTAACAAAACTATAGCAAATATGCATAACATCAACAGCTCAACTCACTATAAAACTTTTGTAATAAATATGTTAACTACAAATTTGAGACATAAAATTTTACAAGATATGTTCGAAGAACTTTATTTATTACAATTTACATTTTCTAAATGTTTATTTGCCTTGTTGTAACTTTCTACAGATATTTTAATTTTCTCATTATTTCTTCGCTAGCCAGTCTGCATATTAAATTTTAGCTTTCTAAGGCTTCGGGAAGTACCCCAAAATTTTGATGATCATCATTCATCAGTTAGAGTAAGTGAGTGACAAAATTAATGATATATGTGTATAAATAAAATCTTAAGTAGAAGGACTATAAAAAATAAATTTAGTATATTTACACTATTCTAATGACTACATTCTATTCTAAAAATTTAAGCTCTCAAGTATTGTCCATACCGATGTTACAAAGTTTCAAAAATTCGATAAGTCGCTTTGAAGAAAAGTAAGATGTGTTGGCGGGGCCATTATCGTGTCCCAAAATAGCAAAGCTAGACAGACAGACCCAAAATAGCAAAGCTAGACAGATAGACCCAAGTTTGTACTTTATAAGTGATGTTTGTTAAAGTAAGTGAACAAAAATAAAATTATTATAAGAAATATTTTTGTTTGTGGACAAATTGATTTTTAAATTTATTATTACAGTAGCGCAACCCGAGCTATCTCAATTTAAATGGTTAATTCGATTCTCACCAAAGCAACAGGTTAAAAGTGGTATCACAGTGGGCGAATAACCGAAATAGCCGCATCAGCACAACTTTCTTCAAAATTCTGTAAATAAAGATTTAACATACTGCAAAAATAATTTTTAATTTTAACATATCTTATAAAAATTCCCTTTTACTTTTTAGGATAATCTGAAAGCTTACGTAGCTGTTAACCCCTTTCTCTACTATTCAATTTGTAAAAAGACCTGCCAAACTCAAAAGCTCGGTCGGTTACTTATCGGACCATTTCGATATGACTGCTTTAATTTTGTAAAGTTTGAAAAATAATATAATAAATATTTCTTGTCATCATTATATTATCATATGGATTATTAAATTTGTACCATTGTTTCCATGAAGCGTGCTAATTTGTGTTTATCATTTTTGGCTCCCTCGATGTATCACGAGCATGAGTCGATATTGTCGGTTTAAATTTAGTCTGGATTACCTCAAACGCGTAGTTTAAAAGTTAAAAAACGTCTCAGAGGAAACCCGTATGAATTTATATGTTGATATGCCTAAAAACTGCTCCATAAAAGTAAAAATTTAAAATTTTATTTTAGCAATAACATAAAAATAAAAATTAGAAAAAAATACTTTTATATGGTTAAAGGGAGTAGAAACTACACATAGTGTGATGATAGCTGATGATAGCTGATTTCGCTTATTTCAAACTATAACTTTATTTTTTTTCGTACTTCTATCTACAGAATATTATTAAAACTTTAGAGGGAAAATATTATAAAACAGGATGTTCTGAACTCTAAAATTACTCATCTGAATATTTTGAGGTTTCTATATATAGCTGTTAATAGTAGCTAAGTAAAGATTATAGTAAAACGAAAACAAAGTCTATAACTATACTTTCTGAAGAATCTAAAAAATCTATATAAGTATGAAACTCTCAAGCTGTGACCAAATTTTCATCTTTTTTCCTCATATTAAAAGGTATCGATTTTCTGTTGGTAAAAGAAAGTAAAGAACGTGTTCAAAGCAAAGATCATTTGCCTGTCGTTCCCGTTCGTCTCGAAGATATTTACACAATTTCATTTTCGCCCCGGTTTGAGGATCTTTACACCTTCTCCCCACCAAGTTCAATCTAAAAGGAATCAATTCTACTTGAAACAGGATTTATTGGGGGGACGTGTCTCGTCAATATCGAGGAACACCCTCACAGAACTATTTGCCGCAAACAATCGATCAGGGAGAGCAAATCGAATGTAAATTGTCGACACCCCCTCCGTTCGCGCGAACTGTTTTGCAGAGGAATTTCCAGTTCCTGTGAATACAAAATCAGCCGAGTGGGTTTTAAGCTGCTCATTAAAATCGCAATAAGAACAATTAACCCATTTCACATCCGCGAACGGAGGGATGATTAAGGGTGGGAATCGGGAAATTACTTTTACCCGTAACGCGAGAGGTGTTCGGCGACGCGTATTAACAACAATAAACTCATCAAAATGTGCTTCTAGCATCCGTACCTGAACCGCCCCGTAACCCGCCCCCCCCCGACAGTGAACATGCGCGCGATTTGCTCGCATTTTTCTCAAGCATTTTTACGGTGAGCATTCGTATTCATTGGAATTCTTTAAGTATTTAAACGGCTATGTTTCTTTGAGCCAAACCACCATCAAAAATATTCGAGGAATTTCAATAGAAGGCCCGCATCCGGGAGGGCCTAAACAGCCCTAAAGTCTTCGTGATTTTCAGTGGCTTTCGGGCTCAGTGGCGTAATCCCGCTCATCCCACACATCCTCGAAAAGCTACAGAAAGCGTGTGCCAGCAATCAAGGGATTTTCTTTAGCTGACTCAAGTTGACCTTGAGATGTAAAATATTATATTTAGTTTCTTACCGCCAGAGCTGCCACATGTCTCGGTATCCTGAAATGTATTACTTATTTCGGGGAGTCGAACCCTCAGCGTTCCCGTTGACCCTCTTTAATGTCAAGACATATGAACATGTCGCTTAAGGCTAATTTTCAGTTTTATTTGTAAGTAAGTGCGGTCAATATAAATGAAATGAATGAATGTCTTTCATTTCAGTTAGGATTTATTAAACTGATGATGACAAATAAACATTTAATCTTTGTTTCATGAGGCTGGCATACACTCTAAAATTACTATATACTCGAATATAGGAAAACGTAAATATATACCAGATAATTTACATTCTATACTAGAAAAAATATTTACTACTCAATTATTTGCGTAGTAATATTACTTCTCCATATATATAGAAACAAATTATTACTTCCTTAAAGACCATTTACTTAGAAATGAAACATATACAAAAGTAGCAGCTATAGAATAAAAGTGAATATTTCATGCATACCTATAATTAACTACATATAACTTTTACACCTGGTGCACGAAAAACTTTCTTGACCTCAATGTTTCTAAGTGCGAAACGATCACCTTTTCCCGTAAGCGCACCTTCTCGTCTCGCAGATCCTATTCCTCTCTGGCGAACCCATTCCTTTTGTCACTTCCCTTCGCGATCTCGGTTTCATATGGGATAGTGAGCTCATCTTCCTTTCCCACATAGATCATTTAATTAGCAAGGTCACTTCTGCTTTGGATTGCGTTAAGCGTTGGTCTCTGGAATTCTCTAAGCCTTACGTGACTAAGTCACTCTTCATCTTCTTTGTCAGGCCACTCCTTGAGTATGCCTGCCAGGTCTGATCACACTCGCAATCCACACTCATTAACAGGATTCCAGCGCAGATTCATCCGCGCTCATCAAAATGAAATCGTCTATAAATTTTTATGCACCTCGCAGTTTCAAAGGCTCTTATAATTAAATTACTTGCCACATGATCAAAATGTAACATTTTTCGACTATTTTACATATTATTTAAATGGAAATGTAGACTAAGTTGATTTTAATTTTACTACAATGAAATTTAATGTTGAAAAATAATTTTCAAAATTATAAATTGTAAGTACCAATTTTTGCTTTTCAAAAACAATTAATATTTTAAAATTTCACGACTTTTATGGACACAGCAATAAGCACAAATATAATAGACCATTAAGAAATATAAAACAGTTGACGGACTGGAAACTGCATTTAAAACAAATCTTACCTTTACAAAATAACATATAGCTCATTTTTACGACACTTTGGAAATTTGGAATGGAAAAACTTTCAAGGAAAACTTGTAATATTACCACAGTTCGCAAAGCAAATCCATTATTTATTTTTTGTAATATACGAACCTTACTTTTACAGTCGTTGTTACGAGCACAATTTATTTTATGTCTATTGAGATCATGGAGAAATTTTAGTGATGGTAAATCCTTATATAATGAAGTGATTTTAGCTATAAATCAGAACTCTCCATTAATTTTATGACTATTTGCATGCACTAAAGGTAATATGAAGAATTCTGGAATATCTTCTCATTTTTCTGTACTAAGCCAAATATGTCTCTCAAATAGGAAATCAATTAGTATAAAAATTTGAATAATTTAATTTCGACAAAATAGTATGACTTATACGCGTTTATTAGATATTAAATTATTGTATAATAATTTTTAAATAACATTATTAATAACATATGCCTCAATTCAAGCACCTAAACAATTTTTTCAGATTTTTGGTCCAACAGAAAAGTACTTATAAATTTTATGATTACTCAAATTATTTCTAAAATTGTCACCAACTATAATATATAAATGATGATATAATAAAGTAAATTTTCAAGTTTTTCTAACCGTGGTTCTTATTTTCATTTTATTATTCTTTGTATAGCTTTTGTGCATATAGTAGATTCGCGATTTTCTCGATAACTTTTACATAATATATTCAGGATTTTCCCATGTTACCGAGAATAATTTGGTATTGTGGTGGCAATAAGACAGATTAATAATATAGGTTTTGGTTGTAGATTAATGTAAAAGAAATTTAAAATCCAAAAATTCAAGTCAATTCAATAAACATATCAGGAAAACATTTTAAGACTACTATAATAATTTTTATAAAAGTTATTTGATTTTGAAAATTGTCTGTGAACTTATTAAGTACGCAAATAATGCGTAAGTAAATAGCTTTTAGTAAAATGTATCCCAAACACTAGCATAATTAGAAAATTGCTTTTAAATAAAAATACGAATATTAATTTTTCCAAAAATCAAAAATCTTGTGCCTTTTTAAAATCATATGTTATTTTAAAAATTTTGAAAGTATATTTTTAAAATTAAGATTAATAGAATATATTTTTTTTTGAAGGTTTAAAAGGCTTAAAAGTCTTTTGCATTCTTCTCTCAAATCAGTCACTTGTTCACCCATTTTCGGAACCCCAATACTTCTTGAATAAAATCTATAAGTATGAATTAGATGAATCTTTGCAGCTTCTTAGAACCATTCGCTTATCAATTAAGACGCAGGCACTGCTTTCTCCGTGACCTTCTCGGGAGGTGTTAATTAATATTAATGGGGGTTTTCAGTTCCGACAGGAGAGGTGTGGTATTAAGTCGATCTCCCACCGTCGTTTCTCCGTCGGATTCTGGCCCAAAATGGGTGTTCTACAAACGCGGTTAGGGACCGACGAGAGAATCTCCTTGCAAAGAGGTGTACTTGAAAATAAAAACAAAAATGTATCATCATAGTCGAGGGGGTCGAAGTTTATTCAGAAGAGCGTAAATCAGTTCCTTAAACGGTAATAAGGTCGAAATCCTTCATAAATCAAAACGAAGCACTTGAGCTGGGCAGCTGACCTCCTGCCGTGTAACCTCCCTATTTAAATGAATTATTCAAGCTTTATTCTTTGATTTTTGATTTTATTTTTAGGGGGTGTAGCTTCCAAAATTATTAAGTTATTCTCGGAAACAAGCGAAGACAGTAGAGCAAATTGTTTGTTTATATTTTTAAGATGAACAGTAAGCAAGTCATATTTTTGGGAAGGGACCAAAGAACAAAAGATCACTAAGGGGAATCAAGTGATAGACATGAATGAGAAACGCTGCCCTTCAACTTTTAAGAGGGTAAATCTGAGCATTTTTTTTTAAATTAGGGCATCCTATTTTTTGTTATGAGTGGTAGGGGCAGCTAGTCAATAATTTTTTCTAAATTCATAAAGGTTTTCCGGTCTAGACAGCCAAGTTTTAAATTAAGAAAGTTGTTTTCTAAAGGTTATAACCTTCTATGTATATATTGTAACCGGATCAAATAACAGTTTATAGAAATTTACATCTGGTAATTTTTCTTTAAATGTAAAATTTTATATCAATTTTATTAAAGTTTAGCGATAATTGAATACGCTCATTCGATTTTTTAATCAAATAATCAACTATTATTATTATATAACTATTATTAACTACAATTAGATAGTTCTTCTATGCTATGCAGATATTGCTGATTGATAAATTTACAGAAATTAATATTAACAACTTTACCAGCCATATTTTATAAAGCTGATTTTTATATAAGACTATTTTTACTTTTAATTATGTGAATCTCTCTAATACTTAGGTAGAAGTAATTTAAGATGTTCCCCTTACTTTATTCGTAGCAATCAGCCTCTGCATAATTTTGCTAATTTTATCCCTTTAATTAAATTTGTATTTCGAAGTTATAGGGCCGTTATTTACCTTAAATATACTAGCGTATTCGGACGTAAATCATATAGTTATCTAAAAAATATAACAAAACTCAGTTTTCATTTTAATTTATATCATACGTATTTTAATTTAATACGTCAATAATAAAATTGCCTTGGTCATTTTCACCAATCAATTTCAATGTAGCAATGAAAGTAATATTTATCAGGTTAAACTGGAAAGAAGGTTCATAGCGAAATAAAAACTCTTGAATTTAACTACCTTCCTTCAAGTGTAACATGATAAATATTGCCGAACTCTGCATATATGGAGTTTTGTAGATTAAAAATTTACTTTCGTATAATTTGTACTTAAAGTAAGTCATAAGTAGCATATAATGATACCTTCGAGAATTCTTATCATCATTCATATGACAATAATAAATTTAATTGAAGATAAAGTCATAGAATTCTGAATTAAAAACTAGAATTCAAAGAAAACGTATTATAAAACAACATAGAAACTTATTTTAAAAGAAAAGTTTATTTTTTAATGATATCCAATTACTTGTTTATAGCAATTTGTAATTTTTGTTTTAGTTTTACGATCTAAAATTTTTAAAAGGAATGATTTATTCATTCTTCCCCTCAACCTATCAATTTCTCTTCAAATAAATCAATGTTTTATGGAATAAATAATTTATTTTGCTTTGCCAAGTTTTATTACTTCATCTTAAAAGTTCTTAGAAAACAAAATTATTACTGCACTCAAGGATGTGAAATTCGTTTTTCGATGGAATCTTTCTTTTTTAACTATGCAAATCGAAAAGACAGAATACTCAAAAAATATTTTCAATTTATTCTTTAACGATTTAGCTACCCTATATAAATATAAATGTACATAATTTTCAATAATCTTCTTTAACACTTCATGCACATATCATATAACCTAGTACGATAAACTTTTCGAGAACTGCTATATTTTGCTACAGTATGTGAATAATCAGTTTACTTTTTAGTACTAAATTTTTCTATTTCTATTTGCTACTTTTATTAAAATGGCATTATATGTTCGTCATTATGCTAGGAGTTAAGAAACAAAAAATTACTCACTACCATGAAACTATGTTGCCTTGCCTTATTTTCAAAATCATCAACCGAAATTCAATATTGATAGTACTGCCACCATAGGGATATAACCTTAAGGATGAACTCTTTTGGGAAGGTCACAGAGCACTTATTTTCTAATACAATCGTGCACCTCCATTCTATCGATATGGAGTTAAATTGGTTTAGGTCTCTATAGAACCAATTTGGGACGAAGTTATCCTTTAAAATTAAATAGTACACCATCTCTTTGCCGTAGTCAAGCCTATGTCTCGACCGCACGAACAGCATTTTCTAAAGCTGAGAGTGCCCCTTACCCTGATTAAAATTGCAAATGGCTTTCAGAGGCACCAGCAACAGGGAATTCTTATCCAACATCGTACAGACATGTGGCAGGAAAGTTATGCAGCCCTTATCTCAAAAGAAGGGCATTCCTCTAGCTTTTTACCTTTCTGGAGGTGCAGAGTTGCTGAGAGCCCACCATCTAGGCCCATCGCCATAAAAGAGGCATGCAATTTAAAGAATCTCCTCCGCAATAATATTTTTCACCTGCAGAATTTTTGGGGCTTAGTGTTCAACAAGTTTTCTGCCATCCTCAAGCCTATGAACTTTTCTCTTAGGGCTCTCTTCACCTGGATCACTCGCTTCTTGTGTGTGTCACCAAGTGCAAAGGAGCTTTCTGCAGCTTCCCCTAAATATATTGCCCTTGGTGGTTTGGTGTGGCTAGCTTAGAGCTCTATAGGGTGTCGTAGATACGCGAGATACTGGGAAGCTGTGTCTAGGTCACGCGCCACCAATTCAAACGGAATAATGTGCCCCTTTTTCACCGGACAGTTGGGTCACAGGAACCTCACAAATATTAAAAGTTTATCAGGCTAACGATCACCATGGATGCACAGAATCATCCCCTAAGTATCTAGCGGTATCACGGAGACAATCGAATTACCACGATGGGTGCAAGTGGGAGTAAGTTAAGTGGATAACGAATTTCCTTAAAAAGGAAAAAAAAAATAGCTCAGCCCTGAGTGGAGTTCGCCTCGATTGATTTATGATGAGCACTCTTCGAAGAGGCAGCTCAAGCGCAAGGTCGTGGCGGTTTTCGGGTGCAATGATGCGTAACACTCCCGATTTATTGATTGATTTGACGTAACCCTATCCCTGTACACACTCCCGCAGGATATCTGCTATCTCCTCGTACAGATGATACCATGTTGCGACAAAACAAGTTTAAACATGGTATTCCACTGTAAAACTTTAATAAATTAATCTTTCCTTATTACAACGCACATTTTTGGTATATAGACACGTTTTTTTAAAGATCGATGATGACAGTCGTGATTTATAATGGTCTCATTATAATTAAATATGCAAGGTGGTTTCGAATTTTGATATTAATATCTGTTGAGCCTTTATACCTAACTTCATAAAAATTGGTACGCACGTTCAGTACTGATAGTAAATTTACGACTTTGTTTCAATACAGAATGCGATTTATATGTACATATATAAAATATATATCTTAGCTTTCAGATATGTAATAGGTATATACATAGAATATATATTTTATTTATTTACTTTCTTACTTAATTTTCATTGAAAGTGTATAAGAAGCTGGTAATTTATATTGCCCTATAGATCATTTACTATAAGTGAGTCCAAAAGGAACAAATCGCGGAATTATTACAAATTTGCAAACCAAAATAAATATTAGCAATATACAAATACGGCCGAAAAATTTATTAAAAGCTATTTTTGTTAGTTTTTGTTAAATCGGAGATATAATCTTAAAACAAAAACAAAAAAGCTATATCCACGCTCTTCTGTACATACTTAAAGTTTTGTACTCGAATCGAAAACTTATTTTTTTCAACAAACGGCGAACCTACCTACCGGTGAACCTAATTCAAGTGCGCTAAATTGAATGGTGCTAGCCATTTTTCAAAGTTAGTTTCTATTTTTGAAATATTCGTGATTGTGAATTTTGCGTACTTTTAAGCTTTTTCCCTTGATTTCGTGCTACATATATAATAAAATATGTCTATTTTGAAATCATCCTGCTATTTTCTTCAACGCACCCTATTCACTGGTGATAAATCACAATTACCAACCCAAATATAGAGCCGTTCTGTTTTATAGGGATTGAAGAGGAATTATTATTATAAAAAGTAAAAGAGGAAAAGCAGGTTAAACCTAATACTTGTTTTAAAATATAACAAATGGGTAAATGTCGGAGGTTATTAAATGATTAACATTTAAGTAAAAACAGTCTTATTGGAGTATCTTAGTTTAGAGCTTTAAATCAAAAATATTTCGAGAAAATGCGCTAGCTTTAAAAAAATGGCTAGCACTATTGAATTCACCATAGCTGTGCTGTCTGTTGTTATTTCCGACTAGCAGAATATTATTAGCCGTAAAAATGTTAACAAAGCAAAATTTAATTGCTAAGTAATCTCAATCACGCAACTTAAGGGATTAGTCTACTTTAGACGCACGAATTTTATATGAAAATATATTTTTTTTTTAATTTACTCAATATTTATATGCAAAAATGGTAGACAAAGGTAATTCTTCAAAAAGTAGGCAGAAGATGACTTACGTTATCAATTTATCTGCAACAAATTATATAAAACATAAAAGTTAAATATTATAACTGTGGATTCGTTTCAAAATATAATTATTAATTTTTATGCATACGAAAAAAGGTAATCATCGTAGTTCGGAACATACCTATTCATGCGAGGAATATGTGGTTAAAATTTGAAGAGAATCGATTGAGTAGCTTCCGAGAATTGATACTTTAAACGGTCCATACAGATTTTATTATAATTATGTCTAAAATTAAATATGGGTTATAATCAATCGAGTTGCTTCTTCTTTAATACCTTTTATACACAAAAACACCAGCAAACATTATAAAAATAGAAATAAGTTAAGGATTTATAAATCGAAATATTACTTCTATTGTTTTCCGAAAACAAATCGCATTGATATTGAAATTCTTAAAGAAATTCTATAAAGTTTGTTCTTTGATGAAATTTGATTTCTCACTCCTTAAATAAACCTTCCCGTGGACAAATTAATTATTAAATTATTGGTTTAAAAAATACATTTCAAAATTAAAATAACATCTTTTCATATTTATGTGTATCCATCCACAGTAGGTATTTTATGGGGGTAATAACAAAAATTAATAAATTTTAAGTATGAGAAGGGTGTGCTTTATTGTGACGTAATGTTTACAAGATTGTGACAAGGTGTGATAAGGGAAAAGACGGCTGTACCATTTAAAATTGGTGTTACGTCTTTTGTAGACAGCTCTAAACAATTCTCAAGAATTCCAAGAAACTTTCTGTCCTATCCAATGAATCCTTGTATATTTGGTATATGTATATATGTTTTTTTTTAAACTCTAGACGGACTAAACAAACTCCCCATAAGTTGGCCGAGGAAACACTCTAGAGTCCAAGTTCTCCTAAAGGAATTATTAGGAGAGCTCAGGGATTGGATATTCACAGGACCGTAATGCGATAAACACAACTGAGTTATCCCTTTCCCTTCTACAACCGGGAGCTGAAGAAGCCCCGAGTTAGCATAGCAAACGGAGCGACAGAGCTCAGCATTTCTACAAAAGAGCACAAAATTTAATCCACACGAAATTTCAATATCTTTACGTAAGGGCTCTCTACTCCACCCCTAGTTAAGGCCCGCTTCCTGTTCTCGCCCTTTAATTTCCTCTCAGAAACAGCACGTTTTGACACCCCATCCCCAGTTGGTGTTTCTTATTAGCTCAATTTTGAGAATGTGCCAGCGGATGTCGAAAAATAATCACTCATCCCGGCGTCAAAAGAAACTGAGCTCCCGCTGAAAGCTCCCTCAACTTCTGTTTTTATAACACGAGCAACTCTTTAAAGGACCCGTCTCCACTTAGGGCTCCAGCGACCCGTAGCGTCCCTCTGCAAGACGCCCCAATTAATTCCACTTTGGGTATTTTCGTTCAGGTCCATTCCAAGACGATTTGCAGCTTAAGAGGTGAAATATTGATGAAAGTAACGTCCCTCGGACAATCACGGATGACTGTCCTTTGGTATGATGTCCGAAGCGGCTGTTAAGAATGCGCCTTCCTATGGACACTTGCCCCTTTCACTTGAAAGATGAAGGCGGAATCGGGGACGGCTATTAAGTCCCTCATTGTCCCTCCCTAGAAAGTTGTGTAGATTTTCCAGGTGAGGTAATTAATCCTCCTCTTCCCCGGGAATCACTTAAGGGGCCCCTAAGAGGATACACACGTGTACGTGCCAAAAGCTCGTCACCATTAAACTGTGACCGTGCGAGGTACGAGATAATCGCCAAAAATCGCCTCAGTCAGACCCTGCCAAATCGGTGAATCCTTGAGTCTGGGACAGGAAGGAGGAGAATGGGCGGCTAATTCGGCCATCGCCCATCTGCTAAGAAAGTTTATGTTCCGTAAAGGAAGTTGACACATTCGAAAAAGCCCTTTAGGGTGGAACGGCCATTGATTTTCAGCTCTGGCATGATGACATGAGTTGACCGATTATCTGGAATTAGCCCTAGCAGGGCTTATGGCCAATGTCAGTCATGGGCCCTTTTATCATGGCACAGCCTGTAAAAGGCAAAGGGTTTTGTACGCAATTTGCCTGTAACTACTTTAAGGATCCGTTAAAAGTCAATCTCGTTCGGTTTAACTAAATTTACTGAATTCAGGGTCAAGGTAATCCTAGGTAGCTTTTATTTGTGGGTGTCAATCAAATTAACTGGAAAAATTCGCTTGCCAACCAGAAGAATCATCTTCACTGAATAATGGGCCCAATAAATTAGCTAAATTAATTAGTTAATTTAAACCTAAGCTAAGCAAGCAGTCCAATGTTTGGAAATTCTATTGAAATTGATTAAAACTTTAATCTCTGGCATATCTATGTATCTATTGAATGTTTGTTAGGTATTTGGATCGACAACATTAAAATACTAATTTAGTCATGTAACAAATATGCACAGTATCGACACACAACTTTTGAAAGTATCAAGAAATGAAATTTGATGATTATATACAAATAGCAGCTATAATATAAATAATTGAATTACATATCTATCCTATTTGCTATTTTGAATTGTCAGGTACATGATGCAATTTATTACTCATCGACAATTTAAATCAATTTTCAATCTCTTTAGTAGTGAATTTAGTTTCAAATTAATTATTTCTTTTATTTAACATTTCTTGCAATAAAGATTCATTTAACGCTGATTATATTTTTATTATATTCGCCCAGATTTTATAATTTTTTTATATTATTATTCCTTAAGTATTTTAAGAAGGAGAGGAGACATAGGAGGAAATATTGAGGCAACGAGAATTCAATAATATAAAAATTTACAACTAACTAGTAAATGTAATTAAATTGAAATTTAGTAAAATTTAATCAAGATAATTTTATACATTGTCATGTGTATTAATGATACATTTTCAAATTAGGTTTTCGCAGCGTCAACTAATTGCCATCGTCTAACGATGTACACATTTTTTACTGCATAGTTTTCTTTTGCGAATAATTCGGTTTTATTGGCTTTGTCATCTAGTATAATATTAGATAGTAGCCATTTCAAGAGCATTTTATCAACTCCCCTAGCACAGTGGCTGGACATAGATTGATCAAATTGAATACGAAATAGGACAAAAGAAGCTACCGTTGCTAGCCGCACAACAGCAATTTATAAACTATAGCAGAATAGGCTACATGACCGACAAATATCCTGACGACAGCCTTTTATAATAAATAATTAATGTTAGAATCCTCTTTTTGCCCCTAATTTATTGAAACGTTTTACCTCCCTCGCCATCATTATATATGGTCATTTTAACCACTATCCCTCGTTTTCTCCTACTTTAGCATAGTTTGCCAAACAACTCCCAATGATTGATGTTGATAATGTTTGTTCCACAGCTTCCATCTCTACGACGATTAAAGTTAGGGTGCGACGCACCCACATTAAACACCACCGCGGGGGGAATGTGATCGAACACCAAAGTACAAATGCAGCAAACTTTCGTGACCAGTGCTATACATCGAAGAGTCAAAGGTAATCAATAACCCCCCAGAACAGAAATGGATCAGCCTAGCAGCCCTACGGCGAGCGGTTCCAGCCCTTCGACAGCCTCCGGGATGCTGACTGGATTCCAGCAGTCCGCCCCCTCATCAACACCCCTTTCGGCGACAACTTCCCCGCGAAAAAAGGGTCGCCTGCAGCGATCGGAGCGGCTGCAGTCTGAGTCCAGCGCGTCCTCATACGCCTCATGGGAGGCCCTCGTTAGGGAGAGTTTTGGCCAAATTGCGTGGCCCATCAAAATAACTTCGTGGGAGCTGGTAGATGACCGCGTCCAAATAGTCCCAACCAGGTGAGTGCAATTCGAGGTATGTGGGTGGCACCTGAAAAATTGCAATGGATACCGTTAATTACCAGCCAGATTCCCAAAAAAAAAAAAAAAACCCTAGAATGGTTATTCTGACCCCCTTATACCGGCGGCGAAGGTGTTTTATTTAGCACAGATCAGTTCATACTTTGTATGCTATGGTTCAGTGAAAGTCAGTGCAGAGATAATTGCAATTTTAATTGAAACCGCTGACCCAAAGGGTTGCGATTTTTTCAAAACCTTGCGGAGTCATTTATCCATTCTTAACGTCGGAGAGAATTGCGCAACCCTCTTTGGGTTATTTATAACCAAAAGGAAAAAAATCGAAGAGCTCTACGAAAGGCGCCAAACGAGTTATTCGATACAACTCGAGCGTTATTCTGCTCATATTGTTTTGGATTTTTTACTTTCATGCTTCATTGATTATTTAGGCAAATTCTACTAAAAGTTCGATTACTGATTCAGCAGGGGATTTTAATAAGAATTAGAAGCTCAGACATATTAAGCAAGAAAATGTATATTTTAGTGTATATTTCTCATATAATAATATAATAATCGTTCACTTACGATTCACAGTATAAGAATCTGTATTTATTTATGAGAGTAAATACTCGAGTCGAAATTGTTGTCCTCGTTTCATTCTCGAACTTCCCACTTTTGTAGGAAGTAAAACTAGTAAAGTAGTAATGAATTGCGATTTTTTTCGAATTTTACACTATTACGAAAGATTTTTCTCTTATTTTACTGGCTCTATCTTCTACAAAAGTAAGGAGTCGAATTGTATTATTGCGGCAAAACTTATATAGATTTTATGTAAAATTTATGATTACGTTTATGCTGAGATATTTAATACGAAAACCTTATAGACAGAATACCTATAAATTTGTAAATATAGTCCACTATATCAGCGAAATTTTTTGTTCGTGTCGTGCTATTCTCATTAATTCCGCTTATCAAAAAATCGCACTTAACATTAATATTAGAAACTATAGGCCTAAGCAAAGGTAAGCAATGTTTAAAAAGAATATCAATCCTTTAAAATATGTTTAAAATTTCGACTCCTACATTTACAATAGAAATGCAGGAATATTAAAAAGGATAATCTGATTTAAATCTAGGAATTTTTTTTTTCCAGCACATAACATAATTTTTCTATTATTTCAAATTATAGTTGAAATTATTATTATATAATATTATGAAAAATTTTAATATTTTTCCATAACCAAGGTGGTAAAAGTTTGTTTCAAAAAATTTTCCCCACAAAATCTTTATTATCTCACTTAAAAAGTAAATTTTTTGCGCGTAAATGGACGCACAACTCTACACAACAAATATTTCCTTAAAAACAAAGTTTTTTAAAACTAAAAACTTTTTTACAAAAAACTGGGCATTCTTTTTAGAAGTAACGCAGTGTGCAAAAAATATGGATTACCTAAAAGAAAAAAAACTTTTGGTCTAATGGGCAAAAAACCTTTAATATTTTCTTTAAAAAAGGGAAATGCAAGGCCAAAATCGTTTAATTTTCCTTTGCGGAAGTTGTTGACCCCACCGGCCTTATCATTTCAAAAAAGCCCAATTACTTGACCATATTACCAGCTGTTTAGTCAGATACTATAAATGCTTCTTAAGTTATATGCGGAAATACATATGATAAGAATTTTGGTGACCAAAACTTAAATTTGATTCAAATTTGACTAGCTTTATCGTATTTTATAATCAAAATTCACTGGCTCTAAATTGAATAGAGCGATGAAATTTCGCAAGCTGAGGGGATCCACTAATTGTAATTTTTCATTACTTTTACTAATTAAAACAATATCCCATTGCCACTAAATTGTTTAGTGGTAATGAAATTAAAATCACACTACCATTAAACGTTTACTGCTAATGTATGTAGTATTGTACTCAAACTAAACGTTTATGTGATCTGATATTACACTATAATAAGCTTTTAATGCTAATGAATAACATTCCATTGCCATAAATCGAAATCTATCACCATGGAAATAATACTTGTCATTATTTCCAATTAAATAATTAGATACATTTTTAAATTTTAATAGATATAGGAATTATATTCAATTGTTACTATTTAAAAAATGATGATATGTAACTTATTTGTCTTTTATCAATTGGTGATATTGTAAATATACTGCGGCGATAAAATCATTCTGACTTTCACCTCGAACAGAATTATAAATGTTTGTCTCTAAAAAGCACAATTACATTCAGTAATGGTCAGTGATTTCCTATTTATCACTATAATACCATTGGGATTTCATTCATTAGCTCCAAAAGTTCAGAAATAGTACAATATCACATTCATTAACAGTAAACATTTAGTGATACTGTAATATGAGATAATTTAGTACTAAACGTTTAATGGTAGTACAATTTGAATTTCACTACCACTAAATAATTTATTGGCAGTGTAATATATTGTTTATACGTTGAATGGCTGGTATTACAGGGCATATTGCATGGAATTTTTAATTTTTTAAAGCATCTACATATTTAACGAACTCGTCCCATGCGTCTCCTCTCTACGAGACCTCAGTGTCATTTGTGAGAGTGAACTTAACTTCCATGATCACATTTACGGTGAAGCGATGGTCTAGGGAGTTCCTTAATCCCTATGTCGCTAAATCTCTCTACATCTCATTTTTTAGGCCATTCCTCGAATACGCTAGTCAAGGATGGTCACCCTCTCAATTCACCTACATTAATAGAATTGAAGCTGTCCAACGCAAGTTCCTTTGCTTTGCGTTACGTTCACTGGTCTGATCGTCAGAATCTTCCCCCTTAGAAAAACCGCCTAATGCTTATAGACTTGCAGTCCTTATGGAAAAGTCGCGGCTGTACTGATATTACCTTCAACCATTAGCTACTATTCCGCAACATTGATTGCCCTTCATTGGTACAGCGTATTTCTCTCTACACCAACCTATAACCCTTAGATCGGTCCCCCTCTTCCGAACTATCCACTACAGCATCAACTATGGCCTTTCAGATCCTCGCAGCCGAATGCTTCGTAAAGCCAACTCCCTTCCCCCCTTTGACTTTCACCTAAGTAAATCAATTCTTAGGAATGACTTATTCCATCAACCTTAGAATAAGTTCTATATTGCCACTCCCAGCTATTGATCTTGTTAATCTTCCTTGTTCTAGTTTTAGTTGTATTTGTTTAATATTTAAGTTTTTATTATATTTTTTATATACACTAAGCGAAATAAAAAATATTTATTTGTACCATCCTGACACAATGAAAAGGAAGAAATAACAAATATTTTTCTTAAAGGTAATTTAATTCGAACTACTAGTTGACTGAAAATTAAGCGCCAAATTTGTAAAAATATATAAATCAATCATAAAGCGTATTAAGCTTTTTTTATTAAGATAAAATGATATTAGCAATGTATTAAAAATTAAAATTGCCGATAAAACTTATCACCCACTGAGAAAATAAAGCTTACGCATTAATCGTTATGATTATACATTAATTTTAAGTTCATATGATAAGTTTTTAGATTTATGGACAATTTCAAAGTTAAAAAATAATTTTTTTGTCTGTTATAACATTTACAGTCCTCAAATGGTTAAAAATAAATAGGTAGAGAAACCTAGGCCAACCTAAGCGATATTAATTCTTAAAAATAAGAATAAAATAACAAAAGTACAAAATATTTGTTACGGTCGAAGTATAACACAATTAATTTCATTTAGTAAGCTTTATAAACATATTTAAAATTGAGGTTAGGTCGAAACATTTACACTATGTACTAAAACAATAGTGCATATAATCGTTTTATAATAAATACAAGCATGAAATGTCTTAAATAACCTGTCTGGAAGTAATACATGGGCAATGTACTTTTGATGTAGAATCAACGATTTTTAGTTTTTACCAGTGATTCGTAACTAACTTAACGTAGAAGATGAGCAATCTTTAGTTATTTATTTATTTATTTATTTATTTAAGCTTAATATAATGCCGTAGACAAATAAAAAAAAAACCCTCAGACTTTTTACCTAGGTTTATGTCCAAGTTACAGGTAAATTTCCCGCTTTTTAGAATGTGGTAAACTTCACTGCATTTAGAGAATGTCATTTGCATTTCATTTATTTTTATATGAACTATTTCCAAAAGTATTTACATGCTTACGGTAAATGAAGGTTTCGCAGTTTAAGTAAACGACTAAGTGGAAGTCGTAGCGGGTAAATTTCATCAATCATATATAAAAAGCTAATAATTATAAATCTAGAATAAGTTTTAATTCCTTCGTTTCAAATGTGTTTGGCAATTTTAATACTCGTATAACTAGTTTGTCTAATCGGCCGTATAGCCTAGCATAATATTCAGCAACAAGTTTCAAGAACATTGTTGATATTTTTAAGGTAAGCAGATTCGGTTGATGTTTTACTAAATTCTCCTTATCGCTTTTTTTTTAAATATTATACTAATTATACAGCAATTATACAATTTTATCCAAGGTACAACATTATCATTGCATGGTTTAATAGTGCACTGCAATTTAACTATCATTAAGTCGAATAATAATAAAAACGAATGTAGCACTTAATTGTTCTAGTGATACGAGTATTTTATCACCTGGAAATTTAGTGATAGTAAATTCTGCATTCTGAATAATTAATAATTCAATGGAAGTGAAACAGGAGTAGGTAAAACTCAGTTAAGTGATAACTTTTTGTTCAAAAGCAGCAATTCAACCTCGAGTCTGTAGCAACAGATGGGACGAAGAGGTCTGTGTGGAAAAAATCCTTATTGGCAATCAGAAGTGCACAGCTGGAGTGTTCTCTGCACGCAATTGTAATAATTTCCCTGAGCAGTCGTAGCAGGCGTTTGTCCTTAGGCAGAACGCGATTTCGGGGGCTATCTCGGTGCCCTGGGGGGAAGGTCCCAGAAAACAAATTGCACGACCCCCGAAGCGCTAAAAAGGAAGGTCGCAATTAGCGCCAGATGCACTTTCAGATACGGGCGCTGTAAAAGTTTATTTTCCCCCGACGGTAAGGGTGGGTGGTCAGGTGGTCAGAAGGGGACTGGGATGCATATCGTCTATCTGGTCAAGGTAGCCGCTGGAATCCTTCTATTAATTTTGATTGAATGAAAATTCTCAAAGTGGCTATAGGTGCAAGTAAGAAGAAGATGATATCCGGCACCCAGCCACGAGGGTATTTGTTCTAATTTACGGATAAAAATATCCCGGCGACCACAGATTAACGAATCTCTGCTGCTGGGAGGTGGGAGTTTGCTCCAATTAGGGCTGCAAAAGTGCAGACGTATTGGTGGCTTCCTCAAACCAGGCGCCCAGTGCATTTCAGTTCAGTACGGTCTGCCCCAGGAGTGACATTGAGCCAATGCTCTGAAAGGTGTTGCACAAATCAAACAATTCCCAGCTTTACCTTCTCGTTTTCATTATCCGGCCCGGCACCAGCACCGCGCTGTGCCCTCCAGGTGCTGGGTGGCATAATACCGCGGAATTGAAATCATTTCCAGTCAGACGTTATCAGCCCGAGACATCGTACCGGCAGTGATCAGCGATTCGATTTCTCACCTGAAGCAATTAGAGCGTCTCACCTGGGTGATGTGGGACTCAGTTAGGAACGGTCGGTCTCCAGGGTAATAAGAAGTGAAAATGTCGAAGTGGTCATTTGTTCGTAGTGAATTCGTTCCGTACGTATCGTCACGAAAAAGGGACGTACCGGGGAAAACGTCCGCTAAGCCGCGACTAAGCCGGCTCAAAAGCGATTGCACAGACTATTGCCTTCCTGCGGGATCGTACGTGAGCACTGTCCCGGAAAACTCAACAAATTTTGGCAGCAATGGAAACGCGGAAACGGAATCCAGAATTGTCTTGAAGAAAAAGAAATTCGGCCTTAAGAGCAGTTCGATTTGTATTGATGAGCTGGCGATGCTCGGCAACAGAAAGAGGTGAGTTGTAAAGGGTTATTTTGACGACTGTGAAAAGCTATTGAGAGGCATATCATCGACCATAAAATCTAATTCAATTGTTTTATCTTGGCGCCGTAATCGAATAGAAGGAAGACATGGAAAATTTGTTTTATTGCTAAGTTCGATTGAGGGATTGTTTTTATTGACCTTTTAATAAAACTATCCGGCCAAAAACAACTTAAACTGGAAGATAAAATGATCCAAATTTAAACACCATTCAGAAGAATTGTCCCTTTTACTTATGAAGTCGTATACCAATCAAAACCTCAAAATAAAATACATGGTCTGGAACTTTTGTAGAGTTGTAGTACTGAGTAGAAGTAACCCTCTTACAACACAGTTTCATTTTAACAAGTAATGAAATTACACAAGCCCTCGAACAGCACTTGCAATTAAATTACTCATGATACATTATAAAAATAAAGTAAAATTCGGGGAAAAAACCCGGATTTATCTCAAATCAAGAGTCATTTCGAACAGAGACCAAAAACATAAAAAACACAAATAGCGTAAAGCAATAATGCAAAACTCAATTTACTAATAACTCGATGAAATGCGTTGAAAAATTGATAAAATGGTTTAACCATACGCTCGCCTCATTGTACTGAGCAGAAATAAATTTATTAAAATGAGTCTAAATTAAATGGAAACAGACATTTTTTATTTGGCTTCATTTATTGTTTTACATATGTTTATATTTTTAACAAAACCTATTTAATTTGAATAACTATTTTATTTTAAATGTTTACACAACGCAGCATTTTCTGGGAACCTATCCACCGTGTTATGGAAGAAGTTAAAAAATTGTTTCAATGTGCCGTGCATTTATTAATTATCCTACTACACTAGTTAACAAATTTACTTTTTTTAGCTCTTTTTTAAAAAGAATTGGCAAATAATTTGTATAGGTTTTTTCCGTAGATAAAGAATTCGCATTTTTAAAAAATCTTTAAAAAATAAAAGTTAATTATAGACGTTCTTAAAGTGGCTTAAATGAAAGTCTGAGTACTAAATTCAGGAATATCGAATACAACTTATCTTTATAGACTTCTTTACACATCTTGGCATGTATCTATTGTATGAAATAATTAGGATATGGAAAAGGTACAACCGACGGGTATTTCGAAATTTTTAATTTTTTTTTTGTAATTAAATGTAATAATCTTTTAAACAACATTATAAGCTCCTGAATTAATCCCTTATCTTTTAATGATTTTTCAAAAATGCCCAAAATACGGTCTTCTGTATTTTTCTCGAAATCGTAATGTGTTGAAGCATTTTAACTTACGAATTCGTTATCTACAAAAAAAAAATTTAAGATTTACCAATTTTTTGGAGAAATGCTCTGTGTACCAGTGTTATTGTATTGTAAATTCGGGTAATGTGAACCACCACAAATTCGGTTTTCGAATACAACGAACTAAAATCGCATAGCTCAGATCAAAACTAGTAGCATTAGATCGAATTTACGTCGGTGGATTACCTTTCGCAAATTTAATTTCTGCGAATATTTTCTCACAGTTGGTGTGATCAACAAGACGCTTTTTTCGTATTTTCGTGGCATAATGTATAAAAAACAATCATGATTCATAAAAAGGCTTATTATTCTCATATGCTCATATGCTCATATTCTTCCATAAAAACACGATAAAATAGTGGCAATAAAGTATTTCACATTCTCCTAAAGGTTTTGGTTGTCATTCTCCTAAGCACTCTATTTTTCGCGCAATAACACTGCAGCATAACTTTTTAAACAAATCACGAAAACCTGTTCGGATTGTTTCATTTTGTCAAATATCAATGGTATGTACGAAAAATGGGAATAGTTCACATTACCCATATGGTTCACATCACCTATATATTTATGTATTTTTGAAAAATATACTTGCCTATTTTCAAAATAATCCGTTCATCCTGACGAGTAATGGTAATTTTTAAATTGTATACCTTTTTTATAGTAATCGAACCTATAAGTACTCATAGATTTTAATTCTTTTAAACAAGTATACAACTTATTAATTATTTGAAACGAAAGAATTTATAGAGAAAACATGTTTTTCACTTTATTTAATTATTTGATAATAACTCATCTTCCTCTTAATTTTTTTGATTTTGCATAAAAATTTTATTGCAAAGTGACGTAAAATCCAAAGAAATTTAGTACTACTGTGTCTGAAAAATAAGGTGAATTTTTTTTAAAAAGATAATAAAATCTTTATTTATTCTTCCAAATTAATTTCGTCACCTTCAAAGTAATTCCTTTCCAATATAATGCACTTATGCCAAAGTCTTTTCCAATTCTCGAAACAGTCTGAAAAGTCCTTTTCCGGTATGGCTTTCAATGCTTTCGTCGATTCGGCTTTTATTTCTTCCATCGAATCGAAACGGTGTCCACGGATTGGTCTTTTGAGTTTAGGGAATAGCCAGAAATCACTCGATGCTAAATCAGACGAATACGGTAGTAGCGGAACGATATGATTTGAATTTTTGGCGAAATGGTATCGAATTCCGCAAACAAAATTTAATGCAAATTCTTTGTTCAATAAAATCAGACATAGTGAAAATCGATAAAATCACTTTCGTATATTTACAAAAACACGAGTAGCCTACAGCAATTGAATATATTGACTTAAAACTCTGCATAGATATCAAGGACAGTACTAGCAATTTAGAAAAAAATTATTGTATGCTTTCACAATACTCGCAAATTTCAAATAACTACTTCACCTTATTTTAGGATGCAGTACTATGTAGCATTTTTTTATATATACTTTATATTGGTTTTCTTAATCTTATAATACAAATATAAAGTCATCATTACATTTTTTGTTTAAAACAACTAAGAAAAGAATAAAGTCAATATTTTCAAACAGTTCGTTATAAAGTAATGAGGCTATTGCCATTAATTCCTGAAAATCGTTTAACAGAAAAATCCTCATTTATTCATATTAAATATAGGATTTAATTAATTAGAAAATATATATCGAATTTTTAAGGCGAAAAACCAGAAGTTGCTAATGTGTACTTAAAACAAATTTAAGGATTGTGGGACAATTTTGATTTTCAGGCAGATATTTGAATATTATTCCTAGCAATAAACACATCAGGCCACGTGTGCTCTCTGCAGAGGCCAAAAATGCTTGATGCGACCTTCACACCGCATCAAGGGACAAGCGGCGAATATTAAATTTTCCTTATTTTGATCACGTTAATCAGGCCAAAGTGGTCCAGGCCTGGGAGGCTGAGTAGCCAACCCCCAGGGATCGAACAAAAGCGACTCACAATTTATAATCCAGCCACTTTACCATTCGATAGCGATGTCCGCCAAAAAAGAACCACCAGAGACTGAATAATTGAACAAGGCAAAATATTCGCCTTTTCCTTTCTTAGCGGGCACGTGATTCTCCCCTAGATTTATTATTCGCTCTGGAATTATGATGACTTGGGAAGCCGAACAACTTCTGGGATTACATGGCCACTTTCATCATTTTGCAGGTTCATTCTCAGAAGTAGATGTGATTTGGAATTTTTATTTTTGAAATTATCGCAAAATTTTAGAGACTTTGAAGTCGAATTGCGCTTTTTGATGTTTTTCTGCAAAAACAAAGCAATATACATTTTTGCATTAATACATATAAAATTGTGTGCCTCGACAGCTCAGTTGGTAGAGCGTCTAGAATACCATTTGAGGCAGTGGGTTCGATACCTACTCGTACCTTGACCCTCTAGACATGCGCTTTTATCATTTTCTTTCAAATTATGTGGCTATCTTCAGACGACAGGCCACTGTTTGCAAAAAAAAAGGATATCATATCTTGTCAAGCTGTCTAGGCTTAACAATTTTTATAAAACCTTTTAAATATAATTTTATTAAAACGAATATAACGAAATTTCAGCGTAAAATACATCAAATAAAAGATTAAACAACAAAACGTTTTAGAGATTCATAAATATCTTAAAATAAATTTATCTAAATCTGTTCAAAAGCTCCTCTACAAGTGAGTTATAATTCCTGAATGAGATTCTAGATATAATAATCCCATAAATCGTAAAATAAAAAAATTCTATTCAAAATAAACTTCGTAAAACATTGATTAAGCACGTCTCCAAACACTAACCATTCCCAGAATTTTATTTCTGGACACATATTAAAATATGTGAATGAAGGTTAATTAAATATTTAATTTGATTTCGAAGACGAGTCATGAACAGTGTATTTTTATTATTAGCACAACCGTATGTACATATGAGAGACTAGGAGTTTAATTAAGTATTGATAAATTTCATACATTTAATGCATTTCTTATACGCAAATAATAGGGCTATTTTTAAAATATTATATATAATGATTTTATTATAGTTTCGGAGCAACAGATGTAGGATAAGAAATTCTCCCTCAACGTTTATCAAGCTTATTGGATCAAAAAAAAATCGTAAATATTCACACTGATAAACGATTTTAATAAAGGTTACAGAAAACGAAATTGATCAAGTTGTAAAATATTAAAGAGTCTATTAATTTGATAGGAGACATTTTCTATTTTAAACTTTATCTGCAATGATAACATTTCGATTTTTCGTACGTTTTATGACATATGTAAGAATGTCATGCCATCGTATATGGGTATCATATAATCAGTTCTTTATTATTGCGATGTGTGAAGGTGCACGGTTCAAGGGTTAAAGCTCTGAAGGTTATTGCAAAAGTGCAGATTAAGCTTGAAAATAGTCTAGCCTTTTAGTAGGTTGAAGACCTGACGAAAGCTCGAATTAGGATATAAAGTTTAGTCTTTACTTTGTTCAAAAGCTTTATAATAGCTTTACGTGGGTAAAATGGAAAAAAGCTTTTCAACTTTAATTATAAGACAAGGTCCTTCTACCAGTTTGATTTACGGATGTCTTATACTGTCTTATACCTCGTGAAACAGCTTCCTAATGTATTCCACCGAGAAATTGGTGTTGCGCACAAAACACAGATTCCACCATGCTTTACCGAAAACCCTCATTTTAGGAGGAAAACAAACCGAACTCCTCTGCGGACCTTGCCGTCCTTCCTCCAAATCTCTCTGACCCGAATAGGCTCCTTTCGGAGGTTCCTTATCAGGCGGATTGCCTAATCGGCCTCAGTCGATGAATTGCCCTCACGCGTTCAGGACATTAACAATTCCGGCCCTATGTCCTTAAGCTCGTCCTATCCATTGGTTGATCCGAGTTTGTCGTCAGTCTTGACTTCATAATAAAGTTCGACGGGTATATTTTTCTTGCCTCGCTGCACATATCCGTGAGATTTTTGCACCGATTTTTGCTGTTTGTGTTTTGTAACATAGTCCCGGGGCGTGTTATGGCAGTGGTACTCTCGGTGTGAAATAAATTTAAAAAATATAGGTAGATAAGTATAAAATATTTATTAGCGTACAGTCGCGTGGTGTGTGACTGTGTAACTTGTGTCCCCATGCAGGGGATGTGTTCAAGTGTTTCGGTATAACCCACTGCAGCGAACACCACCGCACTTGACTTGCTCCAATTTGCATCGGTTCGGTTGCTCGTCCTCGAGGAGCAGAATGATGAATGAGTGGCTGCACATCGGGGCCTAGGGCCGGGAGGAGCAAATGCAAAATATTGGCCGGTGCCAATTGGACGATAAAAGCGGTCTCCTCCGGAGGAAGCAGCAAGAAATTTCGAACTTATACTTTCCCGAAGAAACTAGGTCATTGACCACAGGGAGACTCAAAAGGGTTGGTTGATTGCGTACCGCATACCCGCCCTGTGCATCCCCATCATACGTTCGCCTCGTATGTGTTTGACCATGAAATTATTCGGGAATCGCACGATGGCTGACGATTCACCACCTCCGCCAGGTGTTCCATTTGCTTGAGATTGTTTACCCGACTATCGCGAAGACGACGGTGTCAGTGGCTCTTTGGTGAAATCAGTTCCTTCGATTTTACTTAGAACTTAGTCCCCCATACCCCGTATCATCCCGCTGCAATCAATGTATACGCTGCACGCGAAGACGATGTTATGCTTCAACCTCAAGCTGGCGGCCTTCTTTCGAACGTATCGCGAGGAATCGGTTCGCGATCGCAGTCAAAGCCTCTGCACACCCCCCATCCGAACGCCGCCCAACAAGGATATAGGGGCGCTGCGGGTTCTGCAGCGGCGAGCATCGAGCGTTATGTAAGTACCATAAGTAAAATTTCCTCCTCGTTACGGGTTTAAGAACTTCTTGTTCAACTTGTGTGTCAATTGCACTTCAAGTGCAGTTGTAAGACTTGTTCCAAAAATAGAGGGAGTACCTGCAGCCGATGTCGTGTGAGCTCGCTTTCCCAAACTGGAGGCGCTTTCACAAAAGTAGGCTCTTGAATGGATTTTATCAGTGCAACACCATATTATCGCACTGCGTCGCATAAGTATGTGGGGGTCAATCGGCCGGCATCGACTCTAAGCAATTAACTCAAAATATTTTATAATTTTTAATCAAACAGGCAATTGATAGTTGGATCTAAGCGATTACAACAATTTCTAATCGATTTGTAACGCTCTTTAATAATATCGATCCACCAGAGTCAAGGATTTAACGAATTCAAAATAAAAGCAGATTGAAATTCTAAATAGCACTGTTTCTTTGGAAATAATTTTTAACTAACCTTTTGAAGGAATTAAAAAATCATCAATCGGTGAAAATTTCGGCGATGCCTATACAAATTGTGGTAGTCGATGCATACTAAGTAGGTGTGGCGATGCATATACCAACTGTGTGCAAAAGTGTCCTTATGAAGGTAATTCAGATATTTTCCAAGTAACTAATTAACTCAATGAATATGAATAAAGTAGAGGATAAAATTTCCTATACCATATCAATTACCGTATATATTTTCATATCCTATTGATCATTTTTGAATTATTCATGAAACAAAACTATCAAATTACTCCACTTTTATTCTCGCAAATTACTCAAACAAATATTAAAGTTCCTGGAAAAATGATTAATAAATATATAATTTAATTACCTATATAACAGATGAGGAGGACACTTCTTTACCTCCGATTGATGGTTTAACGATTATTTGCTAAAATAGCACATAATGCACACTATTGAAATACTAGCTTGTCCGCCCCCAGCGTTGTTTGGGATACCAATTCTTTAGTGCACGCACAGATTACCTCTTCGACGATTACTTTTGTTTCGACCTTACAGAAATTCATCGTTATAAATCGGTTCATTTACGAAAAACATTCATTAATTATACCTTCCTTGTGAATCAATCTGTCTAACTATAAAACCGAAACAAAATCTGTTCAATGGAAAAAATCGTGAAAAGATAAATAGACGCGACGGAGGATTTTGTTTTATAATATGTAGGAATTTGTACGGGAATTTTTTGTTAATTAAAGATTTAAGAAATTGGTACACCATATTATTATTAAATTTTGAAATATTGAAAGAAATTTAAATATTAAAAAAAAAAATTCAAATCAATTTTAATATAATAAAGCACATATTTAGAAATTTAAATTAGCAATATATTTTAAATATGTACACTATACAAGCAGTACGTGATTAATCTTTCCTTAGTTTTCGCAATTTCATTCATCATTTTCCTCTTGTTTTCCAAATAACCCAGACTGACGCAAGCAAAATTGTTCAAAGTTGACTAAACCACGAACTGATTATTCCTTTCACTTGCATAAAACCCTATTCTAGTTGTCAGCTGAATATCATCAGTCAACTTAACCGCGACGTGATATGTTAGTCTTATACCTAATCATAAAGTTTGGGATGTACCAAATTTACAAATTAATTATTATATTACCAGCAGAAAATATTGGATGCACTAAATTTATTAATTAATGTAAAGCTGTGAACATAGTGCCCATATGTTTAAATTCTTTCATTACCATAGTCAGATTAATTCTTCCACCTTTCAAAATATTTTGTCATATTTATTATGCAAATATTGAAAAAAATCAATGGGTAAAACTGTTAAGAAATAAAACAAGCAAAGGATAATGTATAAATTAATTTTTAAAACCATTTGTTTTTATTTCTAAAAGCAAAATAAAATTATTTGCAAATATTACTAAAAAGATTTTTAAGTGTAAGTAATTCAAAAATGATGTTGTTGTTCACAATATATTTATTTTTACATTTATAAACACAAACATGTGTATTAAATAAGCATATAAATTATTCAGAACTTTTTCCTGAAACTCATTTAATAAACAAATATGATTCACTCAATTACGAATGTGTTTAGTTTGGGTGTTTCAACAATAAATTTTCTTTGAAGTCATTTAATTTAAATTTGAATTTCTTAAATTGTACCTGAAATTTTTATGATGTTTTTTTTTTTAAATATTAAATTACAAGAAAACTGGAAAATATCTAGCCATATTTTCCCAAAGGTTTAAAAAATAGCTCAGGCTTGAAATAATATCGATTTTCTTCTGAATATATGGAGAAGTCTATATATTCATTAAATTTCTATAATTTCGAAATGTAAAGGCTTAAAATCTTAAATGCTTCATGTACATCTCAGCCAACCTAACATATAAACGCGAAAATAGAGAGCACAACTTAAAAGGATCTACCCATTCATGTAAGTGGGTATATTCATGTGGGTATTAAGAAATGATTCATCCGTGAGCTAAGCTATATATTTTGATTCCGTAAAAATAAAATTTGAAAAGGCTATAAAGCTCCTCTTTAATAGCAAAACTTTGTTTTTTCTTTAAATGGTTAAAAATTAGGATAGATTTGCTTTAGTATACCAAAAAGGACAAACATACCATAAATGTATCTAATATACTCAGAATGGGTTATTTGCTAATAGATATAACAATTATTTTTAAAATACATTCTAAATACACGAAACTAAATGAAGTTTGACTTTAAAATGCATAAAGTAACCGCTTTATTCTCGTCATATACTATTTTAACTACAAAACTGATAAAAACAATTTATTTAGATTCTCTAACACTTATGTACGCTTTTTTAAGACACTATTCAATCAATTTCAGAAACTTCTCTTTTACTAATTTGTTTTTAAATGATTGCCTTATATTTTTTATATAATGGTGGAGAAACAAACATTGTTATGGATTAGAGTTGTCTTTTATTCTTAATTGCATTATTAAAAAACCCTTCATTCAAATTATGCATTCAATGAAACCTTAGTAGATTCATTCTCATCAGTTCATTTTTGGGGGAAATATCAAAAGGGCTACAATAAATAATCAATTATTTGTTTCATTGCACATTTCAAATATCTGTTTATGTATTCAAATTCAAAAGCTACAGTATTCGAGTGCAGTATCTAAAAAATTATTTTAATTTGTAATAAAATGTTAGATATGTATAAGGCATATTTGTCTAATGAAAAATGTTTTGATATTTTATGGAAAGTAAATATCTATTTACTTATTATCTCATTTAAACATTTAAAAAAATTTCGTAAAAAGAATCAAATGGAATGGTAAATAATTTATTGACTGCAAATGAATGAAAGTGAATGCAAATGAATGCAAGTAAATGTAAACAAATTTAAAAAGGCCTCATAGAAAGAAAATAAAAGTGAATGCATTCTTCGTATAGTTTATGGGAATTAAAATCAAAATAATCTCTTAAAACTTCTGAAACTGGACTAGTCGCTTAAATTCAAAAAGCTTAACACAACAAAAATTGTTTATCGGACGATGTCCTGAATCTTCTTTAAATCAGACAACAGGATTTATGAAATGTGCAATGTACAACTAATTTTCGAGTTGCGGCATTCTGTGCTTGTGCGGGAAATCTTAAAATCCCCACCGGTGTCAGGACATGCCCAGGTACTCGGCTTGAGGTGCTCCAATTTCGCGCAGTATCGCGGCACATCGCGACGATAATTGCTGTGGCTAATTCCATTTGGTCATGCAACTTGTCGGCGACCGACAGCGTCACCGGTGACTCGTTTGCATAAGTGCGCCGCCAACACGATAGAATTGATCCTTTAAGCTTAAGACGGTTATCACAATGCCAGGCGTCTTGCCTCACCGTTGCGCCGCAAAAGTTCAAATTCAACTTTAAATCTCAGGTAAGGAGGCCCGCAGCGATTTTCCGTTCAGGTTGAGTGGCACAACCGTTTCGAATGGTAGACAATGCGCCGTGCAGGGTCCAATTAAAAAGCGTGATTTTTCGATAACAACAAATTGCTTTGATAAATCAGCCGTGAACATTTCGATGTGTGTACGGTATGGAAGGAAGTCTGGCTGGGGGTGGGCCGAAACATATTGTTTTTGATTCGTCCAGGTAGACGAGGGCTTTTTAGTTACTGCCATTGAATTGTGCTCGCTGAGGCAAAAAGTTTCCAGCGACACGACAAGGCCGAAAAATAATGAAAATCCGTTTTTACTGTATTCCTCCCCTCTCCGACCCTAGATTTAGAATGTGACAGGGCAGGTTTCCTTGTACCCTTTCTAGGGAATATTTGATTCTATATTCAAGCAAAAGGACCCTTAGGGTAGTTGAAAATTTAAGTGGATGGAAAAAAACAAAAACTTTAAACGAGTTTTAACTACATTCAAACTTTGAAAAGACTTTCAAAATCATACAACTTCTCAACTTTAAAAACATTAACTTTCAGATTCAAATAGTAAAACTAGTTTCAAATAAAAATCATTTCTTCCTAATTTGTATATGAAACGAACAAACTACGTCAAATTGAGAGATTTCTGATCATGTCAGTCACTGTTTATGTAAGTAGCCATAGGTCATAGTCTGAAAAATCAGTCTTATTTTCCATAAAAGACTAGACTACTATATGTAGTTAATTTTTGCAATTCTCTCAATACATCTTCTAAAAATTTTTTTTATAATTCATTCGGATACATTAAATAAATTTCAAATCAACGTAGTATTTTGTATAAAATTAACTTCTAAACTCTGTCTTGATTACATCTATTAGTTGTTGGAATTATTAGTTTTAAACTGAAACATTATAATAATCGCATCAAGAAAAAACAGATATGACAGCCCTTTTTTTCAATATTATATAATTTATTAATGTCTAAAATTTTAAGTTTTTAACTTATTGCAAATTTAAACAAACAACTTTGTAGTTTGCTCTCATACTTTAATAGTACAATCAAAAGCAATTTTACATATTTAAAACTTTTCTAATATGTGTAAAGTTTATTTTTAATCTAATTATTTTTGAAAAAGATATTAAAGCTCTTAACAATTTCTAGATTATTATATAATTTGAGAATTTCATTGCTTAAACTTAACAACAGTCATCTTTCTGTTATACGTTAATTCAAAAATGAAATCCCTTTTTAGTTATATAAGATAATATTCTGAGTTTTAGGGCTTCATTTTAATAGATTAAGTTTTCCTATAATTTTATTGCCTCGAGTAGGTATATTAAGATTGAAACTATCGATCCGCAAGTAAAGCTAAGCAATTTCGAATGAAATTACATTAACTGACATTATTACTGTCGATTATCCCAATCAAAATTTAGATTTAATTATATTAATTCTCTATAATATGCACGATACTATGGTCAATCACAATGGGACATTATAGGCTAATATTATTGCACTCTTCTGGTTCTGAATTACTTTCGATATGTCATAAAAGTAGATAATTCCTTATCTATAGTCAGAATAAAACTTTGATCTTATTGATTATTACTGATATAATCCTTATAACCAAAGGAAGCCAAATAGAGTTCAGTGCCTTTCCGGAAGTCAATAAATATAATAAAATACGTGCGGCAGTGAACATTTGGAATAGAATCCCTTGAGGTACACCATCAGTATCCGCAGAGAAGCGAATCCAAATTGAGGAAATTGTTGAAATTGTTCTGGTTTACTTCCGAAGAAGTTTAGTACTCTTACTAAGCAAAGTAAATCGCTTCAGTTTTATGATTGTCAATATCGAAAGCTTTGGTAAAATCAAGTTGGATAAGAACAGTCGAAGAACAAAAATCAATTTCCCTAAGGATTGATATTTACCGATAAAGGAAGGCAATAAAGCGAAATATTTATGAATTTCTTAAACTCAAGTATAACAATGACATTCTTGGTTATTCCAAGAAAAATGTGTAGCATCAAACTGAAATGGTTTAGTTTCCTTTTTTGTGTATTAAAGAATCATAATAATTTTAACACTGAAAGTTATCTAAAGAATTATTATAGGTTTGAAAAGCAGTAATTTTAACCCTAAAAACATTATCTACGCCTGTGAGGCGTACACACAATCGTTCATATTTTACACAGGCTGTCATTTATATACATATATACGCCTCTGAGATCCTTTATGTATCTCTAAAATAGACTAGGCTTCTAGGGTTAATAGCATTCAAACATATAATTGTGTTCGTATAAATTCCAGATTATGAGTATTTAAGAGGATATCATCTAACGTAAAACTACCGAAAAGTTTGCAAAAATTAATCTCTCTATGTTCTTAATTGTTTGAAATTAAACTCCTAAACAGATTTTGTGATGATTCACCTTTTTTCACTATGTAGATGTGAATAAAGTTAGTAAAGTTGTTTTTGATATCTAATTTTTGTTGTATGTTTTGAAGAATTTCAATAAACCGTGCATGTGAAAATTATGAAGAGTTAGAATTTTCTAAAATAAAATAAAGTAGATATTCAACAATGTTTGCAATTCTTAGAATATTTATCATTCTGCAAAACAAGTATTTCATGTTGAACTTCAAAGAATAAGAACATAATTTACTACGTTTTTGGAAAACATTCATATATGTATGTATTGTAGGTAATTGTAGAATCGGACAATTGTAAATCACCCAATCAAAAAATATTCATTTCAATAAAAACATTTTACGTTTTGTTTTCCCACTTTTCTTTCAACGCGTTGATTGCCTTGTGATCTATGTTGCAGTGGTTCAAATGCACTTTTAATATGAAACCCCGTGCACCACCGTTGGTTCAAATGCAGACTTGTCTTTTTTGAAAAATTTATTTCTATATTATATAATAGCAGTTGAAATGTTAATCAACTCTCTCTAAATTAAGTGAGAGATAGTTCATTATCATATTTATTTATTTACAGAGATAAAAGCATTTTCGTTTCCTTACTTAAAAAAAACTCGCCAACGTAGTACGAGAATTTAGTTAATAAATTCTCATAAAATTCGAAAAGATGGTGAGGATCTAGTCAGTAGTTTTTTTTATTACTATTATTTATTTCTTTATTTTATCGTAACATTTTACATATATTTTGTTTGCAGAATTAATTAATATTAAGAATTCAGATTTTGTTTTGTACTGTCTATACATCTTGAAATGCCTTTTAGTTCGTTATGAGAAAAAGAATATTATATATAATTAAAATGATGATTGAGTAAAAATGGTTACGGAAAAAACCTCATGATAAGAGTAGTTTATTTGCGATTAGCATTATTAATTTTTTAATTTAGAATTATATATTTTTTTAGAGAACGACTATATAAATAGAGTATATAATTTATATATCTTTATTCATCGTATCGAGTCACTATATTTAAATAAATTGGCGATAAACATACTCCAAAAGTATGCTCACGAAAATTCAAGGACACGAAATTCAACCAAGCATAACACCTGGTGTGTTATTAAAACTGGCAGAAGCCACTTAGCCACCTGTTGGTGCCGTGCTCAATATGAAAACCGAAAATGACTCATGATACTAAGAAACAAGGAAAGCCCTCACATTAGCCCTAAAAAAGATTCTTTTGTTTACGAATCTCATTTCTTGTTTATATTTTTCCAATTAAGGCGGATTTCTTATAAAAAAAAATCAAAAATTCACCAGATTGACAGAAATATATTCAAACTAGGAGGGAGGAAATTGAAAAGGATTCCCAAGGACAACATTGTTCTATATATAGTACAGGGAAAATAAAACAGACGTGCACTGCATAGGCACTGAGATCAAAGAGTGGCTGCCCACTTCGAAACACAATAAAGCAACATACAGTGGGACTATTTTCAGAATTCGTTGTCAAATAAAAGGAGCTGGCCTTAAATATTTCATTTTTTTTATATTTTTGATAAAAGGAAATAAAACAAACAAAAAATGGAATAAAAGAAAAAGAGGCAAGTGAAAACCTTCGGCCGACATCGTTCCTATAGTTCTTAAAAGAAACAGTTGTATCTACTTTACCAGCAGAAGGGGCAATCTTTCCATCTTTCCACTTTCTGTCGACGTTGTCGTTTCAATTGTAAACTTGGGAAATTTCTAGTCGAGAAAGTTTTATAGGTATAACAAGCGGGCCATTGTCAGGAGACTTCAACTCCTAAAAAATGTGAAAATAATTTTTAAATAATTTACCAGAGACGCAAAAGCGACACCTTGAGTCACCCGAGGAGTTTTCTCTCGCATATTAAAAAGGGCACCACTCCTCCCAGTTCTTAAGGTTGCGCAAGAAGTGCCAATCTTACTGGAGCCGACAAAGCATCAAAAATCACCTATTGAGGTAAAATGAGAAAATTCACAGCTCACGTGATTTACGTGCTTAAGGCTGCAAGGTTCCAGAGGGAGTGAGGGGAGGTGGAAGCTCCAAGGCGGGAACTGTGCTTAGGAGTTCTTAAAAGTTTGCTTACAAGCCTCACAGCCTTCAGACTTTCTGGGATCAGGCAGAGATTTAATTTAATTGTCGATAAGATCTAACTCCCAGACGAAGCAACGGCTTTAATTTCATAGCTAAATTCATGGAATACCTCCGGCTGTTGTTGGGGCTCAGTGCGATTTTCCTATTGAATCCAATGAATGCGCCCCGAGGGCGGGGGTCAGGAACATTGATATGCTAATTCATCTTGAATTTCAGAGATTGCAGGGTATCCCCATTCGCCTTTCCTTCAGAATGCAATTTTAAGTAGCGCAAATCGACTTACCGCGCAATAAAACCACATCATTTCGGGGATTCGAACGAAATTGCAAGGAATACAACTATTTTATATCCGATAGTTTCCTTGGCGTGGAAGGTTTTGAATGTGCCGAACTTATAGTCCTAAAATATTTAAAGTTAATAAAATTCAAATGAACCTCTTAAGTACTAGTAAAATCTTATAATTCTAAAGTCTAAACTGTCATAACATTTTCCCAACATTTTCAAGATGGTTTAGAATCTCTCAATTCCATAAATGGATATAATTTTAAAACAGTTCCTGAACACTAAAAGATATTTCATATTTATTAAATTCAGAAGTCTCTCACAAAAGGGGAACTACAACACTATAAGAAATATTTTAAAAACATTTTTCAGACCACACTAAGTCTAGTGGCATAACTACCGAAAATTAAGCTTTTGTAATAGAAGTTATTCAAATTGATACTTGTAATTTTGAATAGAAGTCAAAATATGTCTAACAATAAACGTATTTATTTTAGTACTAATAACTTTTATGATAACTTAAATTCATTTTCAAAATTCGTTAACTTTACCTTCAAGATAACAACTCTCAGCACACTATCATAAATAGGTGAATGCATATCCTCTATCATAACTTGAAAATTCGATTTAAATTTTTTAAAACTATATGTAGATTACTATAAGATTAATTAATAAAACTTTTAAATTTCATTTGGATATTATGTGTTATGGTTTTAATTTTTATATGAGACCCACCTAACTTATTTGTCGAATACAATAAATGTCTTAGAAATGTGTTAATTAGCTTTACGTAATAATGCTACGGGTCTAATAGGATATTCATAGAATTTAATCAATTGAGCTAAAAATGTAAAGATGCAAATTCGATAAATGAATCTTATTTATCTCAACTATCAGCTTTTCATCTGATAAATATACTTTCATTTTGGGAATATACGTTACATATCCAGGTATTATCTTATACTTTTTACGTAACAATGTTCATGACGCAATTAAAGTATTCGGTCGACCTTTATGATCTATTTTAATAGTATTAAAAATAATAGTGTCCTTTGAGTTTCATTAATTTCATTTTTAGGCAGCATCCGCTCCGATGGATGGATTTAATAACGGATAACTTACATCTTGGGATTCCCTCGAATTAAAAGTCAATGCGAGTTCTCTTGCTGAAATAGGAAAGTAGAGTAAAATTACTGTGCAGCACAAAAGCACAAAGGTCCTCGGTCTCTGGCTAATTAATACATTCCCATGACTTCTGCAGTGAGTCGCAAGCCGCAATTTCTCCTTTCTGCGGAGATGGGAGGAATTTCGAACAATGTTGCTCGTTCGGAATCATTCCTTAATGGCGAAGGACAAACAATTAAAGCGGCATCACGTTTCTTTCCTGGGACGTTGGCAGTCCTCTAGTGAAAACTGCTGCGTTTTCCCCGTAATATAGAACAAAGGGAAAACTGAGGAAAATTATTTTTCCTTTTGAATCGTAGAATTTCGTCTCATAGACGTTCATAATCACTGGCGCTCAATGTACCGGCAGCGGTGAATTTCCATGTTGATTTTAAAACGGACGACTCCAAAACTACAGAATATTTCACGGTCATATCTCTGTACAGAGGAGCTAAGGATTGCTGTAGTTTCCTTTGGACTCCCGGTACAGAGCCCCTTTGCATATTATTTTCATGGAGTATGATGATGAGGGTTGCTCCTGCCAATTTAATGTTGGGGGTTCGATAACGCGTTCTGGTGCCTGTTTCGTTAAATATATATTTGCGACAGGTTTGCGGAACTCACCCTAAATGCGGCGTAGAGCAGAGACGGTCGAACATATTGAAAATTCTTCCTGAAATTGATTCGGGAAAATCAGGACCTTCGAGACATTCATTTTAGGCTGGTAAATTCTGGAAGCCCCTGCTTCTAAGCAACATGTTTTAATCTTGAATGTATATTAACTACATATGTACATATGTCTATAGATTTAACGTGAAATTTCAACTCCATAAATTGAGAAATTTCATTCTTTTATTAATAAAATAGCATCCAATATGCAAATGCATGATCTTAAAACCCGACTATTAAATTCAAAGGAATTTTAAACCAGAAAATGTAATAAAAAGTGCAATTTCATAGAAAGCCTTAAAGGCACATTTTGCGTTGCATTCATAGGTTGCATTTCAGTCTATAAATTTTAAGTAAAGCTTATTTTTTCGCAATAAAAGTGGATAAAGAAACCATTTCTTTTCAGTATATCAAAAACACTAGTCGTATGTCTAGAAATACAAGCAAATGATTAACATAAAGAGTTGTGGTTTTTTAGCAGTACAGGCTTTATGAATTATAAATTCATTTTTACTGTAAGTACTTAATTAACACAATTAATTTAAATTTTATTGTGAAAAACCTGAACAAATTAAACATTTTTCAATTTGCTCCTAAGGGTAATTTGCCAAAATTATTTCTTAGAAATTCATAGAGCTCATTTTTTTAATAATTTTACGTTAGCGTAACATTAGAACATAATTTGGCTAAAAGTAAAGATACATAAAAAAACAGCTCTTATTTATTAAAATAAGTAATCACTTCTACAATTTAAATGCTTAATTTCTTTAAAACAATTCTAAACATAATTCATCTTTAATAAATTGATTATTTCATCTTATTACTTACGCAGTCCTCTTCTTTAATTCTACGCAATAGAATTATATTAACATTAATTATTTATATTCAATTTTTGTCTTGGCCCAAATATGGTATGATACTTATGAGTCTTCGTTTTTCTTCGCTGTTCTGCTGGAAAAAATGTTCATACTCTAAGATAGCATAATACTTAAGCTGTTAAGCAAACACAGAAACTTCCGATCAATTGGCTATTTAATTTAGTTTTAAGGGAGTTTTTTTTCTGATAGCAAAAACACGCTCTCCTCAATTTACAAGTACCTACAGTATAAAAAAGTTAAACTTTACGCTTGATACTCATAGAATTTTGAATTGCTTGGTTGCTCTAAGAACTAAATTATTTTAAATCAAATACTTTACATACATACGAATATATGTTGGAAAATTAAACTGAACTCTTTAGAACATTGGTGTTAAAAATTCAGTACTCTCACATTTTTATTTCATACATCCAAAGCCAGTCTCTGATTCAAGCTTTTGCATTTATATTCTGGCCTTTTGCTAAATCAGACTAAGTGCTGCGTTGTATACGAAGCATACTTTATCTCTCTTACCTATTTCTGTCTACATACATATGACATTCAAATTTTTGCATAAGAAAGTTTTATTTTAAATATTCTTATAGATGAAACGTCTTTGGAGTTTTTGATTTATATGTTGAATAATAAAAACTCTATGAATCTAATTTAAAATTACAACATAAGGTGATTATTATTAAATTTATATCGATTTTTTTATAATATATTTGCTTGTATAGAAAATCAATTTTTGTTTTGACTACATACATTTTAACTGCACATATTTAAATAATTTACGTTGATATTACAACATAAAAGATAAAATCGAATCTTTGGATAGACCTTAGATTCTACATTTGATTAAAATATAGAAAAAGAAGTACAATGATATAGAGATCGAAATTTAGTTTTCCAAAAAGTGCCTATTATCAGGTCTACGTCTTTTATTGTCCTAAAAGTTTCTTCAAATAACTTTTGCTTGTTATACATTTTTTATGAATTTCTGATTTAAAAAATGTTTAAATTTATTTTAATTTTTACCCCGTCCCTAGTTAAATTACTTTCATTTTAAGATAAAACAATTGGGTAGAATTCTATGTGTAATTACTGAACCACTTGTTGAATTAAAACTGCCACAATAAATTTAATTTCTAAATATAAAGTCAAATCAATAATTTTAATTTAAAGCCAAATAAATCATTGTAAAATCATTGTATGTTTTTGAGTAAATCTTTCAAGTTTAAACTATAAATTTCCAGTGCCTATTTATCATTTATCATTTATCGTTAACTTTTAAAGAAGAGGTCAACAATGTTTGTTTCGTTCAATCCTATTTGAGATTTAAATTTAATTAAATTTCAATTTGGTTTTTGTCATCCACAGGAATTGTACCAATTCTAATTTGATTGCTATAATCCGACGACAAAATTAATTTTCATTCTGATCGTATTTGAAACTAGACTTTACATGTATTCTGTGAAGCATTCACTTCATGCATGTGTTTTGTCGAAGAGTTCAGAATTCGACACAAAAAAAAAAGACATTATTTAGATAATATGTAAACGACCCAATTCAACTGAATTAGTAAAAAGCTTCTATATTATGCAAAATTCGCGCAATCGACAATTTTCATGCATTTTTCATCAGTTTTAAATCTTTTTTTTTTTCCAGCTCATCGGCCACAGAGCTCATATCTAGGCGAGGAGTTTTCTCCCGACGCAATTACGGTTCGGTGGACCAGGTATGTATTCAATTTGGGCTAAACGCAAATTAAAGGTCCATTAGCTAATTGAAGAGGGGACATTTTGTCCATCAGCGGGCGACAGATACATTTTGAATATTTTGGCAAAAATCGTCTGTAGAACATTTAGAATATTCCCAAACATTTTGAATACCGTTTTGTTGTGGCGACAGTCACTGTTGAATTGATTTAACTTGATAGTGTGACAAATCACGACGGGTGGGGTCGTGCCGGATTTAAGGCAGAATCCGGGGCGGGGATGAGGTTAAATTGCGTGTCGGAAACATGCTGTGAGCATTTAATTGCTTTCTTACCCACTTCCTCCAACAATGTATCCATTTAAGAGAAGTATGTCGCCTGGAGGGACGTTATTGACCTGGTCTGCCATCAGTTTACAAACGCCGGGAATCAAGTAAAAATCGTGGCCAGGACATGCTCCCCCTACTCCGATAAAAAAACGAAACAACAAAAATAAATAAAAACGACGCGGGGCTTTTACGCTACACCACCCTGTGACAACAATCTCCAGCGACGGGTACTCGTGTTAAAATACTCGGGATATGCATCGAACCTTGTAATTTGGTCACGAAACATGGACATCGAGGCGGTGTCCAAGTCCGCAGAACAAAGCGTTCTTCCCATTTCGGGGCGCCCCAACGTACACACGAGTGCAAGTACATGTGCTCTTCGGGCTTTAAAGAGGACTCGTTAGCGCCTGATTTAAGCCTAATTAGGGGAACGTTGACGAAAATCTAGGCCTTAGAACTGCTCAGCCTCACAGCCCCCATCTGCCCCCAATTCTGCCGAGAACAATTATTTTATTGCTTCCTCCGAAATGAAAAATTGATATTGACTTGAGTAGGATTTTGAAGAGAATTGAGGCATTGATTTTCCTGGAATAAAAAGAGCCCGTCATGTCCCCGTTATCCGTCGAAGACATAAAGATACAAAGATGTGTCAATTTTTGTTGAATACCCTTAGGAGTGACGAAATGCTTTTACTTTCTACTTTCAAGCTACCCCAGACCGAATTGGATGGATTCGATCAGAACTGCAGGAGATTTCGTCTAGAGAACGGAGAATCGCTGGCCGAAAAGGACGAGGTAAGAAGGCGGGTACGGAGCAAGAAATCCCTGTCTATTTTGCAATGATATAGTATAAAATCGTGTCTATGTAGCTCTTTTGGAACAATGAGTAATGTGCGCTGCAGGAAAGGTTAATCGATATCCTTTCTGTCGCGTGTAATTAAAGCTAAATAACACTGCATATCTGTTTTTGGGTCCTTCGCTGTCAGCTCTTTGAAATATGAATCTATCCATTCTCCCCAGAGTGGACCTAAATTGAAGAGTATCTGACCTTTGGCCCTCGGTTTCATGCAATTTGGACGCCGCGGCATACTACCACCTAAGCAGTAAAATAGTCTGGCACCTTCGTCCAATTGCGATTTTATTGACGCTTTAATGCATTTTCGCGCTGATTACCGAATAATGTCAGGGGGCAAATGAACTTTTAATTTAGGGGTAATTCTAATTCATCGATTTAAAAATAAGGTTTCAATACGATTGAATTCATTTCGGTAGTCTAACAGTATTGTAACCAATTAAATGAAATTGATTAAATACGCATTTATTACTTTACAAAGCAGTTCGTATAATTAATAAAAAACAGTTATTAAATTAAATTATGTTATGAGGTCTAATAGCATTTTATGAATGAAACCAACGAAACCTCATTATGGTATTATAGATATAATCATTTTTTGTTTTCGCTATTTGGTATCAGTTAAAAGTTTAAGGCTACTGTGGTAATATCCTCCTTGTTACTGCTATTTCGATATAGACAACATCTCTTTAATCCAAAAAACAATTTTATAGCAAAAAAATATAAAGTATCGTTTATCACGATTAATAGTAATTGTACCCTTAGTATCACTAAATTGTTAAGTGATATTGTCAATAACAAATCAAAAAGTGAACGTAAGATATATAATTAATTCCTAACAAACAAATTAATTTTCTATAAAATATAAATTAAATTGTTATGCATTTGATGATAGTCAAGTTCCAATTGCAAAAATAAACAATTGAAAATTAACAAACACAGAAGCTTTATTGCTTGTTTTCAAATGTAGGTATTAGGATAAAATACACCTAATTAGAGAGAAATGTGTTGCATTTAAATTAAACAGTGTTTATTATTATATAACTTCATATTTGCTAATTAATAACACAACCTAGCCCATGTGGAGCCTCATTTTAAAATATGCAAGCCTAATCTAATATTCACCACTTTCAATTTAAGACTAATTTATGTAACAGAAAAATAGAATTTGTATTTAGATTATGGGCCATATCCCGAGAGTCGATTTCAATAGAATCGACTCGACTTTTTTCGATTCTATCGGGAAAAATAATAGTCTAGGCTAAAGCGATCGGCTCTTCCAATTTCCAGTGGAAATTGTCAAATTGACGTTGGTTTAAAATGAATTAGAAGAAATTCAGGACCAATTATGCATTTAAACTAGCCAGTCTCAAGCACTATGTCATTCACAGGTCCAATTTCGAAAAGTGGAAGGCTATTTATAACGAAGACATGACCAGAAAGATTCGATTTGTCCTAAAGAAGAATTAGGTGGAGCCCTGCCTTGGGTGCAGCTGAAATCACTCAAAATGTATGTAAAAATAAGTGTAGACGATTATGAAGTAAACTTAAATTTACGAAAAGAAATATATTCTTGCTTTATTACTGTTTCATTAGCCTTGCTCCGTATGCGCTAAGAAATTCGTATGCAAGGCATCCGGAGGTCATATTTTCTATTGCAATATTTTAAGCTCGAATTCGAGTCGCTGAATAAATTTTTAAACCCTATTTAGCGCCATATGAATCGTTCTTTCATAATACTTTTAATAGAACTTTAATAGAGTAAAGAAAAGTTCTGTTTACATAGCTTTTTACTGATAAAAAACCCGTTTATAATAATAGAACAAAAATAAAAATTTTATTTAGAACTTACTTAATTTATTTCTAAGTAAAAAAAGGTCATTGTTTTTTAGAGTTGACTACAAACCCAAATATTATAATTATGTATATCAAGGGTGAAAGTGAGTATGCATGTAAATGTCTCATGTACAAGAAGGCTTTTATCGTAGTAAGACATGAGCCGTGTTTTAGCAAAATCACATATGAGAATATTAAAGAGTGGAGTAAATTTGACATATTTATGTGAAATACCCTTAGGTACGCTTATAATGTTTTTTGTTCCTTATGCAAATATTAAATTTTAACCACAAGGTTTAGCCTATTGCAATTAGCAAAGTCTGTAGAATACATTGAGTATGTGGCAATATTGTTGCTAAAAATAATCGATGAAATTTGTGAATTTTGCATTTATTTATTTATGTTTTTAATTTATTAATATTTGAGCCGTTTATTTTGAAAGTGGCGTAAGTCCAAAATGTCATAAGGTCGATTTTACTTGAAAATAATATAGTAAAATCGACCTTATGACATTGTGGACTTACGCCACTTTCAAAATAAACGGCTCATTTATTTAAAGCAGTCAAGTTCGTTTTTATTAGAATACATTTGCAAAAATTCAAATAATCGGACCAGTTAATATATTCAATATACCTTAATTCCAGAAATCAAAATGTGTTCATATGCCTGCCGGTTTTATACTTAAAAACCGATTTTTATCAATTTTTCTAATTTCTATGATTATATGAGATAAAATAATAAAAGCCTGAAAAAGAGGAATTAATAACATAAGAGTATTAACCCAATTAAAACTTTTAATATTATTCATTTACAATTTTTTCAAATATGTACACGGTAGCAGCAGTATAAATGCAAACTTTCTTTATTAAGGGCAAGGGTTAATAGGTTTTGCTACTTTATATAATGTTTCATGTCACGATCACTTAATAATTATCTAGTATATTTTATTTACTTTAAACATCCTAACCCATTAAAAATGTTTGTGAAATCAAATTAGGATCTTCACGTGCCGACAAAAATCGACCGGTTTTCTCTCATGCAACTTTTGTGCACCCCCTTTAGTACTTAGATACAACAAAGATAAGAGGTAATTAATCAAAATAAAATAAATTCTGATCTGTAATAAAAAGTTAATGTTCACGAACTAAAATAGCGGACAGTAATTGATAGTATTAACCCAATTTTCATTTGCTTCCGATTCCACATCAGTGCAGTCCGAATTGAATGAATAATTAAATGCACTAAGTGAGAAAATGTGAAAAGCCAGGTGAGACCGATGTGCAAGCGTTCTAAAATATGCAATTTTTAATTACAGGTGTTCGGTTCGCCCAGCACCCCCATTCTGGAAAATCCGGAACATCAAACTCGATGGTACTTCAAGTACTTTCTGGGACGATGTAAGGAGCAAAACCAATTCAGTGTAATTGCTAAACTTTGTTAAACATTGTTTTCATTGCAGTACACCAAAATTACGTCGGTATCGATTCGGACAAGAACCCATACTTTCTTTCTGTTGTATCTCAGGATTCAGGAAATAAGTGCGCGCCCCTATACAGGGCGATTCTCTTCAAGAAACAGGTAAGTCTTGTAATTAACCACCAAACTTTGTCGGGTTTTCGTATCTTTTCCCATCTTATGGATGAAAGTGAAAAACTTCCTTTTTGGGGCAGGAGGATCAGTGCCTTTTGTTTTGTTATTAATTAAGATTTCCGCTACTTGGTTGGGTATGGTTTTATCGAAGAAGAATGTTTTATACTCCTCGGGATTTCCTGGGTGAAAAGAACAAACCATTTTCTGTGCGGAACCATTCAATATTGCTCCAATGAGATGCTGGGATCCTCTAATGGCTCGGAGTTAATCTGCCAGCATCTTGGAAAGGAGATAGGCTTACTAGATCAGACATCTGAAAACTGGTCAATCCCCAAGGAGCGGATCTTACTGGCCTGAGAAAATGCAGTGTGTGTAGTTTCCTTCAATTTCACGGTCCACTTCGTAGGGATTCAAAACATCGGTTGTCATACTTGGGTTGTATGTAAAAACAGAACCTAATATATAATATTTAATATGTACAGGGAATACCTCCCTTTTTGGAGGTAAAACGCAAAAAATTGCAAATATTCAACTTAATTAAAGAACTTCAACTGCAGCTTTCTATTGTCTAGGTAATTTAGTAACTTTCGCAATTATATGCAACTTTCAGGCAAAGAAGTTCATAACTGAAACAACTTCCTACCAAAGTTTGAAGGCCACTACCGGTGATGAAAATTGTTGTTTGGAAGTATTGAACGCCCGAATTACGTAAAAGCATCTTGAAGATGATTTTATCTTCAGTCTCACATGTTTAGCTTTCGTATTCCATAAGAAAATTGGAGTATGACGCCAATAAGATAGAATGGGTTTGAAATTAGGTCAAATTTTTTTTATTGCTTAGAAATGCATCATTTGGATTTTTTTTAAACAATAAGTTGCTCTGCAATCTATTAAACTTATTTTGATATTTTAGGACTAAGGTATGCACATTTAATACAAATAAAAGTTTTTACAATTCCTTCCAATCTTAAAAGCCAATATTAACTTTAATTTGCAAAAGCAAAAACGAGAAAACTGTCCTAATGAATTTGAAATGTCTAACATTTGAATTTCACTGAATCAAATTTTCATATATAGTATTTATTTATAGAATGTCATATTAATTCTACAGACTAATTTATTATTGGTGATTAAAACAAAGTCCATAACTAATAAAAGACATCATTAAAATAATATTTTACCACTCTATTTCAGATTTTTACCATTCTCCTCTTTTTTAATTTCCCTTCCGTGTCATTTATTCATAAATTACGACGAAATACCTTTCCAAAAATCGATTGCCCTATTAATATAATTTTTTCTGTGAAATTTAATCTGTTGGTTTTATTAATATCACTTAAATGTATTTCCTCGTTTCTTACCACGTGAATGATATCTTTGTGTATTTATGTTTATTCTTCTTTTTATCGGTAAAATGGTATTAATGTAAATAACAACTCAGACTAAATTGCTTTGAGCTTAAATTTCCTAAATTATAAATTTTTTTGACCTTTCAAAAAGTGGTCTGTCCTAATTGATACCAAATTTATTACACATAATTGGGTATTCATTGTTGTAATGCTTAAGTTCAAAACAGCAATGAAAGCAGAATTAATAAGGAATATTATTTTTATTATTTACATTTGGCGCAATAGAAATTTTGTTTGAGGAAATATGCTGTGTTAACTCATCATCTTGCAAACGCACGAATTAAATAATATTTTATTTCAATTTTAACTAATTCTGAAATTCACTGCAGTATTCAAATTATATTCTTACTTATTAAAATTGAAACTTCGCGGATTTTGGTAAAACTAATGGAATTTTAATTTGAGATAAAAACTCACGAATATTCAAATTTTGATGCCCGCTGCTCGAACTTTTCGAGATATTCAACTTTAAAGTTATGAAAACTTTATTATTTTTTGTGTTTTAATTTTATCTTATTGATTTTAAGCATTCTATTGGAAAGTTACATTGAAATTACCAAAAATGAATGCATACATAAGTTCTAATTAAAGATTTTATTGTATGAGAAATCGTGTAATAATGCAAACAATCCTAGCATTTCATAATTTCGTTATATTCTGCGTATCGCTTTAACACTGATGATTTTGCTATTAAGGAATTCTAATTTGCAGTGAATCGTACGGATCTAAAGACAAATTTTTATAGTATGTTAAACTGATGTTATTTTTCCTGCTATTTGTAATAATAAGACATGGGATTTAAAATATTTTAAAATACGCTTTAAGTCACATTTATTGTCGTCGATAACATTCAGTTAGAATTAAATTTAAGGTCTTCTCATGAATTTTGATAAAGATTGTCAGTCGCTTGTGTTTTCTAAGATATTTAGCTTTAAAATTTTGAATTCGTTACTTTCGAAAGTTGCAACTGACAAATTTATTTTTTTATATTCGTAAAATTTGCCCCAAATATGATAAACATTCGTACAAGGGAGGAGATTTCAAATTCAATGTCTTCGAATTTAACAAATAAATGAAAATAATTACAAGGGAAATGAGAAAAGTGAATTACATTTTTTTATTATACTACAGTCGTTATTGTGAAACAGCGAAATGTTTTGTGAAATCGGCTTCATGCATGCTATTTTAATTTATATGTAATTAAATTGAGCACACAATTACTAATAAAAAACCCCAGGTGGCGCCATCGGCAAATGCACATAATGTTCGCATGAAGGAGCCACTCTGGTCATGGTCAGGAGCTATAAAACTCTGATGTGTAAATTCTGGGAAAGGTGCATTTTTCCCTAAGAGCACTTTGTCGGGTGAATGAAACACCCCAGGGAATGGGAGGACTCCTCACCGGAGTATCCACTTCACGCCTCCGGGAGGAGGGGGGGACTGTAAGGACACGGATGTGGGGGGAGCGATTACTTGATTTCATTACATTACTCCCGACATATTCACGTCTTAAAAGGTGCACCCGGATTCCTACAACTGTGAATCACTTAAAACTCCGCTCACATCGGGAACATCCTTCTCGAGTGCAATACATCTTACGAATTGCGGGGCATAGCGGGGGGAGGATATATATTCCTCTTTTGGGCTCACAAATCCAGAAAAATCACTCGAGCGATTCTGTTGAAAAAAGGGATGTGTGCGGTCGGGAGCTAGTAATTTTGCTTCGAACAGAATATTTCAATAATGTTTCAGACCGGGCAAAAAAATAAAAATTTCTGAATAAACGTATTAAGCTGACGCTCCTTCGGGATATATCGTTATGCTAACTTTGCATGTTGGGCGCTCCGGGGCGTGGGTGGGCGGATGAAAGAGCCTTGTGACGCGCTCAAAATTGGCAAAAAATGTTCTTTAATGGTGCGCTACGTCACAGACCTCCCCAGTCGGCGTGGCGAAACTCGTCCCTTTCAGACTCGAGTAAATTTTACCCTATTTGCTAGATTTTGTCCATTGTTGATCGTCGCAACGGAAGTTTCCCGGCTGTGTGAAGCATTAATCAGTCATTCCGTTGTCTCCCCAGGTGCAGGAGGAATTTTTATATAATATTTGAGAGATTCCACCGGAAGGAGGACGGGAATGCAGCCAACAATGCGAATCATTATCCACTTCCTGTTGACCAGACTGGGTGGGGTGTGGTTAGTGGGGAAAAAAGGGACTCTACAAGATCCTTGATTGCTCAGAAGTGAGCTCTTTCAAAGGGTCTCCGCTGTTGCTGGGCACTTTGATACCCAAGACTGTGCTCTCATGCTGGCTTACATTGGTTCGTAGCCTTTGCTAAGCCAACCACAATTAGCTTAGTTACAGAATAAATGGCGAATATGCAAGCAGATACTTTCGGCAGCTGAAGTAGGTAAAAGCTTTTAGCTTTGTGCCAAGGACTAGACTCCTTTGAGGGAATGCATGAATTGCGATTTTAATTGGCCCAAATGTTCCCTGTAAACAGTTTCTATATTTGGAAAAGGTATTGCTCTTTAGTGTCACGAACTCCCTCCCTAATAATAACATCGTCAAAGTAACCACACTTAAGCAATGTTGGAATAGCGTAAACCCATCTCAATTTTAATATATTTCATTACAATATCTAATTTTTAAAATCAAGTATGCTGAAATATTGAAAAACTTTATACATCCAAAAGTTTGAAGAAGTAGAAAATGGTGCCTTTTTTTTAATTTTTCTATAATTCCAACGTTTTGTAGAGTAAATTTTAATAGTGTAAACATTTTAAAAATGACAAAATCTCGCAATTACATAAACACTTGGCCAGCACTATGGTCAAAGGTCACAAAGGCCATACAAAGAATAACGCTTGAAGAATAACAGAAAAATATACTTATTAAAATGTTATTATTAAAAATCTGAATTTAAACTCCATTTATTCAACGTATAAAAAAATAAAATCAGTTCTAATATTGATTAAACAATTTCCACTCAATTAAAACTTAAATAAATAAAATATCACCAAGTTCGAATATGCAGAATAAACCCCTTAAAAGAGGTTAAATCAAACTGTCGGTCCAAAATTATTTTTCAATAAAATGAAGAACCTACCACATGACCCCTACATAAAATCATATATTACAAATATTGTGGTTTTAATTGAAATTGAAATTGAATACCTCATCGTTCATTGTACTTTTTATGGAATTCATTTTATACAATAAAATGGACTCGCATACGAAGCTACGCAGAAAAATACATAAAGAACTATTTAAATATACGACTGGAATCAATAAAAGTAAAAGTAAAAATTAATAACTTTCATTTTGCGTACGCTGCATCAAAAAATGCAATATTAAATTAAGAGAACAATTTGCGTTATGTAAAAACAATGTGAAGTAGAAAATTAAGAGGATTTGCGATACAGATAATATCTACGTTGCGTTCCGTTTTTTCCTGAATTGATTCAAATTCTATAAAAGAGTTACGCTCCAAAACAAAAACATAAATAAATTGTAAAACAACAAAAATGAGCCGAGTAGATTTATGAACAAACGACCAAAGTTAAATGGATTAGAACTAAACTCGAACAAATGTTTTAAAAAAATGAAAATTAAGTAAATCGTACTTATGATGCATTAAATTTATATACCTCAATTTAATTTTACTAAGATATATAGTTTTAATACTTTTGTTTTTAAATAGTATTTTAACATAATCCTGATATATCATCGAATTTATTTAATTTACCAAAATAAACATCCATTCTCCTTTGAATTTCAATTCAAATTAATTTCATTAAATGAATATTAATTGATGCAAAGTTAAAATGTTGTATATTTCCATTCAACAGACTAAAGATTACAGAACTCTGAAATTTATTTTCGTTCAAGAAAATGTGAAGGTTGCAATGAAGACTAATTGTTTCGATTATCACCTTCGACTTTCGATTTTGCAACTTACGTCTAGAAAAATAAATTAAATGATTTCAGAGTACAATCATCTTGGATGAATAAGTAAAGTTTAATATTGAAATTATTTCACTTAGAAAATGTTAAACAGTGCGCTCTTGAAGTAATGAAATCATTTTACTAAATAAATTTGAGTATTATTGTTAGGTTTTTTATTTATCAAGCAAATTATCTGAAACGGCTTATACTATAAAATAAGATTGTTTAGTGTTTTATTATTTAAATAACAAAATATGAGAAGCGTCCAAAGATTGGCATATAAACCATATAAATTAAAGGACTTTTGCCACTCGGGTTATGTTTTCTAAAATGTTGTTGGTGAAAAATATTGTAGCTAAAATTAATTCAATTTATATGAAAACGAATGCATGAAAGTTTTCGAGGTCACTGATTTTGAATTTGTTGTTTAATTTGGTGCATTCTAATTTAGTAATGGAAAAGAAAAATCATACCAGAAATGAAAACTTTATCTGCATCTTCATGCATATTAATAAATGGGTCTTTTTAGGGTTTCTGATTTTATATTTCATACTTAATTCGAACGTAAAAATAATGTACGCGAAAAAAGAAACAGCACCTATGCAAAAACCCTGAGAAATGAAATTGGTTTTAACGTGGGCGAAAACTGAAAGTTAATGAAGGTCTTTCATAACCCGACTGAATAGAAGTTGGTTTTTATTCTTTTATTTTTCAAAAGATACTCAACGGTAGTACATTAAAAAATTAAGAGGAAAACATTCTCAAGAGCTGTAGATTATAATTATAAATAAACAGTAAATATAAGCTGAATATATGAATAAAATACCAATTTAAATAAAGTAAAGTGGTGAGGTTTCCCAACAGGGACCTGATCGGCTTGGTCAACCAACCTCATATCATGCGCGCGATATTCAATAAACCAAACAAAGTGTCTCATAGTAAGAACGCGCTTTTTTTTCAGTGAATTTACCCCACTGTTTTATGGGGTAGTGGCCCTGACCCAAGTGTGGCTGAGGGTGGGCTCGCCATACTTTATGAACACAATAAACTTTGGCACTGAGTGACTGCGATGAAAAGTTTTGTATTTCATTTTCCTGGCGGTTAATTACTCACCGTTTCTAAAAATAGGTACGTTGTATCTCACTCCTTTCTGAAAGGATGGAGCCCTATAAGTTCTGAATGCGGAGCCCCAATGTAATCGCGATTTCTGAAAACCTCCTACCGCCGGATGGGGCACTTTCCGGCCATCTCATTAATTCCCTCAAGTGCAAATGATTTAATTCAATTACCATGCACTCGAATTCGGGCCTACAGACTATCCCGCGCACCTTTTCAAGCACCCCCTCGTTCAGGGTAGCCACCTGGTAAACATACTTCGGTTGCTAATTGAATTTCTTTAATTTTGCTGCGGCTAGGTACTAATGAAATGAGAAAAGGAGGGGTAGAGGGGGTTGGGAATGGTCGTCGAAACTGTGAACCCTCCTCAGTACCTTATCTTCCAAAGCACTGAGATTTTTATTGATTTTCTAGAGATAGCCTCTGAGAAGTGCTGAAATTCAATTAGTAAGGGACTCACAACATTTTCAACGATTTTCAAAAATTATAGCACCTGAAAGCGGTTACCAGCTGGTCTAATAGCGATAATTCACAGCCACACCCCTCTCCTTCTTAAGACTGATTCGTTTTCTTAATCTTGCAGGGCACACAGAAGATCGCACTGCCCTACACCCCACATCAGAAATTAACGGTGAAACAAATTTTGGGCCATTTTCCTGGAATGGACGGAACAGCGAAAAATCCAAAAGAATTATTTTCCGCCGATATCCAGAAGGATCTCCTGTTGCTGGAGGAGCAGGAAGGTTCTGTCAACTTCAAGTTCGGTGTTGTCTACATGAAGGCCGGACAGACCTGCGATGATGAAATGCTGAGTAACGGTAAGAAGAGCCACCTCTAGCCCTAGTAATGGGGCTCTGTTCGGGGCCATTACTTTTCCTAATTTTTCACTAAATGACAAATGCCCAAATTGTGTCCTCCTCTTTTCGTGCGCAAACAGAATGTGGAAGTGACGATTTTAACGAGTTTCTGAACGTCCTCGGAGAGAAGATTCGTCTTAAGGGATGGGAGCGGTTTAGGGGTGGTCTGGACGTTAAGGGTGAATATTTTGTCTTTTTAAATTTCACATTTTGTTTTTTCCCAGACTTTTTCACTTTATTCTAACTTAAACACACACACGTTTTCATCTCATCCTGTTGAAACAGGCGACATGACCGGAAAATACTCCATCTACACCCTCTACGAGGGCCATGAAATAATGTTCCATGTGTCTACGCTTTTGCCCTTTTCTAGAGATAATCGCCAGCAGGTAAATATGCTCATTTCAGCCCTATGCGCCCATCGTCCTTTGTATGCTCAGGCGAGGGCTAATGTTTTTGGATTTTCTCAGAGGGTCTGCCGGCGGTTATAATGGAAAAACACATTTTTATATATTATTTCAGGTGGAGCGCAAGCGGCATATAGGGAACGACATCGTCAACATTATCTTTATTGACACAGACAAAGGAATTTCCCCAGCTGTTTTTGATCCAAATTGCATTAAGAGTCAATTTACACGTATCCTTTAAAATCCGTAGTCTACATTTTGTAGCCTTTAAATACTAACCCTTTTCTTATCCTTTATGTAAATTTACCTTAACTCACCTACCTTAATTTAGATATTTTTGCAGTTGTGACAAAAAGTGGCAAATCTTACCGCTTAGCAATTTTCTGTGATGAAACTGTACCTCCTTTTGGACCAACGCTTCCAGATCCACCGCAATTTATAGTGAGTAAATCCAAGATTAATCGATCTAGTCTCGGCAAATAATTTGATTCGACCAGGGACAAAAGGGCTTTATGCCCTAGGACAGTTTTCAGATGTTTGAAAATTGAATCGATGAAAGATAACTTTGCAGATAAAGAGTAGCAATGAATTGTTTGGTTTAAAGGCAACCAAGATTAAATCAGTCAGTCAATGCCAGTTAGTCATATACTGTTGAAGATAAAAAATTGCTAGTAGTGTTGTTTATATTCATTTCGTCTTTTATTATAATTTGTTTTTAGAAAAACGTTCTGATTTAAATCCTCCTGAAAATTGGTATTTTTCATCATTTTATATTTATTCAATAAAAGGTTTTTCTGTGTTTTCACGTTGCCGACATAACACTTACCCCTCTTACAAACAAAAAATAAAGTTTTTGTGATATCAAAATTTTTCGGAAAATATCAAACATTATAATCACGAATTTTATGTACCTAGGTATAGATCGTAATTTTGTCACGATAACACTTGTCAACAAATTTAGTCAGTTTACTTCTATTGAATTTTTTCAGTAGATTACGAATTTGTAAATAAAAATGATCAGTTATCTCTAATTTTTGAGAAAAATAGAATTGAAAAAGACAAAAGACCGTGTTTTGGACATTTTTAAATAATAAGTAAAATATAAAGTTAAAGTTAATTTAGAACTTTGTGGCGTAACTCACTTGAAAGTTTGAATCCTAATCGGTAAATGTGAAATACCATTAATCTCCCCAATCCTTTTTTAATATCTAAGCGAACAAGTTTTTCATGATAGTCCTCTGCTATGATCTTTATTTATCATCTGTTGTATGATAATAATTGGTTTGTGAAAATAAGTCAATTTCACGAAATATTTCGAATATGTTTGAAATGTTTTGTATTTTTATAAAATAGCTAAATGTTCAACCTTACACCTGAACAAGTTTTACAGCTCTTTGACAATCCGTAATTTTTTTATAATGTTTCTTAAATGGGTAAAATACGATTTTTTCTGTTTTTTCAAATCCATATTTTTTTCAAAATAAGAGCTGACCGATGATTTTTCTTAACGACATCATAATCTAAAGAAAAAATCAAATAGTAATAATGTACCACTTGTTGTTGCAATAAATTAGTTGTAGACCTCTGTAATATAATAAAATGCTATATAGCTATTAAATGCTATAATAAAGAATTCAAGTTTTGCATTATAACAACAGACAATAAGCACAATTAGAAATATTAAGAAATAGCGAAAAACTTATAAAAGTTCTTTCATAAACCAAGTTTTTTCCTAAACCTTAATTTAATAAATTGAATAAGCATCCTATTGTCATTTAAACAATTTAAAGAAAGACAATTCAATTGATTCATCATAGTCATAGTGTAATAAGCCAATTGTAACAAATATAAGATAATAATTTCAACTAGTAAATTGAAACTTTAAAAGCAATAATTCCCTTTATAATCATTTTGCCAATATTTATGAGACATTTTTAATAAAGCAATATTTTTAAATAAATCTTTTCCAAGAAATCAGACGTCTGTGTTAAATTTACTCACATACTAAAATATAAATAAAATTCCATCAAATAAAATATGATAAAGGAAACAGTTCGATTGGGCATAAAACATTTTTGCGGGGTTAGATTATTTGTTATTTCTATTTTTATATCTCTTTTAATTTTCAAGTTGATAATTTCAGCCAATTAAATAAAAACTTATGATACCCTCTAACAAGTTTAAAAAATTGATGTAAGTCGTTATAATAATAAAAATGGATTTTGCCTCTTATTTTTAATAAGAAAGTCAAACACAAATAACTGATATAAATTTAATACACCTCTGATTGCTTCGAATCTTTATAAATATTTTATTTTGAATAGACGTTTTTTTCCTATGTTACTTTAAATAAAATTCAATAGCTCTATGAAATCAGTCAATTCACATGTTAGTAATACATTTTTATTTCTTAAGTTTTATTCACATCTTTAATTGAATTGCCACGTCAAATATTTCACGTAATTCAATATAGACTTAGACAGGTCACGTTTGTTATTCCATCCTAATCGTTTCCGTCCTCAACCTAACAAACTAGAGATTACTCCCACGCAAATGTTTGCTTGGCTTGACCACCCCAGCAATTTACCCAAAGGTTTCGGTGATGGTGACAATCACAGGAAATACGTCTATACAGCTAATCTCCTCTAAATGTAGTTAATCGGATTCTTACACGCAATTCACCTATTACAAATCGCTTTTCACCTCAATCGAATCAAATTACGTGAAGAACTCCAACTCTGCACCAACTCAAATATAAAATCTTCTTTATTTTTCCCATAGGATGTATCCATGTTTAGGGAGTTTCTTCTTGTAAAATTAATCAACGGGGAAAAGGCGACTCTTCAGACCCCAACATTTTCCAGGAAGCGTGAGAGAACTCTGGAGATGCTCATCAAGGATCTGTACGAGGAGTACGTCCACGACAACAAGCTCGTCAGTAGAACCCATAATTTTCTTTTATACGAATTTTATTATCATAACAATATCACGTAATTTTTTTTTTCTAGAATATGCTAAATAGGAGGGCTTTTTCTGAGGTACTCTCAGATGCCCCGCGAGCCTCAAAGCTTAAGGAGGATGCCCGACAAATTGAATTTGTTCGAATTGGTCAAGCCTTAAAACTGGAAGCAATAGTTAGAGGGGATGCCCCCACAAGTTTAGCATCGGCCAGTCCCTGCACAATATTTAAGCGACCCCCTTGGGAGCCCCAATGCTTCTATCCCGCTTTTTATCACAGGGGTATGCTTGTGGGAGACTCGTTCGGGAACGATAAGGTTTTTATCGCAACCGATGATGGAACATTTTTGGTTAAAGGTTTGTGTTTCAAATTTGGGTTACGAATTAAGTGGAAAGACTGCAGCAAATTTCTAGCTGCATAGGATATCGCTACTAAAAAATTTATGTATGAAGTAAAATTATATGAAAAGAATAAATGATTTATCTGTCTGCGTAATGTAGGTGAAAACTAAACTAAATATTGATTAAAATTAGTTCTATCACAAAACATTAGAATGGGATTTATTAAAACTACAGAAAAGTAAAACGCTTAGTTTGTCTATCCATATTGACGCAAAGTAGTTGTTCAACTATCCTTAAATGTTATCTAACTAAAAGATAAATCTTCTCTCGGTAAACTAATAGGCAAATTTATTCATAATACCTTTATTTTGAAATATCTTCTAATAAATAACTAAATTAAAGCACCCTTTAATAAAAACAATAGTTGAAAAGAGAGTTCTAGTAAATGATTACAAATAATCGTTGATCATCTATGAGTAGAAAAAGACAATTATCTCTTCAGAATGTTTACAGTTTAAATATTTTTTGCCCCTTACAAAATCTTACTTACTTATTGAATATTACAATTTTTAAGGTAAAAAACTAGAACAAGGATAAAAGGTTTTTATTAGAAGACTTATGAATTTATTTTTTAAATGCAAGATCAACTTGATTATGAAGACAAATTATTTTTCGCTCTAATTATTAACATTTTCATTGTTTAAACTATAATAATAATAATATTGGGTGTATAATTTGAAAATGAAAGAATTTTTTTTCAAATATATAGTTTTATTTCAATAATTAAATGAATTTATACATTATTCAAAGTATTCTCCATCGGAAGCTATGAGCTTTTCGGGCAATTTGTGGATTCCTTTGCCAAAAAAAAAACTGCTCATCTTTTGAAGCTAGAAACGAATCAAGCCAATTTTTGATATCTTTAACTGAAGGGTATTCTAGCATGGGCATTCTGCATCTATCAAAACAAGTGATAACCCGAACGGTCAAGGCCTGATAATTGATTGACTGTTTTCCAAATAGTTTTTAACCGGTGTAGCAATATGAGGCAAGCGTGCGATGATAGATGATGCTTTTAAATAGTAAATCCCAATGAATTTAGGCGCTTGGAAATTGCTGGTTGTAGCAAAGATTCTGCAAGCTCTTTTTACGTTTGACACGAGTCTTCACTGAGTCTAGTCTCCAAATCTTCATCTTCGAACTTTTCACTTGACCAGGGCGTTTCTGGTCTTTCGTTTTAAAATCGTCACTTTTAAAGCGTCGAAATTTGAAAGTTTTAATCGAAAATTTCTGATACCAATTGATGACTTTCAGTAGTACTTTTTTACAACTAAATAACAAAAGCAAAGCTTCTCAAAAATGCTATTTTTTTTGTTTTTTGCGCGTCTGCTAACAAGTTTATAGATAAAATTTATCTTGCTTACACTTTGGCAAATTAACTCTTAAAACTTGACTTAGCTTAAATATGAAGGTAGTCACAATATCCGATAAAGTACAAATAGCGCTTTTAAATCCCTCATTTTCAAATAATACACCCAATATTTAATAAACCCAAATTTAATAAAACAATACAAATCGCAGTGATGTTCGAAGAAGATATTTTAATCCGGCTATTTTTGTTTTTCATGTTATTCATCCTTATTGAGTAACTCCACGGTATTCAAGTCTATAGGAGATCTTAAGTTTCTGTAAGTAACAAGATCAGAGCAGAATTAGACTCCGGTCAAAATTGCTCAGATAATCTCTTTTTCCATATAATTTAACTTGCATCATACATTTTTTGTATAAATGTCCTTTAAAAATGGAAATTTGTAGAACGGCCTCATTCTATATAATATATAATTTTTATTTTTATTATAAAATATATAAAACTTTTACTTAGTACTTTAAAAAAAAATATATACCAATTATTTCTAATATTATTTTAAAATCTGTTACAGAGGATCAATCGCACCAACTAGTTTTTGATAAGACATTTGCTGTTAAGCAGCTTAGCGTCCTGGAGGATCATTCCCTAATGCTCATTCGAGGGGGATCATGCACAAACAGGGATAGCCATAGGATACTTGTTTTTCGACTTAAGGAATTTCAAGAGGACACCCTTAGGGTTAGAAGTCGAATAGACGTTAAGGATAGACGAATGGAGAGAACGAGGGGCTGCCACTTGTACAGCACCTCCAAAGCAAGTGGTGGACACTTAAAGACGGCTGTGGCAGTAGGTAGGAAGATACTCCTCTTCCAGTGGAAGCACACGGCCGCATGGGCATCCTGGTGCTCTGAGGATGACAACGAAACAGTAGATGGATTTATTTTTCTCAAGGAGTTTCAGCTACATGATAACCCTACAATTTTAACGATACTTGAAGGTCCTACTAACACACTGAATGGTGGACTCATATGTGTCGGATACAAGTAAGAAACCGATTTTATTTACATAGTTTTTGCACATTCTTTTCATAATTTCAAATTTAAATTATTTAAAGAACTTTTATTTTATTATTAATATCTGATTTAAAAAGGTTAATTTTTCCACTATCAAGAAGTACGATAGTGTAAAAGTTTAGAGCTCTATCCTGTACATTCGTTGCAAGTGCCTTTCATCGCTATACGCAAAATTCAAGTTAATTTTTCATAATGTAAAAATTTTTGTATAAAGACAGATAAGCTCATGAAAGATAAAGAACAAAAATACAAGCACCTCCTTAAAAATATCAATGTAAAGTATTGCCTAGCAATATTTTTTTTGTTGAGAACGTATTTTTATATTCCAGGCAATAGAAGAGAGAGAGAGACAGAAATATTTTAAGTGGTGGGGATGGGTATTACCTATATTTATGCGCGTCATGCTTAAAGTCTCATTTTGCTTTCTATTGTTAAAATCGATTTTCAACATGAGTGCCTTATTTTATAAACGTTGTGAAACTGTTTTCGTCTGCCTTCATCCGAAAGGACTTAAATGGATTTATGCCCAGACAGCGAGATATGTTAAAAAGGATGCGTCTTTTGTAATGAAATGATGTAAGAAGTTTTCTGAGGGACAAAAACAACGTGGACGATTTGCTAGGAAGATGTAAAACAAGAAAAACGTCAAACGTCGCTATTTTAATCTTTTTGAAAAGGATCCACAAATGACATTGAGACGAGCTAAAAGTAAATTAGCGGAAAAAGGTATCAATCTGTCTCTTTATACCATAAGCAAAGGAATAAGGAAAAATTCCATCAAACACCACAGTATTACAATCAAACCACTTTTATCCTAAAAGCACATCAAAAACCGTTTGAAATGGGCTAATGAAAATTTGAACCACAATTGGACAAGCGTGGTGTTCGCTGACAAATCATGATTTTGGGCATATTAAGCACTTAAACGAGTATGTTTAAAAAACGGTTGTCATTACATCATACATACTGTAAAACAGCCAATAAAAGTTCATATGTGGGAATGCTTCTCTGCAGAAGGATTTGAAAAATTGATTGGTTTTACTGGAAATGTAGAAGAATTTCTGCAAATTTACAAAAACGTTATTAAAGTCTACAGATTTTTGGTTTGGAACAGGAAATCGATCGTGGGTCTTACAAGAAGTCAACAATCTTAAACAGAGAAGTCGTCTTTGTACCGAATAGAAAGGTCAAGGGGATAACAATGTCATGGAGTGGTCCGCACAAAGTCCTGATGCCCTGGGCCCTTATGAATTCAAAATCGCAGCGGAAAAATGCGTTCACTTTGTAACAACTTAAATCATTGGTAAAGTAAGCCTGGAAAGATCTACCACTAGAATATGCTGAAAATATCAACAATAAATGTATAACTCAAATAGAAAGTAATGGTGACTTCAACAAATATTAAATGTTGTTAATTTTTTATGGCATTTTTGACTTCTGAGCGATACGCTCTTACCAACTGGAATTTAACAAATTGACTTCATTCATTAAAAAATAAAAGTCTTAAGCCTTTTTTAATTTCTAGTCTTTTCATTTTATTTTATTTTTGTAACTTAGGAAGTACTAAGCTATACAAATTTATCTTTTTAATAGTTTAAAACAACTTTTTTGAATTACTATTTTTTATATTTGGACGTTAATAATTCTCGGAACGAAAACTCTAATATAAAAAAAATATTATTTAACTTAAATGAAATATTATACAGATAATAGCAATTCTGTGATAATTTCAGGCATCACTTTGAAATGCTCTGCGACCAATCAGGAATATGCTCAAAACTTTTCGAAATTGAAAATTCGAAAAGAAGTCAAACCCAGCTAAATGCAGCAATCGAGCTATGCGATGGGCAGGAGACCGAACTACTTTTATGCTATAATCGTAACGTATTTTATATAATGATATAAAATCAATCCTTATTTGATATTCTTTCCACAGATACGTGTCATTTTCAAAAGCTTAACGAGGATGTAAACATTACGGAGTTCGACTTCCACTGGAACTCGACACCCACGTCGATAGTTTGCGCATTTCCGTACATCATAGCGTTCACAACTGAATCGATGGAGATCAGGTTGCTTGTGAATGGAAATCTTGTATATACCGCCACCATGCCTGAGCTGCAGCTAATCACATCTAAAAGGGACATCTACTTCGTCACAACAGCACCCGAGTTTATACCGAAGGATGTTCACATCAAGGGCTTGGCACCCGAGATCCAGAGTGAGAGGAGCCCAAATGAAGTGCTGTCCAATGAGGATATAATCAAAATGCGACAGAAACCGGTTTCAGAGAAGAAGACCAGAGAAGACCCTAATTTGCTAATAAACCAAGAAACAGAGCTGCAGGCACTGCTGACGATACCCAATCGATTGGACTGCACACCGTCCATCCAAAGGGCTAGGTCCCTGCAGAAGCCTAGAAGCTCCAGCGAGGATCATAAGCGACTCATTTCAAAGAGCAATTCCTGCGGAGACTCGTACTCCTCCAGTGAAAAGGAGATGATCGAGCCGACAGTTCCACCAAACTCGCCCAAGGTGACAAACTCAAAAGGTGAATCGCCAGTGTCGCCAACGAGAAGGGGTTCAAGGTACCGCAACCCATTTTTGAGCCAGACAGACAGCCCCAGCAATTCGTCTGACCGAATCAAACCTTTCAGGATTTACAGGATACCCTTGGCCAACCTGACGGGGGCGCATTCCCATTTTCATGCTCACGCGACAACTTCCATCAAATCGCCGCGGGTGCAGAATACAAAAATCGCCGAGGACCATGCTGAGCCAGACGATTGTTCGGACAATAACCAGATCGAAACCAAAGAGCTCATAATCAGCGATCCCGTCGAGAACATTTCGTGCAATTGTGCCAATTTGTCTCTCTTCAAGTCATAACTGGTTTCATAACCACACGTGTCATGACACGCCTCAAATACCCCAGCAATGGGTGGATGGTGGTGCAACAGTCTACAAAGAATAAAACAAAAATGGAACTCAAAAAATCAAACCTTTTTGCCTGTTGAGTATGTCGAAAATTTTATCCAAAAAAGTTTAAGTGGTTTTTTAAGAAACATTTAAGCAGCGCCTCGTGTGCAATAAGTACTTTAACGCTAAATGTATACAAAATACAAAAAGTTATGTTGTAAAGTTACGAGTGAAGCAGAATAAAGATTTTTCTGACTTTGGAACAATGAAATCAACTTGTTTCTTAAAACATCCTTCAAAATAACTTAAGATTCCCTTCCTGAAAACCTCAACATTAAATCAGTTAAAGCGATATCACACTAAATTAACAATTTCATTGTAATTTCCATTATCATTACGGGTAATTAAACAAAACATTTTCTGTGAGGTTCTGATGAAATTTTAAAAGTACCCTTAATTTGTATAGTCTTCATGATTTCATCAGAATTTCGCAATAAAGGACTCCACTGAAATCCACCTTGGTTACACTTTTTTCTATAATGTTACCCTTTTTAAGTCTAATTTTTACTAAACTATTAGTTGATTACGATTCCGTACACAGACATTTTGAAATTTTCAATTTTTCAAAATTAAAAAGCAGGTAAGACTTATTTTTTAAATTTTCTAATCATTAAATAACATACAAAAATGCTCCTATTGTAAATCAAATGAAAGCCGGACTAAAATGAAATCGAAAAATAAAGGTAAAATTTTTAACTATACCTACCTACCTATATAACATAATTACATATTTTTAACACGTTGACGTAAACAATATTTGTAAACGCCCATTCAGCTTATATGCCTAATAGCTGAATTAAAATCATGAGCAGAAATCATTTTTGAGGATGGAGCTCCATTAAAATAAGCAAATTTAAAAAAGAAATGGAGTGTTTCGATCAAGACAACGAGCCGATCTCATCAGTGCGGCAATAGCTAGTTGTCCCTACCTCAGACACTCGCAACGATCGACAGAACCAATTCTACCGACTACTTTAAAATTCTAAGTACGAATTAAGTATATGTAATATAATAACGTCTGCAGACATCTTTTCAGCTTATATAGCTTATAGTTGGACTTAAATCATGAACGTCAACGTGTTAAGGAATAAATTTTTCACCATCCCGTTCTACATCGACTTTAAAAGAAATAAGCGAGGACTTAAGGAAATAACACTTATGATAATCTTGCCTCCTAAACAATTTTAATAAATATTATAAGTAACTGTTACTTCTTATTGCACATATTTCAAAACAAAAATATTCAATCCCTAGACAATATTAAAAATTTGTTCAAAATGCTACAATTTTACCTTACCCTGTATATCTTACTTTATATAAGCTAATTTAATTTTTTACTTTTATAAATTAATGCAGAGCTTCCAAAAAAAATTTTATTAAATAAAACAAATTGTGTAACTTATGAAGGTCATGACCTTAACCTGCATTAAATAATGACTATAGCTTAATCGATTTTCTAGTTATAGTTTTAGGGTTAAAGCTTCCACTTAAATCACGCCGCTAAAAACCTTAATCGTGTTTTGCTATTTTTACACATTAAAAATATGATCTTTAATATTTCTAGACAGTACGACTTCACTCATATTTCAACTAATTTTATGATACCGAATGTGATTGATCTGTGGTAATACTAAAAAAACATTTTTATATCGTAAAGCCTTAGTAACCATTGCTTTAATTGTTACTTTTTTCTACTAGATACTTAAAATGTCTGAAGCATTTCTATCATCTGTTGTTCACAACTGTTGCTTTTTGTAAGCAAAATTTGGATAGGTAACCCCAATTAAGTTATGTTGCACTCTGATTAAATGGTTTGTTTATAAGAAATGTGGAAAAAAAAGTGTCTGATCCATTAAAGCACGATTAACACATTTTTTCTTTGTTTCTGTTACAGAGTCCACCACAACAAAAATGGCCCTCTTCAAAGCAGTCCGACTGTGTGCAATTTTTATACCAAGTCGCATTTTCAAAGACTGCTAAATGTATTACAACTAAAAGGGAAATTGAATGATCGATAAAATATTACCTAATAATAGAAATCGTTCTTTGAGTTTTACAACCATTAACAACAATTGCCGAGCAACATACGAGTAGATAAAAACTTATTCAACAAAAATCAAACGACATTTAAACGAAATTTAAACTTAAGTAAATTACTTTTCCACTATCGAAAATGCGAAGATCAAGGCATTAATTTCAGTAATATTAATTAAATAAAATAAAACATAATATTCGATTAACTACAGGAGGAATACGTATACCTTTTACAAAACCTGAAAAAAAAGAAAGCTCATAACAATATCTCGCATATTGTGCGATATTTTAATAATAAAAGTCGACATTACCACACAACAAAGCCGTTTAAATTAACACTAATTTCCAGTAAATCGTTTGAGTGGCTTTTAAATATTTTACTAATTTAATATTACAGAAAACTTGTTTATGTTCATCAATGCATAAATTAGGTACTATGAAAATTAAATGTCCCCGAATACCATACCATACTAAAGTATTAAAATTTGAATGTTAAACCTCAAATAGGCACTTAAACGAATCAATTTTGGAGTCGAGTAATTTTCGCGTGTTTGTAGGTAATTAGCGTAAATATTTCCCTCTCTTCGTAAATTAATTTTTGATATTTTAAAGTATTGTGCTGAAATTTGAATAATTATTTTATTGACCTGGAATTAAACTAAGCCAACATTCGCAATTGATTTTTTCGGTGTAAAAATTTGTCAGATTCTTATTACTTTTAATTTTAAATTATTTCCACCTACTTATCTGTTTTACAAGAAATCTAAGAATGCATCAAAGAAGAAATGTAAAGAGAAATTGTTGAAAATAAGCAGCTTTCCTTAAAAAGGAAAAAAATATGAATATTTAAAAACTTCTTCCCCATACCCAAATACTACACTCGTTTTTGACGTAGCAAAATTATTTTATTTTAAATATTTTTAGGTATTTTTTACAATCTTTTGGTATTATTAATAATTCGCCTTAAATAAAAGTAAGGGTTACTCCGACCACAAAGTCAGAGCATGCGTAATCCTACCGAAGCTACAGCACCACAACACATCTTTGGCAGTGAATTTTTAGAACTGAACGATTACTAAAACTTCTAGTCTTTGGAGAGGCGGTGACTGACTAGCAAGGTCTACAATTTCCAAAAACTCACTTTATCTTCCTACTGCGAATGGAGGGTTGAAGAAATGCCCTCGAACTGGCTGTTGTCCCTTCGGGACAATCCCCCCTCACACCACCGCATTAAGAAAATGATAGCTGGAAAGGGAGACATTACCAATACTGATTTCCTAGCTGTGTGCTTTTGTTCGTGATTTTTATTTTTTCTTTGTTTTTTTTTTTCTTTTTCAAAATGTTACGCTTTGCCTATCAAAGAAATTACCTTAACTAGTTTTGGCATCACAGTAGAGACTGTTGGCGATTACAGAAATAATAATATAAAATAATATTTGATAATGGTTCATCACACAGGTCAGAGAGAGTACAAGTAAAGTACAAAACATGCCTATCACACCTAATGGTAGTCCTTAAAAACTAAAGTGATGGGTATCCTTCACGATTTATAAAATTAGTCTAGAACTTAAACCTATTGGGGAGCTTCTAAGTAAACTACCAGTCTTCTTCCTCGTCTGGATCAGACAATTCGATCCGGAAGTCTACTTTAATGTTGTTCAGCTTCCTGTGGGAAACCCTTGTCAAGGGGTTCTTTCTGAGGTCGACAAGTTCTAGATTGTCTGAAGTAATCATTTGGTCTGTATCGATTTCTAAAAGGAATATAAAAACAAAAAAAATCATTTTCTTCTTCATAAAATGGAAAAATGTAAGGGTCACATACCGATGATTGCATTATTGTTTGCCTTCAACACCTTCAATTTTGGCATTTTAAAGACGACTGGCGGGAGAACGATGAAAGAATTGTGTGAGATGTCCAGATGCTGTAAAGATCCCAAGTCGGCTAGTTCATCTGGTAGCTTTGACATTTGGTTGTGGGACAAATTTAGCTCTAAAAATAAACCAAAATCGAATGGGGGTTAGGTTATTTAGCAAAAACGATAAAAGTACTGGTTAACTCACCTGTTATTAGGCTAAATTTAACCGCAAACTTTGCTGGAATCTTCTTAATTACATTGCAGCTGAGATCACATGTCTTAAGCTCTGTATGCCTCATAAGATGATAGACAGCATCTGGCACTTGCATCAGTTCACATTCTGATAGATCTGCAAAAAATAACGATAATAATAATGCAATGTGTTTTTAAATAATTGGGGTATGCTTTATTTATAAGGATCAGATCATAGCATTTTTGTAAGGTTCTAGATAAAAATAGCATTCACGCACCGAGGTATTGAGTCTCCTTGGCTTCATCGCAGCGTGAAACTACACGAACCACTTCATTGGCCATTTTTATTTATTTTTCTAAGGTAAAGTTCGCAATTACACTTTTTTTTATTCTTTAAAAAAAAAAAAAAAGAGTTCAATCGCACTTTCGTACAGTGTACTCGGGGAGCAAGAACTGAGCCGCCAAACTGAAAGAGCCTGAACAGTTTGCGACTCTTACTGTGAGCTAAAAATAATTGTTACTGCGAGATTTGTGCCAACTATTAAAATAGCTTGAACTCTCTCTTCTCAGCACAGTGTGCAAAGATTGAGATATCTGAAGATTTAAGCAAGATGATCTCTATCTCCATTGCACCTATGCCAAAAACCTGACTAGACCGGAAGGCGCAAACACCTGGAGTGGTGTGAATCAAAGACGTTTCTTAAGATAGCTTTTGTGCGCAATAATTTGCATTCAAATTTTTTTATTACGTTTTAACATAAATTTTTAGAGGCTGCAGTGTCTCTGCATACAAACTGGGGATATGAAATTTGCTAGAAGCTGTAGGGCCTATAAAATTAGTAGAGTCTACTATTTTTTTGATTCTACCAGCGATACCGATTATAATCGTGAAGGGTTTAGACTTTTTGTAGAAACTGTGCAAGCTAAACGGTCTGAAGGTTCAGAGACTGTCCAATTAATTTGAGTTTAACGAAAAAACCATGGTATTTTTGTATACGATGGTATGACGCATAAAATTGCTGGATTGTAGCAATAAATTATTGCAACTTTTCACGCAAAATTAAATAAGAAGTTCCTGGAAATCACGAAATGCGGAAGATTGGCGAAAAGTAGACCATCACCTGAAATCACCTATCCGTAGTAAAAATTATTGATATATTAATTTTAATATAAATGCACTCGCATTGCACCATTTTTCATTTATATGATGTGATATATTGGGAAATTGGAAAATTACAAAATATCACAGAAAGCAAATCTAAATTGATTGCACTATAGCGAGAAATGTTCCCTCTTATCCTTTGTAGAAATGTTCACATTGTGGAAACATTTCCTTTAAAATATTTCTACAAAGCTTTGTGGGTGAAAAAGCTTTGGATTATTCGTCACCTATTCATAGAGTTCGCCACCTACACTTCTGAAGGTCGACGACAATGAAAATTTCAAGAAGAAAAAAATTAATTATATTTCAAGCTCGTGCCATGGGAATTTATTGAACCGCGAAAATGACGATGATGCTTTTTGGGGGGTACTGGTTGCTGGTGGTGCGCCAGTGATGAAGATGGCACAGTGCCAATTATGAGATTTTTGGTGAATACGACGACGACTTAAAGAGTCGCAGTTGTACGGAACTCGGTCGAACAAAGAAGGTTATTTTTGGTATTAAAACGCAAATCTTTTGAGACGAGGCCGCTTTTATTTTTCCAAACGGACAGCGGCAGCGGCAAGGAAATGCCCCAAAAACTTTTCCTACTGCGCACTTTTAGCGAACCACCTGACCTCAGCTAGCCAAAATTCAACAATTCAGGGGTTGAAAATATTTTTGTAATTTATAGATGGATGTCGAGCTGAGTGCAAAGCCTTCTTTACGTTCATAGATTTTATTTTATTTTAGTATTTTTGTTTTTTTTTAATCACAGAAACGTTTTTAGGTCATACACTTCAATGACTAGCTGAAGAAGTTGCATCCGCGTATATTCATGCCGGTAGGGCAGTGAAGCGATTTAAAGAAAAATTATAAAACAAAATCTATTGGCCGTATTTATGAGGGGATGAATTTTATATTGATAATTAAAAAAAATCATTTTACGCAATTTCCCAGGCTGAAAGAGACTAGCTCCTGTGCTGTAGGTACCACAAATTGCAAGAGTTACGAACTTAACGCGTTCATGCACGGCTGCCTTCCGGGGCGCTTGGTATTCAACGTTTTAACCTAATTTAAAATTATTGAATAAGCTACGCTTACTTTCATGTTAAGTAGCAAAAAATACATCGGCTTAAAAGAGAAAAAATTTTATCTGTATTATTTCTACTCTGAATTGATAGTAGGTAAATTTTAAGAGGTATTTTATAGTCGCCATATTACTTACTTAAGTAAAAGGACTCAAATTTTAGAGGGTTATGGAAAAACGAATTTATCCTCTATAGCTAAATTGTATATAAAACATCTTGTAAGAATTCTATGTAATTCAGCTATTAGAAACGATCTATCTATATTTACAAAAATTGCATATATTCTTTTGAATCGAAGCAATCACCTTAGCTGATCACTGATCATTTGGCACGCGTCTTGAATACTATCGTCAGTCCAATGTATGCGCAAAAGGTAAAAGATTGCTCCAAAAAAAAAAAAAAAATTGCGCAGCAATCGAATCAAAAAGCGGCATACAATCAAAATCGATCAACAAAAATTCAACTTTTTACAATATCTTGATCAATGATCAGTTTAGACAATTTACAACCATGCTGAGAGGGCATATTACAAAATTTCACTTTTCACTCAATTACTCAATGCAATTATCACGGAATCGCCCGTGTCTGGCAGGTAAGCAAGCCCCACAGTAGCAGTTCAAGTGAGCACGCTAGACTCTAGTATGCTGCAATTTTCTCAGTTGTCTGACGGTGACGAGACAACGTTATATTTGGTATAGCTTTTCTTGCTTGAAGATGACTACTGCGTTTTCTGGAGTGACTTTATCCACTTCCGGTTATATTTCATGCCTTTCGTGGCTCTAATTGGTATTAGTTTTATGTAATTCGCTTGAGGTGCTTTGTTTGAAAATGCTGTTGCCCTCGGAACGACTTTAAATGGTATAAAATTTTCACTCTACTATACCAAGGAAAATTTTAAAAGAGATATTGCCGCAATAACTTGTTTTCATGATCACTTATTATAGTTGCAAGATAGGTTAAAATTGGTTGAAAATTTTTACTTACCTAGCATACTGTTTTCTTTAGCATCTTCGCATCTTCCAACAACGCGTATTACACCACGACCTGCGATTCTAGATAGTACTTTAGTACCACCGATCCTTTGAATATGTGGTGGGATGTAGTTAGGATCATCTTCACCGGCATTGTTCTGTGCCCGGTTTGTAATATCATTTCCAAAAGTTGAATGTGGGGTCCTCATCTTGATCGATTCACTGATCTTAGCACTTTGAGATCACTAGTAAAGGTCTGTTATTTTTATTATAAATATGATCGCTCCCAAAAGATCACTTGGGTTAATTATTTTTTTGAATCAAAGAAATCACAAAGAAGATCACTTGTTGCGCACGTTCAATATTGCGTTTTACTATCCAAAATATCGGTTGCACGCAAATTTTTAACTTTGCAACTACTTTTTGCAGCTAGTTGATTTCCTGACTTCCGTTTTGCAAATGTTTTGGGTTTGTGCCGTATCAGCTGATTTTATACTCCTCGCCGAAGAAAGAGACAAGACACAAACAACGTCTTAGACCTCGTTGTAGCATAGGAACGTGCTCCAACATTTAGACTTGTGTTTGGTACTTTGTTTTTCTTTCATCTTCACTATGAACGAGTTGAGAGAGTAGCGCTTGCGACGTCCGAGTTAATTAAGCGCTGTCTTTTGGCTGCTGATCAAAAACGTTTCAGATGTTTTTTTAAAAGGGGATCAGGTGGGGCCAGGGGAATACCTGCGTACCGGAGACGCACGCAGTAATCCTCTCACCGATTTTAATTTAAAATACAAAAGCATTACCAGCATGAAAATGTATGGCGCGGACTTTGCTTTCGACACGCGCTCATTTTCCGTAGAGTCGTAAAATGAAATTGTTATTGAATACATTCGCATCTGTTTATTCTTCAGAAGAACATCATACAAATATATCAAATGTTTCCGAGAATTTTTCCATGGCTATTTTCCAAAATATCATTAGGTTGGTTGCCTTTTGCAACGGGCAAATTACATTGCATTCATATTTATTAATTTAAATATAAAAACTGCATACATCCGAAAATATATATCAAATATCATTGCAATTTGTGTTATATTTAAACTAATAATCTTCCCAGTATTTACTCCAAAAATTCAAATCAAAATCCCATTGGTTCTAATGTTTATTTCGATCGTTACTAGAATTGAGACCGTTCAAAATTGTCTAACTTATTCTACGGTTATCTTAAGTAAATGATAAGTATATTCGTAGGAATTATAAGCTAAAGTATTACTAATTATTTTTTATATTCCAGCAAGATAGAATGAACCAGATTTATCAATCTGAAAGATTATGACATTCTTCCGAACAAGAAACAGATTCAAAAATAAAATTCAACATATGTAGGTATGTTACAAGAAAAACAAATCTCTGACTATAGCAGGCGCAAATAATTAAAAATAAATCTTCGTGCTAAAAAGTGCAAAATTAGTGCTGAGTTCAATTAGATACAATCGGTGGTTGAATTCAATTACCAAAAGTTGTGAAATCATTCTGAATTTTTGATTACTAGAAGTTTTTTCCTGGAAATGTTGCGAATGAATCATACGCTAAAAAATCGTCGAAATTAAAGAAAAATTAGGTAAATCAGCCCCTGCTGGTAATTGGCCTCCTGTATTTCCTTTCCAAGAAAGTATGTAATAAATTAACATTCAGATTTTCTTGTGAGAATTTCCTTTTAAATTCAAACGAAATTACCTAAAGTACACACACTGAATGACAGCATTCTGATAAAGGGTTCGAAGTGACCATAGTTAGTACGATGACATTCAAGGCGAAAGGTATATTAATGTTAAAAGATATGCTGCGAAGAAGGTCAAGGCAATCAATGGAACCGGCTAGTGCTTGATGGACGAAAACAATATCAGTGGCATTTCAACGTAGAGCGAGGGACTGGAAGTTGATTAGTTTTAGGAGGTTTTCATAAGGGGGAAGATTAAGATGGTCTGTCCAAAGGAGGTCACGTAGGGCAAAGCGGATGAATCTGTGCTGGACAGCTAATAAGTGTTGATTGCAAGGGTGACCAGACCTGACAGGCGACTCAAGAAGTAGTCAAGCAAAGGCTTAAAATACATAAACGATAAAAAACTAAAAATAAAGAGCATTAATGATAATCATACATATGTACAATAATCAAAAAGTACTCATCCAAAAAACGGATAAACGAACTGTTTTGCCTTGAAGATATTGCGGAAGGTACAAACCGTTGTTATATGTTTGTTATTAAGGAATTGTCTAAATTGCTGCATTCATTGTTTATATTTTATGTTAAATAATTTCTTTTATAGTGGATAAAAATTTGGCCCAAAATTATTTGTTTCTCATGATCAAAATACTCCACTTCTGTAGGAGCAAAGAATTCTAAAATCCTTTGTTGAACTCCATTCAACAACCTGCTACACTATTTTCTCGCGATAAACCAAGTCAAAGTCATATCCCAACGAACTTCCTGAAAAAATTCCGTGTCGCATCAGACACATCGCGCAGTATGACACACTATCGCGGGGGTGATTGGACGCACGATTTATTTTTATTGCGACCATGTCATGGTAAAGCCCGAGGTCTTCGAAGAAGAGTCAGGAATATCACATGATCGCACTTTCGCTTTGTTTGCAAAACGTAAAATGCAGAAAATTGCACCTACTTTCTGTATTGAGAGATGCATTTTATTGCTCCCAATAAAAACAAGGCTGTTTGTAAATATGTGCCATTTCTCCGCATTAATTTGCATTAGAATGAAAAGGCGGATAGTTCCTCAGAGGCGCAAAATATTGTTCTTGATCATAGACTCTCACGCATTAGAGACATGTAAAAAGAAGCAGTGTGTAGAAGAGGCCTTCGAGTGTCGGCAGTTTCTCTTGAAATTATGCCAAATTCCAACACCGAGGAAGTCGCTGCGAAATTTTCGGCGAATATGCGGTGTGCATCTTTCTTCCCCTGTTAACGTGCGCCTTTGTGCCAGGCCGACGATGTTCTATTTATTTCTTGAACTCAACGTTCGCAGACTTTGTCCACGCCACATATTCCTGTGTGACGTATTTGACACAAATCCCCTGCGTGGGGACCGTCTAATGCTCGTTGTATATGCTGCGTTAATCCGCAATTTAAATTATTTTTTATGCAAAGTATGGTGACAATTTTTTTAGAGCGTACAGCCATGCGAAGTGATTGAACTCCTTCTTTGCCTCCTTGAACTTGGTCACTTGCTTCCACATGGCCACATGTCTTGGCACCCATACCTGGTCCGTGATTCACATAAAAAAATTTTATTCCTTTCACAATGTACCCCGTGGAAGACTGAAGTTCAGCTGATTGTTGGGGGACTATAATACTATAAACTATTATCAAACATTCTTTTATAAGTTGTATTTTGGCAAAGACGCAAGTTACTCGACAGGAGCAAGTTTTTCAAATAAAAATCGCCGGAGCGTTGCATGCCTGCCCGTGGAGTCGTAAACCCGAGAACGTGCTCTTAACATTGCGCATCCAAAAAAAAAATTTATCTTTAATTCTATTTAATGTTACTACACTTTCCAAACTCTGCACATGCGGCAGGTGGAGGTAAATCACCACACAAAAATACGCACATGATAAATTATGCGTGCTCTATTCCCTGAATTGTTTGTTTTTTTCAGAATGGCTAAATTGAGAACGCGTTTTGTTGTAGCGGCTGAATTAAAAATAAATTCCAGAATGGATGTACCGAAAAAATATTATCTTGGATTCTATTTTCATGTATTGTTTTGACCTCGTAATATATACGACCAAGTGGTTGTTTTTGAGCCAAATTAATGGAAGTCTCGAAAGATAATAAATTTATTAAGTAACTAAAATTTCCACTCAGAAATATTTATCCAAATTCAAAAAATAAGACTTGTCTAGAATTTTTAAAAGGACTTAAGTATACCTAGTACAGAACTCTAATTGGTATTAAACTAATTCTCCATCAGGCTGTAAGACTGCGGAAAATACAATGCCTGAAAATGATTGAATCTTACCAAAACATCATGCAAGAAATATCTTAGGACATTTAGATCTTCAAAAAGTTATACGATTACGGTTAAAAGTACACTTTGTTGAGCAAATATTTTATTTTATTCGAGAGGATAAAGCTTAAGTTTTTCTTTCATTCCTTCGCTTTCGATTAAATTTCGTATTAAGTAAGTTAAAATTATAACATATCCGAAAATTGGGTAATTAGTCCATAAAGTGGAAAGTGTTCTTCCTTGTGTATTTCATTAGGTTTTCTTAACGTTTTCAACCAAATTTAAGCATGGTAAAACTTATATATTATATTTCTTTTCTAGCTTTTATTGTGTTTGAAAATCGTTAGATTCGCTTCAATTTCACGTGTATCGCAAAATTGCATTGATAATTTGATTGAAATCACTTACCGCTTACGAGGATAAGCGTGCTAACAAAGTAATTTTTATAGAAATGGATGAAGCAGGCCCAAATAACACTATTTTCATACACGACCAAAAAATTTAAATACGAAAAATATCGGGTTTTAATAATTTTTACATAAGGGATTATAATTCTTAACTCCTCACCCCTTCTACCGATTCGCCCCATTTAGGAATTTAGCCAACATTTTATTATAGAGTATACTTTAAACAATTCTGATCAAAATCGATTAAGAAATATACGGTCTGCATAGCAGCAAATTAAAATATCTTGTGAAGTGGAGATCCCCTCCCCTTCCCTCGACTCTGCAAATTTAATTTTAATTATAATAAGATCTAATTATCGTTCCAATTAATACATATGCAAAGTTTGAACATAATTCATTAAGAACTGCAGTAGCTATTGCAGTAACAAAATCATATTTTGAAATTATTGTAACCCCTCACCCCCTCGACCAATCAACACCATTTTGATACACAGCTTAGAAAGATATCTTGTGAATGTATACACCATATTTGGTCAATAGTGGTTAGACCATACGAAACATATTGGGTCCAAACCATTTTTACAGAATTTAACGTAGCCCCTATCTGCCCACCCTCTTAACCAATTGACCCATTTACAAGCTTAGATGAGATAATTTAGCCCAATAAGTCTATCGTGTTCACAAGATTCATTATATGTCATATATACAAATATACCTACATAACAGTATATAAACATTCGGATGCGTATTTTTCAAAGACTGCGACTTATTTTTAAAGTCTACCATCTCTAACATGATAGAATTTCTCGTTGGCACTTGTTTCCATCTGTCCACAGTTTACTAAAACACTTGTTAACTTCAAAAAGACTTTATTTTTGTTTTAAGTGCGACGAGTTTCGCTCTAGCGAAGCACCATCAGGCTATCGGCGTTTCGCCCTATTGAGGCATCATCAGGCTATCTATGATGATGACTATCAATGGATATGATGATGGCTATCAATATTCCTCAATAGGGCGAAGCCTCGATAGCCTGATGATGCCTCCGATAGGGCAAAATGCGTCACACTCAAATCAAAGATAAAGTCTTTTTGAAATTAACAAGTGTTTTAGTAAACTTAGTTATTTTAATGAAAATTGTACAATATTTAAAATTTCCCAATTTAAAAATTACGCACTCGATTTTCACCATAATCATAGTATGCCGAGTCCAACAAATATTCACATTTTAATTACATTTTCTATAAATAACATATCGCTTATTTATTTAAGCATCTTTTACATAGAAAACTTCCCCAAAACTAAATCAAACTTATTTTCAGAATAAACAGGAAAACAAAGCATTTTCCCTTTAATGAAATATTTAGGGAGAAACTTGAGTAGTTTCGCTAATTAAAACTTTATCCTCCAAATTAACATACAGAAAATTTCAAAGTATAAACTTTTCGGGGGAACTTCAAAGGAGCTATTTTGAACTGAAGTAGTATATTGTTTTAATAGAATTTCAATCTTTCTAGGGTTTGTTATTTTACTTAAAGAAACCAATTTTATTTTTGTTCTTTCAATATCAAAATGCAACAAAATGCACAATTACACGCTACAGGGTCAATTCAGCGACTTATTTAATATAAATTAATATAAAAATGAAATGATATAGTGTCCTTATTTGCGTCAGAAATAAATCCATGATTATCAAATGCGCAATTAAGATGACTTTCTCGGGATAGTCCACTTAGAAACATCTTAGTTCGTCGTCTAGTAAAAGAATTGCGCGATTTCAGCCAAAAGTGGGATCAGCACAAATATTGGACCGTGCTAGCCTTCTAGAAACTTGCCTTACAAACGCAATGTTATTGAACTCCTTCGGCTTCGTTAATTGACCAGTGGGCAAAAGTTGCCAAGAAATGCTAAGGAACTTTTTCGCAATGTGTGAACTGTACGACATAAATAAATACATAAATAAAATTAGGACGCATCACGAGTTCCTCCCGTCCACTCGTCATGCTCAAAATGATTTATTTTGTTGCGCGCTTCACTTGGCACACAGCCAAGGCGTCATTCTCCCAAAAATCGACGCAAATTCTCAATGGAACGCATCTGAACGCTTGGAAAATTTATAGAGAAGTTGAGTATTGCCAAATTGCGAAAATTTACAAACGGCTTCATTAAATTAAACTTTTACCTCCTCCGCTTCAATGTATTAACTAATTTTTGTAATTAAATTAAAGGAAAAATACTCAACAAACCTGCAAAGCTATTTCTCTAGAACTTTTTCTACAATATCAGAAAATTTATAGATTTAGCCTCTAGTAGTTTGGCAATTTAAAAATTATTAGAAAATTCAAATTGTTACTAGTTCTAAATGAGACACAGCAAACTGTCCAAGTTGCGAAAAATTAACTTAAAATTGCATTTCTAAATACTCAAAAATAATTTTTAAAAAAAACTAATAGAAAAGCTAATTTTTAAATATATTTTAAATATTTAAAACTTTTACTCCCAGATATCCTTCTTGTATCCGATTCAGCTGAAAGTTGTAACTCAATTCAGCGCTTACTCTTCTTACGCTGAATTGAATAGTCGACTGTAGGAAGCACAGGGATAATTGCTTAAAACTAAAATAATTAAAAGCAACCTCTATATCGATTTCCTCAAAGTGGCTTTATTTCAGAAATACTGTCGAATAATTCAACTTTGAAATGTTTCTTAACTAACATGCGTCTGATTCCGCCCAATCGCAGTGCATCGATAATTGATCCGTAAAGGCAAAAAATCTCACCTAAATGTGTACGCTTAATTTAAAAAATACTCGAAATTCTTGGTGTTATTTTAAAACGGCTAAAATTCCTCCATAAGCTCCAGCTCCAGATCACTCGCCGGCCGTAGTCTCTTCTTCACTTGAAGTGGTCTACCTCTAAAGGTAGAAGACGTAGAGGCTACTGACTGGCGACACCCTGAGCGTGCTGAAGCCCGGTGCAGAGGTACAGCATAATGACACTCAGCGCCTGGACGCGCTCTTCCGTTTGCCCGATTAGGAGGGCCTTCTTTGCTGCATCGTGCTCAGGTTTCCGGGGTGCCTCAAGGTCCGCGGCGGTGGGTGGTTTCGTTTGCAGGAACAGGTTCACATCTGGAGCAGGTTTTAGAGCCTCAGTTCTGGGACTTTGCGGAGAATCAGTCCCTGCCTTAGAGGGGTTACTTTCCGGACCGGATAGGAGAAGTGCATGGATCGCTGTTTCTGAGTCAAGTGCTATTCTTAATTTACTCAACTGTAAGAATTGAAATAAGTTATGGGTTTAAAACTAAATCTCAAAATTTCTTACAAGTTCGTTGATTTTATCAACCCTTTCGTTGGGCTCGAGCTCCGAGTAAAGGCTTTTACTGGACGTTTTAGCCAAACTCATGACATCCTCTAGTTTCGCTGATCCTATGAGGGGCTCCGCAAAGCTACCGATCTGCTCGCTCGTCAATTCCACAGCTTCTGAAGGAATCATCTCCAGTCTCTGGGTCACGATTGCGAAGGGGTTTGCGCTTTGGTTAACAAGAGATTGTTTTCTGATTTTCATAGAGAGAAAAATAAACAAACGAACACAAAATTTGTTAAAACAAGGCTAGCGATACATAAAAAAATTAAATTACTACAGTTATGTATTTAAAAGGATGAGATCTGTGATAGGAATTCTATTTTGTGGTGTTTATTTATTTATTTGAAAGTTGTCGTATTCCACAAGGATATATTCTAGGTCCGCTTTTATTCTTGTTAATCTCGTGATTATATATCATCTAACTGTATTTTATATTAATTATGAAATTACATTACAATGCGAATATCGCCCTTACTTTATAGCCATGCTGGACCAGTTTCAGGATCTGGATGTAACTTTTGATAAAATACTGAAATTTTATCCTCAGATTGCAGATATTTTTTAAAAAGTCTACAAATTGATTCAGGCTTCATCTTATACGAGTACCTACAATTATCTCCGTAGCATATCAACACCGAGGTTTTCGACATTGGTTCGAAGCATACTTAAATACTGTTTGATTGTCTATCTCTCCAGATAATTTAATAACCAAATTACCTTCTTCTAACTCATAATACTAACGCAATAGTGTTGTTTTTAAATAGCATTGTTTATAATTCTTCTCTTTTGTGATTCAGCTTCAATATAATTAGGAAAACAATTATTTGTCCGAAGCTATTCACTATAAATAGGCATAGTATATCAAATTTCATGTAAACTCATAATATCTTCTACAGAAAATTGCTGAATATATCCCATAAAGAGCTTAAACCGAGTTTAAACATATCCAATCTCAGGTTAAAAAATTTACCTTGGCGTGTGCTGTGGACTCGGTGGCAGACTCCTGCTGCTTTGGCTTAGTGACGACACAATTCCGGGAATGGCTAAATTATTTGCTGAATTAACCCTTTTCAATCCTTGGGCCAAGAGACCGCTAAAACTCTGCCGATGTCCATCGTTCTTAACATTTCCCAGAAATAAGTCGTTTTAATGTAAAATTTTGAAAATGTATTCGAATTCACCTCTTCTACATCATCGTTTTCATCAACAGCGACACCATTTGGTGCTTCGGTTACCGTAAACTCAGGTTGGCATGTGGCTTGATGCGTAGGGGTGGGGGTGGGTGAGGAGCATTCAACCGGACCGCAGACTGTCGAATTTTGGCATTTTGTCACGCATTTCTTGTGGCAGCACATGGAACAATCTCTGCACTGGACCGCATCTTTAAGCCAAATCTTTTTTCCACAGAAATCGCATTGAGTGCTCCGATGAAAATGGGTACGGATAAAATTATGCTGCTTGATACCGCTTAATTCTACCTTTTCTGTTTCTTCTAAAATCTCAGTTGAGCCTCTGAAAAAAAAGCACCGAAAAGCATTTAATAATGAATAGTTACTAATTACGAAAAAAGTGGGAAATAAATATCTATAAAAGCAATAAGAGCTTAAGATTAAATTCGGATCTGTTACTTAAATTTTTTAAACTTAATTCTTCGTTTTACATCGAAATCTCATTCAAAACACTTCCTAATAGCCAGAAAATATTGTAGCACAAAAGTCAGTAGCAATGGCTTTAGTATAATTTGAAGAAATTTAAAATATAATTTCAATTTAACTTCCTCTAAAAGTAAATATTACGATATATTTTTTAAAACATCTGAAACTATAGAAAAATGCAACATTCTTTGTATTGTTAAGGGGTTATTCGCAGTTAGGATATTCAAAACATCGATCTTTTTAGTTAATTGGCGTAATGTACATATATTTAAGTATATACCATGAAAATTTTATATCAATCCGACAAAAATTCTCGAAGTTACAAGTAAACTACTTTTGATACTTTGAACGTGTTTTTCTCAAAACTGAGTTTTTAAAGTCGGTATGTAAAATTTTTCGGAAACGGCTGAACTGATCGATCTAAAATTTGTACATAATCTTAATAAATATATTTTTTAGTGATTGATCGAAGGTTTTTTTCTTGTTGATAAATAATTTCCATTTTATAAACAATTTAACCCCAACATTTTTATGGAAAAACCTAATTAGTTTTTTTTTTATTAGCCGCTATTTTGTTCAAAATTATTAATTTGCTTATTCACCGATTAAATACCAAATAATAGGTACCTTACCTTACCTTATTAATGAAATTTATTTAATATTTTTTCATTTGAAATAATCCAGTCCAAAGATGTCGTGCTCACCACAAGACGCCTTTTTTTAGGAAATATCTCGGGGATCGGCTATAACAGCTTCAAAAATCTTTACTTTTACAAATAAAAAATATCAAAATAAAGTTAAAAGTTACCAAAATACGTATATAAATTTTTAAATTAATAAATTAAAATGTCTACCCAGGAAAAATTCATGAAATATCACTTTTTTTCGCCCTCCTGACTGCGTATAATCCCCTAATAGTTGAAAATAAAATAATAAAGCACATTTCAACAATTTATTCACATATGCTAAAATATGAGTTACACATATGCTAAAATACGAAATACAATTTCCAAACGCAAATAGGAAATTCGTGTAAATTGTAATTTATAGCCGCAAAATTGCTTTCTCTAATAAAAGCAGATTAAAAACATTACTACATCACATTTTGAATTGATATTCGGCATATTTTGGAGCAACTTCCAACGAGTAGTAGATATTAAAAATATTAACATTCGCTATTTTGAAAATTTGTCAATTAACTAAATGGATATTGACATCTAACGAAACGAGTACGAGTAAATAAGATAAGAACATTTTAAAAAATCCTAATTTGTATATATAAATTTAGTTTTAATTTTATATAATAATAAAAAGCTTACCTGGTGGTCTTAGTCCTTTTACTGCCTTCAATGCTCGGCGACAAAAATGCACTACCAGACCAAATGTAAGAAAGTAAGATGTCCCCAAAACAAAGTTTCGGATCAAAGCCCGATTGAGTAGAAAGTGGATGGTGTTGTCTAAAATAAGTAGACGAGTTTTTAGTAAAATTTGCATAAATATCGAATTAATATCTCACAGCTCGGGGATATTAGGCGGCATCAAGGGATAGAGTTTTAAGTGATTTCCCAAGCTGGATTCGCTACATTCGGCTAGGATTGTGTTAATGGGAATGTTGATGTACCCTAAAAGGGTTGTGTCCCCCCGACGTTTCCCATAGACACAAATGTTGAGGTAATGGCACCTCTCGTCCAACTTGAACGTGGCCAGATCCTCCATTCGGATGAAGCTGTTGACGGGACAATCGATTGTCGAGTGCTGTTGGAACTGTTCAATCGAATTCGAGCGAGTTTTCTTAAGAGACGTCGGCCGACTACCTGTGGAATCATCAGGACTCGGCCCTGTCGGACTTGGGGTGTCGGTACTTTCTCTACTTAAGCCTTTCGCTAGGGTTTTTGATATGATCTGAGATTTTTTAGGTGAGTTCGTCGGAGTGTTCGCCACACTCGATTCACTCGAGGTGTTCTTCTCCATTGACGCCTTTCTTGCATACTTACCGAACGCACCCACCATTTGAACGGATTCCATAGATTTTGAGTAGCTAATATTCATCTCACTAAAATCCTCGTAAAGTCCAAGATCTTCAGTAATGGCATCATTTCGGATGACGCCAGGATAAATGCGCTCAATTCGCAGATTGAAGACGGGTCTATTGAGATTTTTTATGATTTTAGCTACTTGACTGATAGTCGTCACCCTCTTCCCCTCAATTAAGATAAGTATGTCTCCTGACTTTAAATTTGCTTTAACAGCAGGAGTATTTGGTAGAACAGCCTCCACATGGACCACATTATCCTCCTGCTTAAAAACAATCCCGATTTGCTGATTCTTGGCCTTGTGAATCTCAACATCGATTGATATGGTTGCATTTTGATCATCCCTCTGTCGTGCCTCGACCCAAGGAAGGGATGCAATTGTTAAGGTGCAGTAGATATCTTGGATATGGCTCGGAATCATTAATCGCGACAATTCAGACACTTTCACCTCCAACTGACCATTGGGAATTATTTCAGAATCAATTTCATCTTCAATTTTATGGAAGAACGGCTTGTACCGCAACTTGTAATTGGGTAAGGTATGTTTTCTGCGAACCGCTTTCCGAATTTGATTTAAAATCAAGCTAGTCACGTTCGACTGCATTTGGCGCCCTTGGAACTGAGATTCAATACCGAGATCTAATTTAGGATCTCCTAAGAAGCTAAGCGACCAATGGGTATAGGGTTTTCTAGTAAACTGTAGCCGGGCTAAACCAGATAGTTGCTTTACTATAACGAAATTTGGTTTTCTTTTATAATTTTTACTTATATGATAAATAAGTACAAAAGACTTCAAATACCTCGAAGAGTTAAGGAGCCCTTTTTGCCTAGGACCATATCGGCATCAATAGAAAGACGGAAATTCCCTCTGTAGTGGAGATCAAGGAGCAAATCAAGGTTCTCGATATGTCCTTCTGTATCATGAAGTTCTGCATTGTGCACACGCAGATTTTTTATTTCAGGAAATTGTCCTCCCAAATCAAGGTCACGAATCTAAAATTGTAAAATTAGTAAATATTAAAATTAAGACTCTATTAGGTATATAAATCAACACTATTGAAGCCAGTTAATTATTTATTTCGATTTACTATTGAAAAACTGCAATAGTTTTTAGGAAAAATAAAAAAACACATTTTTCTGAAGACATGTTCTTGTTATTTATGGCTCATTCTAAATTTTTTTCAATATTTCTTAAATAGAAATAGAATCGAATAGAAAAATTTAAATTTGTAATTCTAGCTTTGTATCAGATTTTATTCCTACCTTTTATAATCTTTAATTGTTTTTGTGAATCTGAAGTCAAGATATTTATAATTCGCTGCATTGAGTTTTAATAACAAAATTTTTAATCAACGTTCCGAAAATTCCCGTCTACCAAATTTTACTCTAAGTACTGAAGTTTTACAAAGTACACCAACATTGCATTAATATAAATAAATAGTTAAAAAGAGGTCCAAACTGTGTAAATATAAACTAAATTTTTAGGTATTTACAACTTTGGTAAATTATACAAGAGCTACCCGAAGAAGTCCCTAATAAATCATGTTGATACTGACGAGTTTGCTACAGAGAACTGATTTATTTATTTATTTATTTATTTACTACTTTACATTTGTGTGCGGAAAGAAGGTAGTTGAGAGCTCAGATTTCTTGCCTTTACATCTGCTAGTTTATAACAATTCTGTGTATTTTATGACGGATGCATAATTTTTCCTTTCTTTAGTTTATGTTACTTTAAAAAAAAAAAGACGTACTACTAAAACGTTCTGTATTATTTTCCTGTTTAACATGAAACCTTACTAGCTGCATATTTATTTAATTTAGCTTATCTATACTTATAAGTTTTCTGCAATAACTTTAATATGACCGTATTTAGAACTTAAATATTTCATTCTGAATTTACTTTTTATTTGATTTACTGCGATGTTACTTCACATTGGTGCTGCATAGCGCAACGCAGATTGCTTTACCAGTTTATAAGTAATCACCTTGTTTTCTGCTATAAAGTGAGATTTCCTGTTTAATAGTGGTGACCAGATATTTTTGTATTTTCGAAATTCTTTGTACTGTATGCTCTTTGAAGATTAATTTTTTGGTCGAAGTGCATTCCCAGATATTTTATTCTTTTTTGGGCCATTTGATGGGCTTTCTCATAATGCTTATAAGCAAAGTTGGTAGGTAAGCGTTCAGCTCTTCTCCTTGTAACGTAGATGGCTTGTGTTTTCGCAGTGTTTTATTTTCCACTCGTTATAGTACTCGTCAAGGAGTTGCAGTTGAGCTTGCAGAATGTTCATTATTATTTGAGGGTCATCCTCAGCTGCACTACATTATATCGCTATATCATCTGCAAATATTGCTAGTTCACGTATTACATAACTTGGGTATGTATGATGTGTAAATGTTATATAGAGTTAAGTTAAGGCACGAACCATGTGGGTAGCCAAAAAGCAAAATTCTTTTTTCTGATATGTGGCCGTTGATCCGGACAGCAAATTTTCTGTTGTTGAGAAAGGATTGTAGGATTTTAGTGAGTTAACATAGAAAATTCATGTTTGTAAGTTTGAATACAAGCCCTGCATGCCACACAGATTCAAATGCTGTTTTTGATATGAATTGCTGTTAAGCCTGTTAATTTGCAGTTCCTGTATTTTCTTTTTATAATGTTAGTCACTCTATATAGTTGATTAGTTGTTGAACAAGGCAAAGTAATTTAACTCTTTTAACGATCCGAAGAAGTTGCGTTTATTCTTACTATTCCGAAAGAGTAGTTTTCTTTATTTCAAATACCATAAGAGTCAGTTGAGTCAGTTTTCGATAATGAAGTGGAGCAGTCGAATAATTTTAAGATTGTACGCAAATAAAATTTAAAAGAGATAACTGAGTCCCGGGCAACTGAACAGAAGATAGCCTAGAGTTGGAATATTTAAATAAATATCCATGATGTCTGTGTCTTGCAAAGCATATGCGTAATAATTTGTCTTTTATTGTATACAAACATTTCGAGTTTCCATCACCAAAGTGAGAATTGGTAATTAACAGCTTATTTACGAATAACATGCAAATCTGTTAGTTTTGTCTCTTCTAGCTAACCTTCCGACATAAAATTTTTAAAAACATTTCTGCACGCAATTCGTCTGAAAGGCACGAACCGAACGGATTAATATCTCATTCCCCAATATAAATAGTCTAAACCCTTGATGGATGTTCGTTCGTAAATAAATCGGCGGCATTAGCACTAAAAGGGAATTACTCACGGTCAACTTGTCGAACAGTTTGCCCGTCGTTGTCTTCGTGATCAGCTCTTCTAGTTCCAAGGACAACTTACGATAGAACCATTTTCGGACCTTGTTAGAATTCTTCAGCTCATGGAAAAGGAACTGCATGATGAGGTTGACCGCGACAATGGGGTATTTGCTTTCGGGATCCTCCGATTTAACGCTCAGCATAATATCCTTGAAATAGTTCGATTCGTCTTTCATAGATAAACAAAGGGGCAGGGCTTAAGTTTGGACTTACATCTGGGAGCATGTACTTCTCGTTCATGGACTTTTGCTCGAGAGTCTCCTCGGGTAGGTTCAGGTACCGCACGAAGATGTAGTACTGGATGAGTAGCATCACAACAGCTCCGATGACCATCGACATCAGGCAGAATAGAAGGATCGTAGTTATATCCATCTTTAGATAAGTTACACTCAGTTCAAGGAAGATGTTTTAGCCCATTTTAGGGTATAGTACCGTACTTCGTTAGTATTACAAAAACACTTTTACTGAGACAATCCGCGCATTTTTATTTATTTATTTATTTATTTATTTATATTTTATCTTTAAACTATACTTTGACCGAGGACGAGAGTTTATTTGACATTTTGTGCCACGGAACTGAGGAAGGTTCCACCCTCACCGGCACCAAGTTCCCTAGGACGACGACGAATGCGTTTGTCGTAAAATCAATACCCTTGCACGACGCGTGCGTTCTACTTCTACCTCACTTGTGGGGCACGCTCGGGAGCAGAACTAGGGCTGAAAGTATACCAGAGGTGTTCCGGATCAATTATGCATGTCTAACTCGCTGCAGTCGAGAGGCACGGCACAGTTCAGTCCGGCGAAAGCCAGGAACGGTACCAAATCCCTTCAGAAGGGTGCAGCCCAAAAAGTGACCCTCAATAACGAGATCTACCACTTTTGGTCACAGTGTCCGATTCTTGGCGAATCGATTGAACTAGTTATATAGTAACCCATAAACCCTTCACTGAGCTCCCCAGGGAGATGAAAGGAACATACTATATATACTATACTATATGATGCAGTTTGAAGGGTTGCATGAATTCAATACACTTATAAAAATGATTATGGATTGAAAAAACAAATCCATAGTTCATCCTAATCAGTTTGGCGTAGTCTAGATTCTCCTACAATCAATAAATAGTTCACCAGTTCATCCTTGTCTTAATTAGTTCGATGGCTTTTGAAATGAACTCTTCAATTCGGGATATACTGATTACTTTATGATTAGAGACATGCAAATGAAAGAAATCATTAGAATCGAAACCTTTTGTTCGTTATTAATAAAATTCTTATCGTCATATATATAAAAATTACGATAAGTATATAATCTAAACTAATTGTTTCTACTAGGTGAAACTAATTCTTCTTACTGTGTGTTAGATGAATTAATTTTTTCCTGAAATGAGCGTTGGGACTTGGTTCGAAAAGGCACCCAATGTAAGGTTGTGAATTTCTCTAACTTTATACAGTTTTACATTATAGTAATAGACCAGAATCCAAAATCAAAAGCATAAACTTGAATAAGTAACTACTGAATAAATTTAAAAAAAATCTATTCACCAGATTATCATCTCAGAAAATTTTTCTTTAATTTATTATTGAATTTTTGATTTTACAGGATCCCATATCCCATGTGTCTTCTCTATTCGTGACCTAGGTGTCATCTGAAATAGTTCTTAACTTAACTTCTGTGATCGCATTCCAGAGCCAACTTCGCACATAGTTTTGTGAAGTGTTGATCTAGAATTCCTTAATCCCTACGTTACTAAATCACTCTACGTCTCGTTTATTAAGCCACTCATCGAATATGATAGTCCAGTTTGGTCTTCCTCTCAATCTACCTACATCTATAGAATTGAAGTAATCCAACGTACTTAGGTTCCTTCGCTTTGCTTTACACGGTCTTCCTTAATATGATCGTTTAAATCATCCCTCTTATGAAAACTGCTTGAAGGTAATTGACTTGCAACCCTTATGGAAGCATCACGATTGCGCTGATATTACCTTTATCCATCAGTTTGCTATCCGCCGAAATTGATTGTCTTACATCGCTACAGCGAATTTCTTTTATACCAACCCATGCAATCTCAGATCAGTCCTCGTTTCGTTAGTGTGAAAACCCACCACTGTACCCACTATGGCCTATAAAGCTCTCACCGGAATGTTTCGGAAAGCTAACTCCCTTCCCTTCTTTTACTTTCACCTGAGCAAATCATCTCTCAGGAACGACCCATACCGCCCTTCTTAAATTAAGTTTTTGAATATCCCTCATTGTTACTTTTCTATTTAGTTATTAAGCTTTGTTTGTTTAGTTTTAATGCTGTTGTATTTTTAATTAGGGTTTATTATTTTTATTAACAATTTTGTGGAGTCACTAGAATACTTAATTGGTAAAAAATGTCTGCCATTAAACTTAAAGCGACCAACCTCTTACAAAATTTCTTCTGTTCTGTTCTTCTCAGATGGTTAATAACTTTTAACGGACTAAAGATATTAATATTATCCTTTTTTTAATTGAAAAATATCTTAAGGGTGCATTTTTTCTATCATATTCTTATCAAGGAAATTTTTAAGGACTGAGGATGAAATGGTACATTTTTAACCAAAATTGTTTAAACATTTTATGTTTTAATGTTCATATCTACCAAATTTGCCAACGGATCGAGAGATTTGAAGTACTATTAAAAAGCACATAATGCATACTTTTTATCAAATCCTTACTTGTCGTCCTGCTGTATTTCAAACAGAAATTATTACGTTTTATGTTAGCTCACCTACCTGCACACGCGAAAATATTTCAACCATTAAAAATCGGGTGGTTTTTCGAAAAAATTGCTCATCCTGAACGCTGATTACAACACTGTAAGGTCGATCGATTGGCACATGTTGAAAAACTTCTTTACGAACCATCCTGTATAACTATCAAATGAAGTATAGAGTTAATTTTTATTAATAAAAGTGATATGAATCTACCTAAACAGATGGGGAAAAATAGGAGAGGTTTGTTTTACGAAAAAAACCATTTTTTTTTTTAATTAATAAAATGTTTTATTTTGGAATTTTCTTTGAAATCAACAATAACACATTTAAAAATAAACTCGGCTGGGTATCGGCTTCCGCCTCATAATAAAATTTATCCAACTTACAATGCTAAACTGAAAACTCGTAATCACAAAGTGGCCTCACTAAAACCAAATAATAGAACAAAAATAAAATAACATATAAATCGCTGTAATAACACCTCACCAGCAGATATTGGACCTTTAGATTCAAATTATATTTTATTTTGATTTATAATTTTATTGTTGCTTACTTTTAACGTTACTAATAGCTTTAGAGTAGACAAGAAAGTACCTTTAGCCGAAAACTAATCGATGGGTTTAATAATCTCCTCTCTGAATTTCGGAATTTTTAATCTGGATATTCATTTTTTCGGAATATTTTTCTCAGTTGTGTTTTTATTATTTTATTTTTTGAATTTTATTATTTAAACGGAATGGTGTCAAGTATACCGCTGGATACTGGTTGGATTTTAATTTTTATGTTTCTGGGCATAAATTGTTCTGTGTGCTCCCGATAAACAACGGGGACAGCTGATATATACCGAAAATATATACCGCATGAGAGAAAAATGAACGATGAGAACGGAAAGGTTTCGACGTTTTTCGTTTACAATTTTTTTATTTATTATTATTATTTTTTTTTTTTTTTCATTTTGATTTCTATCGGGATTACTCTTTACGAAATGTAATATAATTCACTTCTTTAGAATTTTTAAATTTATATTTAATATACTTTCAATAAAAAATCGTAGACTGGCAGTTTTTCATTTTAAATATTGAGAACATTTATACAGAATTATAAACAAACGCAATTGTTACACTTACAATTTTTTCTTATTATTTTTTTTTTTTCTCGCTTGTACTGCTTAAGTATGTTGAATAAAATGTGAATCTCGTACTGAAGGTAATGTAACGTCAAATTGAATACTTCTAGTATTTACACTCTTCCGGCTCTGAATTAGGATACACGTTTGGTTAGTAAAAACGTAAAAAATACACTAAAGAAAATATTTTATTTAAATGCGATTATTATAAAATGAAATTAAATTAAAACAAAATCTACAATATTATGCTACTAAAAATAAATAAGACTTTTCGGAAACTTTTATCTGAATATTCAATAAGTCGTTACCTTGCCCAAAATTGTTAAATCAAACAAATTTATCCAGCCATTATGAATTTACACAAATTATAGCATTAACACTAACTCATCTTAAGACACACGGGGATTTGCACGTGAAGCAATTTAAACGCGTTTATCCTACTTTTTACTTTGAATTTATTTAATTTTTTTTTATTTTTAAAGGCTTTTAGTGAAGTAATTATCTACAAATATATTTCATTTTACCTAATTTTTACATTCACCTAAATAAAAATGAAAATGATTTTGAAAACATCAAATCAAAAATTCCACTATTTTAAATTAGACACTCCCAATTGGACAATTAAATTATCATTGACTTTATAAAATAAATAAAATGCTTATTAAACAATTTACTTTTTGTATATATCAAGAGAGGGTTGAAACCCAGGTCTATAAATATATTGAAAACTTATCGACAGTATCCAGCAACTCAAATTTATGTAAATTTCCTATATCTTATAAATAATGATGGAATTAACTCTAAGCAAAGGTTTCGTTTAAAAAAAACCCGTACTTTAAGTAAATTTTATTACATTTTAGGTATGCTGTTTAAATTATAAAAGGATAAGTTCTTTTAAAAATGTATAAATAAAAATAAATAATTTGAAAATAAAAAGCATGATCAGTTCTATTCCAAGATTCATCGTATCGACTTATGAAATTTCATAAATTTCGTTATAAAAGTAGATTTTTATTTGCCGTCCTGTTGTTTAAAGCCGAAACTCTTAAAAACAAATTCGGTTTCGAACATCCGTTTTTGGAATTATTTAAAAATTTACGATAAATCCTGAAATAGGCCTGAGTAGGTATGTTTTTTTTGTATAATCATACCCAACTATGTAATTGCAAACTTTAGTAAATTTCATTTTTCGAGAGGTTTTAACTAAATTTAAACGAAGTCATAATTCGGTATTTGTTATCATAAAAAGTACAAAAAGGGTCCAGCTTCCAACTGAATAAGTTTAAAATATGAAGTGTTTTATGTTGTAATTAAGGGTAATACATTGATTGCTTCACATGCAAATTACATAAAGCATAAAGCATAATTTAACAATGTTTTAACAGAAGGCCTCAAACGGATTAAACATTGGTGTGAGAACGTAAAAAGGACAATAACGCGAAAAAATATAGGAATTATATTGAAAATATCCTCTTACATATTTCTTGCTCGGTTCTCGTTCCTTATTTGAATTTGAAAAATGTTTTTTTAAATTGTTTATTAAATTTAATTAATTTGTTAATATACATACTTTTTATTTTTCATTATTTAAAGCGCGAAGTCGATGAACTATGTTCGAAAAGGTGAAAAATGATTAAATATATAGTGGTTTTGTTTGTTTTGTCTCCTCTGTCTCGTTTCATTTAATACTTGTTTTTTTTTACGTAAATATAATATATGTAATCATGTTGTTTTGTTTCTTGTGTATATTCTGTGTTTTCTGTATGTTCTATTTCGTCACGTTTTATATTTTATTAATTTGTCATTTGTTTCTTGTTCCTGTTCCTTCCCCATTCCCCTGGGGATAAACGAGTCAAAACAAGGACTGAATAGTACGTGTTTTTTTTTTTTTATATTTATTTATTTTTTTTTTATTTTTTATAATTTTTTTGGTTCGTGGTGTCGCTCTGTATGAAACGCTTTAAACAAATTTCATGACCGCTCATGAATCATGTATAACAGCTGAGATGACTCAAATAATACAGTATATCTCGAAGGCAGGTTTTAAACTATATTTATTATTTATATATAATGTACATATGAAATACGTAGATTTCTAGAGAATTCTTCTTTTTTTTTTTGTGTTTTATTTCAAATATATACTTTTATTAAAAATTTTTAGGTATGAAATATTTTTTTACTTTAATTTGGTTTAATATTTTATTCGGCTAGTTTGAGTCGGCTCATCGTTCGGATATTTCTGGGGAATTTTGTCGTACGCGAATGTAAGGAAAATAACTACACCCCAGAAATATTCAGACGAGTAATAAATTTATTTAATTTATCCTAAATCTTAGTTATAATTTTTACATCTCCAACATTAAGGAACAGATCATGCATTTGCTATTGTGAATGTCGTCATTCACGTCAATGTCAACTTTTAAATAAACTCCAAGGTATCTTCTTTTACTTATTTATTTTTTTTTTTTTTTTAAATATATTTTTTTTTTTTAGTATCCTCAACTGTCGCGGAATTTGTTGTTTCTTTTTCGAAAAATGCATAATTTGGTTGATACTGTTCGGTTGATCAAACTTGAAATTATCTAAGTTATATATGTTTTTTTTTTCATTATATTCTATATCTTGTCCCCGCCCGCTGCGGCAACATATCTATTCAATAAAAATTTTTGCGTAATGCGTCGCGTCACTCTTAACTGATAAAAGGAGAAAAAAAAGGAAAAGAAATCATAGTTCTTTATGTACATATGTTCCTTTTTTAAAAAAAAAAACCCATGCAACTCGGATGCATTTCAATTCTAATTCTTTATCTGGCGGCGCTCCCTCATCCCCTCCACCCCCTCCTAACGATATTCTAGGCTAGACTACGCAGAGTCAAAGTATTTTTTTTTTTTCTTCTATTATAATTTCTTGGTTTTTATTTTAAAGGAGTAATATTTGTTTTTAATGTTTTCCCTTTTCACTTTACTTTATATTGGACTTAACAATTGGTTTTAGGAGCTAAATATACGTGGATAGCACCAAACGTTGTGCCAGTGTTCTTAATTTCTCCTAAATTTAAACTGAGATAAAATTTTTAATTTTGCTCTACTGTGCACAATAGCACAAGTCTTTTTGTTGTTTGACACACATTTCATTTTTGCTTTTTATTTACGCTTTTACTTATTGTTTAAAATAAATCATCATTAGAAACATTAGGATGAAACTTATAAAATGCTTTTTTTTTTCGGGGGAAATTGAAAAAGTACAGACAAATACTTTCGATCATATTTTGCTTTTTTCTTTAACGAATTTATTTAGATAGGATATTTTATTTGTAAACAGTAATAGCCTATTTAAAAACAAAAAGAACAGGTATCGAATTTAAGTTTTTTCTCTCTAAAGACTATAAAAGAACATCGCAAAATCAATGAAATTTTTCAGTTGTATGTGATTTCTGTTCTATTTTGATAGTGGAAGATAATAGAAAATAGAATTTATTAAAAGACTCAAATACTCTTCTTTTATTCCATGTTAAGGAACTCTTTATATTTTTAATTGGCAGTTTTTTCTATTATAAAAATGATTTAATAAGAATTATTAATTCTGAAAAGACATAAACAAAAAATTTTAATTTTTCTTTTTCGAATATCTTACTGAGGTGATCATCATTATGCAGCATATAGCACCAAAAAGCGTAATAAACTCGAGGACTTACTGACATTATTCATAAAGATCAACATTGGCAGTGTAGAATTATCATTCATGATCACCTCGAATTAAAAATAAAAATGCTAAAAATAAATAATAATAAAATTTTTGAAAAATAAATTTTTTTATACAATAAAATGTACTGAAAAATGATCACAAAAAGTTTTAAAAAGAGCTTGAAACAACAGGAGGATTATTCTTGTTTCAAATTTTACCTTATTAAGCAATGTTTACAATTATTTAAAATGTTGCTAATTGTTAAATATTACTTTATTTTATATTTTTATTTTCAAATTACTCACATAGATTTTATGATATTTTGCCTTTGAACAATTTTGGTTACATTATAGAGAGTATCACTGTTTTTGTTTTCGTTAACGAATTAATAGTTTTTTTTTTTGTTTTTGGTTTTTTTTTTGTAAAATTGGAAGTTCTTAAATGTTTTAAGGACGAAACTTTTTGTATATATTTTAAGGCCTGATTATGAAAGTATTTGGAAGAAAAACTAAATAATAATAAAGCAATATATTGCCTACAGCTCTAAAACTACATCTTAAATAAAGGGTATAATTTCAGAAATAAGCTCATTTGTGGACTTTATCACAACTTTTATGATTTAGTCCTTGTTTTTTCTGAAAATATTTATAACAATTTCTAATATATCCCGAATAGATCAATTTAATTCTGATTTTCTATACTTCTTATTTTTACAAGTATCGCATAACATTTGAAGATTGAATTTCTTAAATAAGGGGGATTTGAGTAAATTTTATTTCTTTAATTTAATCATCGCTTCTTTTACTTAATATCGAAATAAGTTTAAAGCACATTGAAATAATTACTACCCCTTGAATTTTAATATATGTATATATATATTTTTTGTTATTTCTATATTATTAGTGTTAAACTATAGGGGAATTTTAAAATTTAACAAACCAGAGAGCCAAAGTTAAAAATTTATTTTCTAAGGAATAATTTATTGAGTTTCTAACTGTAGGCATTTAACATTAATTAATTAAATTTGTTATAATCAATAGAACGTGATCTTAAATATTTGTCTGCATACCTATTCTAGTTATCACGACCGTTTTTTTTTCAAGAATATAAAAATATTATTTTTATAGTTTCGGTTCTGTAACATTTTTAGATTTGTAGATCTTTTGTTTTTTCTTTTAAAAAATAACATCAAGGAGGCATTCATAGGTGTTTGCATTTATTAAGAACACTGCGCTATTCGTGCTAAAATTTGAAGCGTGTTTATTATTTTTTTTTTTTTTGGTTTTTGTTTTTTTTTTTTTTTTGAACGAAAAATATTTGAATGTTCCCGCATTCTACGAAAAGGTAAACATTTAATTAAAATATATTAATTAAAAAAAAAAATCGAACTAAATATGTTGAAAACTAAAAGTGCACAGAAGGAGGTGAGAGCGAAGCGAACTAAGGGCATTTAAGAGAAATTAAGAAGAGAATTTCATTAAATATTTACAAGAGTTTATATACGAAATGTCTCATAACAGTTCTTGTGCGCATTTTATAATGTTTATTATACAATTTGGGGGAGGATCCAATTCCCGCCAATCCCCCACCCGCAATCTCTATATACGTATTTATTTTTATTTATTTATTTACTTAATTAAATCCGATTTACCTTTTCTAGTAGATATACGTGTAACACTTTTACACGGTATCGGCATTTTTAATTAGTTTACTTTCTTTTGGTTATTCATCAAAAATACAATGACCCTGACGCTGTGTACATTTTCTATACCCTCCCGTATGCGTATGCGTATGTGTGTGTGTATATATGTGTGTGTGTGTGTGTATGTGAATGTGTGCAATGAAAAATTAGCTACCCTCATTGAGACTATCCCACCAAACTGCACTAACTAACATCGCTGTGGCTCTAGCTTTTGCGGTCTATGCTCGCTATTTACAGGTAAAGATAATAATTAAAATTGCAGCTATCAAACGGAATAACGAATATTTTAAAATCTGCACGAATAACAAAAAAAACGCTGCAGTGGTACACAACAATTCTTCAGTTATATATAAAATTTGTTATAAAGTATCCAAAAATTCATTCAACGGATGAGTTACTTCTCTTTTTAAAAAGTTATAAACTTCTGTTTGCTTGTACAAAGTCAATTAACAAGTTAAGACCCAAATGATTATTATTTTGTTTTTATTCTTTTCGTTTATGTTTTATTTTTGTTTTTTTAATTTTAATGGTTTTGCTGATCGGATCGCTAGTTCCTGTCCATTGAGTTGATAAATCTCTGTCGTCGAGGTTGATCCTCGCTTCCTTGGTCGTCTGGCGGGAGCAAATATCAAAAGCATTTTTTTTTTCCTCATATATATGTATGTTTTTTTTTTTTTCATTATATATATCTTTTGTGGTAATTTCGATTAAAGGCAGTATAGTTCAGAACGATCGTCGCACTCTGTCCTCGCACATCTCTCTCCCATGGCCGGGACTAAGATGATGATCATGTTGATGTTATTGATGACGATTCATGTTGATGATGTTTGCGCTTCCTTTTTGGGGGATTAATACTGTGGCAAGTACACGAAGAAGATTTTCGCGTCCCCGGAGGGAATCGGAAACACGTCCGCTATTGGGTGCATTCCGAAACAATCAACTTAAAGCAAAAGTTTTAAGCGATGACGCGTTACCACACGTTGCCGCCTTTGGCTCATCTTAGTCCCGTTCGCAGAACTTCAAAGAATTCGAACAAAATGCCTCGCGTTGATCCGAAATTTACAATAGTCCTTTAGCTTAAGAGTCCTATAATGCTATCCATTCAATTTTTTTTTTTCTTTAATTTATTAATAATTAGCTTATACGAATCAGTTTTGTTTTGATCACAATTTCTTTTATGTACACACATATGTACACGGTTTGACAATGTTTGGAAACTAAAAGGATTAAGGGTTCCACTTGGTTGGAATGCTCTGCTACACCCAGATCTGTTCCCTTCGATCACGCCTAAGTCAAAGCCTTTGCTAGCACCAGTCCTCTTCGTCTGAGTCCGAATGACGTGCATGGAGTCCGCCCTTAGGTTTGTACCCATTCAGAACAGGTGACGGTAACACACGTCCCGTCCTGCCCATAGCCACCGCCTGTTCGAACGACAGCGGAGCTATGTATTCCAGTCTTCTTGGGAACAATAAAAAAAAATATATATATATATTGTTAATACGTATTTTAATTACACTCTCTAATAATTAGGAAAGAAGCAATGCGACCCTCATAGCATGTGGAAAGGCAAGAGGAAAACTGAATAACCAAGAAATAAATTAATAATAAAAAATGTTTACATATTTCAATAGTCTGTAATTTATCGAAAACACCAAAGATTCCAAAGAGTATATTTGTTGAAACTCAACCAATTGATTTTGAATTGAGCCATTTAGTTCGAAAGTGGTCTAAGTCCAAAATGTCCTAAATACAATTTTTATATATCTTAACTTTTTCTAAAAATAAAAATGTTCTTATGACATTTTATTCTTAGACTACCGGCTAAATTATATAAATTGAAATGGAGTACCAACTTTCATCTATTTTTTTTTAGATTTGATTTTATTAAAGTTGAAAAGTAATTGTTTCAAGAATTACATGATTTTGTTTTTAAATTGGAGTTCATTTTTTAAAATAACATTACTTGAAAAAATGCGTACATTTGAATACAAAATTAAGTCGCTGTGGTTGATTTACAAGGTCATTCAGGTTTACCAGTTTTGTATACTGGGACAAAACTTAATAATTTAATTTAGATTAGAGTTTTCTTTCCTACACTAATTTAAACAGAGTTCCATTTTAGTCAGCAAAAAACAAATGCTAGCCATTAAAGAAGATCATCGAAGATCTATAATTTTTTAAGAACTTTTGGGATGATGTTTCTCCTACAATAAAAAACTACTCAATGCTCAATCGAAATCAGTTATGAAAATTCAATAGTAGGCGTTGTTTTTGGTATTAAAAACTATTCCTCTTTCCATTATTTTTAGTTAGAAAAAATAATTTTGAATATGGAGAGCCGCTTTATTTTATTTGTCTCTGTTCGCTTTCCCACGATTCATTACAAACTTAATTTTCTTAAGAATTCAACTTTTCCTATAAATTGTTGAAAATTTCACTTTGTCCGGTTTTTAATAGCTTGACTGTTAAAAGAGCTTTGAGTAATTCAGCTATTATACAAATAGCTGGTACAATTTTGTAGATTCATCTATTTTTAGCTGAATTACGAGTAAAAGCTTTCATGAAAAGCATTGCCGTCGTTTAGAAACGCAGTTTTATGCGACTAAATTCTACAGATTAAACTAAATAATTTGATATATTTTCCTAAATTATTTTAATCTAGTCAGAACCCAATCCTTTATCGAAAATTGGGTATTAACACGTTCCCTACCTTGTGTACCGAAAACAGTACACAACTGAAAGCTCTCTCATCTTACCAAATGCATTTTTACATGTAAATCTCTCACGAAAGTTTTATTGAAAATGCTGGCAGGGAACGTATTAAGGAATTATATATTAAAAAAAAATTTTTCCTTTAACAATTTTTCTCAAAAATTACTAATCGTTCGACTTCGAAAAAATATGTAACAACTAAAAGTACTGATTCTGCGGTATAAAAAACAAAATATACTCGTATTTGGAAATTAAGAAAATATTATTTTATTTAAATAGTTTCCCTCACTTTTAAATAAAATGAATAAAAAACGATGAAAGTTCGGACTTCTTAAATATTAAGGCCTTCATAGTAAAAAATGGAATTTAACTAAAAAGATAGAAATCTATTCTTGAATTCGTTTCGATCGAATCGAAAGTAGTTTAAAAAGACCCTTTATGGACAAACATTTCTTAATAAAGTTCCTTAACACGTTCTCTGCTACGTGTACCGAAAACGATACACAAATAAAAGCTCTCTCTAACCAAATGCATTTTTACATGTAAGTCTCTCACGAAAGCTTTGTTGAAAATTCTCTCAGGGAACGTGTTAAATTCTCAAAAAGTCATTTATTTTCGCCTATCCAGAACAAATAAAAATTTTGCTTAGACTTGAAATTTATTACGAATAGTTTGTAGCAAATATTTAATATGCATAAAAATAGTATCAAGTTGCAATGATTTTTATCGATTTTTAAGTGAACATCGTAGTAAGATTTAGTTCAGTATATGTAAAATGTTCTATTCTATATAGACGAAAAAATCGCAGTTATTAAGAAATTTCAAATGAATAGGGACTTTTATACGGATTCAAGAACAGGTCCGCTATTAGTTAGTATGATGTACAAAAGTAAAGGAATAGTATTATATATGCAAGAGGAGAAAAAGGACTTTGTGTATAGGGTGCGATTCTTACCTTTCTCTGTCGAATTCTCGTTCCCGGTCACGTTCCCTTTCGTACAGTTCACGTTCCCGGTCCCGATATTCGTAACGTAAATCATAATCACGCATTCTATCTCTAAAGCGTTCACGATCACGTTCGCGGTCTCTACTACTATAATACATATCTCTTTGATCCCGGAGGAAATCACGTGAATGTGGCAACGAGTGAACACTATGAGGTGTTGAGTGATGTGTCTGGAAAAGTGTAGATGGCGCTTCAGCATCTAGGTACACTCGGCTAGACGTTCCGTACTTACGTGTGTTGGACTAGCGTTTAATTTCGGAAAATTAATATTAGTTGGCTTCAATTGCAGAGTCGAGGGCTTGCAAGGCGTCGGAGGCAGCCGTCTGCCAGCTCCTCCCCGTCGAGCGGCTAGAACCGGATAGCTGTGCTGAACGTGAGAGCTACCTGTATGTGGAAATATAAAAAAAAAAAAAAAATAATAGGGTTCAACTCGAGCAGTCTTCAGGTGCGCGACGCTATTAGAGGCTAGTCAGTAACGAAACTTAACCAAATTAGTGCGGCATGCAGATTATATAAGTATTATATTAAGTTAGTGACACCGGAGTGTCCTGTGTTTCTTCAAAAGTGTTAAGAAAGCTGGAGGCCTCAATACCGTGCACGTCCGTGCATTGTACAGCTAAATATCGCTCGTGTAGCAAACGAAAAGTAAAAAAACAACTAAAAACAAGTACTTGTAACAATAATGTACCCATTTCATCAATCCCAAGTCTATCTCTTTCACGCATCTCCTGAAGTCGAGCGGGACTTGGCGATCGTGATCTTTGACATAGACTTGTTGTCCCATATGTGGGATAAGGCAGGTGATTTCGCCTACTGCGAGGATAATGGCCACCATAACGAGCTGGCGATGGCGAACGTGCCGGACTTGTCGATGCTGACCATGAACCTATAGTGGAAAGACAAAATAGGGAAAAAAGAAACGACCAACAACGAAAGTACTTTTTTTGTATCTTTTCTTTTTCTAGACTGAGTTTTTTGTTTTTTTTTTTTTTAAATCAAACAAACGATAGGTGTGTTGTGGACGAATCGAACGAAACCAAGCCAGACGCGGACAATGGAGAGTGAAAGGAGGCCCTGCTCGAGATTGGGCCTCGAAATAATAACGAATATATATAAAAAAAAACTATACGAAATCAACCCAACAATGCAATGGCGAACGATCGTGTGTGTTTGTAAGAAGCTACAAAACAAACAGGCGAAACTCAAGATGTCCAATCACTGCAAAACATATTAAAAATGGTGAAAAGGATTAATCCACATAAAATCAACAAATAATTCGTTACGCATCAACTTCAGTAGTGTGGAGCGTGTACCGCGTGTACCGAAAACGGCCAAGTAATGAAAAATTGCAACTCTCTTAGAAATTCCGACACGAAACAACTTAAGGGGACTACTAAAACGACTTTATGATAGAAATAACATTTGTTGAATATGAAAAAATAATATTCATCCCTTTTTTTGTTTAGGCATATTATTTTTATGTATTCAGCCCATTCATCGTGTTCGAATATTTGAAATTTGAAAACTCCTCTATCCCCTTAAATCTGCATAAATTTAATACATCTGATGCATCGTTTTCGTTCGATGTCGATTTACGTGAATTAAATTCATATAATTTTCAAAATTTTACAGCTTAAGAAATTTTACAAATTAAAAATTTTATATGCATAGTGTTTTCATCTCAATTATTTATTTTCATTGTTATGGCATTTTGAATACATTTAAGATATTGAGAATTTACAAATTATAAATAAAATAATAAATACTATAAAAAATTTGGTAAGATATGTTTGTACATTTGTCTAAAGAACAATTCTTTATTATTTTTGTTCTAATAGAATATATTTCGAAATCTTCTTTAAATTCGTAAATTTAAAAGCAGGATCGACGCGAGGCAGGTTCAGTGCGTTCAAATCCGACCCGACGCTTTTAACACATTCCCTGCTATATGTACCGAAAACGGTACACAAATGAAAGCTCTTTCTCACCGAATGCATTTTTACATGTGAGTCTCTCACGAAAGCTTTGTTAAAAATTCTAGCAGGGTACGTGTTAATGGCCTAGCGATTTAAGATAACTCATCAGGCATTTTGCAGGATCGCCTGTATAGTAAAGAAATTGAATATTCGGATGTGTGCAAAAAATGCAATCGCAAAATCCATTAATAGTGACAATTTGATGCACATTGACATGAGTGAGAGATCTCTTGCATTTTTGCATTGAAATATTTCGTTGCAGCGTATTACATACATTTTAAAAAGGAATATTTCGAAAGCATATCCAAGACTATTAATTGCGTTAAAAATAATGTTAACTACTACAATCAACTGAACGTAGTTTATCGCGATCATCAATAAGCCAAAAACGGTTTACATACATCTCTGGCTATTCTTTCAATAGAAAGCGAAATAGCAAATGATGAAGTAATCAAAAATTTGGCGGCAAAAAAAGCGGGAATATTCATCTTATAAAAAATATATAATATGTAATATCCTATGTACTAAAGTATAATAAGTAATTTCTCATTATGAAATTGGATTTGACTGTGTATTCTGATCCCTCAAAATTTTTGAACCCGACCCCGTAAAAGATCACGCTGGCGCTGTTTTAAAGTGTACTAAATATTTTACTTCTCTCAAATTGATGATCATAAAGAGTCTTATTTTACTATAATCGTGTATTATGATAGTTGGATAGTTAACACGTTTAACCCGACGTGGACCGCGGGTGGTTCACAGGCATTAAAATCATTTGACGGCGTAATCCACCGGTGATCCATATCCAGTTTACTCCGTCTGGCGGCATGGACCACCGGTGGTTCACATATATATGATAATGCAAATAAACACCGGCAGAAGAATAAACAACTTATCATCTCGTGCCCGCCGAGACTTCGAAAAAAGGCGCCAGATTGAACGTGTTAAAATTTAAAATTTCAAAATGCCATAATATTAAAAAATAAACCAAGATTAATATGTTCGTTTTAAAACTTTTCAAGCTAGTAAAAATTAAAAGCATCAAAATCAGAAGGTGCGTTCCTAAATATCTGTAAAATTTGTTGATTTTTTGTGGAAAAAAACCCAAAATTCACTGGCGTGTGTGCGGTATGCTGATGTAATATTTATATGAGAAGACTTCAATGAATGAAATGGGCACTCTATTTGTGCTTGAGTACAGTACGGCTCCAAGAGTCATAATGGATACAAAATTAGCGCTCTAAACATGAAGTAATCCAAACAACTGGGTATATCGTGTCGTGTGCGATTGATTCTTCTCAACTCAAAAAATAACCTTGAAATACTATGGGACCATGTTCGACACCTACTTCAGAGTGTGATACCAAATTAATCTAGGGCCACCGGTTGGCTGATGGAAATTTTGAAAAATATAACATAAATATGTATATGTATTCGAAAATTTTGTACTGTCGCACTGTTGGCACACTTTGAGTTGAGAAGTATTTTTATTTTTTATTTATTTATTTTTTTATTTGTAACTACACTCTGACTAATTTGAGGTTAAGTCATATTACTACGATTGCAAGCAAAAGTGAAGCACGAATGATGGCAAATTCATTGGGCGAACGAACTAAATAAGGTCGCATATTCTTGCCAATTCGATTTCTCAAATCAGTCGCACTTCAGTGGAGCAATGTGATATCTCATACAAAGTAATACTATGATCGGGAACTGATTGTAAAGTAAACATTGAACACCTATTAATCTATGGAGGTTTTGTACAAGAAGTGTCCGAAGGAGGGTGTGTCGCTCCAACGATTATACATACCTCTGGCGAATCGCGGACCATGTCCATAATGTCTACCTAGATGATGGCGGTTCTCTTTCACCATTTCTACAACGTTCGAAACAGTGTCCGAAAAACCGATATCGTGATGCATATAATGGCCGTTTCTACGTCTAGGGCTAGGTGATCTAGCGAGAGGTGACCCATTTCTTCTGAAACATAAGTATGACTTAAAAAAATATATCTTACCGAAGTAAATAATACCAATACCCACCTCAAACTGGGAGATCTTCGATGGCCATTTACGTACGCATGCCCAGGATGCAAATGATCCCCAGTTAGCGACTCTTGTGATGGATGTCTCGACGGAACGTCTTGCAACTCCAACATCTAGCGGCGCAACCAAATTTACAATATTAACATTTCGCTAAATACAAACAAGCAACTTAGCTAAAATATCTACGTAGCCAATCATTTTACCCTTAACAAACTGCAAAATTTGCATTAATGTATTCGACAACTTCCAAATCTTAAAATTTCGTTTAGTTCACATATATATATACTCGTATTTGTCCTATATTTATGTAGAAACAAAAGCAGTAGCTTCATGCAATCAAACAATTTCATGCACCAGAACGAGTTTAGTTCAAGCAAAGCAATTCAGAGAGAGCAGTTCGTATGTTGCACAAACCGAAATTGCTCGGTAACTGGTCTACGATAAACTTTTTGTTTTTAGTGCAAATACATACTAAAAAATATGTGATCAATCTACAGAAGCAATTTAGTCTATGGAAAGGTCCTCGTTTATATACAGAAACTACTTACCCGCCAGTTGGTTTCATCCTTTTTTTTTTTTTCTAATTACTCGCTTACTTAAATGGAAGTTTACATAAAAATGCCTCACAGAGATCTCTACGTTCAGGTTTTATTGGTTATTTCAATGTCTAACCTAACTCTAGTAGAATAAAAGATTTGTAGACAATATACCAAAGAAATTAATCGCTATGAATATTACCTTCTTTTGCAATCGCGGTTTTTGTTATAGTGCGTTTAAAAGGGAAAGATACCTTCAGTGAGAATAGCTTAATATGAAAAATTTAAATGCAATTTGAGACACAATTTTTAAAATTACTAAATTTAGTACCAAGTGTATTTTATTTTTTTATTTTCGAGCAGAGTACCCGGACCTATTCGCTGGAAATTCGGATCCAAAGATTTCTTTTTATTTTTAGTTTCTTACTAAATATTCTTGCTAGCAGGAATCCCTTTTTCTAAGCACCAACCTCTAATTCATTTTGGTACTTCAATTTGAAATGCAGAACCGTCCGAAAAAATTAAAAGATATGAGATTCAACATCTCAGAATTAAATTAAAGCTTATTATTTCCATATCACTACCAAGCACTCTAAAAATGTCATAAGATAAAACAAAATATACAAGTTTAGTTTATTGAGTTAACATGTAGTCTGCTTCTAAGATTTTTTCCAAACTACACTATTAACCCTTTGCACTCCTAAGACCATCTGTACTGCCCAGGCCCTTGAAGACATACAACTCGTATGGCTAGTGCGATAGTGCCCACAATTTATTATTAACCCTTTGCATTCCAATCTTTTTTTCCATAGTGGAACCAGCATTTTGGATACTTCCTTTTATCACATCTGTACAGATTTAAATTAGATCACTTGATTAATATAAAAAATAGAAGGTTGGAATTAGTGTAAATTCATTATGTAAAATAAGATGGTGAGTAAGACTCACCAATGGTGTTGATGCAAGGCATAGAGTGAGACTCACCATTGGAGTGCAAAATGCTACAGATTAAATTATTTTCAGCGCAGCAGGCCCGAATCTGACTAGAGTACGCCCGCAGCAGGCTCGAATCTCCCTAGAATACGCTCGCAACAGGCCCGAATCTCTCTAGGATACGTTCGCAGCAGGCCCGAATCTCACTAGAATACGCCCACAGCAGGCCTGGATCACCCAATAATACGCCCGCAACAAGCCCAAATTTTCATAAAATACGCTTGCAACAGGCCCAGAATGTTGATTCTCTCCGCTTGTGCACCCACGCATATGTATAAAATAAGCAGGTGTATATAAAAATACAATTATTTATGTATAAATGGTAGTAAACTTGATTGGTAAGATAAGAAAAATATTTTCCGGGGTAAGGAAATTAATTTTTCAAGTCTATATCAAGATTAAATGTTATCTAATGAAAATAAAGGAAATACCATGCATATATCTGATGTCAAAAATTAAATAAATTGTGGTATACCATAAAAGGCAGACACAGTCTACATCTATTGCTTTGATAACATTTGAATGTTGAACTTTTAATATTGTTTTAAACAGACGTGTTGTAGACGTCTCTATGATCGAATGTACGAGTGTATCAATGCTTCTTGAATTCTGCGCGTGCTGCGGGCTCATTGCAAGCCTATATACTTTTACTCGGGTTTGCTTAGGCTATCGCTAAGATTTACGATCACTAACCATTTCCTTTTTTATTATCTATATAACTTCCAAATTTATTAAATTCATACAGATCATGTAAACTTGGAATGTTTAGTAAACAAAATCCGTATTAACTTTATGTAGGCATCAACTTTGAATGGGATTTTAAATCGCATTTTTAAAATAACTCCAATTTTAACAATTTATAAAGGAATTTTTTATTTGGGACTAAATACGGTCGATATTTCGGATTTTCTTTTGCGACTTATGCTTGGTCTATATCTTTCTGTAAATTTTATTGGACTAAGCGTTATTAGCATTTAAAGTTATTCAGTTCAGTTCAGGTCACTACCTTAATAAATATTGTTTAAATATTATCTACAATTTAAAATTGCAATTGTATTGATCATAATAACTAAGGATTCTAATACACATGTATGTATATAGCACATACTTTAGACTTTAATTTCTCACATTGACCTATTGTCGGACTCAAAGACTAATGTTGATACTGCAAAAAGAAGGTAATACATCGACTGCTTAAAGTTAAAAATACTTTACGAGCTGGGTCTACTTAATTCCAGCTATCTAAAGACTCCTCAAGTCGGAACACTTTCTATTACAGTTTGCTGCAAACACGGAAGCTAAACAATGTGGCCGACTTATGGACCAATGCGTTTAAAAAAATTTAAATAAAAAATAACCAAAGAAAATGTGAGTGCATTGAGCAATTATTTTGAATTGACAGCATTTCGTAATAGACGAAGCTGATTATGGTGTTCGATAGAATCAAGTAGACCCCTAAGGTTGTGTCTATTTTTGTCTATTTTTTTTTTTTTCAGAAATGAATGTAAAGTCCTACGATGTATAAAATGTCCCTACTTGCTATAAGCTTATTGTCCTAGTGGAACTAAGGATATTTTGTTTTTAACACTCACAACAGAACATAAAACATTGAATACGAAATAATCGAAATGAATGTTACTGATATTCGGCTTCGAACAATACACAAAGTTACCAAACATGGAGTTATCACCTTTTTGCTCCTGAAATATTGAAACGGAATAAAATGTTAAAACTTTGCGGTGGTGGGGCTTTTCGGAGGGTGGTGAATATGGTGAATATGGTGAAAATGGTATGGTAGTGGTGAGTAAGGTTAAATTTTTTTTTTATTTTTATTATATATATTATGTATGTATATATATATATTTTTTTTTTTTTTTTTGGGACGGAACATAAAAGTAATCAGAGAGCATTACCTAACTGATCTCTTGCGGACAGTGCTACGCCGCGCTAGGGTTGCCAAGCTGGAGTGTTCGTTTTCGCCGTTTTGTTGTTGGTTGTGCAACAAGTGTGTTTGTGAGTTAACAGCCTCGTTATGTTCTATGCTTATCGAACCCTGGCGCGATCCTCCGCCCTTTTCTAGCGCAGCCATGTCGAGCAAGCAATTGAAGAAGGATTGCTTCTATCGATGGGCAAATGACCCCGATGATCGTCGGCAGGTACACGTCCAATTTTGTTTTTTTTTACATATATTACAGGTTTTTGTGTGTTTTTTTGCGATAGGTTGCACAACATACCCAAATTTTGTGTGTTTTATATTTTTATGGTTTGTGCGTGATGTATTTGGTTTTATGTATAAGGTTTTTTTTTGTGAATGTGTGTGATATAAATATATATGTATATATATATATTTTTTTTTTTTGGGTATTCGCGGATTGTTGCGGAGATAGCGCGAGAAGGATTAGAAAATCAAGCAAAATATGTTAAAAATTTATTTTTAAGAAATACTTTTTTTTAATATGATTGTTAATTAGCTCGATTTTACGCATTCTAGCAGTTATCATCAAAAGCTTTATTTAATCTTTTCTATTATGATCTCAATGGATGTTTACCTTTAGGATTTTAAAGCTATTTAATTTAATTAAATGTGTCGCATGCAATTTTCGCCTTAGTTAATTTAATTTTAAAAATATATTAAAGTGCAAAAATTTATTAGAATGTAAACATGCCGAAGAAAAATTTCATTTCAGCCTCTGCACTTGATCTAATGGGCGATGCACTTTATTTTAAATCGTGCTATTAAATTTAACTTAAATGTTGGCTAAATAGAATTTTTATAATAGCAATTATAACCTTTTTCAGTAAAGAGAATTCCTGTTTGTTGGCCATTTTATATTTTATTTATTTTAAAATTTAAAATAAAGCACTAAATTTTTGAAAATAGTTATTGTTACTTTATTAGTTTTATACCTAAAAATCTTATGTTAAATCCATATGCCCCTATACAAAACTTTATCAAAGAATTATTCTTCTCTCATTTTATTCAAATTTTTGACGAAATTTAAATTTTCTTCTATACTCTAGGAAAAAGTCTTTTAAACCTACAATTTTTGTTCCGAATAACAAAAATGCAGTTCTTTACATGTATTATTTTTTGAAAAATTCTTAATTTATAATCAGACTCATTTTTTAAATCCCCAAAAAGGTTACACTTTATATCAGATGCCTGAGCTTTTTTCTGAGAATAGGATGTACCCTTTTTTAATTCACATGAAGTAAATTTGGCTACAAATTACGAAAATTGGAAATTGAAAAACGCCTCAAAAATTCTATACTCATTTTTAAATTTTTATAAAACGTTCTGCTGTTCTTCTTCTGTTATTATTTTCTCAAAATTATAGATGTTTTGGTTAATAAGTGAATCGCCCAACATCATCATAAATGATCATTTTTAAGTATTTTTGATTTTATTTATTTATTTAAAACAGTTTAATATCACAAGGCGTAAGCTGAAAAGAATTATTTTTCTAACTCCCATTAGACAACTAAATATCTTTGCCCAGGAGATTTTAATATATATATATAAAAATACTTAAATCTAAAATCTGAATTAATTCTTTAAAGTTAAAATTGTAGCGAATTAGATTTGGAAAATATTCACAATTTAGAAAAAAATTTAATTTCATAACTATAAATCTGCTAGAACTGCTAGGCAATATCATGCTCTGCATGTTAAGAAGAGAATGCGAAAAAGACGAGCACATCGATAATGAAAGGATTTAAAAGCAACAAACAATTTAAAGGATTTATTTCTACAATTTCTAAAGAAGAAAAAATGTTTCTTTTGGAAAACAAAAAATGCGTGCGATTAAAAATTTGAAAAGAATATTAAAATATTTAAAATATTTCTACAAAACGAAAATAAGAAACTAAACAGTACTTTGATCACTATTTAGTTGATTTAAATATAGGACAACTCTTTATTTCTTCTAAATTTTCTAGGTATTATTCTTAAGTATCCTAGTGCATGTTTATAATCTATAGTAACGATATTGGAAATAACGAGTAATAAACTCATTGAACCAATGAAACAATGGAACAACGTAAAAATATTAGCGATTATAAAGGGTGCAACAATCGCCAAACATTTCATTTTAAGGTATATTTCAAACAATAAGGGGTTTTCTGATGCTGGATACTGCTAAAACAGTACAAAGTGGCCTTACAATTTTCTGTGTATAAGGTAGGTAATACAGAATATATCCTATCTGGCAAATTCACAAGAAGGATTTAAGGATTCCATGATCCAATACATTTTAAAATTTTTTTTTTATATTTTTGTCTATACCTATGTGACAGTCTACACAGAAATTCTAAAGCCACCGACCGGGGATGAAACGATAAAATACAGGAACTACATATTCAACTGAATTAATGAAATGAAAAATGTCAAGCATATAATTATGTTATATGTGTTTGAATATGTGCAGGAGAGCAGGCATGTCATTCTATTTTGATACATGAACAGCTTCAGGAAGTATATCTCTTCAAAAAATGTTTCGGAAAGAAAATCGTTGGAATTCTTTTTTATACTTGAATATGTTTTATTATTAAAATATTTCCACTAGCAGCCGATTAGAGCAAATAGTCCAAAGATTTTTGAAAAAAATTCAATTTAAAAAAATTTATTGAGAAGCATTGCAGCAGCCGCATTAGACCAATTAATAAGAAAAATGGGATTCTCTGTCTCAAGCAAAAATGATATTAGGTGGGCACGAAATTTTAGTGTTTTAGTGTAGTGTTAATGTTATGTATAGCTAATATAAAAACTATAAAATCTGTAGCGCATGTAACGGGAACATATTTAGCAGAGTAGCGGCTTATGGGCGCATATATTAACAAGGGCGTAAAGTGAAGGTTCTTTAAAAATGTTAAGAAATGCAAGAAAAATTTATTTAGTAAACTCAATAATACCGGCTTATTGGCCGAAGGACTATTATTGCCTTCTTCATCTTTCTTTCCCTGTGGAAAAACAACGCGGTCATCGAATGTGGTTTGTTTGTTTGATTGCCGTTTTCATTGTCATTTTGTTCGAACATACGAAAAAAGTAAAAAAAAAAACAAGAAGAGCATTTTAAAAACATGTAGAAAATTAAGACTACTTAAAAACGACTTAAAACGAAATCACTTATACTTAGGAACTAAATTAATCATAAATTGTTAAGTTCAAAATTTTAAGTACCTAACTTATAACGAACTGAAATATGAAATTGTGCAATTACTCTACAACCGACTCATATGGGTTCTACTTTTCTATTTTACGAAGGTCGGAAATAACCAAGAGCGTTAAATTAAATTTCCTTAAATACGAACGTCTCTAGCTAGGTAAGATTGAAGGTAATACCTCTGTCCAAATCTGCCATTTTTCGAAAATACAAAGGGATCAGAGTGAGATTATGTGTTTGGGATATGGATTACTTAAATTTCTTAAGCTACATCAAAGGTCCCTCATTAATTCTAATTTAATTCACTCGAATCACGTGAGAGTATCATTATTTTTGCGTCATGTGCTAGTAATATCAGTAATAAACCTTTGTTTACTTCAACAATTTCTTAAAATACGTAATGTGGCATAGCGAGTATTTCATCCAAAAACTATTACTGGTAGTTCAGTTGTTAGTGCGCTGATCTACCGCATCAGAGGCTGTGGGATCAAATCCCACACATAACGATGATCTCCCGCGCTACAAGGTAACACAATGGACCTAAAAATGGCCTAAGTACTCCTTACTTTATTCCGGCCTCGCACAGTACGCGTAAATTTCAGTATTGCGGTCTAGCTTTGGTAGCAGAATAGAAAGCTGAATCTGCCAAAACCTCTTCTTATTCCTTGAATTTTAACTTTTTTTTTCATTTATTGAGTCTAGTATCTTGACTTTTTTTTAATTCTATAGTCGAAAAAAGCATAGATAATAATATTCATTTAAATTGCTTGAAACTGAGGAATTTCCGTCATTTTAAATTTAGAAATTTTCTTGGTGAATTTAAAATTAGCATCTCCAAAAACCCCTAGTGTCGATTTTCGCGACAATCTTGAATAGTTTTTATATACATATATTGGATCCGCCATTTTGAATTTCCAAATTTCGAACATATATTCACAATCAAGACCTCTGAAAACCCCAAATACCAATTTTCATTGCAATTCCTTAATATTTACTAACCGTTGTTTAGGCGTAATTGACCAACAAACAAACGAACTTTCGATTTTATATACAAAATTTCGTTGACTTACATTGCAAAATTGATCTCTACGAAAAGCCCTTTTATTTTAACGAATTAATAAACAGCCTATGCCCACCTTGGAGGTCTATCCTAAATAATGGTGAAAGAATTTTTGAAATCGGATAAGTAGTTCGGAGATTTCCTCCTACATCCAAACTTACACACTTAACCTCTTTATAGTATTATTTTGTGTAAATTGACTATAAGGTTTTGAAAAAATAATATATAATTTATATAAAATTTAATTTGTAACCTCTTTGCCACACCATGTATTTGATCATTACTCATAAAATTGTTTAAGTAAAAGTAAGTAAAATGGGTAACTTTTACGTTACACAAACCTGATTTTAATAAAAATTTACTATAGAATCAATGCCCCAATGTTATTACTGAAAATTTTAGCATAAAACCAGCACACAAGCATAAAAATCGTAAATGGACCGTATCAACTGAAAACGTGTAACCTTCCAATCGAACATAAGGCAAAATAAAAAAGGAATTTTGTTAAAAAATTACAATTATACACTAACTAATTTGATTTGTTACTGCAACGGGGTCTACACATAAATTTTCGTGAGTTGTTTCATATTTAATTTATGTTACTTTTGTTTTTTGTTTTTTATTATTCAAATGATGTAAGACTAAATTGGTGCGAGCATTTGAACTTTCGATATTTGCTATATTTACACCTTCGAAAGTGATCAAAAGCCCGCTGTTCCCTACTTTAAATGTGTCGTACGGCAAAATATAACACATAATTCGTTTTGATAAATTATTATCTTTAGGTAATTTATACTTTAAGTCTGTTGTATAGTGCTACATTTATTTTATGAAAAGGTTAAATAAAATTTAACACATACCGGCGCTCCGGATTCGATCTGACCGAATCGGGTATTTCGCCACGATTCGAGAATCAGCAGACCCGCATAAATTTTGCCTACTGTAAGATTGCCTCTGCCCAATGTATCGTTTCGTGGTATCAAAAGGTCTAGCAATTTCTTAGCTTGTAGGGGCCAAATGTGCTGTATGGTTTCCCGGAGCTCCTCGTCGGCTTGGTCCATTTCTTCGGCTACAAAGAAAATTGAAAAATTATATTAGTGCGATTGAAGTAAATTTATTAGATTTGTGTAAAAGCGTTTAAATGTCGAATGTTACCCGCACGAGTTGACTCGAATAAAGGTGAAAGAAGTCAGTGTCAACGGAAAGAAAGAGTGTTTTATGACTGCGTTAAAATTGCATAGCATTTTTGTGAAAAGAAGGAATTATGTAAAATGATAAATAAGACCCTCATGGGATACGTGAGAAAGCAGTTAAAACACTCGGGGTGTCCGTTTTTAAAATGGAATTCCATAACTTACCAGATCTCATTTTAATACTGAGGTTTTCACGTATCAGGGCGAACAAGGTCGTCGTGAAATTCACCTTTCCCTCGTGGTCCAGTGGCATATTCATTCTAATTAATTTTTTGTAGGCGAGGCGATTGGGACATTTGTTACCGAACCCCAATGGAGGATCCATATTTTTTAACATATCATACATTTCAGTGTAGTGAATTTTACCCCTAGAATTTTCAATAGAATGTTTTTTTGAAAAAGTATTCTCCCAATTTTTATTATTTTGAATAAACAACAAATGTTTTATTTTTATTATTATTGAAGATGTTTCATAGTTGAAGTTATCGATTGCATTTCCAACTACACACAGATATCTAACAACACGTTCTTTTACAGGAAAAATATTGGAAAGTTTCAAATAATAAGAGTTTTTTGAAAGAAAGCCAATCACTTCTACCATTCATTTTGTTATAAACAAGAAATAGAATTATAACAATAATATGAAACAAATACGAACAAATAATAATCAAATTAACAATTAGTTCGTATAAGTGAAGGCACACAGACGACACATTTATGACATATATATATATATAAATCCAATATTTATTGGGGAGGCGATCGAAAAAAATTCACCCTGTGATATATATATTTTTTTTATTTACTTATCTAGCTTTCTACGAATAAAATGAATGACATTCCATATCGCAATATTTATCCACGATTTGAATACAACCAATGTCCAAAAAGCAGTAAAATGGAAAATATTCATTTTAAAATATTAATAAAACTTAATTTTGTATAAGTTGAACCCTCTATTACTCTACTTTTACATAAAGAATTCGTATCAAGAATATTTTCAAATCTTTAAGACTTTCTGAAGATCAATCTTCAAAATACACCTAAAATATAAGTTTTGAATCTACTGGAGATGTATTGTAGAGGAGAAAGACGAAATTATCATACTATGCTAGCCCACTACTCTTTTAATTATAAATTTTATTAAAACAATTCTTCTTCTGATATTAATTTTTACAAGCTCTGTCAGAATAAAACATTTGTCTTACAAATTTTCTTACAAAATCAGACAAAATAAACAAAGAATTATGATTCGGTAGGATTCAATAAACGAGCGGATTGGATTGGCGAAGGTCCCAATCTAGATCCGAAAAGCATTAAATGGTACACGGATAGCTGGAAACTGGCGCATGGTACTGAAGCTGGTGTCTTTGGCCCAACACTACGGTCTCAGTTGCAATGGGCAAGTGGCGTCTTCCAGGCCCGAAGTCCAGGCCATCATAACTTGTGCCGAGCTGAACCTCAACATATGTCTCAAAGGCGCAACAATAAATATACACTCTGATAGTCAAGCGGCAATTAGGGAGCTCTCCTTGTGGAGCTTTCGTTCTGGACTCGTCAAAGATTGGTTTGACTATCTCCAACGCCTGGCTGCCTCAAACAAAGTCACACTCGTTTGGATACCGGGGCACACTGACGTTGGGGGAAATGTTGTCACGAACGAACTTGCCAGAAAGGGGTCATCTATTAGGTACCAAGGCCCTAAACCCTACTGCACCATTGGCTGGTCAACAGCCAAGACTGTGGTGAATGGAGGGCAAAAACTAAGCAAGTTCTATATTGGAACAATGCCCCAGGGTTACAACAAGCTAAGGAGCTTATTACACCCTACTCTTAAGCTACTACACCCTACTTCTTAAGTTCAGCTGAGGTCCGTAATTCTTTTGTGGGTGACTTTCTGGCTTTCCTTAGGGTAGCGGATCGTCTACTCCACTAAAAGGGCTTTGGCACAAAAGACCATTTGGTCGCAGAATTTCAAGCTATTTAGTAGAGGGTTAAACTCGGTATCTAGTAATTTTCATTTAATATTTCAGTATTTTTTAAACACAAACTGAATATCATAGAAATGAAAAAAAAACTAAATATTATTTTTATGTTATTGTTAAAGATTTTCATTTTAATGTAATAAAATTTATTACATAAATTAAGCAATGCATTTCAATTAGAATGCAGAAGATATTTCACTTCTTTCTGTTAATGTTAGCATGCAAATATGCTACGAGTATATCATCAACCCCTATATAATATCAAATTGGATTTCCTTGTAAATTTTGTTAATAAAAAGCAACATTTGCAGCATGCAGCTTAAATAAAATATTAAAGTATAAATAATATTTGCAAATAATAAAAGGGTAACATGAATAGAACATAATTTTAGAAGCAATAAAAACGAGGAAAACCAATATTTGGGTGTCGATTATCCTTATATATATATTTTTTTTCGATCGCCATATTTGAAGGTTCCAACACATACAGTGGAGGGAGAAACATTTTGTAAAACGATATTAATATTTAACATTAAATTGATAATTACGTCGCATTTGGATCATATTCAGCCCATATCCGAACAAACTCGTCCAAATGATGGGCGCCCAGAATACTTGAGTCTCTCGTTAGATAATCAAAATTATCCATAATGACGGCCACGAATAAGTTCAGCATTAAAAAAGAACAAAAAAATATGAACGATACGAAATACGCGTAAGCTAGAGTGGATCCACACGTTTCGTGTGGCCCTTTTTCAGCGCGTTCATCACATGGCCTCCCTTTGAGGCACGCCAGCATAATGTTCGGCCACGCCTCGCCTGTTGCACACCTAGAAATTCGAAAATAACATTAAAATTGAACAAATATTCCATAATACCGCTTCAGATATATATATAATTTTTTTTTGTAATTATATTTCGTCAATCTAAGACAATGTTGCTGATTGGTTGGTTTTTTATATCCACATTCATGTCCACAAAGTGTATGCATTAAAATCAAAAATATACCAACCGAATAGACTCACACTTTGTCTTAGATAAAAAAAGCGAAACACTTAATTCTTCTTGTTACTATTAAAATATTACTGTGTAACTCTAAAGGAAACTATGTAGTGAAGCAAGTCTAGTTTAAATTTTGAATTATTTTCATGACATAGTCGAATGAAAGCAGTTCTTTATTATATTGCTTGGCTTAGACTTGCTCCAAGGACATTAAATGCTACTTTGTCTACTACTCGACAAAAGACAAGAAGTCAATAACTGTTCTATCGTTAGTACTCTACCTAAAAATATAATAACACTAATCTATGAGGGAACAATAATAGAGGAAAATTACTTTACTTGTAACTGATACGGTCAAGGAATACAACGAAAAGTGTACACTATGCAAATTCAGGTTTTATAACTGACAGCATATTCCAATAATAACGATAACAATAATAATGAGGTATGCTTGACCAAAACTACTTAACTAAGTTGTGGCTAAGTTCAAAATGTTATTAAATACACTAGGCATCTACGATCCACTGGATGACTGTGGTGAAACTGTTACAGGTGAGCTGTTTAGTGTTTTAGGCTAGTGTGTTTAACGGATGCGAAACGCTTAAAAAAACTGTTCGAATAATTTTTTAATTAACCAGTAAATATGTAAATAGTGGTCTGACTCTATTGGAGGAACTTCCACAACTGGTGGGACTATGTAAACGCTATTTGAGGGAGAAGGAAACTATTTATATTTGAAGTTTCATCTAAAATACTTCGACTGAAGTATCTCTATCTCCTATGAGTGTTTGAATTCTTACCAAAAACAAAATGCACATAGAAATTATCGCCTTAAAAAGTTAAACGATTGAAAAAAAGTGCGTTGATATCAAGTTTTACTTTTATAACACTTGTCGCACTAAAATTTAAAAGATGTTGTCACAACATAAAAGGCCTAATTCAGAAAGTTTTAAAGCAAAACATTGATATCAAATCGAAAGTAAACTAGAGTGTAACTCGCTTTCCTGTGACTATAGATCGGAATCGAACGGGTAGCCCTAGAAGCCAATAAGAACTGCTATTGCAAAAATCAAAAAAAAAAGAAAACCATTAAAGAAACAAAAAGCCTATAAACTATGTCTTTTAAAGAAAAATGAGAGCTATGCTTTCATTTATCTTTAAATTTTCTTGTAAATTTAACTTTAAACTTGTTCTTGTAAAAAATTAATAAATTCCATTATATATTTTTTGAATTGATATTATTTTAAAGTAGCGTTCCTATCCACCCTGGAATTTAGTACCTACCTGAAGAGTAACATAAGTCCTTGTACAAATGATTGGAAGTTGTTGTGTCTGGTTATATGATTTTCCGGTGTAAGTTTTATATTCCCAAATACCTAGTATTTTTTGGTTGAATGTTTTCGAAGAGAAAAAAAGAACAGAAAAATTGATGTTTTTAAGCAAAAAATTAAATTCAGCGATTCACTTTATTAATTTCATTTGCGTCAAAATATTAAAAATGAAAAAATTTTAAATAAAAATCTTTTTTATATTTTATTTTTTATAAATTACTGGATTTTTTTTTTTTTTACTTTTAAATTTAAATTAAAAATTTTCGATGTAAAAAATAAAAATTATATTATTGAACCTCTGTGTATTGGTTTGTGAATGTGATAGTCGAAATTGTTCAAATATACGATAAAAGCAAGTACATCGCAACAAATACCAAAGGGTACTTTGTCAATCCAAATTACGCAAATTACGAATACTGCTAAAAGGGTCAACTTCATTTACTATGTTTTACTAAAATTTTACTGTTTTGAATATATCTCAGCTACATTGCTATCGGTATTCAATATTTAATATTTATACCATTAAAAAATTATAGTCATGCATTTCTAAATGAAACGCAATATTTTTAAGTTGATAGCATTAATTTAAATCAATGGTTTCAATGAAAACTTCACTAGTTTCATAAAGAAAGTGTTAGAGTTATAAATATTTTTAACTCTTTCATATTAATTTCACTAAAACACAATAAAATAAAACTAGAAAATTTCAAAATGTTAGACATTTGATACTACCTTGATCAAAAAATTCCCGGAATCACCACCGTGTAATCAGTTACCCGATTTGACTTTTTTTTGTAGATTTCCATACTTCCCAGCAATAGTCTCTCCAAATTTCAGCATCCTAGCTTGGTATTTGTGAAAGTAATGCAGTATTGAATTCATCTAATTTTGTGCATATTTCGATTTTTGCAATGGACTTCAATTGGTACCATGACAATGCACCGTCACACAATGCAATTCATTATCCGCGAGTTTCTCACCAAAAACATAACCAATACCATTCCGCAGCTACATATGGTACTTCACCTCTTTTAGCTCCCTGTGATTTTTTCCTGTTTGATCGACTCAAAAACCCATAGCGTGTAACGCGTTTTAGCTTATGATACCTACCGAAAATCTAATACCACAAATACATATTTTGAGAACTGGATCAAGTGCTAGCATATGTAGTCGATAGGGATTACTTTAAAGGGTATAACATCAATTTTGAATAATAAACTTGTATTTTTTTTTTTTATTTTATGAGTGAATTCCGGGAACTTTTTGATCAAGGTGATATTTCAAAGAAGACGACCTTAATGCAACTTTGTATTTTTACTTCAAAAGTTTTTATGTTAAGTAATATACCAAAATTATAACAAATTGCCCTTGCAATAACAATTTGCCTTTTTAAATGTTGACATGAATCTTTTATAAAACGTTGATAAGAAATTTGTTGTTGGATTTAAGTATTTCTATTTAAATTTTTTCTTTTTGAAACAACTGTAGAACAGTATAACAATTACTCAATATTAGTGAACTTTTACTGAAAACATCGTTTAAAATACAAAACTTTATTATTATTATCTATTCGCCAATGAACGAAGGTCGAAGTAAATAAGTGAATGAATCGTACTTGTATCTAAATTCATCTGGACAGTATAACTGTGAACAATAAATAATAATATATATAAAAGAAAATAAAAAAACATAAAATGTGATTAGAATCAATACATGCAACTCTCAAAGGAACAATTAATATTTACAAAATCGGGACTGAAAACCAACAAAATTACTCAACTCTTAAAAGACTCTAGCAAAAAATGGATTTTCTAACTCTCCAAAATATTCGGGTGCAACTGTTTATTTTATCTTACTATATATATATATATATATTTTTTTTTTCAAAAACCAAAATTTTGAAGAAGATAAACAGAAAATTAAACCAGACAAATACACTGAAGATTACTATAAAATTCTACAGTACAATTGGCAACTTTACTCTACAAATATTCGATTAATGAAGCATTGTTTCGTTAGAAGTAAGATGCACTGCTTGATCAAATCGTTTTGAAAATTCTCGCAAAATATTGTTTTTAACATTATTTTTGTTTTCACGTTTACATAATACAAATACAGTTCAGACAGTTACTGTTGCACAACGCATTTTTACTTATGTGTGCGGTGTATGCGGCTGCAAACAAGACGCGTCTAATTTTGGAAAATATTGAATTTTTTGTTTTTTTGTTTTGTTTTTGAAATTTATTCGAAATATGCTTGCAGCCGACAATGTGTGCATGAACTGGCTTCGGCTGGTTTACTCAAAAAAAAAAAAACCATGAGAATTACCATAATATATACATGAACACAATGGTAGAAACTAAACGGTACAAAACTACAAAATTTAATCCATAGTTTTAGTTAGACCAAACATAATTTTTCAACTCCAAAAGTATAAGCAAAACGTTACTCTTGTATTAGGTAGATTTTGTGGTATCTTTACGATTTTTACCGAAAAAGCAGCAGCAGACCTCCGAAGAACGTTTGAAAATTATTATGCCGGTTGAGTTGAGTATCCGGGTCATACTTTATATTGCCAAAAACCTTAATTTTTATATATATTTATGTATTCATTTTAAAAATAAAATTGAAATATTATTTCTTTGAAATAAACTAAACAAACATTAAAACGTAAATGACGCAACAAACAAACACAAACGAAACAAGATGTCGCATGAACTGATATCGTCTAATCTATGGTAACGTTAAGAAAAATGTTTATCACTAACTATGATTATATGCTGAGGAAAGGCAAACATTTATCTTAACAGGATTTATATCGGTTAAATATAATTAATCAAACATTTGACCCTTTTAAAAAGTTCAAAGCTCCTCGTCGAGTATTGTACGGAATCCATTTAAAACTTCGAATCATAACCAAATTATTGAAATAAATAAAGTTATATTTTTTTATACATATATATTTTTTTTTTTAATTGAAACAAATTAACGAATAAACGAAATGTTCGAAATGATGAAAAAAATTAATATATTTAAATAAATAATAGTAAAAGTGAGTTAAAAACAAATAAATGAAAATGTTAGAAGCTAAAATGAAAACGTACCTGCATGCCTATAATGGCATAAATAAAAAATAGCATAGCAATAAGCAAACAGACGTATGGTAGAGCTTTGAATGATTGCACAAATGTCCACAAAAGTATTCGTATAGTGTATCCTTGGCGAAGTAATTTTATTAAACGAGCTGCCCGAAATAACCGCAGAAACCCCACGTTGATCGAATTCGACTGCAAAGATATAAAACAGATTACTTTAGATTTTGTCCTCGACAAGGGTATAATTTTGAAAAAATCATCATATTATATTTTTCTTTTTCAAAAACGTTTTCAACGGGGAAGTTAATTCAACCTAAGACTATAAATATGTATAGATAAAAATTACTCAACGTATGTATATGAATGTAATTATATTTTCTAGCGCTAAAGGGTAATTTTCATCTTATCTGGGTTTCATATTCTAAAATGTAATGCAACATTCAAGCAGCAGTATTAATCGGAGTACACTTAATGCAAAACCTTATCTTGGTAACAAATTTCCTTCTCTTTAATCCTCCAACCCCGGGCGAGTTTTAGTTTTATCGGTATAAAATAAGGGGCTAATTTTATTCTTTAGGCAGCAAGAAAGGTTAAATCCTAATTGAGCACAAAACCACAAGTTGTTATTTTTATAAAATTCATAATAAATGCATAACAGCGGTGTCCGATAAATTTTAAAAAAATATTTGGAACGCGAGTTCCACGTTGCCCACGGTTGGAGAGTTAAATATCACAGACTTTGGAAAAGGCAGAGTGATCCGTAAAAATGTCCAATTTGTTTATGCCTTTTGAAATTTGTGCGTTTTCTACCATAATACGGCCTAGTCTCTACTACTACAATACTTTTAGTAAAAATTTTTTTATAAAAGAGGCGTTTTCTTTTACATTTTATGATCTTAAAGCATTTATGAAAAGTTTTAACTCTGCTTGTATATTGCATAGACACAATTAGCCTATAAAGAATTATGTGTGATAGTATCAACTGTCAGTATAAAGTTGTTACATACAAATTTTGATATTAATTCTAGAACGTACTCAAACTACAAATATATAAATTAGCATATACAATTTTGTTTTAAAGTTGTGGACATATATTTTTCTGTCCTGACTTTATGTTGTTTTAACAGAGAAATTACCATTTTTAAAATGCATTCAATACTTATTTAATAATTTAATTTTTATTATAACAAATACTTTAAAATTTTAAACCAAAAACATATTAGTTTTATAAAAATGAAAAGGTAATATCTCTAAAACATATCCTCAATATTATACAAACTTAACGACTATACTAAATAAGATAATTTACAAAGAGGGTAGGAAATAGAATTTGTTTTACAAAACATCTTACTATTAATTATTAAATATTTAAACGAGGGAGGATCGTCCTATCTACAGATGGTTATTATTTGGTTCTCCAACCAACAAACATCACTGGTACTATCTACCTGAAAATTGTTGTGTTTCTGAAAAAAATTATATACACTAACTAGATTCGACTAGAACACCACAAAAAAAAAAAGTTATTTACAAAAAATAGATACTCTGGATCTCAGTAATCCTGGTTACCCAGCATCGAGCTATAGTACCGGAAATCTGGGTAAGGGTTAAAAAAAAAACAACAAAGTAAAGACGCAAGCGACTATTCATTAATTAAAAAATCTCAGCTATGAGAGGAGGGGGACTTAACAACGTTTTCTGCTGGATTAGGGAAAGAACAAAATCATTTCGGATTTACTTACGTCCTGCTTTGTCAAATGCATTTTTGATGTTTTATTTGGTTTTTAGATATTTATGTTTTGTATGGAGGAGGTGTGTTGTTCGGCATACATCAGAAGCAATCATTCACAATAAATAAAAGGTGTAACAGTTGTTTTTTGGGAACAGATCATCGCCGTTATCAATCAGGAAAAGAGAAAAGCGCGTTAATATTGTGCTTTACATTCAAATAAATTTTTTTTGATGGTTTCATATTTATATATTTTTTTTTCTCAATATTATGCATCTATTCTACTGCATATCAAGTCCACCTCTAATTAGTAGACTAAGGTAAACTATTCTGGAATGCGATCTACTATTTTTGACTATAATTGAAATAAGGCTAAAATTACGAATATGCATTCACTAAATTTGGAGCGTAACTATTAATGCTGGAAACGATTTTATTTTTTAAAACCATTTTTTAATTTAAAAAAATAGTCACTACCAAATTTGTATAATCAATTATTTTTGTTTTTCCCCCAAACTAATTATTTTTTATAATTTTTTGTGGCAAATAATTTTGGTAGTGTATCGAAGTGCCTTAATTTCTAATATATGTAAAAGAAATTTTGTAAATAACAGAGGTATTTTTACACAGGTATAGAGGTATACAAATAATCAGCTTGCCAATTTATAATTTTCCAAACATCAATTCTGTTTCAAGCATACTGAGCGTCAGCTAATTCTATATCTAAATAACTAGTGAGAAACTTAAACTAAAAACTAACTTTTAAGTAATACGTACTATGGTAGGTGTTCAGAGGGCAGTGTCATGTGTATCTCAATCAAAATGCGTCAAAAAAAAGTTTTGTTTATGTTTATTGTATTTAATTTGAATGAAATTAAATTTAATATTACAAAAGTTTGTTTTGACTTTTATTAATTAATGGGCATGACACACAGATTTTGATTTGCAATAAAAATAAATATTTTTAAATGATAATGAAAAAAAAAATAGTATATTTTATTTTTAATAGTGTAAATGTTTGTTTACTTACGTCCTGCTATGGTGTTGGTTGGTTTGTTTTAGTTTTTTTTTTTTTTTTGTAGTGGCCAAAGTATAAAGGTGCATTATATGTGTTTTTGTGGTGAGTTTCACGATTGGTATATGTGAGTAAAAAAAAGAAAAAAATTTTATTATATTGTTAATATTTACTGAATTCAAATTGACCATATCCGATAGTGTAAATTTTAAATAAATGGTATACTTAAAATATGTGTAGAATGTGAAAATATTCAAAAGCTTTCAAAAACATTTAAAATAAATTTAAAGTAATTGATAAGTCATGAAAGCTTTTGATTTAAATAATGACTAATTTTAGTAAAAAAATTTTGTTACTTACTCCACGTGCAACATTCTAAAATTATACCAATTTATTTTTGTGCAATGTGATGACGATGATAGTTGGCAGTGTAATGTTGTTAGTATAAAGGATGTGTGTGCAAGAGTTATCGAATAAAAGGTAAATTAAATTAAATCTAGTGCATTTACTAATAATTCTAATAATTAGCAGAATAATGTACATTTATAAACTGGACGTGCTTCTCTACTGATCAAAATATATAGTTTTTTGTTTTTTTTTCTAAATACGCTTTACGAAGGCTGAAGGCTTCTGCTAGCGTTGAATTTCACTTCATTCTCATTATTACTTTATTTTTAATATTCTTCAATAAAATTACCAATTTTACGATTAACAAGAACATTACACATATACGCAACTAATGCAATGCGTTACGCTCTGTGCGGAGTACTTACATCATGCTGTTGTTATTGTCGAATTTTTAATAGATAGATCGGGTGAGGAATATATTTTGAAAAATTGAGTAAATGTTTTTATTGTAATATTGCAATATTGTGTAAATGGTTCATTGAGAATGATAACTATTCGGTTATATATATAAAAAAAAATTATTTTAAATAAAACTCTTAATGTGATCTTTTCTTAGATTAATTAAAAATTCTATTGCGAAAAATCTTGCACGACACTAAGTAAAAAAGTCGTCTTAAAAAATGGTATATAATATATTATAACTGCCTATTCTTCTTAAAATGAAATTCTCTTAAAATGTCTTTATTAAAAAATTTCAGAAACTCGTTCTTATATATGTATATATATTTTTTTTTAATTATTTGAAAAACTCTGCTTTAACTCTTCTAAAAGTACGTTATTTAAATGGAATGCTTACCCCAAATTCCATCCATAAGGCATCGACTATACTTCCCACGACAGTGATCAGATCGAAAATGTTCCAAGGATCTTTGAAAAAATTCTGGAAAAAAATATAATTTTTCATAAATAATAAGTACATTCCCTTTGTACGTTGCACAAATGTACAATCTTTAGTAGCTGAAAACATATCAATTTACGAATATATATTCTATCTAATTATATTACTTACCACCCTCACACAAGATAGGACGAAGTGTATTTAGGAAAACAAATTCTAGCTTTAAAAGAAAAATAACCAGAACACGTAATAAATTGCAAATTTTAAAAATTTCACACTCTGTTGATAAAGATGTCCTTTATATAAATATTTGACGCTGTCTACCGGACAAATTGTTATAAAAGTTTAAGATAAAATTTTACTCTATCAGAGAAGACGAAAAAAGCGAAATTCAAAACATGTCTAAAAAGTTATCGGTTAAAGGCAAAAAAATAAGTTAGAAAAACTCATATCTATATCTACATAAAGCAGATTGATTATCTACATAAAATACGAAATAAAAATAATAATTAATTGATTGTAATTCTTTTAAATTTCATCGAACATTCTGTAAAAATAACTGATTTTCTCTTTTTTGAAATCCTAACTAATTTCCTAGACATATTCAGCAAGCAAAATCTTGATTATCACTAGAAATCGTCACTGTTTTAATTTCATAGAAAATTTTTTGAAAGTATACTTAAATAATAGACAACGAATAAAAAATTAGATTTTCTACCAACCTTACATCCGAATGCGATTAATTTCAAAACAGTTTCCAGGAGGAAGAAGAGTGTAAACAGCAAATTCATATATGTCAAGATGTCGGCATGTAATGGTGGTGCCCCATGAAACTAAAAACACAATACTTCGGTATTTATGCTCGTCCTTACTTACACCTAGTGAAAAATCCCGACAAAACTATTTCATAATTTTTGGCGAGTTTCGTTTTCATAATAATTTTGAAAATTTTATATGTATAAACATTTTTTTTTATAAATATATTTATAATACCAATAACAAAATGTGTGTGTTTAAAGATAATTCAAATTGGCAAAAAAGAAACTATTTTTAAACTACTAATGGAAAATAAACAAAAATAAAAATAATACACCTTTCGAAAAACGTAATTATAATCCAGCAAATTTCAGAAAGATGCAGTTTCGCTCATGCTCATGCAACTAGAAAACAAATACAAGACCCATATAAATTAACTCTATTCGGTGCACTGTGCTATTCAAAATTTCGTCAATAATCAAAATTAACACGTGCAATCGACAGATATAAATTTTTTAAAATGCAATAAACACTAATGCTTTCTTAAACTGTACAGTTGATAATATCTCCCCAAATTTCTGATATTTATACAATTTTTATTTTGCATTTATTCTACTCCATATCGATAGAGGAATATCAAAACAATATTGGGAATTAATATACTATAGAAAAAAAAAGACTTACCCACGATATATTGCACTCCAAATGCTAAAACGCAAACCATTTCCTAAAAATTGGGGTGATTTCGTAATAAAACAAATATGAATGCATTATTTTTTTATATAAGTGAATCAAGTGAAGAAAAATGTTGTAACAAATTATTACCCAGAGATTAGAGTCATACCAAAACAACATTTATCTTACCACATTTAAAATCCTATAAATGTATCCTAAAAATAATTGAAGGTATTTTAAATATTTAGATCCAATTTGCAAAGAATTCATGTTTTAAGAAAGGAATTCAATACCTCAAAATTTTTGGACAAACTTAAGTTCAGTGATGGACTTTAATAGAATTGAAGAAATCTAGCTCGATCAAAATTTTGTAAATTACTACTCTGTATATTTTCTTCTAAATACATATGTAATTTTCCCTTTATTTAAGCACGTACAAAATAGCTAATCATTTATTGATTTAACATAATTGAATACGAATATAAATTTAAATTTCTTCACACAATTATTAAAATTATAAAACGCACCTGTAACAAAATTTTAATGTAGTTATACATCTTGAACAGCTTAAGCTCAAAGCTCAAGCGAAGCGCTTAAACCATTTCCGTTCCCTAAAAAAGCATAGAATTAAACAAATTCTACAAAATATTTTGTTTTCTTTTTTGTAAAGCTAGTGAAATAGTTCATAGGATAGAAAGTTAAAAAAAATAATCAAATCATGCAAAATTTAATCATTTTGGCGCCAAGTAACCATTTTTTGTTTTTTATAGATATTTCTTTTCGTAAGAAAGTTGAAACATTCCAAGATAGAAGTGAAATTCCTTCTCGAAAGTAAGAAGGATGAGCAAAAAAGACAAAAGTACTACAGTTCTATTAGAAAAAAAAGAAACAATACTCAATCTAATATAAAAAAATAATAAACCCATAGAGAGCACCTTCTATTCGTCGTAGAAAACTACTACCCGCTGACGGTTTGGGCGGCAACAGCTGCGATTCCATTGGACTACATTTTTATATATATATATATAAAAAAAAAAAATCTAGAAGCTACGATGTTTCAGCTACTAATTGTAAAAGAGTTTCCTCTGTTGAAAAGCACCCACCTTCACACCAAATCCAATTATCTTCAGTACTGTTTCAACACTGAACATCCCAGTGAATCCCATGTTGATATACCTTAACGATTTCTCATAAATCTCGCTTTGTTGATGGTACTGTATAAATTTAATTCAATTTTAAAAATTTAAAAATTTAAATAAACACTGTACACTCTCATGAAATTAAAATGATATAACGAAATGTGTGTGAATTTAATGGTACGAAATATCAAACACAAAGTGTGAAAAATTTTATTAACTTTAATGTAACGATTTATCGTTTCAAAAAAAATTTAATACATATATGTATATAGGTATATAATTTCTATTTATACATATATATATTGAATGAAAAAAATTTTTGCTTTGTGTTCACGTGTTTGATAAACTTGGATATACTTTCACAAAATTAATAAATGAAAAATAAAATAGAATAGTAAATAACTATAGCCGGAAAATTTATTTTGATACCGTCAAACAACAAATTTTTTGTTCTTTTTATTTAAAGTCATATTACTTTCACAAAAATATCTAATCAAAAAATGTTTAACTACTTTAATAAACTAATCAAAGAATCACAGCCAAAAATAAACAGTGAAATTATGATAGGGAGATTTTAATGTTCATGCGACTTAATGTGATAGTAGCATTCGATTAATTTTTAAACGTTATCCAATATTTTGAAATATGTAGTGAAAGTAATCGTGCTATGGGTTCTTAACACATATATGTGATAGCTTTGTCGATATGGGAAAATTTCACACCAAAAAATTATAAACAAAACAAAAAATAGCATGCTTTAGAACGATTTGTTTACTATAACGTTTACGATATTTCCTGTAAAATCATTGGACGGAAACAATATTGAAAAATGTACTTTTTTTTAAGATGACACCAATGATTTTACAACCTAAAAATGAGACAATCAAAACAACATTTGGATGCTATGGAGGTATACTTAAAAGAAAAATTTCATTCGCACATGTATATAAAATAAGCACACATATACACGAACAATTGCCAATTATTTTTAGCTTATAAAATTGCCTTTTTAGCCTTATGCGCGCAGTCTAAGCGACATATTTCATACACAGACATATAATAATAATTTACACGTCCATGTTATTGCAAAATGCAGGTACATTAAACGTCGCAGTTGAGTCTGACGATATTTTGAATAGTAAATATACTCAGTTTATGGGCACCAATATTGTAAGAGGTTTTTTTTACAACCAGCAATGCAAAAATATTATACAAAATGTGCATTAATTGTGCAGCAGAACATTTTGAAACATTAATGAGCTTTTACAAAAATTTTGAAACACGATTTATGGACAGTCATTTAAAAGGCAATGTTTTACACAATATTATAAAAATAAAAAAAAATTAACATAAGTATCAGAAAGAAATATATCTATAAATTTAGATGCCAAAAAATCAATATTGTTTTTTTAATATACGTAATCGTGTGTGAAACGATACACAATTAATAACAAAACAAAAATTCATGCAGCTCATTTCAGTTACTATAATTTTTCACAAAATTTATCTCGAATTTCACATAACTTTTTTAAAAGAATACATAAATTATTTTATTTACATACACATGCAATGGAACATCCATTTACAAATAATATGTAAGCAAAAGCTTAGGTAAAGATCTAAATTAAATGAATTAATTTGTTTTCGTGTGTGTCTGTATGTTTGCAATGCATCGTTTATAATGAAAATGAAAAATAATAAAAGAGATAATGTTTAATCGTATGATATGAAATGATAAATAAGTTGTTATGAAATGAAAACAATTTTAAAATTCCTCGAATTAAATGCTTTCTGTGCTTTTTTTAAAAAATTTGTTAAGCAAGTTCACTGCATTTTTATATTTAATATATATAATATTTTTAAGAGGCACGTCACACTTTTCAACCCAACCGTATCTTTGCTCAAATAAAATGTATCAGATTTCATTTTAAAACTATCGTAATTTATATCTATGTAGTGATCTACTATACAACACGAATCAACTCAAATTTAGTTTTGAAATCTGTAAATAGATTTGTATAGTACTATAAAATATATATATACTTTACATTATTTGTTTATACCCAACATATTGTTTTAAGTTTAATAAAATACAGTCTACTTGGTAAGAGTGTATCGCTCAAAATTCAATAATGGGATAAAAATTAACAAAATATGATTTTTTCCTTATTATTTACTTTATTTTCTTTTACGCAATACATTTAATATTTGGTAAAGTCACTATTATTTTCTATTATAACTATACGACTACATCCATTGTTCATATTTTCAACTAATTTTTTAGCATATTCTATTGGTAGATTCTGCCAAGCTTTCTTTACCGATGATTTAAATTGTTGCAAAGTGAAAGCATTTTTCTGCTGTAGATTTGCCTTCGTAAGGGCCATTTTTAATTGGATTAGCGTTAGGATTTTGAGAGAGCTACTTGATATCGTCTTGATCTTTCCATTCGGTACAAAGATGACTTCTGTGTTTTGGATCTTTGTGTTCTTGCAAGACCCATGATCGGTTTCCTGTTCCAAACCAAGACTCTGTACGACCTTTTTTAAACCATACTCGTTTAGGTCTTTGATATGCCCAAAATGATGATTTATCAGTGAACAAGACGTTTGTCCAAACCATTTCAAACGGTTTTTGATATGTTTTTAGGAAAAAATTGGTTTGATTGTAGTACTGCGGTGTTTTAATGAAATTTTCCCTCATTCTTTGGCGCATGGTATAGAGAGGCACGTTGAAACCTTTTTCCGCTAATTCCCCTCTAACTCGCCTCAGCATCATTTGTAGATCCTTTTCAGAAAGTTTCAACACAGCGATGTCTTCTTTTTTTCATGTTTTTCTTGTTTTACTCCTCCCTGGGAATTCGTCGATGTTTTTTTTTCCTCAGAAAACTTCTTACACCACTTCTTTACAAAAGGCGCATCATTTTTTAATATATGTATCTCACTGCCTGAGCATAAGTCCATTAGGGTCCTTTCGGATGAAGGCAGAGAAACACAGCTTCAAAACGTTTATAAAATAAGGCACTCATGTTGAGAATCTATCTTAACAGTAGGAAGTTCAACGCAAAATAAGACTTTAAGCATGAGACGCATATATGTATGTATATAGGTAATACTCATTCCCTCCACTTCAAATATTTATGTCTCATTCTCTTCCTTTCTCAGAAATCGTCGACACGCTCTTACCAAGCAGACTGTATGTCTACATGCGTAAAAAATGTTTAATTACAAAAATTCTTTCACGATTTTAAAAACTTGCAATAAGGAATGTTTAAATGGTATAATATAAGCAGAATATTTCGTTTTCTTTACGTTTGTTGAAAATTTTACCCAGAGGTCCAATAAAGCCTCATTAGAAGAAAAACTTGAATGATCTAACTAGCTAGCTAGCCAGAACAGAAGTAGAGTTAACAGTTTTAACATTTTTCTTTACTGAAACATATAAATTGTTGTTGGCACAAGAGTTAATTTGAGTTAAGTTAATATTTTTATGTAGGGAACTTGCTTTAATTTTAAAAATGAATCAGTTATTACTTTAACAACAAAAATCAAAATAAACAATAATACACAAGTCGGTCAAAGTCGATTGATTTATACATACCTTCATCATCAGTAAAAGTGTATTAAATACAATTAACATCATTATAAAATATTCGAACGGGGTTGATACTACTATTCGCCAGACTTTGTACTTAAAACTATTTCGCTCTTTCGGCATATATCGCTCTAGTGGTCGGGCACCTATCGTAAAATCGATACACGATTTCTAAAAAATAAAAAAATAAAAAAATTTGATAAATAATTGTAAAATGATAATAATTAATAAAATATAGTGGTTGGGCCAACCTGATTTTTATCGATCTCGCCGTCCTGCAATTCGGCTTCTCCTTGCTCCTGAAATGTTATGATAATCAAGGCCACGAAAATGTTAACGAAGAAGAATGGAAACACTACGAAGTAGACAATATAAAATATGGACATTTCAATGCGGAAATTCTGTATTGGACCCCTTTCCTCATATGTAGCTGCCATGGAGTTTTGAAGGATCCTACAGTAAAAAATGGAATTTAAACTATGCTCTAGCTAGTGTCTAAATTTAAAGTGATTTTTACGTACTGAGGCCATCCTTCCCCAGTCTGAACAGCGAATAAAGTTAACATGGCAGTCGCGACATTGTCGTAGTGGAAACTCCGCGTTTTCCATATCCGTGCCTCTTGCCTCGGTAACAGGTCATCTTCCTCGTACTTGAAGTATGAACCCCTAAAAAATGATATAAGCAAATTATTTAAAATATTTTCAATAATTAAAATATATAAAAATTTAATATCCTTACTGGCACTCTTCGGGAGTATGTTTGCTTTCGTCCGTGCAATAAAAAAATTTCCCATTGAACAATTGTACAGCGATTACAGCGAAAATAAATTGGAAAAGTATGTACACGATGAGAATGTTGATAACGTTCTTCAGTGAATTTACCACACAATCGAATACTGCTTTTAATTTTGGAACACGTTTTATTGTTTTTAACGGACGTAATACTCGAAGCACTCGCAAAGATTTTATCGTGGACAAATTCTGTCCCGCACTGCTTCCACTGTTTATCGTTAAAAATAAATATAAAATAAAATAAAATATTTTAGATTAAAAATTTAATAGAATTCAATTATTTAAATGAAATTAAAAAAATAAATAAATAAATAAAACCGGTCAAGTGCGAATTTGACTCGCGCATGGTTATTTTTGCATACCCACGATAAAAGAGATTTATAATTTATTTTTGGGGGGCCAAAATAATGCAGTTTTCTATCTACATATATTAGATGAACTTTTATTTTTCTTATCTAAACATTGAGAATAACTTTGATATCAAAAACCCTAAAAATCTTCTTGCTGCTTTCAAAATTTTCTTTCAATTTACAACACTTTAAACCATAACAGTTTTAGTAACAATTTGATAGTTAGATCAGTAGCAAGAGCAAAGCAATAAAAAATTAATTTATACCAGTCTAATATTGAAGCATTCTAGTTTTTTGCTTTTCAAACTGAGCGAAAGACTTTGAATAAACGACATTTTTTTAACTCAATTATTTTGTTGCGATGGTATCAATCCATAAATTCTAAAAATGTACTTGTAAACTAAATGTTCTTCGAACAAATACTAAATTTATTTTTAAAGTTAACATAGTAAAAATTATATCAAATAATTATTATAATATTAAAGCTATATAATCCCTTTTACCCGTAACAAGACAGAAAATTGTGTCGTCGTCACCATAAAGAAGAATATTTGAGTTTCTCAATATCGCTGGCATATCATTGATCTAATAAAAAGGAGAAAAATACCCGAAGTGTTATTTTTAAATCTAAAAGAACTTCAGGTGATTTAAAGGATATCCTTTTCGCAAATACTTTTAAGAATCCTCCCTAAAAATTTCATTTGAAAAATTGAAATTAATTTAAATTGTACAGAATCAAACATTCAGAAGTTAACCCTCTCAAAATTGTTTACATATGAATGGTTAAAGCCCGTAGTAAAGTTATTTTACTTTATTAGCAATAAAACAACAAATATGGGTCTCTTGTCGACTTTATATAATAGGGGCTTTGATCCAGCGCCATCTATCGACACTCTAAAGATAAAATTTTAATGCGTTCTGTTTTTTTAAGGATTATGTTTATAAATAAAATAGGAAATGTATTCTATAGCTATTGCCTCAACTAATTCGTGACGGATACAGTCACTTTTTGATTCACAGTAGCTAACGTCGTCTACATACGACAGTCACCTTTTGGTTTATAGTGGTTGGCACGAACTAATGTATGATCAGTCGCTCCGTTGCAAGAAGTTGCCAAGTATGGTACAGGTCTAAAAAGTACAACATTTTCAGCCGTTTAAAGTACAATAGAATACCCCCTTAATTCGCAATAAATAGAATGATTTAATTTTAGACCGGACTGAGTCTATTCAGGCAATAAAATTGCGATAATATGAATAGGCGTATTATTAACTTAATTATTTTGCTTAGGCGAATAACCCATATTTTGAAAATAGATCTTCATTAAAATACCCTTCAAATTAACAACTGTGATGATTCGTGTTGTTTCTCAATACCTCAGTAAATACCATACAAGTGGTGGTAAAAATTAATTTGTTATATAGCCCCCCAAAAATAAACAGCCAATTCAACCTTTGGCAGCATTACTGATTTTAGATAAAATCAAAGTAAATATTTAAACACTATGAAAATCTGTGAGACAAACAGACAGACAGACTTGAGGGGTTTCGTTCATACCCTCTGGATGGGTAACCCAAAATGGGTTAAATGTACTTACGTCATATCGAAACCGAAACTAATAGCGGCACAAATGACAACCACGGCGTCCATGATGTTCCAGAACTCTCGTAAATAGCTGCCAGGATGTAAAATAATGCCTAAATCTACAATTTTTAGTAACATTTCTATCGTGAATACGCCTGTAAACGCGTAGTCAAAATAATTTAGCACTTGATTACGGGTGGATTTTTCGACGACGGGATCTTCGGCCGCTAGCGCTATCGAAGACAGTGAAATGACGATCATTATAAAAAAATCGAAGTAACGTAAGTTAACGACCCAATGGGCTCCACGACGTACACTGTAAAATAGGAATGGGAAAAAAGAAAGCCAATATGATAAAATTTCATTCGGGCAAATTATTTTCGAATATTACGGATTCGTAGGTGATAAGATGAACATGGATGAGTACGGAAGCATCGGCCTAGGACCGTCTGGAATCTCCTCCTCCTCCTCCTTCTTTTCATCCTCCTTTTTCTTATTCTTTCCACCACGTGTCGGGGATGGCGGTGAGACTTCCACTCGGGGTGGTGTCCCGTCGGTGGCCTGAAGCGCCTCCATTTCCTTTTCTAGTTCTTGCAGCTGCTTCTCCTTATCCTCCTCGACCTGCTCCTCCTCAGCTGCTGTCAGCTCTTGTGCATTGGCCAAATTGTCGACAGCGATAGCCAAGAATACGTTTAGTAAGGTATAATTACCAAATAGCACCAAAACGATGAAATATCTACGAATCAAAATCGATTACTTTTGAATGTGCCTCCAATTTGGCGGCAAAATTTTTGTTTTTATGGAATTTCGGTCAGGAACATAACGAATTTTATCTACAAATATTTTTAATTTGTCTGTCTCCAATATCAGCCGATCCGACTGCTTTAGGAGGCGCACTCAGTATATTTTATAAATATTTTAATTTTGACGATTTTTAGTCGAATTTTAAAAAATTCATTTAACACATTCATTGCAAATACGACAAAACACAATATTAAGCCTTAATTAAATAATAAAGAGAATAAGAAGCCTCCGTACATTTTATTTAGCCGTGCAGAAAAATAACAGAGATTCAATAAAGTTTACAATTTACTTGCATTTGATTTTCTATGCTTTATTTCATAACATATTTTTTATTATCCTTTTTTTACTACACGACTTAAAGCATAAAATAAACCAATTCATAAAGAAGCTTAGTGTAATCCTTGGTGTTGCACCATGCAAAAGTCTTTTAAGCAGCTGCTCACAAGTTTAAAGAAGAAAACTTTCTAATTTCCTTCAATTACCTTAACATGCGAGAACAAAACACTTTAAAAGTCTCAGTTTTAAGCTAACAAATAAAAGGAATTAAAAATTGTAACTTTGATTAGATCTACTAAAATTCAAATATATTTTGTAAATAGTTCACTTTGGTGAGTCTACGTTATCGCTTGATATTAGAAGTACGGTGATCACTATTCAGCAAAATAAAAAAATCTACAATTTGTTTTACAACAATTTATCCCTTATTTTGAAACCTTTCGAATTAAATATTGTCGGTAAGTTACAAGTTACCTTTAATTTCCTTTAAAAAAAAAACTACCAAATCTTTCAAAATTGTTGGTAAAAGAATAAATATATAAAATTTATTGCATGCAAGACTATAATAACAAAATATTTTTAAAAACTTGAAAAGATAAGCTATCATCAAGAATTTATATTTTTATTATTTCTATAGTCGATAGCACAATTCAGCAATTTGTCTATTTAGCTGAATTGATGAGTCGATCTCCTCTCTTGAACGCAGGCATTTATTTAAATCTAGGAATAATAAAACGTAGCAAGCAACTTAAAATTCCTTTAGGAGGAACATTTTTAAATATTAATTTTATTAAATGAAAAATTCTAATACAGAAACGATCTAAGAAATTGTTCCCAGAAATGCAAATATATACAAAAACTAATCAGTTTCAGTAGAAAGAATTTTGAGTAGCTAAATTTCTTGTAAAACTACTTATAAAAAATTTAAGTAAGAAAAACTAAAATTCTATAATTGTTGTCTGTACAATTCAGCCTAGGTATAAGTAGCTGAATTGACAGACAACAACCCGCCCTGTGATACAGCTATATAAAAATCTTTCGACTTAAATGATCAATTGAAGAGAACAGGAAATATAAAGACCAGTCCAGAATTTTAGGTTTAATTTTAACAAAATATTCAGCATTGGTAAGCTAAATTTTTAATTTTATTATGAATATTTACAACGGCGCTGGAGATTTCCATTGATATTGAAAATTTCTTGCGCTATTGCATGCGCTTTACTTCTGAAATTAAACCGTCTAGACTGAACTTTATTTAGCTAAACCATGCAGTACCTACAATCTAGAACACAATTATACTATTTGACTAATAAATTTAACGTAAAATACAATCGTAAGGAATAAGTCGAGCAGATCGCTTCAATTTTTTCGGATGACTCCCAATGAAATTGAAGCGCCCCGCTCGTACTATTTTTAAAAATGATTGTGTCATTGATGGTTCGACGTTCAATATTTTTGCATTTCATTACTCCACAAACTAAAACACAAGTTCCTACAAAGAAGATTAAAACGGCGAAATTTGGGAACTACCTATTTCTAACGTTTTTTTTTTTTTTTTTTGTTTAATGTTTAATCCTAGGAACAAAGTAACATTCTTGCTAAATTCAGAGATTGCTACTTTTGAAGTACCCTGTACGATGTATGTACAAATTACCTAACTTTCTTTAACAAGGAAATTAGGAATATAAGGAATAAAATACATTTTGTAGCTAATATAGAACAGCTGCATGGAAATATCGTCACAACATCATAGAGGCTAATATTGAGCAGAAGAAAAATAAATATTAAAAGAACGCATATATAAATTGTCCTATAACTATAGACTTTTAAGAAGAATTTAAAACAAATATATATTTAACCGTATTGCGTGAAAGAGACACGTTTACTATACATGGAAATGAAGTAGACTTTTCTGGCAACGTTGACACTATTTTGCAAGTAAGTCTACACCGTAGAACAACAACAAATAAAAGAAGAAAAAAAATAACCAAAAAGAAAGTTCTCTGACCAAAATAACCGATTTATAACATAAAAATCGAAAGTAAAAACAAAAATTAAGTTCAAACTTACAGTGAATAAATCATTCCTTTTTTCGCTCCACCTTGCGATTCAATACCCTGATACATAACTTCGTTCCAATCTTCGCCGGTTAAAATTTGGAACACAGTTAATAGCGCAATCGGAAATGTGTTGAAATTTGTTTCCGGTGTGCCACCGGCGAAATTGAATTGTCCACCAAATAGTTGCATGCCAAGCAGGGCAAAGATGAGGATGAACAAGAACAGTAGGAACAACAATGAAATGATGGATCTCATTGAGTTCAATAACGATATAACAAGATTTCGCAATGACGACCAATATTTGGTCACCTTAAATATCCTCAAAAGGCGCAATGCTCTTAAGACGGATAGACCGAACGAGCCACCTTTCACTGATGACCATATTACTTCGAATATCGAACCACTAATGACGACACAATCGAAACGATTGAATGATGATTCAAAATATATTCGAGGACCTAGGGCGTACACTTTAATCCACATTTCCATCATAAAAAGACCCAGAAATGCGAATTCCGCGTAATCTGAAACAATACAATAAATTATGCTTTAGTTGCATTGAAATCAATTACACTCGGACACGGTCTTCGAGAATACAAAAAACACAAACAATGAACTCGAAATTAGGTCGGCATACTTACATAAAAATTGCGTCAGCCATTTTGGCTGTCCGTAGTGTTCTACTGCTACACAAACGGTGTTCAAAAAAACCAGAACTATAACGAACCAATAAAACCACTGCGTTTTAACTGTGTGACGTATCCAGAAGCGAAATCGCTTCTCCGCATGCCAGAATCCCTTGCATTTGCCCTGGGTTTTCACTCTGGACTTTAGGTAACCTGAAAGTATTAAATGTATTTTTAGTAATATCTAAGCAAAGCCAAGAAATCCATCACATAATTTGATTTCTTATTAAAAACAGAATCTTTTCTGAGCCTATAATATTCGTTGACTCTTCCAAAATACGAAAATTCAATTCTTAGTATGCATAACAAATTTTTAAAATATTCAATTTCTTGCAGCTGAATTGCTTTAGGAATTTTAATACCTTAATTCAGCTATATGAGAACAAAACTGAAAGGCCTCAATTGTCATGATTGTATATTTTACTTAGTTATGTTTAAATGACTGGAAGTCCAAAATAGGATAAAATTATATAACTATTAGAACTGTTTTCCTATTTTACATATATTTCTTCAGCTGTGGAATTCAGCCTACGATTTTGTTAAGCTGAATAAATCATAAAATTGTAAAACTTGTTATTTCTTTACTTTATACTATATTGTAAAACTATTTCAAATTACTTTATAATCAAATTACGTGATGGATCCTTAAAAGCATCTAAATCAAATGATCTAACATTAAACTAGCGTAAATCTAAGGCGCACTTTAAATATCACAACTTCGAGCCTAAATATAAATAGCTTATCAGCTAAACAGCGCATTTATGAAGCCAGCATATTAGAGGTTGAAAGTTTGAAGCCTTTTTGTATTCAAAATTCAATTTTATTATGTTGCTCTATTTTGTGAGGGACATAATGAAAAGTTGCTATCATATCAAGTTTCTTATGACTAAATAGAGATTCAGTTATATTTAGAAGAATTTATACTCATATGTTATTCTACCAAACATATTTCTTCCTAGATATTAAAAATATAAAGAAAATTGACTTTTAGCAGAATAGTCTTCGATTTGACAGTATTGGTATTAGTAATGTTCTTCACAATTCGTTGTTGGCTCAGTTTTAAACTTCTTGAAATAACCTCGACCATTAGAATGAAGATGAAATATTTTTGCAAAATGTATGCAGCAAACATATTCAGTCTAGCGCAAATAGGAAAGACTGTTAAAGCTCAAAACACCCCTACTACAGAATTTTAAATTTTGATATTAAATTTATTCTATGATATATGAATATGCTATTCTTTAGTATAAAATTAAATACTATTTATGAATTTTGACCGAATTAAATTAAATTTTGAAAACACAATTGTATGTCAACCAATCTAAAAGCGATCAATTAGCAATAATTTTATAAAACTATACTAACTAGCGCTTGTTCTAGGCTTAATATCTTTTCACGTTTTTAATAAATTGCAGAACAATAAGCGCCTTGAGCTATACGATTTCGTAAAGAAAGCGCCTTATTTATTTTACCTTTCTTGGATTTTATTTCTGGAAAAAAGTAGGATATTTCTTAATATATAACATATGATATATTATTTTAAAACTTTAGTACTCAAACGCAACATACTCGTAGTTAATTTTATATACGGACACATTATTTTTAATTTACAATTTTTTTGAATTTAATTCTCGGCATACTTTTGTATGACACCAGAGTTTTCATATGGAAATCAAAACACACAACCTTGGAATGGCACAATTAGTACATCACAACCAAACCGCTTAGCGTCAGCTATGCCAATAGCTGAATACAATTCGTAATTGTGTTGTCTGACATGGTTCCCTTTCGTTTTTTCTTAGAAAACAGATTCCAAGGATCGTTGAAATCCTGCCCCCTTCCTTAAGAGAGGGATCAAAACAATTTTTCGCAACCAATCTGATTTAAGCAATACGTAGCCAATTGAGAAGGAGGGGATGAAATTGTGTACACAAAGAGTACGATTTTTGTTCTTTATATAATAGATAAGAAAAGGTAATCATTAGTAATAAAGGGCTAACGTGGAAGATAAAGGCAAATATTTAGGGGGAGACTGAAAGAAAATTGAAATCACGTTTCACCAGCCAGAACAGCGCACAGAGTCGAATACTTCGGCCCGCATCCATTTACGAGTATATGCTTTGAGTGTGCTATACCTGCCTCTTCCTTATTCTCGATTCAGAATTTTCCTATGCCTGAGCATTGTTTAGGAACGGCACTAATACCATGCATTCAGAGGCACACAGCGTGCCTGAGATTTTGTCCCGCCTTTAAAAATGCGTGTTAAAAAACGCTGTACGTTATTCTCTACACTGTAAGCGCTGTAAATGAGAATATTTGGTTGCCTATTCTTATCTTTTTCGTTCTTATTGAAATTTAGATAAGGTATGGGAAGCAGTAGTTCTTTGCTACTTTATCTAATGGGAAAATTTTCCATAGGCAGAAGTTGCGTTTGAGTAGTAGGTTTTTAAATTTTACATATTTCTTAATACAGTCTAAAGATAGAAACACATAGAAACCAACATTTAAGCAATATGACCACATCATTCTCATGTATTTGCAAACGAGTGGTTAAACCAGTCCATTTTAAAGGACTGGTGATAAGTTTATGTGTGTCTCTATAATAAAACTTCTTTATAAAATACTCACCATCATCCCCATAATCCTCTTCACCTTCTTCCTCTTCTGTATCAGTTGATTTAGATTTCCCTAGACTTTTCAGCTTTTTCCGCTTAGCTGCGTTACGTCTACGAGCTAAAAGTGAAGATTAAAAATTAATAATTTCCACGAAAAGAATATCACCGCAAAATCATAAATAGCAGTGAAATTTTTCATTCAGTACCCTTACCCTCCATTATATGCATTTTCTCCTCCTCAGTTGTTCGCTCTTCGGCCAGTATTACTTCCTCTGGAAACAGATTTAGAATGAGTGAAATTGAAGGGGATGTATTTTTTTTTAATTTTAATTATCACAAAGAATTTAAATAGATTTTAAAGAATAACAGTAACAGTAAGAGGTAACAAAAATGTATTTGTCTAGAAACGGACATACACATTTGAAGTGACTGAAAAATGAAACGAGTCTAAGTATTCTTTAATGTTAGGAAAGAGGTGTATACTCTACCAGCTTTACATATCCATTCAACATAGCCGTTTAACTCTCTTTCTAGCTGTTGTTGTCTTCTAAGCTTTAGAAATTCTTGTCTATTTTCTACTTTTTCTCGTTCTTTTGCGAATTCACTACAAAAGATAAAGATACAAAATGACGGATGCAACATTTTGAAAAAGGAGCTTGTGATTTTACAACATTTGTTCGTTTTGTTCTTTTTTTTAATTAATTTTAATTTTTAAATGCAAAAATTACATGGAGAACAAATAACATAAAAATAAAACTAAAAATGAATATAAAGCCGAATTAAAAACTTCAACAAATTTAGTAAAGATAATTTTCGGAAAAAACTTCACCGCATTGTTGAAGCATTTAAAAACAAATTAAATTAATGTTAAATTATAAATTGAATAAAATTAAAGCAATATACATGTTCCTGTTACGCTGTATTATTATTTTCATTATTTTTATTATTTTTAACAATAGTGCGTTCAGGAACTTCCAGATCCAAAAACCTTCAAGAGGAATGTTCGTCACAGGTGGAATGATTTTCTAGCTTCCCTGTAAAACATTTAATAAAAGAAGGCAAAAAATGAAAAATAATAATAAAGATATAAAATTTCTTGCAGTTACTGGAAGTCCGTAAAGATGCAAGCAATTTCCCGCCACGCGATACGCGACGGTTCTATGCTACTTAATGAAACTTTCCACTGAAATGACATACCCATGAAATGCTATTATGCGTTTTTATCTTGCTTACTACAGTAGACAGCAACGTGGTAAACGGGTGGAGCACTAACTTAAATTGACTATGGACATAGTACAAACTCAGGGGGATTTCCTCTGTTGGTTTCCATTAGCATCTAGCGATATGTTTGCTCACATTTGCTATAAGTTGGTATATATATTTTTTTTTAATTTTTTTTGTTAGGGGTAATGAGGCAGTCGAACAATTTGGTTAGATGCAAGATCATTCAAAAAATAATAAGAGAAGATTCGCTTAAAAATGTTGTATAAACCTGCTTGTGTTATCCAGTCTAGATAGGCGGTCATTGCATCCTGAAACAATTGGCGAGTTCGGCACTTTTGAAATTGGACGCGACGTTCGACACGGTTACGCTCGTTCGAGAATTCACTTCAATGATATTGGAATTAAACATAAACATTGCGGAAATAAACTTCTGTAATTAATTAGTAGTTCAAAAGTAAATATGATACAGAAACGAACATAAACGAACATGAACGAACATAAACGAACATGAACAAACATAAACGAACATGAATAAAAATAAAATGTGAGTAAAAATAATGAAAATAAAATAAAATAATTAATACTCATTTTCGATTAGAGGCAAAAATATTCAAATTTGTGCTGAGTGAAATTAGATTAACACTTACCCGCTAAGAACACCAAGAACTAGGTTGAGCATAAAGAATGAGCCCAAAACTATAAGAGGTACAAAATAGATCCAGTTGTATTGGGAACCTAACGCATCGTTAGTCTGAAATATTTAAATGTTAGAAATTCACACGAAAATTCATAGAGATTTGTTTTCATCTTTTATTGGAGAAAAACACCACACCTTCGGCCACAAAACAGAGCTTACACAATTCATGCAACTTTTTCTTTTTTTATAGGACGATTCACAACACTCATTTTAAACATTTATTGAGGACGTTAAAGCACGCTTTTGGTTAAAATCAATTCATATAAATTTTTATGAGTTAAAAGAGTTTGAGTTCTGAGCTTTTATCGCGTCATTATGAAATTGTTCGATTTATTACAGGAACTATTTTATTTTGTTTTTTGAATATTTTCAATTCACATGAGAATTGGGTTATACGAATTGTTTAATAGAGTTGAAAGATTAAAAATGTAGGGTATTTTATATATGTAATAAAATATTTATTCTAAGTGTAATTTTAACATATCAAATCAATTGAAGAAGTAGTTTTTTAGTAATCGGATCAATTAACTCAAAAAGTGTTACATGTATTAGAAAAACATAAAAGTTTTAAGATGTGCAAAATATACCTCCAGGTATTTGTATAAAGAAACTGAAAAAGGCTTTTACGCAATGTACTAAAAAAATCGAAATGAATTTGATTCTATCAATGATATTTTTGTGCTTATCTAAAATAAAAAAACTTATGAGAACGTTACATTTAATTCAGAACTCAAACTATATGCATAAATAAAGAGTAAATATTTTCTATAAACATGCTTTAATGTCTTTTTTACCTTCTTCTTCTCCTTTTTTAAGTGTTTCTTAACTAAAGGTTTTCAAATTGACCAGTCTCTCTCGATTTAATTTAAGTTAACTTTATTTTTGAATTTGTATGTAACTTTATTGGATATAAAACATAAATCCTATTTGGGAATTTAACTCAATTGCGTATAATTTTATTTATTTTCGTAAGCAATTCAACTACGTTAGCAGCAAATAAAAGGATTTATATCCCTAAGACAAGAAAATCAGACTATAAATCGTTTGAAAACTTTCAAGCTATTTTAGTTTACTTTATTATTTGTTTTTTTGTTTTATTAAAAAAGTAACTACTATAAAATATAAAAAAAAAGTTCACCACTAGTAGTTATAATGTGAAAATAAAAATACTCAAATTTTTTACTCCAATCACAAACGAAAATAGAAAATATAATAAATTTACAAGTACACATAGAAAAGCACACAAAAGATAGGTCCTTCTACTGCTGAAGAAGAAAATGCAGTAGAAGAAGTTAAAGCAAAGCTACCGGAAAAGTTGTCTTTGATTTCTCAGATCTATTTATGGCCGGAAGTTTTTGACTTAGAGCGTCTCAATCACCATTGGTGAAGAGAACGTTCGAGTCTTTATTTTAAAGTTTATAAAAAAAATATATATATATATGAAATTATTTAAATGTGTAGTTTATTTACTACACATTTGTAAAAGTCTGTGCTGACGCATACTACAGAATTCATAAACCCTTTCTGCGATCAAACCCTTGTTCAAATTGAGGATAATTTGAGAAATAAGAAACATAGGTACCTCAGCTATCTACTGAGTTATCTACATAACTACTAAATTTCGGAATATCTCACCTAAAGTGGCAATTATTATTATTATTTTTTTTAAAAAAAGGGTACGCGGGCAGAGTCATGCCTCTGTATTATGCACATTCAGCAGAGAGTTTTACTATCATTTGTATATGGTTTGTTTGTTCGCTGTAAAAACAGTTCGGCTCTTATCTATCGAATTCGATAGGCAATTCTGTATTAGGTAAATTATCAGGTTCCCACATATCGCAACCAAACGTAGGCCACAGGAAAGCAAAACAGAGGACGAAAATGCACATAGTACGTTTAAGTAATTTACCCAATACAGTATTGCTGTCCATCCCTCCATTGTGATGCACTGGAATACCGTCAACATGGCAAAACCAATGTTATCGAAGCTTGTTATTCCAGAATTTGGTCCGTCCCAATTTTCCAGGCATAGGCTCTGCGTGAAATTGCAAACGTACGCACCATGCGTGGACAGTGTTTTATTATCTGTGTAGCAGGGCGTCTCCATCTCACCCTCTTTAACAATTTTACCTGAAAAAAAACAATATTGAAAAGAATGTGCTTAGTGCGCAAGTGCCAAGTAGATTTAATTTATATTAAAAATATGTTTTTTTTTTAAAAACAAAAAAATATTATATACTTGGATCCTCTAAACTATAACAAGTCTTGTGCAGTGCGCCCGAATAGAACTCGAGTCCGATGATTGCAAATATAACGATCGCAAACAGGACCAACAGTCCAATTTGAAGTAACGGTGCCATTGCTTTGATAATTGATTTTAAAACTACTTGTAAACCTGCAATCGATCGTTGAAGGAACAACAGGCGGATTTAAGGAAAGATAAAAAAATTTTTTGATTAGTAAAATTTAAAAAACATTTTTATAACAATTTTTTTTTTTTGTTTCATTACATTTTTGGAAATTCGAAGTGGAGTTTTTGATTTCATTTACCAAAAATGATGTATTTTAAGGCATATCAGAACAATAAAATTTTGGATAGATTTAAAATTCCACTTTGAGTATCGCAATATTTATTTATAGATGAAAAGCAAAGACTCGAACATATATTTCATTTTGTAATGTTTCCTTTTGTCGTTACAATACTTTTTCATACTTTATATAGAATAAATTTTTAGAATATAACCATCGTTAATAAATTACATACTAAAGTTACAATAGTGCTTTTGTTTCGCTGTGACGTGACCTCGGAGTAATCCATCAACAGCGACATCAGACTAGTGAGTAGTGACCAAAACAGTACCCGCAAATTTGATACACTTCGAAAAACTTAACAATCCTACGATACAATTGACGATTTCTCCGAAAGAAAGAGAAAGAGACAGAAATATTTAAAGTGAAAGAGATGAGTATTACCTATATACAATATATGCGCCTCATACTTAAAGTCTCATTTTGCGTTGAATTTTCTACTGTTAAGATCGATTTTCAACATGAGTACCTTATTTTATAAACATTTTGAAGATATGTTTCTCTGCCTTCATCCGAAAGGACCTAAATGGACTTATGCCCAGGCAGCGAGATATATTAAAAAACGATGCGCATTTTGTAAAGAAGTGGTGTAAGTTTTCTGAGGAAAAACACATCGACAACTTGCCAGGAAGGGGTAAGATAAGAAAAACACCAAAAAAAAGAAGATATCACCATTTTAAGCTTTTTGAAAAGGATCCACAAATGACGCTAAAATGAGCTAGAAGCAAATTACCGGAAAAAGGTATCAACGTGCCTCTCTATACCATGCGCCAAAGAATAAGGGAAAATTCCATTAAATACAGCAGTACTACAATCAAACCACTTTTATCCGAAAAGCACATCAAAACCATTTGAAATGGGCTAATAAAAATTTGAACCACGTTTGGACAAATATTGTGTTCAATGACGAATCCTCATTTTGGGCATATCAAAGACCTAAACGAGTATGGTTAAAAAAAGGACAGCATTACATCATACGTACTGTAAAACACCCAATAAAAGTTCATATGTGGGGAGATGCTTTTGTTCGGAAGAATTTGGAAAATTGATGGCTTTTACTTGAAATCTGAATACAGAAAGGATGCTGCAAATTTACGAAAACGGGTTACTAAAGTCTACAGATTCTTGGTTTGTAAGAGGAAACCAATTGTGGGTCTTGCAAGAAGACAACCAAATGGAACCGATGCTGAAAAATTGGTTGAAAATATAAACAAGGGATATATATGTAGCTATAATAGAAAATATCGGTGAGTTCAGCAAATATTAAATGTATTGCATAAAAGAAAATAAAGTAATTAATAAGGAAAATATCATATTTTGTTAATATTTTATCGCATTATTGATTTGTGAGCGATACATTCGTACCAAACATATTGTACATTTAATATATAAATAATATAAATAAGTAGCGATTATAACTATAGAGAAATTTTCCACCCTTATGGAATTTTTATGTTATTAACGATAGTTAAGAATTTATTTTGCATATATGCATAAAATTTTTTTAAGTTTAAGTTTAAATTATATCTGATATATTTTCTAAAACCGATTACTAAAGTATTAGTTTTTCTAATCTTCGGTATTATTAATTAGTGTACAAAATAATGAAAAAGCTTAATTTTAAATTTAATATGATAAAGACTAAATTGAAACTACCCGAGTATAATGTTTAAAAATTGCAAAATTGTTTGAGTCTTTGCTTATCATCCAATTACAATAAAGTCACCAACAACAATAAACACTATCACTTGTATGAACTACGCAGCTAGCAATAAAAGATCATCTACTCACTAGGAATTCCAGATACTAATTTTAAGGGCCGTAGCACACGAATGGCCCTTAATGTTCTCAGATCTACTTCGGGCCCTTTTTGTGGGAACATTGTGATGAACCTGATGTAAGCACGCATCCAAAGTGATTTGTTCAAGGGATGGTTATGTAAAGGATGTGGAAAAAGAATAAGAAAAAACTCAAATAACTAATCATGAATTTTCTAATAAAATTTTGATTTTATGTTTTTTTACTAATATCTAAAATAATATGAAATTCCGCTACAACTACAACTATTCTAGAAGTAATAATTAGTTTATTTATTTATATATTAGCAAACTGGAAAGCCAGTTAAAATTGCTTAACACTAAATGAACTGAAGCAATAAATTTTAGCACTAAGTTTATTTATTTAAAATTATTATTTTGAAGACCCAAAACATGTTGTCTGCTAAAATTTCTACAATCACTTCCACAATCTACGCCAATACAACATGTTTTGTGTAGGCATCTTAAGATGTTCTAAGGTTTAGCTCACCGAAAAAAAATCACTATGCTCTAAAATTGACTACAGAAATGTAGAAAGGAAATTGAAGAAGGTTAAATCTATGGCATCTGTAGATGTCCCTACGGCCGACGAGATTGCTAAATTATCCGCTAAAAATGTAAATGTTTTGACTTGTAAGACTAATCTAGACATCGACTAGGACAAAATATATTAGATCAGCTTCTGCGAACAAGTCCTACTTAATGGCACTCCTGGTTGAGCACTCGGACGTCTTACTTGGTATCCTAGAAACGAGTTTAAGCGGCCTTAAGACGCGAAATGACCGCAACATGCGTAGGTCGACATCGACATTGGCCTCGGCGAAGATCGTCATAGAACTAATTTATTAAAATTTGTTTTTGTTACTTTCATAGGAGTTTACAAAAAAATTTTATATAAAATTTAAGTAAAAAAAATTTTCAAAATTATTTGTTGTCAAAAACTTAATCACTAAAGTTAACTCAAGTAGCATTACCCCGTTACTACAACGAAAAAATCCATTATGTTCCATATATTCCTGAGGTAGGAGTGTTTATGCAGAACAAACCCTAAGGCAAGGATCTTGAGCGAAGCTTCTACACAGAATATGCCCAAAAAATAGGCCTCTGTCTTCTCCTGCAAAGATAAAATGGTGCATAATCATAGTATAAATAAAATATTTAGTTCTTAAGCAGCTGACCCTTGTTATTAAATAGAACCGGCAACTTTTAGATACATTTTTATTTACAATCAATGCGAATCTTGTAAATTACTTTTCTAAACACTCAAATTTATGATCATTTTTCTTAATAACTTTTGGTATTTAACCCTTTGCCCTATAATTGTTTTCCTAGTTTGTTCTCTCTCCAAATCTGATTTAATTATTGTGGTTTTGATATCACATGTTAGGTATGAAGTAATTGCACACACATAATTTCAAAGCATCTTTTAAATAAAACTGCTTCCCACTAATTTGTGTTATATACAAAGTATCGCGCCAAAGGTGACTTAAGAGTTCTAGGGAAAAAGAGTTTTGTCATGCCAGAGGTGACTTCATAGTTCAAAGGGTTAATAACATAATTTATCTTTTTCGAAATGCACAAAATACACTAACTATTCACCGCTTTTTTAATGTAATTTCAAACATATGAAAATTATTTAAATTGCACTTGCAAATCTTAATTTTTAGAAAAATTGTTTTAAACGACATTAAGCTATACTAAAAAACAAAGTTCTGGGTATGCTTATAGTTTTTGTAGTAATTGAATGAAATTTAATAGAATTAGATGGATATCTTAAAAATATTTTCATAAAATTCGGACCAAAATTAACTGAGATATGCGGGTTTAAAATATCATACCAAGCCTTGGTGGTAATCAGAATATCTCAAGAACTTCTGAACCAATTTAAATGAAAGTTACATAACTTGTCCATATACAAAAAAATATTGTACTTTCCAATGATTCAGCTTACAGCAATATTTGATTAGAACACGTCTTTCTGACTCACTCTGAAAACTATCGATACCATGAAGTATCGATACTTTTTATTCGATACTATAATATCGATACTTTTGATTCGATATTTGGTAATAGTGAGTAAAAATATATTTATGAGTTATCTCAAAATAGCCGGTTATTTAGTAAAACTTAGAAAATTTTATAGGGTTAGCTGCAAATCAATCCGTATTAGATTGTTAGTCACTTACCAGTTTCTGAGCCAATACTGTTTTGTCACCTTCAGGCAAATGTTCTTCTAATGCCAACACTACACAGTTAGCAATGATTGTCAATAACACAGCGTACTCGAAGGGCGGCCATTCGATTATAAATCTTGTATACTTCCTAATTGGGTTATCCTCGGTGAGGATAAAAAGTGATGTAGGCCCACCACCGGGTGGTGATTGGCCTTGACTACTCGGGCCACCCATTCTATCAGCTAAGCGATGGGCTCCCTTTTGACCCAAGCGCCCCCCGCTTGTGGAGCCCTGTTGCTGTCCTGCTAGCGCCGCTTCCTGAGCCGCTGCCAACCTAAAATGAAAATTAAAAGTAAATATTAGCATATACTTTTTAAAAAAAAAAAAAAAAAAAAAAAAAAAAAAAAAAAAAAAAAGCTATGTATGTTAGAAAAGTGGGTATAGGAAATTCTAAAAAAGGAAAAAGTAGGTTTTCTAGTCTGAATACGCATTGCCCTACGTGCTCCAGTTGGATAGTAACCAAGAGAAGTAGGACACTTCGGGATGACTCAGACTCTGGAATGGGCACATGTATGACACAAAAAAGGCATTGTGGCATTGTTACTCTTGACCAGGATATGTGGGTACTGGCCATCTCCTATGGCCCTGGGGCATCCCAAGTCGCCGCAAAAAATCCCCCCCGCTAATTGATTAACTTTTAACTGCCTGCTGTTTCAGCCCTGCAGGACATATGTACGATATACATAAGTATAGTGGAAGTTGGGGATGCATTCGGGTTACAAGATTCATCCCCTCGGATTTTTTGGGCGCTGTGGGGGGAATCCCCGACAAAGCTTTGGCAGTAACGAAAAAGTCAGCGAACATTTTCTGCGTCATTAAGTCCCACAAAGAGCCTGGGCCTGCAGCAATAAATCAAATCCGTCTGAAAGCTTATATACAGCCAGTGTGGACGGAGCTTTGAATATCGCCCAGGGAAGGAAGAAAACTATGGCTCGATTTCAGCCGCATCCTTGAGGGAAACTCTCAGGGACTGCTGGATGATTTTATTTTACTTTTTATTTCATTTTTTTTTTTCTTCTTTAGTCAGAGTTATCCGCTTACTCCGTGTCCTCCGATAGTCGCCGACGTGATTACTAAAAGATGCTCTCCCTGATGGTTTTTAAGACGCCGCACAACTCCCGGAGGGACCTCCAGAAGAGCCCTTATTCGATGAAAGATAAGACGGAAAATTCCACTCGCCGCACTTGTTAGCTAAAGAAAGAGCTGATCCACAATTTAAGGACACGCATCCAATCAGCGAATCCTCCGTTCCGCGCCCCCGCAGATATGCGATAAATTAATGCGAACGGTAGGGGAGAGAGGTGGGGAAATGGGGATCAATGCGGCTGCCCCTTTACACAGGGAGCACATTAATAATGTAGGCTAAATTGAGTGGTTAGTGACGTTGAACCGAACGTTTTGGAGTGGGTAAAAAATAAGGAGTGGCCCCCGGGAGCACCCAGATACACCCTGGGCGAAATGGTTTGGGTGCCGCAGACAATCAGTCTCCATTGAAGAAAATTCTTGGCCCAAGATGCCGCCTCTAATCCTCACCCTCCCTTTACCCTTATTCGCCAGGATTCAAAACGAAGGACAGACGAAGACAACATCCTGTTATTTGGCGAACGTGGCGCTGATACTGAGACGCTCTCTGGGTAATATCTAAAATACTCTTCCGTCGGACGAGTTATTTATAAATTCGCGATTCGTCCTTCGACAGATACGCCGAGGAGGCTGACTATTCCGAGAGATCTCAAAATAATAAAAATAAAAACAAAAAAAAAATAAAAAAGAGGAAGAAAAAAAGTGAAATGAATCGTACTATCGTTCCTGGCGATGAGATGAGTTAATCGGTACTTCCCCGGCATTCATTTCAAGCCCTCGAACCCCCTTTTTTTCAGCTGATTTCTTCTTTTATTTCGCAACTTTCAAGGAGTTTCATATAACGCACTTTTTGAAATTATACATGTAGTTGATGGTGAGAAGGGAAGTAAAGGGATGAGTCTTTTTTTGCTTTCCAGATCCTTTGACGTCTGAAAGGCTATTTTTAGATATTTTCAACAGAAAAGTAGTTTGGGATCTCTGCTCGGTTGACCAGTCAGAAAAGTTCTGGAAAATACGCAAATGTGATTCATAGGACGAAGGATGTCCTTTAGGAGGTACAGAGGAGGAAGCGAACAAAACTAATGCTAATTTCTTGATTGGGGGATTTATAAATTAAGCTGATTTTCTGATTTAAGGGAATATCCAATGTAGAAAAAGGTATCGATTTATTATGGTGCCTTTAATGACTCACTAGCAAACAAAAGTATAATACTTAATGAAACTCTCCGAGCAATCCCCACTTTTACCAATTTTACAGATATTAATAAAATATTATAAATACTAGGATATTCTAATATATAGACTAAAGTACAAAAATTACACTAGAATGGATTTAATTTACAATTTTCCATTACGTCGTACTTCGATTTTGTTATGCACATATCCCAGAAAAGGGTATTCTACCATCCGAATTGTTATATCGTAGTTTAAAGTTGTCAACGAATTTCGAAATCAGTATGTCGAAATCTGAACAAATCAAAAATTTAACATTTAATCTTGTGTATTCAAAATCCCTTTGGAATTAAAAAACATATTATGAATAAAAGGTCTTACTAAAATAAACTTAAATACAACTATATTTTACTAAACTCAAAAGATACAATAAAAAACTGATATTAGAGTCTACAGAAAAGAGTTAAACGGAAGAATATCAACAACTCCATTTAAATTGAAAAAGTGAATGTTACTAAGCCTCTTTCAGTCCACAATTCCAGCTGATTTGATGAAAAGGTTAAGACAACCACAAGGACATATTTCTATATATTTTATATTATCGATATAATGAAACAATGCAGTTTTTCGTATTCTTAACGTACCTCACTTGTCGTAAAGTCGTAGAGTCAGCTCTTGAAATAAGACTGAGCATCAATTTTTATTTATCATTACGAAAATGTAGACTTTATAAAATTTGTCAAAATAAAAGAAGAAATAAGGAATTATAACGAATTGGAATCGTTTTCAAACAGCTAATAAAATTTGTATACAAGCAAAACTAAAATTTCATATACCGAAAAGTTCATAATGAAAATTTTAAATTGGAGAGAAATTAAAATGGCTTTATATAATCATTAAACGACTATAAAAATTTCAATACTGTGAGGAAAGAACAAACAGGCAAAATGAGATCAACATATCGAATAAAAGTTGAGGAATTGTATAATGAGTTTGCAATATTCCATATCAGGTGGTCTATTATTATTTCCCAAGATTTCAACACTGTTTGGACAGTACAGAAGCAACCAGCCCCACCGAGTCAACAAAATTACAGGAGCATTTTAATAACGATAATAAACAACATTTTAATCAGATACGATACTTGGATTATTATAAGAAACGAGCAAATAAGGAAAAAATTAATAAAGTTGAACAGATAACAGTTTTTATATGTTAAAATTTTAATAAATTATCAGAATCACACACATCAAATATTCTGTTTTTACTATTTAATTGCTTGCATTAGATTTTTACTAAGATCTCTCTTTTCACACAAATTTTAGAACTTAAAGGATTTATATTATTTTTATTAAAGAAACGAATTTTAAATAAAACGGACATTATTTCCACTTATTAAACTGTGTGAAAGTAAAAACGATAGCTTAATATATTTTAAAATCCCTAGCCAACCTATTTTATATGCCTATAGACTTCCGAATTTAAAATAATATTCTTTTTTGTCGAAACGAATTTCTCTGTTGATTGGAAGTATAAATTTCGAAATTTAACATAATCAATATAAAATGAAAAGTCTGTCATTGATTTTTTTCTAATGTATTAAAAATATTCAGTTCTAAATGCTGAAGCTCCTTCTGAATCCACATGATTGCTAATGGATGTGATTGGGTTCTTCGGAATAATTTGTGGATAAATAACAACAGTCAATCTTAATTTGTACATTGTTCAAAAATGCTTAACTTTCAAAAATATCAAGTGGTTTTTCAAATAAAAGAAATGCGGTCAAATACGAGTAGAAATCGCGCGCCAAGTATTCAATAGTTAATACAAATATGCTAATTTTTCAAAACTAAGCATAATAACATATTTCGTTTTACTTTTACCAATAGTACTATAAAAAAATAAAAACAAAGTTTGCTTTTAGTACATAGAAAACTCCATTTATTTCGCTATGGGACCTTATTCCTGTCAAATATCAAGATTCTAGGTAAACGGGAAGAAACGCCGTAAGTTTTGACGATCAGTTTTTAACTCACTCAGTATCAAATTAAGCTAAGGGTTTACAAGATTATGGGACTGGTTAGTATTTGATATAAATTTCAGCTAGATACCCATTGCATTTTCTTAGAAAAAAAAGGCTTAAGATTATTATACAACAAGTAAAAGTCACGGATTTCAATTAAAACCTGGAGGAACCTTCCATCGATCCTTTATGTATACTATAATAATAGGTAAAAAGAATATAATAGCAGATAAAGTTCGGTCCGCAAATATTTAACTATAAAGATATAAAATCTAATAAAACTACATATAAAAAATATCAAGTTTTACCATTAAACAAAATTTATTGGATCAGATAACTGGTTGCTAAGAATTCGTTTAGTAGGCGTACATCGGTGATTTTCTTTACTCAATCAAGTACTTTGAGATTTTAAAATTAAAAATATATAATGAGACATATGTAAAGTAGGCATACTGTTTTTTAAATTTTCTAGTCATCAAATTAACTTTAAAATTCGATTTTGGAAAATTTTCAAACACCCAACATTTTTATTCATTTAAGTTATATAAAAACTAAACGGATAATCTCATCATTTCTAAAATGTTGCCGATGGAAATTGTTTAAACAACGGCAGACATATGTATATAACAAATATGTCTAATAGCTATAAAATAAATTTCATCAATGCACGGAAAAATATAGTGTTCCTGTGATATCGCTGTTGTTGAAAATTTTGCTAAGACAATTTTAAGTATAAACTCTCGACTAGTTGCAACAGCTTCTGGTACTAGTGCGCTGGTTTTCGGATAATAAATTGAAGGCGATGTACACTGGTTCGTGACTTCGTCACTATCCGCTAACAGTCTGCACCAACTTTGCCGTAAAGAACCAAAAACTGGGAAGTTAATTCCCAAAAAAAAAAAGAAGAAAAATTAATAATATGCGGGAAAAAATTGCAGAAAGTTTTAATGTTTATGACACTACAAATATTCTGAGTGAAACCATCTCGTTAGGCGCAGTTTCGTCGCATTCTGAAAAATTTTCTGGTTGGATTTTTAAGAAAAAAAAAAAAAAGAATCGGGTTACGTCAGGGGATTTATGAATGCGACGAAAAGAGTTTACGTGCTGTAACCGGTGCTCTGGTTAAAATTATTTGTAAACATCCAGTCATCACGAAGGCAGGCCATAACATATGATAGGAAAAATGCCCCCAGTAACGTGCCTGATGTGAAATGACAACCTCACGCTATTATTTAAATAAATTACAGCTGCGGCAGGGTAAGAGCAATCGCAACAATGCGGAATTGCGCCACAATTTTCCCCCGGTATTAGGTTCTATGCTGCTGCCACCGAGTCATGCTACTAATCAGTTTTCCCCCAGTATCCTCAATTTAATCCCCCGTTCGGACTCTGGCTAGTTATAAATTTAATTACAGCTTAAGGCGACATTCGAGGATGTCCTGCATTTTGTCCTGCACATTCATTTGCAGCCCCCTCGGGCTACTTAAAGCCGGTCATTTCGCATAGCTTCTGCCCATGACTACAGAAACCTATGCTCAATGTGAAAACATAGCAACAAAAAAAATTCTAATTAAAGGTAGTTTATGATTAGCCACGAGTCGTGCCATACTAAGACTAATAGCTCCTTGGCACTTATTGTTCTAAAAATATCCCCTAATCAAAGGTCATGTCCGCTTCGCGCTCCTCTGCCAACGTACCGAGGGCATTGTCTTGAGGAATTTCGACAAGTAATTTTACTTTAGGTGGTGTATAGTACAATTTTGGAGCTCAAGGGTACCCCGCCACGTGAAATTCTCATTAATAGAGCCTACCCCGGAAAGTTGTTGCTTTCCACAAACAGAGAGGGGTTTATTTGGAGCATATCGAGGCTTTTCTATAAGTAATGTCACCTACACACCGTTTCACAGTGCGTTATTAAGCAGGGGCCGAGGTAATGGGGTGCTCTACGATAGTCGACTAGCGTTGCGGGGACACACCAACATAAATTCCCTGGACATGTAATCCGGTGCATGTTAGAGGTGATTAAGGACTGCAATGTGTTCGTGTCATCCTATTGCTTGATTTACTTTTAATACAGGGTGTAAATTGAATTCTGACCCAGATCCCGGACACACGAGGCATTTCTATGCTCAACCAGTGATAAAGGACCGCCCCGAGCTCATCAAATACTTATGTGGGGCCCTTCTAAGGTATGGACGCATTCTACCTATGTTCCATGTAATTTTGACCTTAAACGGCCCGACACATTATTCTAAACCGATGAGTCTAAAATCCTAAAGCTGTTTTACATTGTTGCTTAAGTTATATAAAAATACTCATTTTTTTATAAAATTATTTAAATATGAAACTTTATTCAGGAATATCCCCATAATGTTTAATTTTATACCTCGTACCTATAATTTCTTGATTGCACTGTTATTATATATGTATAATATTAAGTGATATTTTAATTTTAATAGAACGGAAATCGTAATCAAACTTAATAATAAACTTAACAGTTTAGAATGCCTCAAGAGAACATTTTACAATGTTAAAGATGATGTGTAACATCATAGACCCTGGGAGCCCATAGAAAATTTATTTATTTATATACAATAAGTAAAAGGCCTATCTTGTACGGATAGATCCTATGTTACGTGGAAAATAGTCGTAGGTGTATAATGCCTATTCTCAAAACTTAAATTAAAACAGTTAAACAATTATTGAAAAATTTTCTCTATTAGTGTTAAAAAAGTAGTGTCGAGAAACCACATCAGAAAGAAAACTAATATAACTTCTACGTACTACAAACGTAAATTTTGGTTAACTTTAAAAGGATAAAACTTAGTCAGTTATTGATTATAGGCATAAGTCTCTTACTAAATTATTCATGATTAAAATATTATATACCAGAGATCAGGTATTTAAGATGACTTTAATTTTGTTTTTTTCAAAATCCTCATCAAAAAGATAAAGTTCACTCCTTCTATGTATTAAAAAACGAATGTTTGCGGTGATACTAAATTAAAATTTAGAAATAAAAGTAAATAGAGTTTCTCAAAGGCTTTAATATCTGAGCTATACAAAATCTTTGAATTTTTTCTTATAAAACATACTGAGCAATGATAATAATTTTAACCCATGTGAATGTGGCGAACAGGCTGCAAATTCTTTTAACTAATTTCAAGTACGTACTTTTCCGCAGTTCTGCTTCATTGAAAAATTATTACTACTTTAATAAGCATTAGGTTTTCCTGAATTGTGGGTTATCTTTAAAAGAAGCTTAGTTTAATTACGGTTGTAAAAGAAATTTTAGAATATTAATGGCGCTACATACAGTTCTATTACTTTTCAAGATATAAGCTGTACTCAAACATACACTATGTGATATTTCAAAAAGAATATTTTAATTTTCTAAGCGCAGAGGTATGTTCGTATATAGATAAAAACAAATAAATGTAATGATTCTGTAGATTATTCATATACCACATATGTTTTTTATTTTACATCTCTTTAAACATGTAAATATATAAATTTTTTCAATATTTTCATCGTACAAACTTAACTTGTAGTAAGATTTGAACTTTAAATGCGTATACTGTATACTGTATACTGTATAATATAAAGATTGCTCTTGCGCATATGATTTTTCTTAGAGTAATTCGTCTTATAAACAAAATACTTTTGAAAGTTTTTCTTTAAAGAAAAATTCTGAAGATTGTTATACACGACTATCCTATAGCGACAAATAGTGACTCATCTTCATTCTACACAAACTTGTTTTATAGCAAAACAAAAGTTTATTTGAGTTTATAGGATTATTGCATAGAAAAAAATGGGCTAACTAAGAATTTAGGTCATACCAGCTAAAGGTAAAACTTACCACCTACTCACTGGAGGAAAACAGTTTGTGGTTAATATTTTGTGGTACTAACTAAATTTCTAATACCTTCTCCCACAGCTAAAGTGAACAAATGCATTTCTTGAACAAAGGACTCATGGAGCATACTACTATCATTATTCAAGATTCAACATAAGAGGCACTGAGAAGTGCAATTTAATCAATACCCAAGAACTAATTAAAGCAGTAACTTATGAAATATAAAATTTAGAAGGCAAAGTGTCTTTAAAGTAGCCCATTCTCCCCTCGTAAAAAGCCCATGTAAACTTTCCAATAACGCCCTCGATAAAATTTGCAACCTTTGCAATTTCATATCAATGGGAATCTTTTCGATTCAAAGGTATTTCCCACGTGCAATGGGCTGCGTTCAGTTCGTCCAATTAGATCACATCGCGTCCACTTTAACTCTATGTTCCAACAAAAACAACGACAATCCGTCTTTCAACGTCCGTCAAATGTTTTGGTCATGTTTTTATTAAAACCAGATTGAAATCTGGCAGCAGGGTAAACATTAGCGACCCCCACACACAGGGACAAGGGGAGACCCTGCTCGGTGCGGCCATATGTGGTGTATGTCCACATTGTTTTTGTCGGAGCCTCGTCGTTCGGCTCTCGTGTTTTTTTTTTTTTCGTTTCTATCCACGTCATCATAGGTTATAGCCTATATCACCTCCATTTCATCGTCGTCGTCGTCGTCGTTGTTGCCCCAACAGAGCCCTATATCGGTTGTATTTGGGTGTAGATGCGCCGTCGCGGCGCCAGACTGTCAAACTGGAGCTTCCCACTATTGGGGCACATGCGAAGCTTTAGCATTTTCAGCTCCAGCTTCCCCAGGTGTGTTCCGTTAATCCACGACAGTGTATTGGTAGCCTAGTTTTTTGGTTTCGTTACCTAAAAATCCACGATAAAGCTCTATGCACATTTCTCCGCTACTCCGAAATACGGATGCAAATTATAAGTTCTGGAGCACGTACACTTCCCCAAACTCCACAGTGATCCCGGCACTCCATACAGCCCCATCGGCGGGATACTAACCTCTTCGCAAACTTCCCAATATGCAAAAGACGCTATAGGCACCTATAAGTATACTGGTGCCACACCGCCTATACATTGCCATGTTCGGAGTGCGGAAGTCCGACTTTATGTGCCTCTATGCTGGTGAGACATCCGTTTAGCTGAATTTCATAATGGACCGCCTGATCCTTTGGCAGATTTAATTCATTTAAGACACCCCCAATGTGACGGGGGATGAACTCTGGCACTGTTTCATGTCGTGGGGCTTCTGCTGTCCTGAGCTTTCTCAAAATTTAATGTGGTTAGAAAACTCAACGGGCTCCCCATAGAGGAATAGAGGAATTAGGCCAACACCACTGTTTGTGCATACCTTTAATAATTGCTTTAAGTAGGAAAGCTTTCCCGGCAACTCCTTAAAGGAGGGGAAATCAATCAGGACAGAGTTCAAAATCATATCATCTGGAAGGGTGAAGGCATGCATGATGGCACATCAGGATTCCTATCGAATAGCGTTCAATTCAAGATAGGTGCTTCCACTAAAGAATATTGTCTAGATTCACACTCATGCATGAAGTCATGCAAGTTCCAATAGGGCGTTTATACGAAAAAATGTTTAATTAAAAAAATACAACCACCTTCAAAAAAATCTCAAAGGATAGTATACAAAATATAAAACATTTTCGACATCCCTTTTTACTAATACTATACGGAAACTTTAAGAACTTTAAAAACAAAAACAAAAAATCTTACAATAAACTCAAGTATACGTGTGAACCACCTTACTTTAAAAGAAATTACTAGAAATTAAAAATAGCAGACTTTAGATTTTAAAAGTAACATTAATGGCTCTGTTGACTATTATTCATTATAAAACTTAGTTCTTTAATTGCAAAATAAGTAGATGACATAACAAAGTACTTATCAATTAAAAGCAATTTAAAATTTATTAGACTAGCCAAAATGAATGTTTATTTTTAGAATGCATATTGAGTTATTTATACTCCATCGATTTTCAGCAATGGATTACTTTTGTTTCAAAAGTACTTTTTATTAAAATTAATTAAAAACTAATACTGATTTAATAGTTCTAACTATGAACGGAGAGGGGATATAATAAATTATCTTTAATCTCTTTAGGGATGAATTTTTTAAAGGTTGAAAAAATGGTTCCAAATTATATTTGATTACATTTTGTCTTATTTCAGAATATAAGATAAAATTTAAAAATCATTTACGATATAAAAATATATTAAGTCAGCACATTTGACAGTAAAGCACTATTAGTACAAAAATAAAAAACCTAAAATTATATTGTTAAAATGAAGTCATAATTAAGATTATTTAAATTTTTAATTGGTAATTTATTTATCAAAATATTTACGATATTTTTCCAATAAACGAAAAAGAAATCGTGTGACAATCAAAAGCAACTTTGAAATATTTTTAAAGTAGTGTGTTTCAAGCAAAATAAAATATTATCCATGATGCTATACTACAAAGTTTTTGTCGTTATTGGTGAAAAATAATCTAGTATAAATTTCCGTATCAGATTTAAATATATATTTCCAATTTAAATAATTTTAATTTCTAAAAAGCTAAACGTGCAAATATGTGCCAATATCCCTCAAGGGGTTAAAAATTTAGACAACTTATACCATCCTTTGAACTAAGTCGATCTAGCTGATTTTGAACTATGACAAACAACAAGAAAATTATAAATAACAAGCGATACAATAAGGAAGCGATTAAATTAAGACAACCAACTAGGTCAATAAATTTCAAGGTTAGTTCTAAATTTAAGGCTTATTGATACTTAATAAGTAGAAGTAGGGCTATTTAATTATTGAACAAATTTTAACTAGAACCATTTATCATTAAAAACAAACTAATAATATAAAATGTCAATATTTTAACAGATATTCGCATTTTACCAAAAAGATTTACGTAAAAAACATCCAACGTTCTTAAAAAAAGTTAATATAAAAAATTACAATAATGAATTCTTTTCTGGAATTTTATTGTTAGCAGTTAAGAGAACCTGCTGAAGAAATTGTTCGCTTCTTGAAGAAATTTGTGCGAACTTTTATAACAAATTTATTTTATTTTATTAACAAAATTTGTATTGTGAAAATTTTGCAGGATATTACAAATAAACGGCTACTACCTTAATTTCTGCTAAAAATCGAAAAGGTCAAATTTACACTTAATAGATTTATCGAACTTGAATTCCTTAGGTATTATAATCGACTATATGTCTTTTTGCATTCACATTTACTTAAAAATGTAATGAAGATCTACAAGTCTCTTATCCACTATTTTGTACACCTAGATTTGAAAAATGTACTCAATGTTACGGCCAACAAGCGCTCTAGGTCAAATGTTAATTCTTTGAAATGTAAGAACAGTAAACATAAAATTAAATATTATTAAAGATTTTTAATAATAATACATTAACAATAATATTAAAACGATGGTATCATAAGATCCTAAAGGAAATTCTATGCTATGTTTCATAATTTCCGGAGCTATTGCAATGGAACCGAGCGCTAACCTTAATTCAGTCCATTATAGTTATACATTAAATTCGGTTTGTTACTATTCAATTTGATTTGATGGAAATAAAATAGCCTTGCAGTATTATTTACATTCCACAAATATTGAGATAAGTTAATCCTTAGTTAATTAACTAATATAAATTCGTTCAGAATCGGATTTTTTACGAAAATTGTCCATAAAACTTGTATATATATTTTACTTTTGTATTACCAAGTGAAATTTGCTCTTGATTTAGAAGTATATTTTATCCTTTCGTGTTTGTTTTCCATTTTAAAAAACTATCCATAATTTCTCATTCAATATTAAGGAGTTAATCGTATCGAATATCTTCATAAAACAGAACAAACGTTTACCTATAATTAATATTGCATATGCCATTTAATTACTTAATATTCAAATATCTCTTGGGGCGTTTAAAATGTTTTATAAAATCGGAGATCGTAATTAACACCAAAAAGTAAATATATATTTAAGTATGTTACTTTTTATGGATTGAAAAATTGCATAAAGTTTGGATTTTTAGAGACTGCTTTCTTAAATTTATTGTCAGCTATTTTTAAAAAACTACTCATTGGATTGCCACCAAAATCAATAGGACTGAAGCTCTCATTGATTTTTTTTAGAAAAAAGAATCTTAAATTAAAAATGATGCATTTTTATAAAAGAATTATTATGAACAAACATTTTTAGTATTTCAAACAATATTTGTGGACTTTAATAGTTCAATTTCATGATACAATTCTAATAATTCAGTATTATTGATTCATAAATCAACGAAACCCCGCCTCTTAGATGCACGCAAACAAAATATTGATAAGCAGGAAAGTGACCATATTTCCAAAATAAAAAAACCTGCAAAAATCGAATGCTCTTAGGTGAAATGCATACCACCAATTGGGAAGGAGTTACGACTAACATTGATATGTTTTCAAACAAAATGTGTCTTGCTCATAACAAGATTGTCACACTCAAGATTGCTTCCTTGAGTTAATGAGGTTATTAGGCTTAAAATCACGTTCCCTTGCACTACGCCCCCACTTGTGGTAAAGGGAAAAGGGAAAAGGGAAAAGGTCACATGCAAAGACCCTACACATTTGATTAAATTACTTCAATTAATATTTTCCCATTATGTAAGAGCGGCGCACACCAGACAACAGAGCAATCATAGATCACCCTAGAGGCGGTGGGTTTTCTTCCCAGAAAAACGCACTTTAAAAGTAAAAAAAAAATAAAAATAAGGGAGGAAGGTAAAAGTTCAAGAAGACTAATAACTCCACCTGGTTTCTTTTAAGAAAGCGTCAGCGGCGGGGGAGGACAGAAACAATTGACGCTGAATATATCGCCGGGGAGTAAACATGTCACGTGTGGGTGGTAGTGGTCACAGCACGGAGTACATTTGTGTGAAATATGTACAAAGCCCTTTTGGGCGGCAGGTGGGTGGCGTAAGCTTTGTTTAGTGTGAATTATCTGCCCTCAAGAAGACCATTATTGATGGAGCTTTATTGTGGTCCCCCTGAAGGCTTTCACCACAAAATGTGGCAGTTTTCTTTCTCCCGAAGAAGTTAATGTACTGGAAGCATACCACACGCACGTAATTCCATATTCACGATGCCAATTGTCATTTATAAATGTGAGGAATTTCAGTTGCCGACTGAATTTAATTGCTAGACTTTTATCATATTACCTTCTCCGAAAGTGTTTGACTAAAGCCTTTTTGAAATTTTCAATTTCAATTCAAATCCATTTGAAATATAATAAAATATTCAAGTTCTATTACAAACTAACTCCAAAAGCAGCAGAAAAATACAAGTTCTGAACGTTAACGCGTGTCAACAACTTAGGTAATAAAGGTAAGAACAGACATCAGTGAATAATTTGAAAATGATAACTATTAGAACAAAAAGCACCCTCAATAAAACACACTCTCTCGACTAGAATTAATCTGAGGAAATCCTTAAAATATAGCAGGACCTGTTAAGCTGGTTGTATGATACCTCACTAAACGTATACATTGCCAGGAACAAGTTAAGTCCAGAGTAATAAAAGCTAATCTTAGCACCATGAGGTTTTTCTTCTTAGGTCCGAATGCACCACCAAAATGAAATATCCAAACCATTAAAAGTGATTGGTAGTAGTAGCACTATGTCAGGACCAAAATAATACATCCTGATTAGAACCACGTAAAGGTCAAAATATTATAGCAAACTTAATATTAGCGACATTATCATCTACCTTAAATAATAAAAAATATTAAAAAGGTCACTGAATCTTTCGTTAAGTAAATCTATTCTTTAATAAATTATTATGAAATTAGATGTTCATCAGGAGAATTTTATTAATTTCACAAGGTTTTCGTTACCAGATGACTCTGATAAGTTCCAAATCAGGCAATCTTGATCAGGACTTGGGTGACCTTCTTCTTAGAAACTTAAGTAAGCGACTATAGACTTAGAAATTAACATGCACCAAACAGATAGTTATGAAGTTTTCCAGGTTATTTGTGATTCTTACACAAATCCTAACATTATCTTATATTCTATTTTTAGTATATGGTATATAAACCTTTCTATAGATTTATCACTATGACTCTATCCTAGAAAATGCCTTAAAACTATGCTATCCTTTACGTATATTTTAGATTAAACCTTTCCAGCTCATTAATTCTTCAACACCCGTAGTTATGCGGGTTTCTTATTATTTCTAAGCCAATTATAATTTAAATATTATTTATTCCTTTTAGGCCAAATATTAAGAAAATAATATCTATAATAACTATGTTTTTTGTATTGAACTAAAATTTATGAATTTGTTACTCCTGGAATTTGAATTAAATTGATTTGTGGCATTAAGGAATGAATCTAATTATTTTTCACCACACAAATTGAAATTTGAATGAATTTTATTGGCTTTTACAATGGAATTTCCAATTCATTTTCGAGTTATTGTCTCTTTAGTGTTAGTTTATTAGCCTAAAGCCTAAAAAATTAGAAAATCTTAAAGATATTAAATGATTTTAAATTTAGAATATATATTTAAATATGATTTTTCACTTTTTGATAATATGCCTAAGGATTTAATTTCGCGAAATAATTTTAGGACTAACTCCTAAACAAAAACAACAACTAAGAGCCATAGATTTAAAACGTTTAAGAGACACATAGTTTAAAAATTGCCACAAAATGCACTCACTAAGGAGTTTTTGAATTTTTCAATTTTTTTTAATCTGGAATAGCATAATATGTTCGAATTCTTCTTAGAGAATTTACGAATAACCATTAATTTCCAGTAAACTTTATCTTTTCTTTGTTATTTATTTTCAGTCCTAAAAAATGTAAATTGCACATTGAAATTCTTACTACAGAACTTTTGCGGAGGTAGATAAGCAGCCTTACTAAATTTACGAATAATGATCCTAGGACTGGGGTGTTAGATTCATTTTGATAACCCACTAATGGTTCCAAGGAAACAACCTTCTTGCCTAAATGTGGACTATCAAAAAGATTATCAAAAAAATGTTGTAATTGTAAGACTACTTTGCATGATATTCTAAATCTGATGCATATTTCTATATTATCAATTTTACAATAACATACAATAGATGAATATATGCTACAAAAGAAAATATACTCGTATTTAAATTTCCTTAAAATATTGTGATCTTTCTATCGGAAAATGGACAGAATCAGACAATTTGGGCTACGTATTCCCAAAATCAAATCATTTGAGCTGAAATTGGTATCGTAAAAAATTAATCTGGCATCATACGGTTTTATAATTAATACGAAAAAATATGCAGAATTTAATGTTACTGCAATTAATTTGTATTATCAAAGGATATTATCTGTATTATAAATATATAAATTTGTGGGCTTTTTTGACTAATTTTTTTTATATAAATTTGACTCATTTACTCGAATAAATAAAAATAAAATAACTTTAAGCGGAAGCCAAAATATTACAGGCTGCTTGCAAGAGTATACTCATAATATACATTTTGTCATAGCAGAAATCATTCAATAAAACTTTATATTAAAGAAAGCATAAGAATATTAAATTGGAATTAATGAATTGAAAAACTGAATTTTTAATGGTTTTAATGAACGCGTATGTGTTTAATCGTATGGGACGAGATGAATATGAACTTTAAAAAACTTAAAAATTTAAGATCTATATTAAAGTCTCAACTGTTTATGTAATGACGTTTAAATAGGTCACATATGAACCACCACCTTCTGAAATTCCAGAGGTATAAGTTCTCTTTTAAATTGCACATTCTGGATAACAGGAAATTCGAGGGTGATCCTCGAACTTCAAAACAGAATTCTATAAAACTCCCAAAACAAAAAAGTTTTAGATAGCATAAAGTAATCCATAGATACTTTCATTAAAATTAAAATGAATTGGCACAGAACGAAAAGGCAACTGGCCACTTCACTGCTTAGCAGGCACTTTTCATTTCGCTGTACCGAATTGAAGGAAACAAAATGCATCCCTTGTACCCTTTTAGTTCGTTCTGATTTCACGTGGTACAGAGCCCTACAGCCGACTTTTAGGTCATTTTTAGTATTCTGTATTCTTCCCTTTTTGGGCCCCTCCCCCAGAAGCTGTTTGATGTTTAAAAAGTTTTTCTACCCCCTTGTACATTTTACAGGAAGATTTATCACCCCTTCAGCGGGCGACCATTAATGGTTTGAAGAGTTGAATTTATTGACAAAAGGGCCAGTAGATTCTCTACCCCTTACTATATATATATAAAAAAAAAAAAGAAATAAAGCGGGTATTATCCTAGAATTAGCGGCGAAAAGCGGCACAATTAATACAACAGAGCCGGGGGAGCCTATTTATTATGTATAATGTGACAGATAGTGTCGGAAGCACCCAGTTCCGTTGTCCCCAGGTCAAACACATGCACATCCCTGGGAGCAAGTGACGGGAACTGGGAAGGAGGCCATATGCCCGAGAGATGGGTAACTTGGGAACCTTTCATATCAAAAAGGAGAACAGTTTTATATATATAAAAAGTATATTTTTTTTGTTCTGGTACAGCTCGACTTTCATAATGGGCATTTTTCCACAAAAATTGTTGTGGCCTGCATCGTGTAGAAAGTGGAGGCCTACTGCCCTAGCCCGCTCTCCCTAGAAATGTATTCAAGATGGCCGAACTTCTTGGAGCAGTATAGTGGGCTCCGGTGATGTTGAATGAAAACCTTTTTTTTTGTTTTTGGGTTTTCGCTGTAAATATTTGGAGAAACAAGGGCTGCACTAGGAGGTTTTTAAGGTGGGTATATACCTGAATTTCTAGGGTAAGGGATATGATGCATCCGTGAGCTCAAAGAAGGGTTTGAATGGTTATCTTTTCTTTTTTGGGGTATCCTGTGAAAAGGGTTAAACGTTTTTCTACTTAAATTTATTATATTTATAAATATATATATATATTGTATGTCATACCGTCAGTAATTCCAATTTATGATAGTTTAGAGACGACCCCTCGGCCATATTGGGTTACACCATGTAAACGGCAACACTCATTTGTCCTGATTGCTTCGTAATCCACATTTGAACAGGCGAGACGATGAAGACGAATTTACAAAAAAAAAATATATAAATAAATAAATGAACTAAAAGTAATTTCACGCGGAATATTTATATATTCAGCCGATAAATAATATTATTAAATCACAACAATCACAGGACGTTAAATAACCAATTTGCGGTATCGCAGCATCACCACAGCAACCAGGTATATGAGAAGTCAAGATCAAAGATTTCTATAGGCTTCTTCTAGTCTGGCCACGAAAAGGCTCTCTCTTTCTCTTGATTTCGAAAGGCTCCAAAAAATTAAAAAGTAAATCTGCAGCAACCCGCACTCGAGTTCGATTTGTTTTGGATTTTTAATGAGGGGGGTTTATTTTATTTTTTTATTTATTTATTTTTTTTTTATATTAGCACTTAGCGATTATCACTGGATTAATTGATTTTCGATAGCCTAAGTCTAGCTAAAGATCCACCGAATTGGCTGGTTTATAGGCTAGTTTGCGAGTGAGAACAAACAGTATTGACGACAAGAAAAAAAAAATAATAATTAATTATACCGAAAGGTTCCCTATACGGGCCGAAAATGTTGTTAGCTAGTAAGGCTAGATGTACACGGCCGCTGTCGAACTTAAAGATATACAGCTGCGATTTATCTTGTCTTGTCGTTCTTTATTTATATATATATATATAAATATATACATATATATATATATTTATTTATTTTTGGGAAACCGAAAAAATTGCTGTCTTGAACGGATAGTGCGAACTACGACAAAATTTCCTCTAGTGATTTTCACACGCAGGTTGGACTAGACGACTTTCTTCCTCCTCGTTTCGTGATTTTATTTTTTTTATTTTTTTATCGTATCCGTCTTCGGAATGTCTATACCATGCCGCGGAAAATGTCGACGAAAATGTTTAATAAAAACGCACACACATGCCAGTTAGACACCACTGTGAGTAGGGTTTTCTTTTATATATATATATATGGATTTGTGCAATTAACGCAACTGTATATATGTATAATATACACATATATATTAGGGGGCCCCAAAAAACGACTCCAACGAACTTTCCTTTCCAAGAAGCGGTATCTAAGGAGACCCTTAAAATGCTCAAGATTTCACACGGACCGATAATCCTGTTTTGTTGCCGATTCGAGCGACATAGGGTTAAAATCCTTCGATTAAGATTTACTTCGTGTTTTATATCCGAAATTTTTACTTTGATTAGAGTATAAATTTCTTTCCGAAAAAAAAATATATACATATATATATATATATATATAAAATAAAATATACTTGACGACACACACACACACGTACTGCAGAAGCGCACACACGAATTGTACGGGAACTTAACACAGCCGAAAATGCAACTGGGGAAAACCAATATTCGAAGGAAAAATTTCACACTAACACTACAACAGCGTATGACGATAGAAAAAAAATTGTTCTAAATGAAGACGAAATTTTTTCTGGGAATATATTTTTCCTTTTTTTTTTTCCTTTTAAATACTCGCTATACTTTTTCCTATATTAAACTTGTCCACTAATTTTTCATATGTTCGCTTGCCCCAAAAACAAAAAAAAATAAAAAAAATTATATATATATATAAAATAACAGTCCACTCAAAATGCACTAAAGATGGAAATTCGACAACCTCTACTACGGCTACAAAAAAAAAAAAAAAAAGGTGGTCTTTCTCTCCCCAAAAAGAGGTATCGTCGATTTCGACCTTTTTTTTCCCTTTTCTGCGGTAAATGGACCAAATTTTCACACAATTTTCCTACGTTTTTTCCAATTAAAAACAATTTGCTTAACGAGCAAACGGGCCACTTGTCTCAATTGCTTCACTTTTCACCACAGATGTTTCCATTTACAGCCAAAAATTCAACTTTTTCTGATTCATTTCACGGAACCACATTCAACTGAATCCAACCTTTAGGAAAATTGAACGAAGGGGAAGAAGTTTTTCACACGCAAGCATAACAAATTTCACCAATGGCCCCCCCAAAACTAATACAATTAAACGATTGGAGTGTCTCCCCCATAATTTTGCCCTTTTACCCTGTACACCCCCAATGTTCCAAAAATTTTATTCTGTTTTCCACACAAACAAGCGAATGGAGCCAGCTTTTCCGACCGATAAGGGGTAGAAACTTCTACATAGACACATAGTCAACCGGACGAATATCAGTTCCAGGTATATTTTGTTGGTGAAAAATCTTCCTTCCCCCCCTCCAAAGTTCCGAGAATCACCCTTTGGCCGTCCCGGCGCTTTGGTCTTTTAAGGCCCTTTCGTAGCGCGCGATTTTAATTTCCCTGTTCCCAACCCATTTCCCGCAAATTTGCTAAAAATTCTGAGTAAGCAGTGTAAGCACCAAAGTGATATAGTGAGTTTTCAAAATAAACAATAGTTTTACATAATTTTCTACGAAACAACAAAAGCAGAACAGCTTTTCCTCTTGAAATCCTTTCATCAGTTCTTAGAAACCGTTTATACGGCTAGCAAGTTTTAGTAGGTCACAAAAGTACACTCATTCAATTCTGAGAATGAAAACTCACATGGAATTTTTATTCCTAGTGCATGAGGTGTGTCTTCTAAAAGCCTTATGGATTTACAAAATTCTCCCTATTTAATTTTGAGGTAAAATTCACTAACTTCATACAGTTGAATTAATTCCAATTCAGCTTAACAGCTAATAATAGCTGAATTACTACTCAACGTACAAAAAATGAATTTCTTGAATTAATCTATAAAGAAAAATAATAATTGTATAGTATTTATATTTTTCAGAATAGCATAGAAGATACCCTGACAATTTAAAAGTAATTAACAATAACATTTTCGAAAAGATTTTATTTACGAATTCTACGTTCGAATAATTTCTTGATGCAAAATTCCGGTGAGTGTAGAAGCGTTCAACGCTAAAAGCTGCTGAATGTATCCGAAAAAAGCACACCTCTCCGAATTATCACAAGGGCATGAACCCAAACAATTGCAAGCTTTTTTCCAATTAAACTTGGAATATTTTGAAACAGTAAATTGAAAAGTTATTTTTAAAATCTACCTAAAGAAATTAAAATAGATATTAGAAATTTTTAGACATCAAAAGAAAAATAAAAGCTTAACAACAATTAAATTTTTATTAAGACCCATCGTTGTAAGACCAACGTTTAAACGGTTTTAGAGCATTGTTTTTATTTTGATGAGTTTTCGAAAATAGAAACAAAATCAGTATTTCGTAATTTTCAAACCAGGTTTTGATCAAATTTATTCCTCAATATAAAGAGAAAATTTCCTTTACGAAAACATAAATTTGGTGTTGTACTGTGTTATTTTTAGGTTTAAAACGTCAATACTTAAAGCAAGAAAGTGTAGATCTAGAAATATCTACTGGACATTTTTCAAAGAAGGAAACATAATATTTCAGTCATTTTAGAAAGAATGGGGTCATATGTTTTTAAGGGATAATAAAAAATTTAAATGTGTTTTCATATTTTGTAGGTCAACCAAATCATTAATACTCTGTGGTAGCTCAGAGCACTATTAATAGTTGGCGTATGTATGTTAAGTAGATTTTGCCAAAATTCAAATAGAATGTTAAACAGATCGAATTTTGTACCAAAATTTGGAATAATATAGCAAATCCAAACATAAAACCAATTCTATTTTACTTATGTACGTTATTCTAAGGAAAATGCTGCAAACGACATTGCTGCCTCTATAGTAGTAGTCGATTATTTTATTAATATTATTATCAAGGCATCCTCCTATTCCCTCATAAACTTATAGCTAAATATAGCTTGCTAATTTTAATTTTTCAATTCAATTTCAAATTTTCTGTAGGTATATATTACACAATTAAAAGAGTTAATCAATTTTCAATAAACCGAATCACAATATTATTTGGTCGATGAAAGAGGAAGTTGAACTAAATAATTCTTAATTACGAAGGGATAAAACACAAATATCTTTTGCTAGGAAAGTTCGTCCTTTCGTCCTTCGAAAACCACTCCTTAAATAAGGACGCTCTTTGCAAAGCATTTCTTGATGATTTATAATTAACTCAGAACCCCCATTTTTAAACCCTCAGGGCTCTTGAATTTTCCCTTTATCATTAAATGGAGTTTATTGCGCTCATTGGCTGGGGGTATTCCCATATATATAAAAAGATTCCAATTACAAATGATTACAATCAAATTATTCCTTTTTGGCAAAAAATAAAACTAATGATTGCAATTACTATTTACAAAACTATTACAAAAATTTAATGGATATACCGCAAATAATTTAGTAGTTACAACTATATCTTAATTTGAAGAATTTCTGAACATTTAATAGAATTTATCGAACAAATTAAATTAAGCGAACCTATTAATCATTTCAATTTTGAAAATGAACTTCAATTAATTATAATTTTAGATATCGACATTAATACTCTAACAGTTGGAAGCATAATTAATTGGGTAAATGGAAGTTAATGAAACTGCTACCATTATTTGAAATGAGGAAATAATTGCGGTAATAATCAGATTAAAAATAAATAAAAAATGATACCTTTAATCTACACATTTTAATAGTTGCGTGTTTTATGTAAAATTATAAAATGATTATTAAGAGTGTAATACGAAAAATGAAAATACTTACATTATATCTCCTAGTTTCAGTCTTGTTTGTATAAGGGCACAATTTTTGTGATCACTAGTTGTTACTGCCCGTCTCCTGCGGGGCAGGGTCTTCGGGGGTATTGAAGGTGCGTTATCATCTATCAGCGACATCATTCCGGTCATTCGAACCATTGGCGAAGAACCTCTCCGGCGGTTGGACATATGCCGACCAGCTACTCCCCCCAGCATTCTGAAAATAAAATAAAACGATTAATAATAAATAATAAAATTAATTAATTTGTATTTAATTCAAAAGGCTGGCACATATCTACCAAATTTCAAAACTCTAAAACTGATCTGATTATTTTTAAAGCAGATTTTAAGAAAAGTTTTAAATTTATTTAATTTTGTTTTAATTCTTGAGTATTCTCGTAATTGTGATAGTAATAGTTATTCCAAAAATAATAAAACTGAAATAGCTACGACCAAATCAAAGTAGGAATCAAATTTAACCTTTTGCACTCCGATGTTGTCTCTGATGCGCTATTCATCTATTGCTTATAAAAAGTATTCGAGTGAAAAAGATTAAAGTAAAGATACACTTCCTGTTCTAGAAATATTTGGAATTTCATTCGGTTATTCAAAAATGCCAAAAGGTAGTCTTCTTGGTCCTTCATTATTTATAATTATCATTTTTATATTGTTACTCATTTAACTGATTCTAATTGCTTGTAATAAACTTATAATTCACTTTTATTTCACCTTTTGTATGCCATATTGATGTAACGTTGTCATAATTTAATTAAGTACAGCACAATTTACTTTAAAGATATTCATTTTTTATCGAACAGAATACATTTTCATAAATCATTCCAATATTATTGATTTATTACTCCACTTCTACTTAAATGAGGATTATTATCTTGTGCTGGTACCTCCTACCTACATATTAATTCAATTAAAAATTTACAGAGAACATTCAAAATTCAAAAAGTCTTAAAAGGACATTCTTAAAACTTTAAGAATTCAAAAATGTCTTGTTAAGTACACAAGGGAAAATGTTTACAAACTCTTGAGCATCTTACTGTCGCCCGCTAATCGGAAATGGACATTTGTAAAACAAAATCCAAGAAATATAAATGTGAAATGTTTGCAATTTTATTTTGTCGTATAAATAAACTGTAAAAGACATTTTATATAATTGATGCCGTGACCTTAGATACATTTTCTTTTAAAGGAATTACGTTTTGAGATTTTCAAATTTATTTTATTCAATCACAATGCAAGTTTTTATATACTTTTAAAGTTAATTATGTTTCAGAATGTATATACATATTTATGTATTTGTTATTGTGTTCTTGTAATATTTAGTAAAAGTTTTAATTAATTAAATAAAGTGACTTAATTCATTCCTGCCAGAAATATTAAAATAATATTCTAGCTCAAATTCGAATTCCTCTAAACAGAAGAAGAATACACATAAATAATAATCGTTGTCATTGCAATAATTGTTTTCGTGTCTCACCCCTCATTTTCAATAATCCCATGACATAATAGGCAACTTTCCCAATTTACATAATTGCGTTTATCGCTGGAAGATAATTGCTTAAGCGCTGTCAAGAAAGTTCATCGGCGAACACAGAAATTAATAATTGATTCGAATAGGCGCAGAAGCGAGTACTGCTTTACTGCTTAGCTGATATTTTATTTTATATACTAAACTACTAAAATTTATATTAAAAATTAACGTGTATATGAAAATAATGTACTTTGATTTCAATATTTATTATAAAAACTGGTAAAGTGCGAGTTGATTTTTTCCGATAGTATAAATAGTAAAGCACATTAGTAGTGCTTCCTTATATTTTTTTTTAAAATTTTCTTTAAGCGTACATAATATAAAATTTTGGACGCATAATATTTGGAGACAAAGGAAAAGGGAACACTGAAAATTAACAGATTTTTACTAATACTTTATATATAAAATAAAAATCATTAAACCTATTTCTAATATTAATATAAAAATATGACCCTAAGAGCTTCGCTCCTTTTCACTTTGACCGGTGACGAGTTAACATTTCTTTTCCTGCCAAATTGTTGTTGAACTTGCATTATCTGTTTCAATTTATAACAAGTAAGATATGTAGAATATTGCAAAAGTTTAGTCGTATTATAAAAAATATATTCAAAATTTAATTTCATTTTATTAAGTACATAAAGTTTATTGGAGTTTATTTAGAACGTTTTATTTCCACATTCAATTACGAAATAATAGCCGGTGACATGAAATAGTTTCTGGGTACACTTACAGGTCAACAATGTGTTAAAATCACCAATGAATATAGATTTTAAAAAATTTTCTTACTTTAAATGAAGTATTAACAAATTTTTATGTAATATTTTTTTCGGAACAAATCGGAAAGCAAGGGGTTAAGTATCAAATTCAGTGTTTTCGTAAAAAAAAAAATATAGGAAAAAACTGATACTTATACTTGACCATGCTGAATTTTTGCCAAGAGTCTTATTTTTTTAAAAAATCCAAATGTCGCCTAAAAGTAATATATATACTAAAAACAGTAATATCATGTAATTTTAACTTTTGTTAGGTTCCAAGAAGAAGAAGAATCCAAAAACAATATTTTATTATTTGTAATATTTCTATTAATACATGACCAATCCAAAATAACTTCAAATATACACTCGTACAGCCAAATGTTATCATCCTTTTCCAAATATACCCTAATCTCATTCCTCTTTTTGATACCGAAATATTCCACGAAAGTTTGTTTTGTTTAATAAGCCATCCTTTGAGTCAGACTAAATGATGATATTGAATGGGATTTACATTCTCTTTCAGCACAATTTCAAACATTTATAAATAATAGATCAACCAACCGCAGCTAAAGAAAGCCAAACATCTGTACAATTTGAATTAAAGGAAGACTTTAAATTATAATGAGAACAAATAATTACCAGAAAGCCGAATGCCAAATTGAAATACTTATGGTAGTTGTGTTCTTTACCACTCAAGAAATTTTCAATTTTAATATCATCAAATAGCAATCTCCTTGGTCGGCTCAACTAAAATCCCTCAATACCTTGGAACTCATCCTGAAAATGCCGTCATCCATTTGTCTATAGTACTTTACTACTAGATACAATTGGTTTTGTTGCCTATCTTCAATGTAATATCTGAAGATGGTTTCAGATAAGTCCTCGTTCTAGGAGCAATTGGTGTATTGAACTTATCCAACCTACCCTTACTTTGTACTCGGGAACCGTCCTCAGAGTTTATATAAAATAAAAAAACAAATCAACCACTAGCAAAATGTTCAGACAACCTTCAAGGACTTCTAAAATTTCCCATCCCAACTTCCTGACCCCATACCTTACACTATACACTACAATGAAGAGGAAGTTCCAGGAAAGGATAAGCGGAGAATTTCAGAAATTCTATGATTCCCGGCACCAGTTTTGAAACGAATTAATTCAACCAACCGTGATGAGAAGAAACAATAGTGCACGTCAGGACTGACGAGTGCCACTTGTTGGAGCACCGGAGCTGAATAATGATTCCTCCGTCTGTTGATACCGCCCCCTGGCACACGTCCCCTGCGGTAAGCTGAAGGGCTCATGTGAACCAAGTTGTCGCGGAGAATCCCCGGGAACGTTGGTGGTCTAACCACAGCAAGTAGTTAGGTATGTATGTGCAAATTGATTTTGTGTCAAACTACTTCATCTTTTTATGCCCTAATTGAGTGGCAAAATCCTCTTAGTGGCAGCAGTCATCCGCCACAATGTTCCCAAATTGATTTTCTCTGCTCCATGCCATTCCACATGGCCAGTCCATCAAATTTGTGGGGTTCTAATGAATAAGTGCTCCGAGGATAATCCTGGAAACACTTTTGGGGCCCTCCTTCAGAGCCTTCCACAGCAGCTCTCGGACAAATCAAAAGGAGAAAGGAAACTTTCTGATTTTTCGAACGAATTCGCTACCATTTTCTATAAATGAATAATTCCCCCCGCTTGTTAAGCCACAACACCAATTCTTTTAGCTAATGAAGTTTTTGTTTTTGACCTGCTACCGGTCGAAGAAAAACATTGGCGGAATTAAGTTGAATATCGTCCCTCTTCAAAGACAAGGAGACAGAATTAAATGAAGGTCTTAATATTAATATAACGAAGTAATAAATCAATTATTTGTATTTATAAGGAAAATATATCAAAATCTTCGAAAATGGGCAATGGGAAAAATATTGATTTTAATAGAAAACACCCATGTGAAGAATCGTAGAATAAATAATTTTAGGATTAACGAAAGAATATGTTATTGAGGATACTTTGAACTATATTTACACACAATTCGATTAGAAAATTTTAAAGAATTATAAAGTTATCTAAAAGCACAAAATATGCATATTTTTTGACAAAATTTTTTGATCAAGATGACCTAAACTAGTAATTTTTAAAATTTTCAATACCTTTACGCATAAAATTTATCTCTATGATTACAAACGTTTTGGTTAGTTCAAACGAAATTTAAAAGCCAGAATTTCATAACTCTTCGTCAAACCTTTCGACCTTCGATACGATTCAAGTGTAAATCTTCTTTGATGTACTCAGATTGGAATAATTTTGAAACGTAAAACTATTGAAATTTTTTATGGTTCTACTTTGAATAATTATTTATTGGGTATAATATCACATTTTTCTTAAACTCTTAGTTTTATATTTTTCAATCAAAAATGGAAAAATTTTAACTGAAATCTCACTACATCAATTAAAATAGAAAATAGTATTAATCAATAAATGGGAACTTCATCTAATGGATAAAATTTTAAATGTATTCTAAATAGTTAACAATTTCTTTCACTTTTCTACACAAATATGCTTTTAATGGTTAGATAGTCCATTTCTATCCAACTTCATTCATTCTTCATTGTCAAAATAAATGGGTATAAAAATAAAGTATACAGTTTCTAGTTTGAATTCATAATAAATTTGGCTACCATCCCAGAAACTCGAAAAATGGTTATGCACAAAGTCGGAAAGGTCACAAATTTATTCATGAAATGAATAATGATTTTCGTCGCGTAAACTCATCACTGTAAATTACATTGCATTGAATTGCATTTATACTAGAAAACCTGCAACAACTGTTTTGATATAATTGAATTTTTTCGAATATTCACCAAACCTTTTTCACAGTCGATGTACTTAAAATCGACAAGCTTTTTAGAACAGTTTTAATTAAGTTTTACATCCACTGTCCACTCCCATCCTTTTTACGGAAAAATGCATAAAATGAAATTGAGTTTAAAAAAAAACAATCTAAAAATAATTACCTCTGAAGACATCGGAAATACTTGAAAATGTTATTAATTATTGGATATTTCAATGAAAAAGTTATGCAATAAAATTAAAGGTTTTAAAGTTTTAGCCCTACATAATAATTCTTAAAAATTAAATAATCATACGTCCTAACTATTAATTCAGCAAGTACATTTTTATTTTCAAAGTTCTAGTTTTCTTCCTACTATGGCGGAATTACAGGCAGATGAAAATGAGGTAAGGATAAGACTGAATCGTAAAAACTAAGAAGTTTTAAGTGATACATAAAAAGGTTTTAACACCTTTTTGTAATATAATAAGTGAGTTTTAATGGTAAAATTACCACCTCGTTAGCAAGGTTTACGGCGTAATTTTATATGCAGAGACTTTTTAACCCTTGACGGCGAACCTAACGAATATCCCAGGAAATATTTGAAATGAAATAGTTTGGAACGTTTTTTTTTATAATAATGTAAATATAAAAAATAGTTAATTATATGCATAGTTTTGTCTAGGTTTATTGGAAATCATTCCCATAAACGTAAATAACATAAACATATTTTCGTAAATTGTTGGAATTTCTTTAAAACATTTTAAAGATATGAAAATTGTGTTGTTGTAATCAAATCAAACAATAAAACTAAGAAAATCCCCAGTTGTCGCTTTAGCGTGAGGAATAGTTGAATATTTGAATAAATTTAAAATTTAGAAGGGCAAGCATCTGCCACTAGAGAATACACCGGGCGTTGAACAGGGCAGGGCAACTGCTGCAAGAATTCCATTTATTTTGCTTCTATGTCCTGTCCCCGAGGATCGGGTGCTTCAGGGATGCAACAAAAATGAAATTTTCTAAGTAGCAATTAAAAAACTGCAAGCTTTACCTACAGCCGCTGTCCAACTTCCCTCAGGCTGGGGCCGGCAGGAATGCAATTTCTCAAAGCATTCCCGAGAATTTTTTTGCAATTTATAATAATTAGTTGGCGGGGGCGACCGCGTCTTTATTACGCCACAATTACTCGGAGGGGGTGATGGTCAAGTCAGGGTGGCCTGGAGGCCGACTGAATTGAATTAGAACTCATTTCCAAACAGCTTTATTCCCAGAAAGCACTTCTGTTGCTGCACGGTAGGCGGGGTTGCGATTCGCTTCTTATCAGGCTGCGGGGGTGGTGAATGGTACCGAATGGTTTCGATTATTCGGTTCCTGGAACGCCACAGAATGTGTGTGCTGATTGACACTTCATCTCGCATCGGTTCGGTGTGGGTATAGGGCGGCGGGCTAAAAGGGCTGAAAGGGCTCCGATAAAAATCGATATTAGATCAGCAAAACGAACGCTCACATATCGATAGAGCTCAACGGTTTTCCACGTATTTTTGCAGTGTGCAGCCAGATAAAAGGGTGAGCCTACGTTTCATTTTACGGGAGGGCCAGGCACGGGGGTCTATTCGAAAAGCCACCTGTTGCGAGTAAAATGAAATTGAATCCCTCCCTGGTGATGTATTTGGCATCAAAGATAATGCGGGCGGAGCGCCGGGGCAACGCATATTGGATTCTATTTTTGGAGCTGAACGACCTAACGAAACCCGGGACAGCTACCGTCCTTTTGCCCGCCAGCTTGGGTCCAGCCAGCCACTAAAACGGTGCACGGTCCATAGGGTGGCCATAAAAATTTCATGCTCTTTGTATGCAGGGCTCCGCAGTTCTTTGGGGCACCCTTAAAAAATGAGGGATAATTGTCGAAGGAGGACTGCTGAGAGCACTATCAGCCGGATCAATTGGAGCTAAGTGCGCCACTTAAAGAAGCTCACCAGCTGTCTATTTAAGACATTTAAAACTCCGACCACGAGTTACTCTTCAATTTTCTTTCCAAACTCTGTAACTACAAGACTTTTGCTTGAGGGTCATTACACGAAAAATCACCCAAGATTGTGAATCTACCCTCACAGATTTTTATAAAACTCTCCATGGATAATGGGGATTCCAAACCCTTTTATCATATTACAAATAATTAAAAATAGAACTCCAAAGCATAAGGTTTAAAGAAAATTATGCAGCAGATCAAAACAATATTTGCCCATATCACACATAAATCGAACTTTTTTTGATGACTGAAGTTAGACAAGATATTTTGAAATTGAATATAACGACCGAAAAATTAAAACTCAATACTTTTCTATATAAATTAATACAATCAACAATTATGTAACCGTTAAATTCGAATATGCTGTGAAACATTTCTAAATAAATAAAATAATTTAGTAAAAATGGTTCGAAGAATACATTGCAAGAAAGAAAATCTTTACGGGAAATTGCTAAAATTTTGGGCTGTTTAAAGAAAATGGTTGAAAATGCATTGAAACTGGAAAATCGTGGGGCAAAGAAAAAAGTACTGCCCAAACTGATCGACTGATCACTCACACCTCAAAAAAAGATCCATTCAAGTCTTCGAAAACAATTAAAATTGAATTAAATCTCGATACAAGTGAACAAACATTTCGTAGAAGACTGCAAGAGCACAATTTACATGGAAGAGCGAGCCAGTAAAGTTCATTAAGTATCTAAAAAGAATATTAAAAGCCGACTTAAGTTTGTTTCTGACCATATCAACTGGGATGGTCCTGAAGGGATCGTTTTTGTGGTATGGAATTGGACCAATTTAGACAGCAAACAAGTTTTTCGCAGATCCTAAATTGTTGGTTTTATCGGGGTTTTTTCAAACGCCCAACCTTAATCCGATTAAGAACTTATGGCAAAAAATAAAAAATGCTGTTGAAAATTATAAAATAAAAAATTAAGCACAATTATGGGATATTGTCCAGAAAGAATGAGCATCCATTTCCACCAATTTTTGTAATTTATTATATGATATATGTACATACTTGGAATATTTATTTCTTTTATGCATGTTATGTCAAATCTATTCGACAATGTTTCTACTTTATAGGCAATCGTTCTATTTTAATTATCACCACTGTATATAAGAAAAGTGAAGTAATACCACTTTCAAAACTAACAACCTAATTATAAAAAATATCTGCTACTACAGTGCCCGTATAATCAAAATTTAAAAATCCAAAATTCAATCAAAATCGATAAGTTTAAAACAATTTACCTAAAGTACGTCGTATAATGACCCTTTAAGGTTCCACAATCTTCAACAGTAAGCCTTAGTTTCACTATGTAAAGTAAAGATTTGTTATTTATGTATTAAATAAAAACTTTTTAACTATGGTACAATACTTCATTAGCGTTATTCGACTAGAACTATACTATAAAGTTAAAATATTTTAAGTTTGTTGGAAAGAAAAAGGTAATTTTGAATAGACGAAAAGAATTTTCCACACCAAAGCTCTAAATTCCGGAATTCAGGATATGTGATTCAAGAAGACGAATAATAAATATTTATTTACAACAGATAGTAAAAAGAGCCCTTAAAGTTAAGATGATGTACACCTAAAGCAATCAAGAGAAAATTAAATAACATGTTTACGTCTAAAAGTCATTTCAAGGGACACTTTTCGGCTTGATTTCGATTTCCCTAAAGAATACTCGGGTACGAACAAATGTCCAGAAAATGTTGATCTCTTATATCTATGGCGTCAGGATTTTCTGGTAAATAACTTTAGATTTTTATTACACAAACCATGGTAGTAAAGGTAGTCATGATTCTATTTTTCAATTTTAAATTCATATAAACTAATCAGTAAAATACACAAATCACGTAATGAGTAAACATATAACTTTATTGTTTTTTTTCGTCAAAAATCGATAATTAAACTCGAGTCACTCTATTGGCATACAATGTAAAAAATTGGGACTGGATTGCATGAAAAGTGGGATAAGGTATAAAATAATGGAAATAAAATCAATAAACCTAAAATGTTGAATAAAAGTGAGAAATGTTTTTCCACCATGACTCATGCTGAGGCAGAAAACAAAGTCCGGAAAATAACAAAAAAAAAAAAAAATCTTAAGCTGTCCCGCCATTAGGTTTACTGGCTGATTTCCAAGGATATCGAAAGGCAAGAGAGATAAAATTTTTCAGAAAAGATTTGATATTTTTACTTCGTTTCGTATAGCCGCAAAACAGAGAAACACACAATTTAAATTTTCTGCACTCGAAATTTGTCAGGGGGGTTTTTGAATTTACGTTTTATTTATTTCTTTTTCTGTACCCTCCCATCTCACAATAAAAAAACCTTGGGAAATATTCCAGGACCTGTTTGCCTCTTAGATTGTTCTTAGAATTTGAGAAACCCGTGACAACGAAATAATATGAAAATTAAATTAACCTTAAATCTCAAATGCTTTTTCATCGTTATATTTAACGTTTAAGAATATCCAAAGCCAAAAAATAAAGAGCCTATAAAATGCGAAAATCTTATGATGGCTAAATAACATCTCGAAAACGAAATATGTACAAATTAATTAGAAGCATTTAATTCAATTTAAGATACAGGAGTAAAAACTAACAAGGCTTTTCAAATCATCTATCCGTTTTTGATTTAAAACATGGGGCATATTATTTATTTGACTTTAATTTATTTGCTTCAGTAAAATAATATTCTAACTGACGAAATATTTGAACAAATTTACGAAACCGGGAAACGTAGACAAATGGACTTTTTAACAATATCCCTCTTAGCAAAATTATCTCACAAAAAGTAAAAGCTTTTAAGGACTTTTGTAAGATTCCCTAAAATTTCAAATGTATAAAGAGTGTACTGCCAAATTCAAGTCGATATAAAACCTCCATTATCATGATACCACGTCAAAAAGTTGAAAAAAAATTTCATTGTAAGGAAAACGCATTTAATACATCGCGTCTTCATAAAATCTTTTTGTGTAAGCTTGAAAAAGCAACATCTGCTCTCTTCATCCGATTGAATTTTGGCCTTTTTTTCGATTTTATTTTACTTCGAATTGAAATATGAGAATATGTATTTTATCAACTTTGAAATGATGGAGATATAAAAGGAGGGGCTTAAGTAAAATACAAATGGGAAAAAAGGGATAAATATTTGAAATGTAACAGCAAACGAGAAGGAATGATGAAAATTAATAGGTACGATTCGAGTGATGAATTATTTTAATGAATCCGAGAAACACAATGCTCTGGAATTTGGATTTTCTACCGATTTATCTTTCTCCCAATTTCATGTTGGATAACGTACGTAAAATCTCGAAATCTATGTGTAAGATGAGAATTCAATTTGAACTTAAAATTTCACCTTAATGGTATTTATTTTTTCTCTATAAAAATCTTTTGAAAACTTTAAAATATAAAGAGATTTTACCCCCTTAGGAAATTCTTTTTATTGTTATTTATTATCCTCCATAAAATTGATTGTATACCTATAATTTCCGCTTTAACAACTAAAGAACTATTATTTGAGTGGTAAGAAAAGTACTACGTTTGTTGTTTTTCTGTCCCTCTTTTAGTATAAAGTTTAGCGACATGAACTTGTATAACATAAGCTAAATAAACGAATATAATTGAATTGAAAAAAGAGATTTTTTTTTTATAATAACTATACTAAATGAATGTCTAGAAAATTATGGGTTCGAAATTGTATGTAAAATTTGAGTAACTGCCTCATGTTTCAATTTTTAACTTATACCTACGAAATAGCCAAAATAAAGAGTTTTTTTTGGTTTTTTTAACTTATACCTTTATATTGCGATTTTTAACAGAAGAACTACTTTTGTCTGTGGAAAAACAAACCAGTAAAATTTGCAAGAAAACAAGAATTGATATTGCTCTCATTTAAATGTAGCCATTTATCAAAATTTCTAGTCAAAAGTTATAGTTACTGAACATTTTCGAGGTGCTAAAATACTACTTAAATATTGTTAAACATATTTTTAAAAAAATATATGGGTATAAAAAAAAATGTTTTCACAGAAAGGTAAAGACGATCTAAATTGGATGTAGAATTCCTCTAACCCTTAAAGGGTATCATGGATGAAATTTCATCCCGGGCAAGTTGCTCTTTTCAAATTTTGAGAAAACCTAATGTTTTTTAACAGTGATTAATACATAAATAAGGTCGGTATCATAAAATATAGCATTTAATAATCCTATTAATATATTTAATTGCATTTAATGGTTATTATTACACCTACTTAAAAGTTATATTAACATAAACTGGGGATACCCATGAAGGGTATCAACGTAATATATTTCGATGATTTAAGGGTTAATAACGACTTATTTGTAGATTTTTAAGCCAACACTCCATTTTTATCGTTTTTCATTTATTTTACTTACATTTTCTGTTAGGAGAGGCAAGTAAACGTTTATTCCGTGTCAACTGCTGGCATTATATTGGATGCAACTAATTTTCATAATCCACATTCCCGTCGGTGTTGGATTGAAGAGACCATTTGTAAAAAATCCATTTTAACAATTTTCACTTTAATTCAAAAAAAAAACCTTCACCCCGTTCACTACACTTTCATTCTGCATTAAGATATTTTTAACCCTTTTTCTTGATCTTATGCCTTTTTATTTTTATGTAATCACAAATCACTGAAATTGCTGGACGCACAGAAACCAAAATAAAAAAAAAATATATATATACAAATACCCAGGAAATTACCCTATATTTTTAAGGTGAAACCTTAAATGAAAACACATTTTATTTTCGACGTGTGCATCGGCCAATATAGAGGACATTCGATTTTCCGAAAAATGATAAGATAAATTTCTTATAAAATACCAGAAAAAAACTTTCCGTATGGTATCGAAAGTAAAAAGATTTGGTGAGGTGCAGCCCGATGATTTGGACCGACTGTGGTAAGCCTGAAGAAATCAAATTTCCTTTTAACAGACCATTGAACCGAAAATGTTTATGCTAAAGAATTTGAATGGAATCGTGTAGTCGCAGAGAATGGAAATATTGATAAACCTAACGAAATTCTTGAGAATAAATTGCGCCGCCCCCCTTAAATATAAGACAAATATGCCCCCGCACATCACCACCTGTTGCATCTTAAAAGAATCTGTGAGCTCTGCACTAATGAATTCAAATATTCCAGCAGTGTTCACACGCGAAGATTATCTACTGAAGAGAAAAGATCACGATTCCTTCTATTCCTTAAGGTACCTAATTTCACATCATAAATAAATTCGTGGATTTTAACAACTTCGTTTTATAGGGCTTATACTTTGCATATACCGTCTATATAGTCGAGAGTATTTTAATACCTTACAAACTGAGAAAATCACTTTAAAGTTTGCGAACTAAAACTTTACCGTACCACCGTTTTAATCCAAGAAATTATCGTTAAAACCACAAGTTTAAATACAAAATGGAAATTTAAAAAGCAAAATAATTAATAATTCCTCGCGTATGGTTTTAAATTTTGAAACAGCAAAACTACGGATCGTTAATACCTCGAAAAACGGTCGGCCAAAGGTGCGTAACCGACGCTAGTACAAGACTGACCCGCTCGCCGCACAATACATATTAAGAGCATATTTTTTGTTTGTTACATTCCGATCGGAGATAACTATATTTCTATTCTAGGCGAGTTAGTAAAGCCCATATGTAGCAAGTTCTTGAGCGGCGAGAGCTTCCCGCCAGTACCTTTCCCTGAAGGTTTTTTAATAGGGCGAATTCGCCGCAACAACAATCCTGGAACGCGGCGAAAGCTTTCTGGTATATATTAAAAATTTTGAACGTGAGACGGACAAAATAAGACCTAGGTGTAGATTTTCTTTATCAGTCCATCAAATTGAAGGGCTGGCGAAAAACCGTCGAGGCGTACCGAAAATCATGGAAATAAGTATTGGCCCTACTCTGCCTACTTGAGGTGCTTCTCATTCGCGAGAAAGCCACTTTAACGAAAAGAAAAAAACCTTTTCGTATATCTCCCGTAAAGTAGGTGAGTTTTTTGTTTTTTTTTTTCTTTTTTTATTAGAAATGGTAGGTGTAAGTCACCCATCCTCCCCCGCAAATGATGGGCACCCTCCTCGCAATTGAAAAGGGAAAATTAGGAACAGCAGGGCCAAGTTCGTGATTGTTTTTGAAATTGTGCGTGCTCCGTCGATGTATTTCCTATTACTTTCCTCGGTTAGGTGATTTCAGTTCTTCCGCCCCCGATAGGAGAGAAGGACAAAAAAAAACAAAGCAAAAAAGCAAAAAAAAAAAATAAATAAATAACGGAGCCAATTAATGTTGGCCGAAATTCTAAGCACGAACTCCATTCGACCACATGGTGACAGGAGTCCACAGAGCCCCTGTGAATTATTAATTCGAATTTGCGGTTAAATGAATAGAGTCCCGAGACCAGGAGCACCGATCGTTCGAAGAGCCTCATTTTCATAGGGCTATCAATCAATAGTTCGACCACAGGCTGCTTTGTTTATCGTCCTTAAACCACCCCCACCTCCAAGTTATTCGTCTTTTCACTGCCACATGTGTACTTTGAAAAAAAAAGAAAAACTTAGTAAATTCGACTAAGCAAACACTTTTCCCTCGAGTTGAAGCAAATAATTGATTATATCGGTGGGCAGGAAAATGTGTTGGAAATGTTGAATCTGAAGAGCACTATAGTAAACCCCAGACTTTATCGTAAATGTTCAAAGAGAGTGCGGGGAAGTGTCCTGCTACAATGAAAACCGACTAAGGATGATGTGACCACAAATGCGTAATTGGTAGGTACGACGAGGATAGGGTGGTTCGAAAGATGAAATTATTTTCTAATCTGTAGGGATTCCACGAAGTAATTCACTTTTTGCGGCCGCAATATTAATATACCTCTTCAAAGGGAGAGTGACATTAATTCTAAAGCTATCAGGAGGGACAACCACAAGACGTCCGACTACAACAGTTTGCCGTTTAATAAAAAAAAAGGTATCAGGTGACTCTCTGTCGAGGGGTCAGTATTTAATTTTAAAAATGTATGTATAGTACTTCGTGATATTATAAAAGTTTGGTACTCTATAGAAAATTTGAATAAATTACCCATTTATCCTAATTTGAGTATTTGATATATTCACACATATAATTTTATAGAATTCCCTCCGTTTATACTTCACACAGGATTTACAAACCAAAAATGGTATCCGTGGTAGAGATATCAAGTCAAAGCCACGCTGATGAAACCAACTGGTGGCCCAGGTTGAAACGCTAACTAACATATCGTGTGCCTCGATAGACGACCAAAATTCTGCACAAAAATGGAAAACCGTATGTATGTAGCTTCACATCATGGGGATCTTATCTTACTTAGTTTAAGATTCAAAGAAATTGATATATAACTATTCTGATGATTTTCATTGATGATTATTCATCGGGCAAATCTCAAGTTATATATTTTCAAAAGAATCAAAATAAAGCTACGTAAAATTAATTAAAATTATTATAGCTACTTTGATTTTCCGAATTTGGCTTATATGTTCTACAAAAAAATTTATTTTAAATTTTACAGTAAACTTTAAATATTACTAAAAGTTTATTTTTATGTTTAAAAAAATTACATACCTCTTTACAAACTACCCAAAGTCCTCAGTTAGATAATAAACGAATTCAATTTAGTGTAACTACACTGAGTAAATATGCGTCCAAAAGGGTTTCCTGTAATACGCTTTCTGCCCATTTATGCACTTATTAGTTTATCGGAATTTTTTGTTATATAGTTTTCGATTTCCTTTTACTTTAAAAAATATATAGACAACATATCGCGCTTAGCGCAAGTGAATTGTATCTAATAAAAGTTCAATATTTGCAAACCTTTCATGCATCCAATCAAAATTCGTGCTAAACGTGGAGTGAAGAGGATTATAGCTTTTATGTTTGAGTAGTGCAATATTTTCGTTTGCACCTAAAAATAATGAACTTCGTATATTCACGTATTTAATCTAATCCAAAGAATTAAGTTATATAAATTTTGTTTATATTTTTAGTTTTTTTTTTAAATTCGAATTACTTCCTTCATTTATGAATGATCTTATTTTTAATATTGAGTTCTTTTAAAGAATGAAAAAGAACCTAAATTTAACTTGCCTTATTCAAAAACTAATTTTTTATTATAAATTTTAAGAGTGGTTTCAATTAAAATATTCATAGAAATAAATGATGATTTTGATAGATACGTAAGATCAATAAGTAAAAGTGAAACTTACAGAGAGTGTTCTTTAAAAAATATTAAATTAGGGATAAGAATTTTTTAAAAACAAAAAGCAATGTATACTGCTAATCATAACCTTTTAGTTCTTAAAAAATTAGGAAGAATTGCAAAAATTCAATTTTTTGCATACATCTGTATGTTTATTTTCACGAAAAATTCAGTGAAAAAGTAAAGTAAAAGCCATTTTTTATAGAACGAAAAATAGTAAAAATACGCTGCATAAACTCATTACATTTATTAATGTACTTTTCGATAAAAAGTTATCATAAATAACAAATAATGCATCCTACCGCATTCTAGAATATGAGCACTTAACATACAGAGTAAAAACATTTAAACAAACATTTAGACTTTATAGTTCATCTGTTGTTTATACAACAGATAGGTATCACGCAAATTGGTCAACTATTTCAAAAGTTACGCAACGAAACGCTAACAAAAGTTAAATGCATTTAAAAAAGGAAGTACAGTAGATTTAATATTAAACAACTTAACCTTATCTGATATTAAAAAAATTAAAGTTAAAAAAAAACTAAAGCCTGAAAAACTATAGAGGTCTGAAATCATATCCTGAAATACTTAGTGTTCTGAAAAATTATTTAATTTGCCGTCTAAACAGACAATTTACTAAATTCAAATCGGCACATCAGCGTATCTATGTTCAGAGCATATGTGACATCATGTAGCTTAAAACATTTTCTGGTTCAAGACGAATCCAACAACATCTCATTTCTTAGAATCGGTTCAGTTGTTTAGACTGAATGAGGTAACAAACTATCTTACATTTAATGTCTAAAATAACTTTAAAGTAGATATGTCACACCCTAAGATTTTGTTATACATATGTTTAAAATCAGCAACGTCATCTTTGCCAATCTTTTAATAAAATGTTCAAATTATAGTATACTCGTATAACTCAAATTATCTATCTAATTCGGTCTCGCTTAAGCATATTTATCGGTACTGAAATATTCACTGAATCGATAATCGGGATTATCTCGTCTACATGTTTGCTACAATAATTAGAACAAAATAACGACAACTGGTGGAATTGGTCATTATCATATCCTTACAATAAATAGGTATTTTCGATATGCTGTAACAATTGCACGAATGTTACTTTTATAGGAAATAACCGAATACACACCCTTTATATTTACATATTGTAGTATTCCGTGCCCAATTAGTACATTCTTAATTCGCTAACTGAATAATTTAATGAAATACTCTTCTGCGAAAGACTATCCAGAGGTTAATGAAGAGCATTGAGAAATATGAGTGCGTGGTAGGTATAAATCAACAAACAACTGAATTAATTGAAAGCGGTAGAATGAGGAGAGGGGGACGGAAATCAGGCGACAAATTAAACTGCCACAGGTAATACCAGGCGATGGGTGTCTCACGCGGAAAAGGTGAAGCGCACAATTTATCGCCCGATAGCAAATATTCACTTCACAGAGAGAGCCGTCAGGTAAACACCGCTAAATGAAGGCATCACAGGATCAAAATAACTCTGATTTAGGTGGTTGCGTGAAGGAAATTGTACGTCAACAGGTGAATTATCTCCGCAGGGCACTGGCAACAACAATTGGCCCCAAAGAAGGGCCGCCCGCAATAAATCAGGACCCGACCCGCCACGTCTGCCGACGTCCCAAAGCATACGAAACGTTATTGCCGAAACAACTTTTATAGACGTTAAGTAGCCCATTAAGTAAAGTTTCCCTTGGGCGGTCACGCCAAAATAAGACCAAACGTCTATCTGTCCCCTCCGAACGCAATCCGCACCTGACCCCACCCTGGAATGGGTTAATTTCGCGATTTCATGTGCTAACGCAGTTAGACGAATCGTGCAGAAATTAAGCGCTCGATAAATATTGAGCCGGGCTTCTTTGGGACCGCCTGATATCTAGAGTCCAGCTCCAATTTCATTGAGGCAACTGATTAATTCTATTATATATATTTTTTTTTACCATCCAGTGCATTAGAGGTCTTATCGGGCGGTTATCGAAAAGCGGCGTCTCAGTCATTAGTCGCAGCTTTGTACTGGGAAGCGGGGCATAATTACTTTGCCCATGACTTGAGCATAAATCAACAGAAATATTTATGTCTTCTGGTAGGCACCCGTTACCCACGGTGCCTTTTTTTTTATTTTGAGAGGATGAGGTATCATAATCAGATTATGTGAGGACGCGCTAAGGCCCGCACAGCAAATAAAACAAACCAATCCATTTCGGGGGCGACAACGGCGACGTTGCGATTTTTCTATCGATAAAAATTATTTGCGCTAATGACTTCAGCATTATCCAGGCGCAGGCAAGCAGGAAAGGTGGAAAAAAATATTCGTCTGTCTCGGCTTCTTGGTCGCGAAGACGACAAGCGATGGAGAAATACGCCCACCTCGCTCAGGTGAAATCGATTGGAATGATTTGCAGCTATGAGCGCCCCTTTTCGAAAAAAAATTTCACTTTTGGTAATTTTAATATAATCGCGACGCCTGACTTCAGTTGAGAAGCACGAAATCTTGAGATTTCTTTTTTTTTACCTTTTAGACAGGGCGTCTAATTATATTAACACATCAAAGAATATCAAATAATGTCTCAGGTATCCTCTTCTTTTAAAAGTTACGCAATAAACTTTAGAACGTAAAAATCTTTCCATTCCTCTCGTTTAAAAAGTATCCTTTTATAAAACTCGCTCGATACAAGATGAAGAAATTTAGACGACTTTACCTAAGTACTTCAAACTCTTTTATTCATATCGATTTCGAGATTGTTAAGCAAAATTCAAAGGAGACCAACTTCGTTGTCCCCATTTCGGTCATTGGACCTTTCTTTAAGCTTACATCGGACATGGATTTGTTCGTTAATTTATTTCAAAGATTTCAAATTTTATACTCAGGTTCGGGATTTTTTGAAGGGTCCAATTTTAAAAGGTTTTTCCAATAATTGTTTCCTACCTTAATATTTTTAATATTTTATTACATATATAAAATACCAATGTCCCAGAACCCAAACAATAAATTGATTCACGATGAAAATTAAACGTGCAAAAATTGAAAATTTCATTTTGATTCAATCTGAATATGCAATGAGTTTGCGTTAAATTGAATTCAGTACATCTTAAAAGGAATATTTAGCAGTTTAGACAAAATTTTACATAAATTTTTAAAGACAAGCAGACAACGGCCACAACATGGAGCAGTTAGTTTTAAAGTTTGCACATAAATTTAAAACGTACAACGATTTTACTTTTGAAACTTAGACTTGAATTGAATTATTTGTTATTTATTATTTAACATTTCTTATATAAATGAAGACATCGGTAAAGACAACATACCTATTTCACGATAAAAATTTTAAAGGGGCATCATTATTACAATTTATAATAAAAACGTTTTATTCTGGTACCGAATTTAGTTACTATTACCTTACCAACAAGATAGAATCGCACTTCATTTAAAAATATCACAAAAATGATAGGTTTTTGCATAATATCAACATTATTTGCTTAATAAAGAGATCCTATGAAGTGTTAATATTTAAAATACTAAAAAATGAATTAAACGTTTGATATTTACCCAGATAAACTGAATCGTGCAGAATAACATTAAAAACAAAATTTAAAATTGTTTTAAAAGAAAATTAATAACTTCATCCCGGGTGTCCTAAAGGGCATATAATTTACAAAAAAAAAACAATTCGCGAGCGTTCAGTGGCAATTATTGAAATTTAAAGTAAACAACCAGTTGCTTTAATGTGCACACGTGCATACGGTGAATGCCATTAAATTTGTTTACAATCCGGAGGCTGATGCCCACCCGATGCTATTAATCTGCTTATTACTTGCTCGTCCTCGGATGAACGCCATCATCCCGAACTGATGCGCCAGAACGGAGATAATAATTGCGTTGCTACGGCTTAATGCGACTTATTATTATCCGGTGCATTTAATTAATTCATTCCGCCGGACGTACAAGCCTACGAGCTTTGCTGTACCACAGTTACCGGTGGTGCACCATCAATTCTGGACCACTATCCGAACTGAGTGCATATTAGCCATATTGTCGCCACAAAGGACGAATCAATGAATTTCAGTTTAATTAATTTCCCCTAAAAAGGCTCTTTAATTTGATCGGTTGGCTTAGTGATGCGCTTGAAAGCCACCTCAAGCATGAACAAAAAATCCAACTTCAATCATCAGCCTATAACATTAGGAAAAAATTATATTCCTCAAACTCAATTTGATCCTTTTGAGTTAAGTTTTTATCGACTATATGACTTTAAATGAAGGACATCCATTTTCGTACAAAATTAAAAATTAATTCATTTACGCACTGGCATGCGTTCACATTTATATCGTTTTTTTTCGAAACTCTTTAATACATAAAGTAAATTTGATACTTGATAGCAAAAGTTAGGAATGTATACAAATCCTTTTGATTAAGAAATATAAACATAAGCAAATTCTTTGTTTATAAATAATTATTATATTTCTACCCTTAGGTTAGGTTAGGTTAGGTTGCTGTGGCTGCCTAGAAAGGCACACTGAAGCCAATTTTGCCCCATTGTGTTACCAAGTAGCGTAAGAGAGCATGGTTATTCGTGGGATTCGAACCCACAGCCTCTGGGACGGTAGGATAGCGTACTAACAACTGAAATACATAAGATAATTACCTGGCGTCACGAGAGACTATGATGATACAAAATAAAGTAAACAAAATCGAGGTATAATTACGCATATAGAAAATATCCTCTGCTTAAAGTCTAAAAATACTCATTTTTACTTTATTTACCTTTATGCCATGTCACATTTATCAATAAAAGTATATGAATTCTAATACCGCTTTTTAAATAGCATTCAATCTTATATACCAATAAATAGGCAAAATAGATAGGTTACTAAATTTAACTCACCAAATAATAGCAATGAATCTTTTCATTTAAAACCCGATTTGATTCAAATTTGATGTTGAACGACTTCGGAGTGGTGAAGCACTAAAAATTGATACAAAAACTATTTTCAGTCAATATTCAATACTCAACTAAAAATCTTACTTTAGCGTACCTATTGCATGCGTTAAGCCCAGGTCGGAAATTTAATTTATTTAAAATTAACACCACACCTATATGAGGCCTAAAAATTTTATAAAACAAGATAAACTGGATACTAACAATACGTCTATATTATTATATATTACTACATCGCATCCTACAGTATATTACTTATTAATATCTGTTAAAAAGTTGTTTATATAAGTGCGTTACTAAATTTTAAATTTTGGTGAATTATAATAAAAAATTTAGTCAAATTACACTATTCTGGATTATTAATGATTTTTTCTTTCATTGAATGGAATGAATAAGTTTTCAAAATGGTCAAAATATGATCATTTTCAGATTTCAAAATTATGTTTCACGAAAACATGATGTGAAGGAATATTCTCATTTTCGGGTTCATTACCTACATAATAAATTTTATAAAACTAGCCTATTTAAGGCAAACATTTAAACCAGTGTTGTCCTTATGAAATTTGTTAATGAGTCATTGGAGAAAGGGAACAAATGTTGTTCAGGACCCTTCAAAAAGTCGATTGGCATATAGTGATATATACATATATATCTGAAAATATGTTGGTTTATCAAAAATTTTAGAATTTGTTATTCTTTGCAATATTTTTTACTCGGAATCCGAAAATAGAATGTTTTAATTTTAGACTGGAATGAACTCAATGGTCTCTAATTGCCATGATATACCTATATTACTTTTTCTTGCTAGGGACTGTTCTATTAAATTAATTGATGGATTTATGAAAATGCTGTAGAATTAAAAAATTAAAAAATAAAAAAATACGAAAAATATAAAGTTCTAAGATATTTCATTGTAAAATTGGAATTCCATCAGTGGGGTTGACGATACCAATAAACTGGTCGTCCATTAGCCTGCATCCCTCAAACTTTAGAAGTCTTAGATGCGAAATTATTAAGATGAAAATTCTCTTGTTTGCCAACACTTAGGGTCTTTCTATAAAATGAATGCAAACAAGTACCTACGAGGAGTAGTGGTGTAATGTTGGGTTGGCTGTCCTCTTCGACAACTCCTGAAAACGATAAATTTCTTCAGCGAGGAGGAAACGGAGATTGCTTTCGTCGTTTCCCATCGGTATAGATGTTTCTGTACACCTCCAGAAAGTATATTCAGCAAAGACTGGATAAATATTTGATTTTTATCCTTGAGGTGAAACGGAAATAGTTTTAAAAGTCGATGCTTTTCCCAGAAGTGTATTTCTTCGATAATACTTAAGTCCCTCCATGTCGTTGCCTTGGAAAAAAATCACAAAAAAGAAAAAAATCAAAACGTGTTACTTAATCGCGCGTGTGTTCACAATTTTTGTTCCCTTATTAGCAAGCAATTACAACCTTTTAAAAATATAAAAATTTTCTTCTCCGAAATACCGCAGCGAAAACTTTGTTACTTAGTTATTTTTTTCTTGCTTTTTCTAAGTATGTAAATGGCACCCCTCTTCCAACCGAAATTTATGCAAAGCCCATGTCAGGCGAACTGATTTAAATGGTAACGTTCTCCCCTTGTCTAAAATCTCATTACTTAGACTTTAGCAATTTTAAGACTTAGGATAATTATTTCACAAAAGCTGAGCAACTCATTAAAACAGCTTTTTTTCATCCAGGCTATTTCATAATTTACGTAATCTTAATTCCTCAAGTAAAACACTGTGTGTATAAAGTTGGCCGTCTACAAAAATTGACAATGAGCCCATTCAATATCTATAGGTATATTTTTTAAATTTTTATACATGTATGAATTAATTGAATAAATTGCTAGGTAGGTAATAAACCTAAATTTCAAAAGAAATTCTTGTCTGTTTGATCTTTTAACTTTATTCACTATAAATTTATTTTATAATATATACTTGCTCATAAAATTTATTATTCTACTGAGGGCAGGTTATAATGAGGAAAAGGTTATAAATGTCATTTACGATGCGTATAGAAAAGATAATAGGATAGCAGCCCGCATAGAGGAAGTTTTTAAAATCTTTGGTACTAAGATAAAGAAATTTTATAGTACCTATCTCGTAAACTATGATGAATCGCTTTTCTAAAAAGAATGAAAGCAGTTATAATTATGGATATTGTTTACGTAGTAAAAGGTTTATTTACTTCTACTGAATAAAAACTATAGAAGGTGTTTTACCATCTACGTAGCATCATTCCATAATATCTTTTAAGAGTATCATTACAATAAAGTATTGCCCAAAGGTTAGTAAAAAACTTCATTTCAATGTTTTAATCATTGCATTGTACAATACCATATGATTTTAAATTAAGTTTCATATGTAAAAATTATTCAAACTAAAAGTTCGTTAAGTTTTTAAAAATTGTAATAAGCCTTTTGGTTCCCAATTCAATTCAATTGTTCTTTAATGTTTTACGGATTATATTTTATAGTATTGATTAATGCTCAAGTTTAATCTTTCCTTAACATTTTAAAATATAGTTTTATAAATTCTTTAAAGACATCAGCCCGAAACTTACAGCACTACAAATTATTTATCTTAAGTACACAAGTACCGAAAATTTTTGATATTCTGTATCATGACTTGTACATACTTTTGACGAAAAGTCGAAAACAATTTTTGGTATCCTTACGACATCAGTTTAAAAGTTTCTTTTAATTATTTAACACCGCAGGACAGTCCTCATGACACTAAACTTTGAGTATTAATTTTAAACAAAATGTAAAGTTTAAAATGTATCCGAACTAGCGAACTAAATAATTTCTGTTAATTTTATTTCGGTTCTAAAACGTTATTTACTTCACAGTCCATTTCATGAGTTTTCATGAGAAAGTTTTAATTAATTTCATCTCCTCAACGTGTTTAATTAAGAGCTCTAGCAATTTTTGACCACAACTAAAGAGCACTCTCGAAAATTACAAATCATTCATTTCCGTCCTGCTTACAAGCTCTGGTAGCTCTTCTTTAATACAAGTTTTGAATAAAAACCTTTCAAGCAATTAATTAAAATACAAGTTTATAATTAAACGGTTGTGCTAATTTATATATGGTACATACGATATGTATATCGTTGTATGCTATTTTTCTTAAAACAACTCTATTCTTGAATGCGAACGCTTCAAGCTTTATCGAATGGATTTGAACTTCAACCGAATCAAAAATAGAATTGATTAAATTACAAAACCAGTATTTAACTTTATGAATTTACTGTAATTTATTTAAAATATTTGATTATTTTAATTAAGAGTAATTTGTAGTTTTGTCAACTGATTAAAAATTATACTACAATATAAGTGTAAGCATCTTTAAATAGAAAAAGCTATTTACTGTAAGGTTATCTCTTAAATTTTAAACAAGAAACCATCCCCTTTCAGTCATGTGTATAATTACAAAATCCTTAAAATTTTTCAACTTGGATTATATATTTTCCCTCCTATTCTTATAGGTTTTAAAGAAAAGTTTTCGTTATCACCAATCTGTTGATATAATTAACTATCCCGAACAGAGGATTACTTACTTCCTGTGCTTTTCTATCGCTCATCCTTTCACCTTCTTAGAAAATAGAAGCCAAAAGACAGTAAAGCCTTCTACAGAGATTCATTACGAGCTCAAAAGGTCGAATAAGATACCTTATTTACTGACTTGAGTTGAGAGGGTGGCAAGCGTGAAACCCCATCAAGGCAGAGTTCTAAGTTTATGGTATATCTCATCACAAAGTCCTTCCTTCGTCCGAGTAAAATCATTTAATTAATCTGGCAATGGCAGGGTACGTACACATGCTTTGCTTTGAGATGAGTTGTCGTTCGCAGAGTACCTTTGTGTAGTCGCTGACACTGCATCTGAACCGAGCGCGACTATTCAGCCTTTTATCTAAATTCCCTGCTCTGCTCTGTCACAGGACTCACCATGTTCGTCCTCCAGGTTGTTCGCTTTGTTTGTCTAAAATGTCAGCCCTATCTTATTTTTGTTAAAGTTTCAGGCCAAAGCTACAATTCCTGCAAATTTGTAACTGATCGTTTACTAAATATAGGAGATAAGTAACCTTTAAAAATGTTAGACACTGGGATAATATTAAAATGGAAAAAAAAACCGTCTCAAAGGTATTCGAAGGAAACAAGAATTTATACTCATCAGTCAGAGAAGCTCTTTTCGGTTTTGAAAGAGTCGAGAGCTAATCAATTTAGCATTGCTAAAATTAACTTCTATTTTGTTTCCCCGAATAGCTGCTTCGAGTTCTTAGAATGCTTTTTAGCATTCCCTAGGAATACCAAGGAAAAATATCCCCATGGATTTTCACTATACAACTTCAACCGAAGATTCCAGGAAAATGTTCCTTTTCCTTTAGGAAGTAGGTATTTAATATGTGTTTAAAAATATTGTGCTTTACTGAATCAATCCACTCTTCTTATTGCCACATTTAACATAACATTTTTTGTTCATATTTATATAACTTAAGATAATTATTCCAATTTCAAAAAATACTCAGGATCCATTCCATTAATAAGTTACTAATGAGATAACATAAATAGCTATAAAATTAACCTAAATCACCACTGAAAAGTGTTTAAATCGCGTAAATACAAAAAAGATTCAAACAAAATGAGAGTAAAACTGCATAGTATTAAAGTAAATTATAGAAAAAGCTGTTAAGTGGTGTTCATTTAATTTCAACTAATAACATCCTATTAAGATTTTAGGACCATTGATTGTAAAGTATAAAGTATGTAAATTAATAAATTCTTTCTCAAAAAATCTCATTCTAAAATTTTGTATACCATACATGAATATGTGGAAATTACGCGAAAAAGCAGAGGCTTTTGACCAGAAGAAAGGGCTCGGAGCTGTAACCTTCAAATTGGCCCTTACCGGGTATATATTTTATTTCTACTCTTGACTTAGTTTCCAATATATTAAAGAAGTCTGCAAATTAAAAATGTAATTTATCTGTTTTTAAAATGTTTATTTATTCTTTCTCTAAAAAATTAAAACTTCTTTTTCATATTATGGATATTTTCGCATTATGCTTTGCCAAAAAGGACAGTCATTAAGTTATTAGCCAAGCCTGTATTTACACATATGGAACATGAGCAGTTTTCCAGGGCAGTAAATTCTAAGGGGGGTGGCGAATTTCAATTAGAATTAAACATTTAAAAATCAAAAAGAAATAATAAACGTTTTTAAGTTCTAAATGGATCCAATGATGATCCCCCCGAGTTAAGAAATAGTAATAGTCTAGTGGTTATTCTCAAATAATACGCGCACATATGTAGATCTTCACATTTATCAGGCAAGTAAATTTAGAATTGATTATGAGGGTACATTTTAATCACACTTTAATCGTATTTTCTTTTATTACCATTTTATATGAAAATACTTTGAATTTAAGAAAAAGTCGGTAATAAAAGCGTTTCGGTAGGCAATGTTTATTAAAGTTATAAAAACCAATTTTTTAATATTATCATTGAGATTATGCTGTTTAAGTGAATGAAATAATTTACAAGTATAACAGATAAAGTAAGGTATGCATAATAAAGTTTTAATTTATTTTTTCTACTGCCCAGGAACAGCACGTACCATAAATCCGATTGTGTTTGCAGCAGAGTCTCCCTACTGAAATGTATTACATATATATTAATAAATAAACGTCCGAAAAAGTACAAAAGATGAAAACCAGAATAACAAAGAAAAACAAATTGTAAAGATAAAAGAGGCTCATCGCGTATTTACAAACTTTATTAGAAGTTACATGTTGTAAAACACTACCATAAAAGAACGCTAGTTGAATAGATAATGAAAATTTAGTCATGATGTTTCATATACCATATTTCTACTTTATTATGGAGCCCACAAATAGACAATAAAGCGAGACCTAAATATAAAATTTGATTTATAAAACTTTGTCCGCAATTAAAAGGTGCTTGGGCAACGAATTATGTTTGCATTGCAACAAGTGCCCGAAGACGTGACACTTTTCTTCGATGCTCCAATGAAAACTTGTTGAATTTGATTCTCGTGTACTCGAAAACTTCCTCGACCCATCGGTTCCCAAGTTTGCGCCTGCTTAGTTTGTATATTGCTAAAGCTCGTCGCGAATTCGCCGCAACTTGACTGGAAGAAAAGTCGAACGTTAAGGGAATCTGAATTTATTTAAAATCAGGCATCTGCCGGTTTCAGAGTTTCAGTTGCGATTGGAGCCCAATTGATAAAGGGTTGCTTTTCGCAGTATTCCAAAATCCGGAGTTTTCCGGTCTTGATTTATATTTGGATATTTTTTGTTTTTTCTTTAGGGCTTTTGCCTTTCTGATTTGGGGCCTAAACGGTTTAGAGGTGTTGGAGCTGGTGTTGAATGCTCCCCTTTCTTTTAAGCTGATAAGTTTATTGCCGAAAAGAAATTAGTTTTTAGCCACTCTGATTGCCACTCGAAAGGAAAGGTCTTGATCATTCGTTTCGTTTGGTTCATTAGAAAAGAAAAGTTGTTTTCCTCCGAATTATCTTTTTTTCCTTTATCGTGGGACTATGATAAAATTTCTCCCTCTGTTATTCGACATATTTTCGAGAAAAATAACACGAGAAGGGTAAAAAGGACGAATGATGGAATTAAAAAGAAATTAAAAACTCCAAAAGCTTCTTAATCACGCCATATCCATTGCGAGTGCTCTTCAAACCAATAGCCGTTTTTGAGTTTGAGATTTAATTGGGATCCTCATTCTTATTGGATTAGATTTGTATGAAAAAGCCCCTTCTCAATTCAAAGTTATTTGCAAATATTTGCCGATGATGATGCCCGGGCTCGAGCTGCTCTCGAACTGATTGATTGATTATTTTCGAAAAGACTATTTTCTAAATAAATCTTTTCTATGGTTAAGCAAGTATGGGCACAGACAAATTTATATTCCTCGTAGTAATGAAATGTTCTACTTATTTACATTAAATTATTTCATTTGAAGCTTTATGCCCTTTGGAACTCCTTTCGAATCTTTCAAATTTATTTCTATAAAATAACGTCAATTGAACGTTAGGTTCAAAATTAAGGGATTATCAAAATCTAAATTTTATTCTTTCAAAAATAAAAAAAGTACTAACATCATATAAATATAAAACAATATGTTTGTGTAATTCTTTTTAAATTTTTAAATCATGTCAAAAACTCAATTACTTATTCCAGTGCATGTTTCGTCTCAGGTAACCGATGAATTTTGGCAATTTTAATGACATTTTTTATCTAAGCAACCATCATTTATAAATGATTATTTTATATTTTTTATGTAAATAGTTTGATGTAAAAAAATTTTTGAAAAATGGCCAATGATAATGAAAAATATGTACAAGGAAATAACGAAAATCACCGAAAACAAGTACCACAAGTAGGAACTGAATTTTTCCAGAATCGAAAACTTGAAAGTTGTGAGCACCATCTATAAAATAGCGCGAATATCAATTCCAGGACTAAATTCTTTCCTATTTCTCTCCAGATCATTCTACCCTGAATATGATATTCACTATCATGTCAATTGTGATAGTTGTGATAACATTTCCATTCTCCTTGTTCGTTTGTATTAGAGTTGTTTCCGAGTACCAAAGAGCTGTAATATTCCGCTTGGGAGTCCTAAGGTTAGTTTAAATGAATCATGGTCAATTCGTCCGTGACATGGAAATGATGAGCTGGTTACATATGTGTCATATGCCAACACACTACGAAATCAGAAATACTCGTACATTACTCGTATATTGATACTTTGTTTTCGAGAATAACAGGGATAGAATTCAAGAAACTATCCATGCCTAAACTCCAAGGAGTATTGCTATATATGCTATAGATACCATTTAAATTCAAAAAGTAAAATTAATTAACCTATTTTCTCATTAATTATATAATACAAAATAAAAGAATACAATTTATGCTAAGCTAATGGATTTAATTTAATATAATAAATAAATAAATAAAAGATGTTTAAACTGACCGATTTGACGATCAGACATTCGTGAAAATGACCCACCAAGATCTCTTTCAGCTTTTGGCATCGATATTTTCTTAATATAAATAAAAATTACTTTGAAGAAAAGATGAAATTATTACCCGTTCGCTGGCGAGATCATATTCAGCTACACATTCAGCTATAGGTAACTACGCATATACTCGACTAATCCAAAACGAGATCATTATATCGTATCATCAGAACATGCTAAATCTTTTAAAATATTGGAATAACTATCAAAACGAGTAGGCAAATGGCATTAACTACTCATTGTGACCTGCTCAAAATTTAATTATATTATTAAAAAAATGCCCCTTTTAAAGAAAAGGACAAGCTCGCGGCCCAGGAATATTTTTTATTTTGCCATGCATAGATGAATATTTCGTAGTGGACCTTCGAGTGGAGACGTTCGACATTCCGCCTCAAGACACCTTAACTAAAGATTCTACATCAGTAAAAGTAGACGCAATTGTCTATTTTAAAGTGTTTGACCCTCTGAAAGCCGTCATTGAGGTTCGAGATTATTATTTGGCAACACAATTCGTAAGTGCAACATCCCTGAGGAACGTCATTGGAACAGCGAGTCTCTCCGACCTCGTGAAAGAAAGGGATAAACTTGCAGCTGCACTGAGAGAGATTCTTGACGAAGTTACAGATTCTTGGGGCGTGCTAATCATGAGAGTTGAGATGTAATGTAATTTTACCTTCATAACCCTAATTTTTAAACACAAACTCATTCATCCTTCTAACATATTCCCATTATTTATAAAGATATATAAACGATAGTGGTAGGTTTAAATCATCCTTTTTTTGAGGATTTTGTTATTAGCATTAGTTTTTGTTACAGTCTAGCCCGGATAAGGTTTAGTAGTAACTGTACTGATAAAACAAACAATTGCTTAAGGGGTTACCTACGCACCTAGAACTTAAAATCATTAATTTTTAAGGAATTGAAATCTTTGGTTTGGCAGACATTAATGGTCACATTATTTTTATAAGAATATTTTTGAATATTTTTGATATTCCCTTTAATGAGTGAGATTTCTTAAAAAGTCCTTAATATAACCTCAATTTTTTTGTTTAATAGTAGAAAGTCTAATTAATACCATAAATTATTTTTGTTTTATTAGTATACTCGTAAATTCTATAAAATGTGAATATTCACAACATTTGAACGTATGTAACTCCTTGAAATGTTTAAATAAACTTAAAAAACGATTTTTGGATATTCCAAACCTTTCTAGTCCTCGGACTTCTGCCAATTTTAATATGTACGATTTTTAAAGTGCAACGTATCTTTTTATAGAAAAGATGTTCGCCTACCTCCAGATATGCAACGCGTCATGGCTGCTGAAGCTGAGGCAAAACGAATGGCCTTAGCTAAGGTTGTGCAAGCTGAAGGTGAACTAAATTCAGCCAAAGCCCTAAAGGAAGCGGCCGAAACAATGTCTGAGTCGCCTGCTGCACTTCAGGTACTCCTTACAAGACTCCTGAGACCGATTTGATAATTAAGCCTTTAATTTTTAAGCTTAGATACCTTCAGACACTAGCAAACATTTCGTCAGAGCGAAATTCAACCGTCATCTTCCCCTTCCCAATTGAGTTTGCAACAATGATTAAGAAATGAGAGTGAATGAATCTTTTATTAAAATGTATTGTTTATGCACAAAATTTTTATAGTTCATTTAAACTGTGAAGTGCGATTTAATTTAGCATTCTATTTAGAATATCGGCACGTCTCAGCAATAATTCAAAGCTTCAAGTTTTATTATAGACCGATGGTAACAAAACGAAGACGAGTCAATTTAAATATCTTTCCGCGCCTGCGTGTCTTTGACTGGAGACTTATTGCACTTGTTGAACTGCTTCGATTCCTCCAAAGAGTCGATTCAGCTTCTTAGAAAAGCTCGATGCTTTCGCAGGTGCTTGAGGTGGTGATTGTTAGAAATTCTTAACCGCGTGCACACGAGTTCGTTGTAATTTTGTGAGTTTCAAAAAAAAAACAAAGGGGCTACAACCCTTTTGGTGCTTGCGAAAAGGTGGATTCAATATAAAAAGGACGTAAGGGTATCGTATTCTAAAAACAAAATCCCAGATGAGGAGGCATAAAAAGAAAAGTAATATTAGTTCCGACATCGCATGAACAATTCACAGGCAGTCAATATGTCGACCATGAGACATCCGGGGGAACAAATAGTTGCTCCTTCAGGATATCGAACTGAGAGCATCCCTGCAGTCCCGCCACCTCGTATCTACAAAGGAATCATCACCAGTAAGTATTTTGCATTTATTCGCTTTCTTCTTAACCCTAATTTAGCACAAATTAAAGTTTAAAATAAGTATTAGCACCAGAAATTTATAAATAGTACTATAGTACTCTTCAAACTATTGAAACATATTTTTTTTACTAAGTACGGCTAATTTAAAACGGAGACTTGGTGATCAGTGCAATAAATCGATTGTTTGAAATTAATTTTTCAATTACGCGAAGATCGCGCGATTCAGAAAGTATAGATCTGCAATAAACCTGATCAATAGAAGTGTAGAGAGTTCTAATTGTTTTGGAATTTAGTTATTGATTGTGATGGTAGGAAATATCCGGTGAATCTACTCGCTTATGTAAACATTTCAGTTTGTGGCTTTCCTCGCATAAATTACGTTAATAGAAGAAGATACCATGTGGAGTTGCGATTTGTCGTTATTACTTTTCGTAATTAAATCAAAAATTGTTATACAAGTATTAAGAATTTTTTGAATGTGTCCATTAATATGTCTAACTGACCACAGTATGCATTACCCACTACAAAATTCGCAAGATATGTCCAAGACCTTCATTCAGAGAATATCGGAGTATAAATGCAAAATGTTAAATGATATAATAATTATTTTTTTTTTATTTAAAAAAGCTAATAACTTTTTACTTTTTGGATCGTAAAGTGGCACAAAACGTGTACTAAATTCCATGTAAATAAAAAGTGATTTTAAACATTTTCGAATTTCTTTAGAAAATTCGTAAGCTGAAAAATTAATGGAATAAACGAGAGTTACATTATGAACAAACCTATTAAATTTATGTATCGTAAACAAATTGAGAACCAATTGCTCAATTTTGGAGCTAAATAGACTGCTATAATAAATACAATAAAAAACCGGCAAAGTAATAACGTCCTTTACTAGAATTAATAAAAAGAACAAAAATAAAATGTACAAAAGTCGATGAGTCGATATTTTTCCCCACTTATGATGTACCTAATGTATAGTGAATTTTTAAATTTTAAAAAATGTTAATAAAAAGATTACATTACGAAACAATGTGGCAATTTGCTTATTTGCAATTTAGTAAGCTCCCTTTTGATACCTGAAAGCTTAGTTTGAGAAAGATTCTTTTTTACAACTTTACTTTTTCCTATAAATGTGTAAATTTTATTTTTTTGCCAAATCCTTTCTAAAAATACCTGTGACATACATACAAACTAAAAATTCAAAATACTGTTCAAACTCAAATTGAAAATCAAAAGAAAACGGTCATCCTTTGGATAGCTGACAAGATTTTAAAGTTTCATTTATTTAAAATTTCAAATAGTCTAACTAAAATCACCACACAAAGTATGGATTTACATTTCTTTTTAATTACTCATATTATTTCAGTTTATTTTGCTAAGAGTCTTAAACTACGATTTTGCGAATGAGGAGTAGTTGTAAATGAGCCTTTGAAATTTTATTTAAAAAGATCTTTTTCAAAAGCCACGCATTCTTAATATTGTTTAAAAAACAAACTTATGTACTAAAAGTTTATTTAATAATATTAAAACAACCTTCGTTATAATAATCAATACTATTTCCGGGATTATTTCCATACTCTCTTAACTAGCTATCTTAATTTGAAATAAAAATACACAAATTGAGGAGAAAATGATGTCTTAAAGTGCCGCTGAATTGCTGTTAGCAAAACCATCCTCTTTGGTTATTTTTAAATCAAGCGGGCGTGCAATTAAGCGCACGAAAAACTAACGAACTAAGGAAAGTCGTGCATTTTCCAAAACACAAATAGGTAAACAGCATACATTCAGCTGGTAAACAAAAGCCTATTTATAAAATTAAGTTTACATTTGAAGACATAACTAAATCTGCGTGAGGTGCAGGTAAACAAATGTTGTTAACTAGCGCGATGAATACTTTTGCCAATTTTTGAAGGAATGATGCTGTCCAGACAATTTCTTTTGAGAAAAGAGTGATTTTTTTAGTCTGACGCACTGTTGGGATGGGACTCACTGTTGTGATTCTTTTTTCTTTTTTGTAAAACACATAAAGCCATAAAGATGAAAAATTCGACAAACAATAAAATGTTTGAGTTTGCAGTGAAAGCACAAACCAATTTCTCAGGAAGTCGAACACAAAGGGATTGAATTGCTTAGAGACCGTTTCTAGTACGACTGTGCTGCGTTGTAAAGCTCCCTTACCGCATCACTCCTGCTCCTTGGAGCTGTGCCCCAAAGCAACTTGGTGAAAACCAAAAATTACTTGAAGTTGCAGGGCTTCCTGAAAGAAGTTGTTAGTTTTTGATTTATTTTATCATAGCTCTTTGCGCTGTTTTTATTAAAGAAGCACTTAAGGTACCTGCTGATGGAACTTAATAACATTTTCTAGCTGAGGATGATACCATGGGCTTCGTCGAGGTGCTCGCAACCTGCCTATCGATACTCGTGATGGCGCTAACATTCCCAATTTCGATCTTCATCTGCTTCAAGGTGGTCTCGGAATTCGAACGAGCAGTGATATTTCGAATGGGTCGTTTGAGGTAGGTTAAATTGTTAATTTACCCCTCATCGATTTTGTTAAAATTTTGCATACTAGATAGAAACTTTTAAAATTCAATTTTTTAAAAAGCAGCACATTTTCGCATTTATAAAAGATTTTTAAATTTCACAAGTTATAAAAAATTATTGATTTGCTTCAAATTCTTAGATAAAAGGTATATAAATTTTATTATTTATTGTTTCTTTTCTTTCTTTTTTATCTTATTTTTAAATGTATTAATATTACGTTTATAAAATTAGAAAGAAAACTTACATTACAGGAATATCAAAAAAATCGTTATTTGCTTTTTTATGAGAGTGATAAAACTTTTATGGTGGAATTCTAAATTATATAAGAAATCAAAAGCAAATTGAAATTCGTCCATAGTCCTTCCTATTCTTGTAGTCTTCATTATCTTCCGCTTTAATCATTTTTTTATTTAACTTAAAATCTTTAAGGTGAGAACGTAATACTGTTCGGTTTCCTCCCTCAACTTAGGTTAAGCACCTAAGTTTAATGGCTTAACTAAAACAAACACTTAAACATAGTTTAAACTCTAAACAATCAATAAAAATCAAATATTTTACTAATGCTCCCCACAGGGCTTAAGGTCATAAATATTTTATTATACTTTAGTATTGATGTTTGGAATTTTAATAAGGAAGACTGAATCAGAATGCCATAATTTAACCTAATACTATAACTTCAAAAGAACAAAAGATTACTATAGTTTCTACTTATCATATTATTATTTTTTTTCTATTTATTATTCCTAACAGTGGCAAATTATTTTGCCTCAGAAATGATCATAGCTAACATATACTAAACCCAGAGAAATAAATATATAAATAAATAGGAATGCAAAATTTCAACATAACCGGTGAGGTTTGAATTTGTTTCTTGTAGAATGACCCATTATCCCTTTTCAACAAAAGATACAAACAATATCTAAAAATAAGAATACAATCCACAGAAGTGGAGGTGCCCGAGGACCAGGCGTATTTTTCGTTCTACCTTGTGTAGACGACTATTGCAAAGTAGATCTGAGGACGGTATCATTCGACGTGCCCCCTCAGGAGGTCCTTTCGAAGGACTCTGTGACGGTAACCGTGGATGCCGTGGTTTATTATCGAATCAGCGACCCGCTGAAGGCAGTAATTCAGGTATCAAATTACAGCCATTCAACGAGACTCCTGGCTGCAACGACGCTGAGGAATGTCCTGGGCACAAGAAATCTCTCCGAGTTGCTAACAGAAAGAGAAACGATATCGCATACAATGCAAGTGTCCTTAGACGAGGCCACAGATCCGTGGGGGGTGAAAGTGGAGCGGGTGGAAATGTAAGTCTTCAGGTTGTCTTCTCATAAAGAATTAACTCAAGAAATGTTTCTTTAACTTGTTTTTTTTTTTTTTTTTTTTTGTATCTATTTATCCAGAAAGGACGTTTCTCTACCAACAGCACTGCAGCGAGCCATGGCCGCAGAAGCCGAGGCGGCAAGGGAGGCACGCGCAAAAGTTATTGCTGCTGAAGGCGAAATGAAAGCGTCCCGGGCACTTAAGGAGGCGTCAGACATAATTTCAGAGAGTCCCTCTGCCCTGCAGGTAACAATTAGAGAGCTATGCTAAAAAATAGAATAAGGACGATCCGTGATCTTGATGGCAATATACATTTAAGTAGGTGTATTATCTTAGAAAATCACTGAAATATTGAACAAATGCATTTTAGTACTATCCAAAAATCAGGGAATATTTAAAAGATATTCCAATTTTTGAATATTTTCATTGTAAAAGAAAAGCTGTTTTTATTTACACACTTGACCGGTTTATCCAAAATTTTAAAGGTAATTTTAAAAAAATCTACACATTTTCTGTTTTAGAAAACCAAAAAATAATAATAGATGCAGGAAAATATATATGTATCTTTCGATTAAAATATTTTTAAACATTTTTAACAAAATAATTCATGTATCCGTTTGTTCGGCTACCTGAATAGCCGAATGGACTTGGTGGACGTAGAATATGTCCGCGACGTCACGACGCAGTGCCAGGGACTGGAGATTAATCAATTTCAGTTGATCCTCACAATATTAAAGTTATCAGTCCAAGGAAGGCCGTGCAACGCGAAACGAAGGAATCTAAGCTGAACAGCTTCAATCCTATTAATGAGTGTTCGCTGAGAAGGTGACCAGACCCTTAATAGATACATGTAAAGCAACTACTTACTCAGCTTTACGGTACTATAATGGTACAGAGGTCTACTCGCACTTGTCCGTCCTTCAATTATTAAAAATATTGAAATTCACAACAAACTAAAAACGTTTTTACTGCTCTATATCTTTTTTTTTAATAAAATAAAGTATGCATATCATTTGTAAAATCGTAAAAGCATATAATCAGAAATATGAGACCTTTAAATCAAAATTTATGTAGGGCTGCTCTCAGAATTTTTGCAATTTCAATTTTCAGAAGAAATTTTCAAAGTTAACTTACATTGATAATTTTATTGTAAATTTTGCTTGAGAAAATAACTTTAATAACGATTAATAAATAAAATTCGCTTCTAGCCTCTAAGCTTTACTTATAAAACTATTCTACGTCCACAATTTTCGGTTATTTCTATACACGGCATTCATATTCTAATTATCACTATTAGTGCAAATCAAATCTACTATAATAGCACTATTTTTTATTTATCTTTTCAGCTTCGCTACTTGCAGACACTTAGCAGCATTTCAGCGGAAAAGAACTCTACAATAATTTTCCCACTGCCAATGGAGTTCCTGACGCCCTTCTTCAATTATGTGCCGCCAGGGAGCCTCACGAATAATTCTCACAAAAAATATTAATAAATTCCCTTCCTATAAAATCAACTGTCCGTCTACAAGGGCTGCATTTGTTTAGATTGCAAGCTGCAACTGCAATAAAAACGCTTTCAAAAAGTATCCATCGAAGCATGGCTTAATCGACATGTAACAACAACACGTTCAAATAAAGCTGCGGTTAAATAATTGAAGAAAGGTCGGAGGTGGTTGTTTTTCCTACTCCTCCAAAAAAATGGCATTCTGGGGGCGGAATTAATCAATACTTCTCAGGAAAATCGAAAAGACATGGGGGAAGAACTTTTAAACTTTTAGCTCCTGCCCTAAGATACGATTTACGTCGAATTATCTGTCCCAAAATGAAATTGTAGCGTTCGGCCCATCCTCCCTCGATTTGAATGGGATGTAAGTTGCAAATTTAAATCATTCAAAATTCAGGAGGCCTCATCGCTCAGCAGCGCGCAGCCCGAGCCTGAAAACGCGGGTAGCGCTGAAAGTGTCAGGTATTAGCTCCAGATCAGCACATCGAGACCCTCGTCATCCAAATGAAAGGGGATAGAATGGTCGTTCCTGCCTCTTCCCTATTCCTTTCTACAAGAAAAAACTCTGATTGTTGCCATAGTGAACAAAAGCTGCTCCCTCTCAGGCTTGATTCATTTTCTCAAGAAGACGAAACGTGCGGAGTTCCGTGTCCCTTATACGTAACTCACTCATCCTGACTTGTCCGAGTGTGATTTCCTGTTGAATATGTCTCCTTTTTTATTTTGAAGGCACGTCCTGGACGTTTTCACGCTGCAAAAGTCCCGACAACAAAAAAAAAATATATATATTTATATATTGAGCGACTGGATATTCTTCAGTGCATTTGATAAGGGTACGCGTCGTGAGGTTTCCTCGCACCGGGATGTAATGCGAGGGTCTCGGAGTGATACATTTTCCGCATTAACTAACTTCTGGGCACCTTTTACCCAAAGGAAAAAATAATATAGTCGAGGGAAAAAAGCACAATTTCAGGCTCAAAAGTTCCCTGGCTACAAACGCTGATTGAGTCTCGTCCTTATTAGTATTCTTCGATGCGAAGGGACCTTCAACCGGGTTTCCAGGAGGATTTCGCTTCTCTGCCACCGCTAGAATTACCCAAATATAAGCCGAACATGAGCCCGTCACCCTATCTCTTTTCATTCGCATTATAATCCTTCTAAACCCTTTGCGGTAAGTGAATTTACCTTATTTGGATAAGAATAGGACGTCATCTCGTCCGGACATCAAAAGGGCTTCTGATGATTCCTACTCTTCCCCCAGCCACTTGCACCCAACATCAAATACTTTTGAAAATCAAATCGATGAAGTCTCTTTATAGCTACTATATTAAGATCGAATTAATTTATTTAAATTTAAACAGTTTTACAGAGAACTACCATAAAATATTAAAGGGCAAGTACCATTGAAATATTTTTTTTTACACACGTATCTTTAAAACTTTCCAAAGAAGCAATAGGTCTCAGTTTCTTGCTATTATTTTTAGAAAAATCCATTATAAGTAATTTTTTTTAAAGAAACCTAACTAACCCCTGGTTCCTGATAACAATTAAGAGCTTTAATCTATCTTTAAATAAATTTTATTGGTTTGTTTAAGTAAAAGTGATTTTTAAAAATAATTCAATAGTTCAAATTATCTGATTTTCAAAAAAGTCCATGTTAGTTAGTTAGTTAGTAAATTCAGCCGTACATTTATTAATAAAAACATTAAAACAAAAGTCTTTCAGATTTTGTTGCCAATGTAATGAATTGAATCCCTTAAGTAAGTTGATAGGACCTCATCTTTCCGTAATAACAATAAATTAAAAAGTTCAAAAACATACTACCAGTTTTTTCTTAATTGCATAACAAATATTAATTCCATCCAAAATCAAATTATTGAATACATTTATTCCAATAATGAAATTATAACTTCTGCAAGGCAGAGCATCCTTGTACACAACTCGCAAAGTTTTTATAAAGATATTTCCTAATTATAAGATCTAATCTGCTATGTAAAAATTCATTGAGTACAGATATCAATAAACAGTCTACCAAATCTGCTGCTTTAAACATGCATGTCTATCAATCTGTTAACATTTAAACGCTGTGTAAACTTCGGAATATTTAATTTTAGACTAATAATTTGTTAGTTCACTTGATCTTGAGAATTTTTTCTAAAACAATGAGAGTCTAGAAAAAACTTACTTGGAATTATACATCTATTGTTATGTAAGTAAGTTTCCATAGGATAAAAACTAATTTTACTATTTTAAAATCCTGTAAATCTAACTACTAACGAAAGGTCAACTACATGACCTTTTATATAACTAAAGAAAAACCAATGCAAATTCCTTCCAAAAATTTATCAGTTCATCGGAATTTCCCCGAAGTGTTCCAGGTACCTGAGCTGGTCGGCGCGGGTGGGCCACTTCAAAGCAAAAATGCGATCTTATCCGCTCAGTGGGCTAACACAGAAAATTCGGCGCCAACTGTTTAACGGACGTTGGAAGCAGGCCAGCCGAGTCCGGCCACTGTCTAGACTCTAGACTCTAGCTCCTAGCTCCAGTCGCGCGGAGTGAGCTCGGACAGTAGACGGTCTCCTTCCTGAAATGACTTCCGAAAACAAAACGATCTTCTCGCTGGCGCTGATCTTACTCCTGGCCGCGAAAATCACCTCGATAAGTTCCCAGAGGTGCAACGAGGCCCTTTGCGGTTCGATTATCTCGAAATGCCTCTTGACCAAGGAATGCGACTGCCGAATCGAGGACTGCTTCTGCTGCGATGAATGTTCTCATTGCCTAGGCGAACTGTACAACGAGTGCTGCCCATGTCTCGGACTCTGTCCACTCATGGAAAATAAAAATAGCTCCATAATGAACGAAAAATCTGAGACGAGGAGTCTCGACGGGATTCCGGACCTTTTTGAGGCTTTAACTGTGGGACCGGCGAACGATTTGTGGACGCCCTTCACCTTCCCGAAAGAAGAATCTAAGTATGGGGAGTCTGACCCAGTCCAAGACAACAAGCTTGAAGTGGTGAAGGGTTCAGAACAGTGCATTGTCGTCTACCTGCACACCTGCCTAACTTGGAACAAGTGCATCAGCTACTGCGAGAGTATGGGGGCCAGCAGCAGTAGATGGTTCTACGACGGATGCTGCGAATGCGTTGGTTTCGGGTGCTCCGAAAACGTGACCACTGAGAAAAAATGCAGCAATTGCCCAGAGCGGGAGGATCACGACGATTTTGACTATGGCGACCAAAATTCCTGGGACTATGGCGAAGACGACAACGATTGATCTCGAATTGAATTTCTTAGCCTACCCTCAGCAGAGTCGGTGCTGTGATTGTTAAATTGTGTTTTGTGACAAAATTAATGTGTCTTTTAAAAATAAAGTGCTTGTAGCGCATAATACAAACATTTTAAACTAAAATTTTTGATAGTAGATACCAAGAATTGAAATTTGGTTTTTCGGTAGTATACCTGAATATAAACAAAGGATTAAAACCAGGCTAACTTTAAATTCAGTTTTACTTATTAATGTTTTATAAATTTGCTTAAAACGGAAAACCTATATCCAAACACATATTTTGTTGTTTATCTCAATTCATTCAAAAATTGCCATTAAAAAATTCTAAATCGTAAAACTGTAAAACATTTTACAGAAGCTGTTCGTTTTCACAATATTTTCAGTCCTGTATACAAACATTTCTATCTAGCAATAATTCAAGCGGAGCTAATAATTTCTTGAGATTTTTACCTTTAATTCTAAAAAGCTCCAAGTACTTAGTAACTGAAAATTAAAATTCAGCTTTACGCATAGATTTATTTGCTACTTATGTTAAACCACCTCTCATTTTTACAAAAGCCCTTTGAACAATCCGTGAGAATTTTATTTTTTTTAGTCTTTTCTATTTAAAAAGTCGTCTGCAAAATAAAAAAAAAATCTCTTACCTGAAAGCTGAAAGGATAAACATTTTAAGTGTATAGTTGTCCCGAAAGTTATTGATGCTTTTACAATGTACATCGTTTCAGGAAAGCTAAGTTAATTTCGGGAATAGTTTTATACCTAAAGTTTGATGCAGTGCAAGCATAGGTGTTCATTTTCCAAAATTAACCGAACAGTTTTCTTTAATTATGTAAGGTATACAACTTTCCAGAGCGGTAAGAAATATGGTAAAAACAATTTCATAGTAAAATACCCAACATACTTTGCTGCCTAGTGTTATTAAGAAAATATACGTCGAGTTTTACTGTATATACCATGGAAAATTAGCTCCATATGGCAATTTTTATTTTCCTTTCAGACGTATATCAATTTAACTATAGGAATAAAAATATTTAGGGTCTTAACTATTTAGGATTCTTAAAGGAAAGGTAAGAGAACAATAAGACGCCTTTCACCTTTTAATCCCCACGACCCTAAAGTTATAACACATAGGAAAACATTGGGCACTATTCAAACTTTCTGCGAGAAAATTTAAGAGTTTTAATAAGATTTCGAATGCCTAGACCAAATATCAAATTGTAATGCATTTTCCGAATTGAGTTCATAAAATATGATCCAAATAGTCACCAGTTTTTCCCTTCTTTCTGTTTAAGTTGCAGCAAATTTGGCTAATAATTTACTTGATTCTAAATTACTATCGTCCTGTTGTCCGAATGTTCAAGGAATCAAAATCTATCAAAACTCCTCACATTTTTTGGAAATCTAAAGACCCAGGGCACCACTCCTTGACTCCTTGCCGGCACTTTATCTCAGGCAAATAGCTGAATTACATGCAAAAAGTCACTATCGCGTTTGGACTCGTTTTTATAGCTGAATTATTAAGGGTAATTTTTATAAGAAATTCACAGTATAACTCAAAATCGATTGGAAAACCCCATGTGTCATACACGAAACTTAAACTTGTAAGCTTGTGAGATTTGAATGTTTGTTGGATTTTACGAAAATGTTATCTAGCTAAAAATGTTCAAATTTCCCGCTTTTACACCTCAACAAAATTTAGTTCATTTAGCACTTTTAATCCAGCGGTTTGTTTACGAATATTTTGACAATTCTCGCACTGTTTATTTGAAGGGACCCGATGAAAGTTTGCAATTCGAGAAATGCAGGCTTAATTGGCGATTTTCACCATTAAAAATGGCCCTGGACTGTGCGGGCAATATCGAGGAGTGGTCAATTTCCTGTGTACCAGAAGGAGAGGATTTAGAGCCGAGCCCTGAGGAGCTCGAGAATCTTTACTTGTCCATCGAAAACGGGAACATCCCGGAACTCCAGTGGAAGTGTCCTGGACGAAGGCCCTTGTCCCCAGTCAACAAGGAGGAGCCCAAGGTCAAGGAAAGCGTTGAAAAAGATCCGTAAGTAGTTTAACATTTTAAATATAATCCTCAATCAGCATTGAAACATTTTTGTAGGCCCACCAAAAACGATTTTGACTTTATGGACGATGTTTCCCTGCCTCAAATGAGAGTACGCGGCCAGAATTCGATGCCAAAGGGGTCGGCCAAGAAGAAAACTGCAAATTTTGCGGGGGTGATTGATGCCCTCAAGAAGCAGATGCTGTCCCAAAACAAAGATGGGTAACTTTAAGCAATTTGTAAATTTGCAAGTATCCATGATGTGCCGCGACTTTCCTTATCAATATATTTTTTTTACAACATGTGTTATTTAGTGTTATTATTAAATATATCAGTTGGGTGCTCACATACCACCCTAATTATTTAATCGACGGAACTGTTTGTTTCTGAATATCGTCCTTTTTGTATGGCTTTGTTCACTAAAATCCCTCACAAGTTACTGGTATTAATCCTATATTACTAAATATTAGTTTATTAGACTACCGACACCCTGTCACAGTATCACTGTTGCTTAAAGTATGTAATAACTGCAAGGATTAACTTTCTTAACACGTTCCCGCCGGCATGTACCACTAGTGGTACAGAGAGGACTGTCCCATCGGGCGTCTTGTACCATGAGTGGTACATAGGGAACGAGAATTAGGATGAGGATGACTCAAATCCTTTTTTTAAACTCATTTTCTAACCGACGGACAGTATATATTGCAAAACTGAAACAGTCTTGAGTTACACATTACATTTAAAAATTATGTTTAGAAAAACAATTCTTAGTTTTCTTACGAGATTGGCTATTGAAAAAGAAAGAAACCCCAAAAAAAGTACAAACTGTTGTTCCACAAAACAAAAATTGATATTTTAATAGAGCAAGTTGCCACTATTATTTCCACACTACTCTAGAATACGGTTTATGTTAAAACTGTAAATTTGTTTTTCAAGGAAATTCAGGATAATAAGGGCACTAAAAGAATTTCACTCCTTTAATACTATGTTTAATATTACTCCAAGACTGATCACTTCTTAGAAAATAAAAATTCTCGTTAACAACAATAAATACTCAAAGTAGATAAAAAGTAGGGCTCAACTTAGGACTACATTAACGCATTGTAAAGGAGGGGCTCTTCCGGTTTCATCATGCAAATTTATCAATTGGATGCTGCAGCGGCTTTAAATGAGCCTCTGTCGTTTCGGTTTGGGCAAGCGTGCTGCATTTTACATGCTTCCGTTGATGTTGTCGACGTATTGACTACATTGCAGCTCGTCTGGTGCAAATTTGTAGCGGAAGCGACTGCTATTGCTACGGCAGAGGACGATGATGAAGATGATGATGATGACGCTGACGATGGTACCGGCTGCTCGAACTGATTGCTGCTGCTGCTGCTGCTGCTAGTTGAATTGATGAAGCTTTGAGCTTGCTGCTTGGGATAGAGGGACAGATCAAAAATAAGCTGCGTGGGAAAACTTGTATGTAGAAGTTTGGGGCGAACTTGCCTGAACGCGAGTGGTAACAGAGTGATAGCATGGGCCACATAACCTTACTGGGTTATAGAGCCTTTCGTCAGGTACGGGTGCCCAAAATTCTGAGCAGTCAGCGCAGAATATGTGCCCGCAGGAGCTGTAAAGATTAGCTGTTAATATCTTTTGGCTCTTTGCGGGCATCGCAACATTCAAAAATAATTTTCGTAACAAATTCATCATAACACACTAAATTCACACCGGCAATGATGTTTCCTCCTGCCGAGCCAGAATTCCGTCCGACAGCCGGTACACCGGGAAACCGCATGATCAGGAACCCACAGAACGTTGCTAACGGGCTGAGCAGCACTGACAACCGATGATGGTCCGCCGCGATCTTCCACCGCCTCCCAGGAGCATATTGACAGGTTCTCGAGGTTGTCTAGGGCAGAGCTCTGAAATGCAGGGGAATAACAATTACTAGAGCACTTGGAGAATTAAAGTATTATAAAGAAAACCCACTAAGTCTGCAATCAAACCACAATGTTAGTTCTGTTTAAAAAAAATCCGCAGCGAATGTTAGGAACAACTTTTAGGTCCAGAAACCAAGAAGGAAGCACTGTTCCTGAGTTCACTTGGCTTCGTTGTAGGGGGCGAGCAGCTAGGCAGACGCGACTATTCCCGTCCATGTAACGACCGAACGCTCTCTCCACATTTGTTATTACTTATTAGTAAAAGGATCGTTGTATTATGTTAGTATGCCATCGCCCTCTCCAAGTGATACCACTCTACGATTTCTGGCCTCGCAAATATTTTTGCTATATAAAGCTCATGCAATAAGAAAATAAACTTTATGAAGGAGACTATGCCCCCCTTTCGAGCCTGATTACATTCGACTAGGGGTGTGGGTATGATGGGTGAGAAAAATCAAGAATGGCTGAAACTAACCGCCGAATCAGGACTAGTCCCAAAAGAAAAAGCATCGAAGTCGCATCGCCTCGCCCTCCGACTACTATCCGAACAACAGTCGCAAAGATCAACTAAAGTGTTCGCCTCATCTACCTTCACATCTGCCTTTTTTAATAAAAATAAATTAAACAGAGGAATGAGCGTGTTATCTTTTGAGAGGTTCAAATCTAAAAACAATAAATGACGAGAGTGTGCAAGGAGGTGCTTTTGTTATTGGACAGTGAAGGCAGGTGAATTTGGAGGCATCCACTCACCTGCTCTTCGCTGGCGAATGGCTGGTTGTTGCAGTGAGGGCATGTCTTCTTCAAAAGTGCCATCCGCATGCCTTGGAGTTCTCGTAGCAGCGCGTCTTCTCGTACCTATAAAACAAATTTCCCTGTTTTTTAATTCAATATATAGGAAACCATAAATAGAAAGGGGAAGTAATGGAACAGCAACTGATACATTAACACAGAACTTTGTAACAGCTTTCTTAATTGCGTGCTTGTCAACGAATTTGCATTCAGACAAACACGCACTTATGCTTTAATTTTTAGTTTAATGCCTCCGCTTTCTGCATTCGAAAAGAATGGCTTATACAAAATGCAGAAACATCAATATAACTCCTGCTGTTCACTGCTTTAACCTCGACATAACAAATTTTTTTTTTACATTTTTTCCGCCTTGATAGATTTAAATTGAAATTATTACATTTTTTTCAACACCTACCTTATGCTCATAGACGATCTGCTGAAGTCTTATATTTTGTTCGCTAAGCGCATGGGCTAACCCATCAGGGCAGGAAAGCGTAACCGGTGATCGTTCCGGTGCTCCTGGGGGCGTGAGGGGAAGTGACCTAATGCCTGGAGATTTTGAACTACTAAAAAAAAATTAAAAATTGTTTATATAAAGTTTCTAAAAACGTATGCACTTTGTACTAACCTTCCACTAATGTTCCTAACAATAATTTCATTTTTTGAATTCGTCAGTGATGTCCGCCTCCGTTTGTGAAACGTTGACGATGACGCCCCCACGCCGTTAATGTTACTGACCACAGCTTCACACTTTCCACTGTTCGATATTTCTAATTTTTGATGTTCTGGCAGGATCAAGATACTCTCATCCATTCCGGATGAGCCATTACTAATGGGACAAGTTAACTTGCCGTGCACTTCTGGTAACGTATTGCTTATCTTTTGGGTTTCTACTTCATCTGTAGCACTCTGTAAGAAATTTATTGTTAAACATAACAGCTGCAAAACACAATGAAATCATTGTCCTTTTTACAGAACAAAAAAAAAATGTTAATTGTTTATTTTTAATAGATTTATACAAAATGAAATTTAACATTTTGATTCGTAACGATAGAATGGCTCTATTTATTATAAATTATGTCCCATTTTTTCCTACATTTTGATTTGAATCCCAACAGATATAATAAAGGTATGTATAACTTAAATAGCATCTTGAAAAGGATGAGCACTCCCCTCTTACTTTAGTCATACCCAGCAACACTTCTTCTGAGAACAGCTCAAAAATCCTTTTACACTTCCACGGGGCTTGTCAAACACGATCCTCAAAAGTTATTTTTTTTATTTATAGAATTATATATATTATATATAGAAATTCTTCAATATATCACTTTCTTTGAATTAATAAACGATAAAAATGTCTTCATGTATTAATCGACAATAGATAAATTTCGACTTGTTTAAACATAAAGGGCAGTCTAAATCATCAATATATAAGATTTAAGTTAATCCGCGACATTGCAGTTTAATCTTTAATTGAATACAAATGAAAAGTAAACTAGAATGCATCTAGTACCTCATCAGTCCTAGTCCTTTCACTAAGGGCATCCTCTGGAGTGTTTTGATTGGTCATTCCAATAGGCACCTCTTGATCCCCACTAGCTTTCGTCGGCTGTGATTCAACGGGAACTAGTGTGTCAGTACTTGTGTTAACAGACCCATGCCACGCATTATGTACATCCGAACATTGTTCGGAATTAACACTTTCGGGATCTGTAAAATAGATAAAGTAAAAATAAATAAAACAAAAAGTAGAATCTATAACAAGCAACTCACCTTTGAGTACAATTTCATCCATAAAATCAGCACTACACGAATTGTTATTATCACTGCCGTCCACGGCGTCAAAGCTCTTGTAGTCGGCGAAGGCTGCACTACCATTCTGCACAGGGGCGCTATTTGAACTATTGTCATCCTTAGCAAGACTAGAATTGGGTTCTTCTTCAGTGAAGGGGTGTACACCATTCACACACTTAGGACTAAAGTCTATTTCCTGTTTTATTTCAGCCGATCGTGTCGATTCCGCGTTAATTTCTACCCCTTCATCGACATCGCCTTTTACCTTTCCAATCACTCTGTCCTCGGACTGGTTCAGTTCGTTTGTGAGAAGTCGCAATTTCTCTGTTGTGTCATGAATTATATTTGTCAGGAGGTCAGGGGAAGTGTCCCTATCCGGCGTAAAGTCAACGATGGAATTGCTATCTGAGTGATGAATGGGCATGATCATGCTGTGAAATATGTTTGAAATAAAGGCAAAGCGTAAGAAGTTAGGGCTCAGTTAAAAAATCTTACTGCGAGTCGACTGCCATGCTCGGATCACTTGAACGCCGGGTTAATCCATTTGGTACACCTCCAGCCGACATGAGATCCCCGTACGACCTAGTTTTTATCATCGGATCTAAACAGAGTTCAGAATAAGTGAACCCAGTAATGAGCCATTGAGAGATCGGCGGCTTACTTGTCGATTCGGGACTCACGTCGGTCATATGCGGAAAATCCGCCGAATTTTGGTTCCCTAAACTCCCCAAGTATACCTCACTCCACAGTGCTAAGTCCCTAACATTGTGTGCAGGCCAGAGGACCTTCTCCTTGCTGGGGACATAAAGCGGATTTCTGTACATCGGACCAGACAGGAACGGCCATACCGAGAAAGTCCTTTCCAGCACTGTGTTCTCGATGCGTTCCTTCGTCGTATTACATAAAAATGTACCAAAAAGGCCCGAGTGCGAATGCTGCGCCAGCTTAATCTAAAAATGAAAATTAACCATAAGTAAAATTTTTTATAAGGACCCAACGTGCAGCTTACTAAGTATGCCATACTGAACTCGAAGCTGCACGGAAACTGCCGATGTATTTGGTGGACTAAGTCCAGCCATTGTAGAAAAACGGGGCACCTTTCATTAAGGTCATCAGAACCCGGCCCGTGGCCACAGCGATCAGCAAATTTATGACCAAAATTTAGCCATTCACGTTCTACTAAAATTCGGAATCCCTGAAAAATAAAAACAATTTTCTTTCTGTAATATCTGCAACCACTTACTAAATTTTATTGTGATTTACCGCATTCGTAAAATATATCCTAATTAGAAATACTGAAATTCACAATCTATCGGACTAAAAATAACTGACTATAAAATTAATCCTACAAACGAGCTATGTGGGCCAAGATTTCAAATGTAATAAATAAATAATAACAAATAATTATTAATAAATTTTAATTTTGAGAAAAAAACATGCAATTTTAATTAATAGGTATATAGTTTTACATTTTGTCGATACCTGATGAATACTTAACACGATTCTGGAGTTTATTTTGAATAAGATTGAAAGTGTGGACATTGAACAGACTCAGCATCCTCTGAAGTTCTAAAGATATGAAATGCATGCCTTCAATTGCATATAGAGAAAAAACTCACTCTTTTAAACTTTTGTCTCGAGATAATAACTTTTTCATATAGCCTATCATCGCACAAATTAAGGTGTTAATTAACTAAAGCCAATGTCGTTCGGTTTTAATACTGATCGATTTCCACTTAAAATTCCGACTTACAGATTAGATTTCGTTCATTCTTTAGTCAGTTGTTAATGCATTCCAAATAATGTTGATACTCTAATAATACATCTGCCGCTATCGCGAACCTTTGTACATACCTCCACAGTTCTATAGAAGGGATCCAAACACAACTCGGCAGTAGCAACAATTTGAGGAGTTCGGTCCCATCCATCAGAGCAATGGACGAGTACCGGGCGCCCTTTCTTTTCTATAGCGTGGCATACAGTCATTGACGCGGCCAGAAGTCCTGATAAGTGCTGGAGCCACATTGTGCGTTCCAACAAACCTAGCCAACTGTAGAAATTTAAAATTATTATTAACCAGGCAAAGAAAAACCGCTTTAATTTACTTGGGCACATCTGGCGGCGAGGCACACAGTTGTCTCAGGGCGTGGAAGCTTTTCCTTACAACATGGATGTTTCCCAGGTTCATGAACTCAATCTCTGCACAGGGATAGTACTCGATGCATTCGCATCCTCCTCCCCGAGCCCGATTGGTTACAGCTGACGTGTAGGAACGCGCGTCCACTATCAAAATTTTCTGAAATTAAATAAAATTAAGTATCCCAACTATACGTGTAAGCCAGGTATAGGTACTCTAACTTCCACGAAATTGACCTCCTCGTGACTCCCTTCAGCACTGGACGGGGTACTCTCCCCGGAGATGGACAGATTCTGCTTACCAATATTTTCCCCTCGGTCAAATGCACACGCATCGGCTAGGGCCTTGAGGAGTTGTTCATCTTTTGAGTTGCGCCAACCCAACCATCCAACTTCAGGTTGGCTGGACCTAGCGATAACAGCACCCGATTGCTTGTGTCGCCAGACGACGGTCGGCAGTCTGCGGGAACTACGAAAATTTGCAACGTTCTGTAACGTTTCATCAGAAATGCAGCAAGGAACAAGCAACAATTGGGGGTATGAGGGGCACAGCTTGAAATCCGAATTAACACTACTAATGCGCCATGTCCCGCTGAGATCAAATTGCAATCTCTCGACTTCCTTCCGAAAATCTTCCTCATACCGTGAGGCTCTTTGCAATCGACCTGACCATTCGCCCATTTCACCAACGGCTGTATCCGACGTCCAGGAATAGAACGGGAAGGCAAACAAAGACTCTAGCGTCTCAGGTACTCCTACTGAAAGCATTATGCGTCGTTGCCACTCTGTGCACTGCTCGGCCGTCTCGAAGGAACATTTTACAGTACTTGCGTCTTTGCAGAATATCATAAGATGGAACAAATCCCTTATTTGTGCTGACTCAATGAGACCCAGCGGGACAGAGGTCTCTGTGCTTGTTGAACTCTTCAAAAGAAAGAGACGATAGTTGGACAGGGCAAGGACTCCATCATCTGTGCGCCCCAAATATTTAACTGATTCTCCTGCAACTGTCGAGGAATCAAGTACACTTAGTTGCCGGATAATTTCAGCCAAACCCAATAAGAAGTACTTACGCTCTTGGAAGGGAACGGTCAGTTGGTCGTCTTCCTTTTCCATTGGAGGTTTGGGAAATAACTCAGCTGCGCGGATCATCCAAAGCGAGGAAGGAGGTGATCCCTCAGATCCCTCCATGGGCTATAGAAGTCGTTCGACTATTGGTGCACTTTCATCGATTCTATGTTTCGAGAACGGACGAATCACTTCAAAGGCAATTACAAATCAAGTTGAAAATGGAAAAAACCGATTGAGATGCATAAAGGGTATCAGATCGAAGAATTATGTTACCAAGATCGGTTCAAAGATTTCGTCTGGAAAATAAAGCATATGAGGCTAGAATAAGAATTCATGAAACTCAAGTAAGATTTTGATTTACTGACAAGGAAAAAATACCTGGGTGTTGAAAAAGGTTTGAAGCAGTTTTATGTTATTTTACTTTTATATTATAAAGTACTATATTAAAATGTATGCTTGTAACATATGTTTACACTGAAACACAAATTAATTCACTTTTTAGTACCCCATTGAATTATTAATAGCATTGTAACTATTGACCTTTTTAATTTGGCTTATATCTGATATTACTGGTAAACAGCACGCACAACTTTCATTAATCAGCAATGCCACAAAATTCTTTGTTATAAAGCATACAAAGAGTTACCCATCGCGTATCGCAGAAGACAGTAGTAGCATAATTAAAATTAGTGTTCTGCATTTATTAAGACGTAAAATAATCGAAGGAATTTGAAGACGTGATCTTTGTTTCCTCAAAAATATATAAGTTTTGAAATTCATACATTTCAATTTTCCTTATAATTTAACATAAGATTACAGCAATATTTTCCTCGAAAATCCATATCCAGTGTCTGTATACAAAATCAACTCTGCGGTTTCATTCTGAAGTGGTTACATTGCTTCAGCGCAGATCAGATCAGATTGGAATATACCAAAGCAAATCAGTTTGGCTTCCGAAAGTATCAACAGACAAATTCAAGGAAAAATTAACGTTAATAAGTAATAAAAGTAAAAAGGTAAATACATTTAAAAATAAAACAGTGTTTTCGAAAATAGGTTCGAGTTAATTAAAAATGATGCATTCAAAGAAATACCAATACTAGACTTAAAAATTCTTCAAAACTCGTGTAAATTTAGTGTTATGATTATCCAAAAATATTATGATGAAAAGAAATGCAATGCAAAGCAAAAAACAGTTTTAAAATTATTATATGATTTGTTTTTCAAAATTCCAAGACATAAACAATCTGATGCACGTAATTCTTTAAACACCTGCGTAGCAAAATTATCTCAATTATTTAATTATCGTTATAATAGCGCTTATTCTGGTTTTATTTCATTTATCTGAACTCCAATGTGACTAATTTTAAAACATAAAAATGCACATTCAGATTTTTATTATTTATTCGTTTTAATTTAGACTTATAATTGTTTTTACTATTATATTTTAAGGTACATGTATCTAATTATTAAAAAAGGTATATTTATAAGTTGATTCTCTTTTCAAATTGCAATTAATTTGGTCAATTACCATTTGCAATTTTTACAGATGTCGATTTAAACAAAATCGTTAACATTTTATTTAATTTAATTAAATTAATTAATTTGATATTAACTTTCTTTTAACTATAGATTGATGCAGAATGAAAGAGAGCTCTATTTAAATGGACTGTATGATTTTATTTAAATACGTTTAGAATTTTGTTACTTTGATTCGAGCACAATAAGAAAACCTTGTTCTTGTAAAGATGTGTACAATGTTTTAAGTCAACATTTCTTAACTTTTTCGCTTATTACTGGCAGACTTTTAGCAATCTTACTATATAACTTGTACCTTCTTTTTAATTGCACTAGAAAACTGCAATTGCATTTCGTAAATTATAGATAATAATGTATTTTTCTTGTAATTCAAAAATTAGAATAGTTAATGTGCCTAATAGCCTTTCTAGTTCAGGTAGGGGCAGATTTATAAAATTCATTTTTGTTACATCTATACATAAAACTGAATGTGTTTATATTTGTTGGTTCCCTAGGGTAAACTGAACCACTCAATCGATTGCATCGATGTTAGTGTCGGAAAGCTGACGGCACCAAGAGCGATCGAATATATTGCAGGAATCGGACATTATTATCCAATTTTAAAGTTCTTCGGCTTTAAGCTATAATGCAAACATGAACATGAACATAAGCATACATATAAATATAAAGTTTTCGTCCCGGATTTGCAAAAGACGAATTTGTCGGGCATTGCATACGTTTTTTTTTAAACAATTTTGTTTGTTCGCTATAAAAATTCATGCTCCGATTACGATCAAAATTTTCATACTCTTCGAAGGCACTGGAAAACCCATGTACACCTAAAATATGAACAAGATGGTGACTTAAACTTTCCAACTTCAACTCGAAACTTTTTGAACAGAAATATAAAACTTTGGGGGTATTTTGTACCGTACAAAACCGCCAGGTTCCTTACACATTTTTTCAGATATTCGAAAAGTTCATAAAAACATAATGAAATAGTTAGAAATAGCTCATTTGAATGAGTTATGCAACGGATCTTTACTACACTTGTCGTGTTATAATATTAGGATACTTAATAACTATCATAATTAAATTAAATAAGTGTAACTTTTAAAAAATTCTTAAGAATTGAGTAGCCTCCGTAAGAACTTTGTTAAATCAGACGTAATCCTTTTTAAGAAGTTTTTCAATATTTTCTCATTTGAATACACTCTCATTTATAAATATGGTAATATCAAACTAGAATTTCAGCAGTTTCGTATAAACAATTTTTTGGTCACTGTTTTTTGGCTTCTTAAAATTGTAAGGGAATTATTTTTACTTGCCGAATACCCAAAATATTTGAATCGATAATACTGCTTGCTGTCCTCCACAAAAATTTCATATTGAAATTTCGTATCTAGTGTATTTTAGTAAAGATAAAAACAAGCAAAACCTTCGATTTAAAAGATGGATTTTAAATTTAGCGTTTTTCATTATTATTTTCTATATTGATTCGTATAAGAGTTACTTAAAAATTTCCTTTTTCTTCCCTTTAAAAAGGATAATGGTCAGAACTGCTAACTACAAGTCTAAAGGACTATGAAGGGTGAGATTAAAACATCATCAGAAAGATTCTTGCATTATTTTATAAGTAATAAGATTAAACATTTCGATTAAATTAATTGGTACAGTGAAAAATTAAGAAAAATGAGCATCAACGGCTAGCTCTAGCAGACTCCTTCCCTTAGCTACCTTTTTTTAGGGCGTAGGGTAAAAATTTATTACTTGGCTGCAGGAGATGTCTGCGATTTGTTGGCAAGTGACCAAATTTTATCACAGAAGGGTGCAGGCGCGAGTAGTGGTCAAAAGTCGAAGGTGCCCTAATTTCGGGTGGAATGGAAAATTATAAGCCTTCGGAGCACTGTTCTAAGCAATCATGTGACACCCTCGCACGGCGGTGGTAGAATCCGTCGAATAGACCAGCACATAAAAAGGTAAATAGAAACAAGTTCCCGATTAGGCGCTATCTCTCGAGCTGATAAACCTTCTAACTCGATATGTAAACAAATCCGGCGTTCGGGTCTGTTCCAGCCGAACATCGGTCCGAAATAAATTTTGGCAATTTCCACTCTGCCGATCCACCGATTCGGGCCTAACGAAAATTGCACATGCACTCGAGCAGCATCCGCGCGAGGACGAACAAATCGGAGTTTGGACAGCGCGGCAACTGTCCAACTTCGCACCTTGCGGATTTCACTGATCGATGGCACTCTGGCATTTGGAGGCCGATTCCGCAAGCTGGAAGAGCACCAGACACCAATCGCCGGCAGACAGACAGCCAGCGGCTGGAGATGTTTTGACAAAGTGAAAATTTTTGGAGCTCTACGCGCTGGTCGCCTTGCTTTCGATGGGGTTCAGTGTCGTCTCGTCTGGGGTCTTGTGGAAGAATTCAAGAGAAGTGAAATTCGAAGTTCCTCCAAGGTTGTGGCGACGAGACAGACACGACGGACGACGCACACAGCTGCAGCTAAGCATAACAAAGCAAACTCATAAAAAGTAATGACATTGCGTTTCCCCCGAAAAAAAGCGAATTGGAAAAAATCCCATATGTTCAAGACTCCGGGGCCATCAAATTCCGGCAGAAGGTAGGCCCCCCGTCCACTGCCGATCATTTCCAATTGCACTTTAGCAGCCGCCGTGGCCAGAAACTGTCACGGAAAAGCAGACCATCCGCACTCAACTCACCCCTCAGTTGTTTTGATTTTAGCAGGAACCACTTTACACTGAGTCCCAGGCAAGGTTTCATTTAGAGGAGAAATCAAAGTCCTACTGCGCTTAACTCGCGACGTGCGGATATATCGATTTCGTTCGGGCGCAAATTAATCACTTGGACGCATCGAAGGCTGAGGATTAAAAAGAAATTCACGCGTCGCGAAACGGAGAGTTTCCTCAAAAAATAAATGTACAGCCTCGCTCGAGACAACTTGACAAATTGGAATAGCATAATTCTATTGGAAGCAGGGGCACATGGCGATCGATGTGCCACCTAGAACTCAAAGTTTTTAATAATAACAAGGCAAGTATTTTACCAGATTCTTCTGTTTTAGTCACATTTACCCACACGTTAATTCTTTAAAAGCCTTTTAAAACATTAAATAAAAATAAATTAAATCACCAAAATTACTAATATACAAATTCACCACGAAAATTAAAAAATTACACAATTTTAAAGATGTCGTTGCTGCAGTTAAAAGCCTTTCATATGGCAGTACGAAAAACGATGGAATCTCGAGGAACGTCAACAGTACCCCACTTCACCCTCATGTGATATAACAACGACCGGACGTAGGGTTGCTGTAGTCCCGGTGATCCAAATGAATAATTGAGGTAGGCAGTGGTTGAATTAAGCTGAATTAATTTCCCTTTTGACTGAGTCACTTATCGCAGGTGCTTAGGTGTAATGAAGGAAAATCGGGAGTACGATGTCTTTCGCGACAGCTACATCCGTTATTTGGGTACATTTTAAAGAAAGTGTTTACTTTTTTGATTTTCGTAGTGATTTTGAGCAAAATATCCGCCTTCTTTAAACTGTTTCGTTTCCATTAAATAATTTCTATCCGCAGGATACGCCAATGAAGTCGGAGAAGCCCTTCGGCCTCTAGTTCACCGGAATGTTGTGCGATGTTCCTATGGAATTGCTATCGCCTACGTCCTCGGGGATGTGCACGATAAAACCACAATCGAGTACAACGTAAGTCCCACTTAACCCAGAAACTCTGAAATCATTTAAATTTTTCAAACCCGTAGCGCTCCAAATCTGCTGAACGAGCCGCAATAAAATCAGGTGATGTATTCATCTGGCAAATGCTCGCTTCCATCATGATTCCGGGGTTTACAATCAACAGGTAAATTCTTCTTAATCATAAACTTAAAATTCACTACAAATTTTTAAGTTTAAAGTTTTACAGCTACCAGAAAATATAGTGGATCTAATGCCATTATAAAAACAAATTTGGCAAGAGATATTGCAACGATCTTAAATAAAATAGAATAAATTGGATGGGGATTCTTAAGTGGGATTTAAATTACACTTTTTTTTTCTTTTTTTTTTTAAATAAATAAATAAATTACACTGATTTTAAATATTTACATATTAGAAAAAGGCTAATTAATTTTAAATCGAAAAATTAATAAGAATGAGCAGTTACATAATATCCAGGAGGTTTTATCAGAAATTATATCTATGAGACGAAATCGACAATAAACCATGAAAAAGTAACGATTTTAGATAAGCAAAGTGGGAAACGAAAATTTCAATTTAAACAGTAATTTCTTGAATGGGGGGATTTATATTGGAACGATAATTTCAAATTCGAGTCATCTATTCGAAGGATATTTTGGCAGCCAGGCGGGAGAAACGTAGAATTAGCACTTTGCAGTATCTCAAGGACAGAATTTTAATATGTTTAAAGAGGTGGGGTGTCCATATGTCTGTATAAGCCTGGAAAAAAGTACTATGCGATACTAAGTAATCGCCCAACCTAATTTCACCTATAAAAGTAATGATTTGTTGCTGTTTTAAATATTTATTTTATTGTTGCCTGATTTACATCAGTTTACTTAACTCATGCTAGTTCATATTGAACTCAATTTTATTGTACACTTATATATTTTTATTTATCTACATAAATATATTATCACTTATTTTCGTAAGGACAAAATTTAATATTTTAAAAGCACTTTGAACTGAAAAGGAGTTTTGTTGTCGTTTTTGAAAACTTACTATACGTTTCGATTTGGATTGGAATTAAGCCTAATTTGGAATATTGTTCTATTGTCTTATATTTAAGCCATCAAGATAGGATAAACAAAATATTATTAGCGTTAATAACATGTACACTAAAAATTACCAATATTAAAACTAGTTCTTATAGGAGACATTGAAATTAATATTAACGCTTAAAAACAATTTAATTTCAGAATAACGTGGGCCACTTCCCTGCTCGTAAAGACACTTAAGGTAAAGGGTATTTTCCAAAGGGTGATTCCCACTGCAGTTGGATTACTATCGATCCCGCTGATTATCCACCCAATCGATCGGTCTGTGGACTGTGTTATGGACAATACCTACCGACGATGTGTTGGTTAATTTCGCTGCCAAAGAAAACAAGGTGCTGAAAAAGAAATAAGTCATACACGTACAAAGCTTTAGAAGCTATCGCTTCACAATTTGGCCATGTAATTCTCAGTTTATGAATAGAACAAATTTTTATTGTTGAAGTTGTTGATTCTAGAAATAAGAGCCCCGAAATACCTGCAAAAGCTTAGTCTATAAAAGCTCTGTTGTGAAGAGAATGTTGGACGACTTATTGAAATTGTTCCAAACAAAATCAAGAGATTTTTTTGACCTGCCTAGCAAAATATAGATAAAATTGAGATAAATATGAATATGGATGAAAAGGTGTGGCAGAAAAAAATAGATTACAATTACCTATTTCGCCTTGTATATGGACTTAATAAAGATATTGTTATATAACGAAAAAGTTCATCTTAAGTAGATAAGGCTTGGCTGAACTCAATTAAATACGTCAGTTATGCAAAATTTAGTTGGAACTGATTGATTCTATGTGCTTAATGATGTCTACATTCCCAAACCCTGATTGATGACTAAATTACTAAGCACTTACTAAAAGTAATTTTCCGAAATGAAACAGACGACTGCCCACAAGAGAACCATCAATAGCAACAATCGAAATTTATTCAATCGGGGGTAGAGAGTCCAACCAAACAACATAAAGTAATATTTCAAAGGAAAGAGAAAGGAATGGCGAAGAAATCTACTTTGTATACGATGGAAAGTTAAGAAAAAGAAGATAACATACAAAAAGGCTGTCATAAGTCCTGAATTAGTATTTACCAGGGATAGTTTATTTTATGAGCGCACTTTCATTCATGAACATTTTCGATTACAAATTTGAGGACGAAATTGAAAAGGTTAATTTGAATGGGAGGCTGTTATCACCAACAGCTATCGCAACACTGCTGTTTTATACGATAGATTCGAAATATTTCATAAGCATTTCTTCATCATCATTCAAAACATTTAGATTTGTTCTGAATTGGAATATGACAATCAGCGCTCGGTTATAAAATAGTTTTGGAAAAAAATGATGCCTTTAATTCATTACCGTCTGCATTTCCATAAACGCAGATATTGAAATGTTGGCACTTTCAAAAGCAAAACCGCCTATATTGGAAGCCCTGAAGTGGTCCAACGTACGTAAACATTTATAAGGCAAAGTTGTCTAAATCTCGAAAAACGTTTCATTGACTTCTATGGCGAAAGACATAAGGACATATAAAAATTCGAAGTAGCTTTAGTTTGAAAGCACATATCTAAAAACGAATTTCACTCACGACTACCTTAAGAAGTTATGCTTTTAATTCGCGATAATTTTTACCATCTCTTCGAACAAAGTATATACAATTTTTAAATTTTAATCCGACTCAATAGAAAAGCAGCTTCAGACCACTTTTGCACACGAACTGCACTTGCGCCAGAAATTCATTAATATTTATACCAGCTTCCCCCGGCGTTGCTGGGGACGCCAATTATTTAGTGTACATAGCAAACGTGAAGATTACTTCATCGAATATTGTGTTTTTGCTGATCGTCATTAGTTGGTTAATATGCACAAAGCATTCATCAATTATACTTCTAAACATTCTTCGTGAATGAGTCTATTTAAATCGTTAAAACAGGAAAAAAATCCCGCAAGGAGTCATGGAGAAAATCGGGAACAGATAGACATAGATATGGCGGGCGGCTTTGTTTTATTAACCAACTACTTTACCAGTTTTGCGAACACAAACATGCGCAAGCTGAAAGTTTATATACAGGGTGTTTTTAGTGGGATAAAAGATCTGACCTATGCAGAAAAATTTTATGGCTGGGCTACTATCCTTACGTCCTTTCCGCTCACTTCCGAAAGTAGAAAATATGTTTCTCATTTTCCTAAAATTCAGCTTTCCTCACATTTTCTCCAAAATTCATGTAATTAATACACGTATTTATTATTTTTATCCTATCGCCCATCTTATTACCTTTCCAACAAAGTACAACATGTCCAAGTAAAGAAAAAATATGGACATTAATTCGTGGAAAACGTTTTCTGGTAAGTTAAAAAAAGCAAATTTTAGAGAAATTAAATTAAAATTAATCGCAAAATGTTTTTTGACGACCTTGAAGTGTAAAAAACCTGATATAAATTATTTTTGTCAGACCAATTGTGCACATATGCAAGAGTTAATATTAAAGGTTTTACAAATATTTCAGCTTTATAGTCGCTACCTTTACACATCAATTTATTATTTTTAGATATATGTAAAATGCCCTTAAATTTTATAAGTATTTTCTCCACAGCTACTTAATTATCTAAATCCACGTACTGAGGACGCTTTTGTTTTAAACCTCTGGTCGAAAATGCAATCTTTCGCTTAGTTCTTCAATTTTTATTTGCATCTTACGAAGTTGCTTTGCGCGAATCGAAAGCGCCAAAATTCCAATTTATAAAAGTGAAGCGCATCGCACCACCCCAGAACGTCACTACTCCAAGTCCCAACTGAAACTGCACAGACATGCTGCCCCGACTCTAGCAATGAGCAGTTCCGCAGCACGGCAATCCGCTAGTTCGATACTCACTTGGGGGATCGATCTTCCGCACAGATGCGACAGCTACCGACATCTGTGCGACGTCGAAGAACCCACAATTAGACTTGATACGCTGAGAAAATCTTTAGTACACTCGATGCACTCGACGCTCTCGTGAGCTCCCGCACGTAGGCACCTCGCGCCGTCTGTCGAGCTGCTCGGCGACTAATCTGCAGCCACTCCAGACAATAGACACCGTTCGCTCGTAGCGGGCAGTTCTCTCGTAAGTGCCGCGTGCAATTGTTGAGTCCGCGGAGAGAAAGAAGACATTTTTTCTGTCAAATATTTTAGGGACTTATAGTTTTTTTTTTTTTTGTGCTTTTTTCCGTCTGCCAATAAATTCCGAGTGATATGCGAATGACTCTGAGTTGTTTTTCCTAAAAGAGACGTTCACCCCTTGTGTACGGACCTAAAACTTATTTTCTGCTGGAGGTATAGTCATTTTTCGGTCCGCCATTTTGTTGGCACTTTAGGTGACCTAACGCCACTATTATAATGGGTTCGAATGACAGTATTTTATTTTAGAACAGTTATTTTTATTCGCAAACAGCCCACTTTCCTGTGTGTTTTATGAACTTGTAATTGAATTTACAAGGTGTTTGGAGCAAAAACTGAAATTCCTCAAGGGCGAGTTAAGGCGCCCAGTGTTAAAAGTGGTGTCTTAGGACCAGTTGTGGAATAGATGGACTTGTAGAATATCGCTTTTTGGGAGCCTAGAAAAGTAGAAAAAGTGGTTAGCTTCTAAAGCACAGCTATACCTTAATTAAATGGAAGTAGTTGTAAAGTTTGTTTCTAAAGCTTCTAATTGTTAACTTCTTACTGTTAGAAATAAGCAGGACTTAAGATACTGTCGATTTCGTAGCTTAAAAGCAATGGGACCTCATAGGACCCGACTTGCTCAAGTCTTTGACATTTTCTTTTTGACATAACAAAAAGAACTCTCTCGAATGTATCACAACTCGAGACTCGAGTATCTCTCTCTCTCCTATTTTTAGTACACTCTGCCCTTGCCGATAACTCTCAGTGTACCCGGCGCCCAAATCTTGGCGTACTATTTTTCATCTGAGCGCCGACATTTCGGGAGCTGTGTGTCAAAAATTCCCAAAAGGATTTTAGTGTTGCTAAAATTTAATTCAATCTGTGGTTTTTTGGTGGAAATTAGGAACTAGGAAGAGGCGCCCCATCAGCGGCAAAATGATATGAATGCCCCTTCTCTTTATTGCAGTGAATGTTTTGTGGACTTTTAATCGAGAATGAGTCGCAGGAACACTTTTCTAACAGTGGAGATGTGAAATTTGTTCATAAAGTTTTCCCTGAAGTGGAACAGTTTTTGCGTTTGGTATTGAAAGGTGTGTGCCTTTTGCTTGTCAAGTAGTTTTCGCATAAAATTAAAAAGTGCGAAGATGTAAACAGTGCAAGAAAATACTTAAAGCAGCAGCTCCACATCTGCCTGGGACACGGGCTGGAGAAGGGCCGCACCGCGTCTGTGTCGTTTTCGCAAAATATTTTCTTTTCCACAGAATCAATTTCTGTTACCTGGCTCAGCTCAGTTCACTGTGTTAGGTTTATTGTTTTTTTCTTTTAAATCTTACGGTAAAGAAGCCCGTGTTGTGATTTTGTAGGCATAATTCTAAACTGGGAAAGAAAATCGAAGCTCTGTTCCTATGATTCGGGTTTTTGCGTAGAGCCGCTGATTATTATTATTTTTTTTTGTGTAGGGAAGGAAAAATGATCTCCTTTTGACTGAACCACTTCATTTTATAGGAGAGGAACGAGAAGCTACAGAATCATGGAAGCGGACACCAAGCAATACGATGAGAAAGTCCTTGAAATGCAAAAGTACATTCCGCTCCTAGTTCAACTGATCGCGAAGCTCGAGACGAATCAGGATGGGCGTGGCGAGGGCAAGGAATCGCAGCTGTCTAAGATGCGGATGCTTCACCGGCTGCTCACAAAAAACGAGAAAAAGTATATGAGACTCCCCTGAGGAATGAGATCACTTTTCACAGTTCTTCTCGTTTTTAAGGTTAAAATTGGACACCCTGCTCAAGTGCGAAGCTGTCTTGCAGAAGATCGCCAGAAAACTTGGCAAGGTAAGATTTTAATCAATTCGCACTTTTTACTGTAATCCCAGCAGTCAGGACTTAAATTTAATATGAATTGGCGGAGTGTCCCAAAGATCGGTTTTCTAATGTCATTACTCAACTTTGAAAATAAGTAGAAAAAAGTCTAAATAATTCAAACTAAATTTTAATTGAATTCTAAGTTATTTAGGTCATAAGAAATATACACCTTTAGTTTATGGTGTCATTAAATGTAAATGCAACTTTTTCTTAATGAGTAACTCTTAACTCGACTAATTCATACCAAAACAAATTGCTGTTAATTTTGATAACTTAAGCAAGAACTACTAGAATTTTAATACGTTGTTGCAAAATTAACGTATTTACAGTGATATGTACTATCCTAAAGAGCATAATTTATTTATAAGTTTTATAGAACAGCTATTTTCTGGTGCTTCCCCGCCTTTTGTTGTCAATGGTTGACACACTCTGGGTTTCCTAGCACCGACAACCTTTCAAGATATAATAGCCTTTGAAGGTTTTGATGTTGTGTGGGGAATAAATAATGTAGGTCGCATAAAAGGTCTTTCTAGGACCCGCTGCTTATATGAGGCTGGTTTGCCCTATACGATCTGCTAATAATAATAATATTAATCAAGTTAGAAGCAAACAAAGGGGCCACTAGTGGCTCAGCTTTTAGCGCGCTGTGAATTCGAGTCCCACCTATAACCATGGTTTCCTGCGCTACGTGGTTACTTGTATGTTTGTGTCGCTATAGAATATACGCTATAATAGGCTATAGAAGTTTAAAGGCACAGATTCAGCAATTCATTACTTTCGACATTTGACTTCAGGCTTCCAAGATCTAATTATAATTATAATATATGTATTATAAACCACTAAAATTGACTAATAACGAACTACCGAATGATATAAAAAGTGGGGCTGATATAAAAAAATATAAAGCCCAGGTTATAGAATTTTTACTAAATAATAAATTGGCTTTAAAATTTATCTAAAGGTAATATTCAAAGTCAACTTGATTTTTACGAAGATAAATTATTGTTTCTCATAAGAAGAACTAACAGCAGAACTAAAACTGGATAAAACATTAAATTTAAAGAAGAGATGACATCTGATCTAAATGGAGTGCTCATTTAAGGTAAGTCCCATTATTCGGGAGATATAGATCACCACGAAATCTACAACATTTGTTATACAAAGTTGTTTACTTACGAGAGAAATAAAAAAACGGCTCAATATTTTTCAATGGTTGAACATTTATTTGAAATGTTGTTTTATGTCTGTTTTATTTATGAAAAACAATTTCGGTCAAATGACCACTATGGCTGGCTTGGCAGTAGCCAATTCGGTCCACCCAATTATTGAGTACATTTTCGATTGTTTCGGGCCTTATGTCAGCAGTAGCAGCTTGAATCTCGTACTTGAGGTCTTGAATTGTTCCTGTTTTGTTGGCGTAACATTTATCTTTCACCGCTCATAGTCCAACGACGTCAAATCGCAAGTTCTTACCGGCCAAATCACATCACAATTTTTGTTGATTATGCGAATTCCGAAGACATGGCGCAAAAGATCGATTGTGGCGTTCGCTGTATGGCACGTAGCCCCGTCCTGCTGAAACTAAATATCGTCCAAGTCTTCGGTTACAATTTCCCCGAAAAACCAATCGGCCAACATTGCGCGGGAGGCTCGCCAGTAACGGTTACGCCGGCTCCGTCTTCATTTTCGAAGAAAAATGGGCCGATGATGCCGTCGGAGCAAAATCCGCACCAAACTCACTCGTTATGGGTGCATTGGCTTTTCCACGATGACGTGCAGGGTGCAGGTGTGCGTCAGATGCGACAGTTTTGCTTATTAACATAACCACCGAGATGGAAATGAGCCTCGTCCGAAAAGATGATAAAAATTCGCTATCTTCGGCCAAACGATCTTCTGCCCAATTTGCGAACCGTAGACGGTTCGGATGGTTAACCGACTTTAGCTGCTGTACCAATTGAACTTTATATGGCTTCATGGCAAGGTCTTTACGTAAAATTCTCATCAAAGAAGTTCGTCCAATGTTCAAACACTAGTTGGACCACCCTTTATAATCAATTAAATTGATTCGCGTTCATTGAAACTTTTGATTGAGATGAGAGAGTATATCATACTAAAATTTTAACTACATCGTCGACTGAGATCACGTTTTCGAATAAAACGTACGGTGTCCTTTATTCCATGAAATCTAAAGGTTTTGCTACGGAAATAGACAAATTTCGGAAGTTAATGTTCAATTCATTGTATCAAGAAACAATGATAATTGTAAGATGTAATAATAATTGTTTTAAATTTTTTCATTCAATTCAGTCAACGTAAATTTAATTTAATAGCTCATATTAGAATTACAGAAAAATAGACATTTCGTGTACAATTGATAGTGCTCACTATTATAGGTTTTAATGAATAAAAATTTACTAAATATACCAGTTTACTTCCACTTAAGTATAATTACTGATACCATGCTTTCTTCAAAAAATTTTACTACAACAATTTGCGTTTTAGTCGAATACCTATTGAACGTCAAGGGAAATTGCAAAATACTCACCAACTATCTTCGTCAACTATGATTCTTACAAAAAATACTTAACAGAGCATTTTCATTTTTTCCTTTTATTCTTTTTAACTTTTTCAGTCTTGCAATGATATTACTTATACTAACATGTTTTCTAAGGTAAATTTTTTTTTCTAATTTAACAAGTTTCTTCATTCCGTATTGCATTCTGTTAAGACTGCTGGGTCATAACTGTTAAAATTACAGTAATATATTCAAGCTTCTTAAAAAGTTTGCGATTTGGCAGGGTTCAATTGGCAGTTTGGATAGCAGGAAATCCCATGAAAATTTTAGTCTCGATGATTTGGCCGCTCCTGCAAGCCCTCAGGAACGAGATAATTTTTCAGTTTTCCATTCACCAATTGTTATACCAACAGAACGTAAAAAATCCCCCACCAAAGGGGAATATCGCAGGCGCAGTGAAATTGATCAAAAAAGTCACAATTCAGAAAAATCTGATCACTCTGATAACAACCGAAATGAATCAAATTCGGAATTATTTCGAAGAAGATCACCAGCAACGCGATGGGATCGCCCACCTAAGTCCAATAGTTCAAATGAAGAGCGCAACTACTTCAGGCGATCGCCAACCTCGAGAAAGGACAACTATTCGGAAATATACCGAAATCCAGATCGACCTTTCTTTGATCGTCGGCCTCAAAGCAATTCGCCTGATTTCGACAAACGAAAGAACAAATCTGTTCATGAGGATAGCCATTCGATAAGTTCGCCTGCTTTAGAGCAATTGAAGGCAAAAATAGAGCCTAAAAGAATTCCAACACCCCTTTCTGAGGTCTTAAGGAGTCCGCCGCTTAGTGCGAATGATATCGTGGATTTGATGAATGAGTCTGAGGAAAGTGCGGAGCAGAAAGATATTAAAGCCATGGATAAACTAAATGCAGTAAGGAAGAAATTGCATAACGAAATTATAAACAGCAAAAAAATGGCGCATGATTCTTCTGTAAGTATTTCACTAGAACCTCCTGTAAGAATGATACCAGAACCTCATGTTAAAACGGTGCAAGAGCCTTCCACAAAAACGACATCAGAGCTTCCTATAAGAGCGGTACAACAACCTCCTCTAAAAATAGTACAAGAGCTTTCAGCGAAAACCGTACAAGAGTCTTTTGTATCTAAACAGCGAAAGGATACATCTTCTCCGGCAAAACATGATCAATCACCACCCAAACAATTTACGCCTATTCAACCACGTACTAATTTAAAGGAATTTATTCCTATTCAAAATTTCGAGTCACAATCCTGTGCAAACGATACTTACCTTGAGAATCAAAACAGTGGTAGTCGGGAGCATTCGAACCATCCATCAGTTGAGAGCTTTGATAAGAAACAGGCTCCAAGAGATCCAAGGGAGAGGAAGGAGGATCCTTCCAATATACGTCTTGCCTATAAGTACAATCCTCACCCGCGAAAGCATGTTGAACCGCTAAAAAATATTGAACTTCCTTCATCTAGCCAAGCAGCCAATAGTCCCCTATTAAGCCCGACTAGCCCAGGGGGCAATAATATTCCAGTAAATAAGCCAAACATGAATACGCTACCTGGTGTAAACTTGGCCGATCCTCGCCTAAGGAATCGAGCTATGAACTTTATGATGTCTGATAGCAATTGTCCTTCAAATCAAATGGACATGAAATTGTCCAGCTCTGCTTTTGTGGCGACAGATAATATACGACCATCTCTTCCACACTCGATATACCCGGGATATGTGGGGTACAATCAGAAAATACCCCCGCAGCCTGTCCCTCCACCGAATGTACCTAATCAAATGAGCCATCACACGAACCATCACAACGTACCTTTACCGTCACTACCTGTTGCTCCACTATCGCCGAATCTTTTACCACAAAGACCCCCTAACAGGCCACCACATAATCTTAATATGATGTCACGAAAAATGAACCATCATCCAGCTGGAAGCAACAGTATGGCATACAATAAATTCCAACCTGCGATGAATGATCAGGTTGAACGGATGAAGTATTTAGAGTCGAAAAAACATAGGAATGAACCGAAGACCTACGGTGAGTACAGGCAGGCAAAGTTGGCTGAACAAAAACTGAAGGAGGCTCCAAAATCAATTGAGTCAAATCAGCCAAAAACTTCGCAAAAAGCACCGGTTGATACAGCACCAAGTTGCCTGGACAAATTTTATAGGACTAGCAATTATAATATTGAAGCTCCATCGATTAGCAGTTTTAAAATTCCCAAGTTAAAGAAAGACGATCTGACGGATAGTAATAAGTCTAAACAAGAGCAAAAGGAATCTTCCGCTGTGGGGGAAATTAACAACGAGAAAACTTGTAAAGAAGAATCTCATGTATCGGAAGGTATTAAGAAAGAGGAAACCTTTAAAGAAGATCATCCTATTGCAGAGGAAGTTAAAAAGAAGATACCAGTAGTAGAGATTAAAAGAGACAAAACCCTAAAATTTGAAACTAGTAAAGATAAAATTTCGAAGATCGAACCAAAGGATGAGCTACCAAGTGAAACACAAGACATTGCTCCAAAGAATGAAGTCGATGAAGCGAAGCAAAAGTTGAAACAGGAAAAACATAAAAAGGAGCAAAAGCAAGAAGTTAAAAGTTCTGAAAAGCCCCCAGAAAAAGAAAAACAAGAAGAAGTTTATGAACCTTTCACTGCAGAAGTAATTGAAGATAATTTACACAATGAAGGAAAAGGCGAAGAAAGTATTGAAAAGGTTGTAGTGTCCATAGATGAAAGTGATAATGACGAAAAAGATTTCATAGAAAGTTTCAAAAAATTTGGAAGAGTTCGTAGACCCAATTTTATTGTTACAAGCACTACAGATAGTTGTGAGGTTTCTACGCAAAATATTTTAACTGGGAAGAGGACTAGAAATTCATTACCCGGCCAAACAGAAAGAGGTTCTTCAAAGGAGAAAGAGAAGGAAAAGGTTCAGAACAAACGAAAAACTTTAACGCCGATAATTTCAGATACCGAATCCGTTGCAAAAGAGATTGTTGAACGTGTGTCTCGTCCTCGAACTAGACCTAAGAAAGGCAAGAAACTGAATAATTTGGCTGAAATCAAACTAAACAATAAGGTTGAAGAAAAACATGAAGACTGCGTTGTCAGCAGTACAACAGCTGGATCTAATGAAGAGCTAAATAAGGCAGTTGGCGACGAAAAAGTTGAAAGCAAAAAAGAAGACAGTAAGGAGTGGTTAGAAGGTTTTTTGAGTAACATTACCAATCCAGCGCTGAACAAAAAAGAAACTGTCTTAAACATTTTAGAAAAAGTTTTAGATGAAGATAAATTGAAGCAAATCAAAGATATACTGGACAACAGTCATGAAGAATTTACTCCGCAAAATGAGGAAAAAGGGGCTTCAGTTCTAAAGCCAGTTGAAGCGGAAAATAAAAATTCGGAAACTGAACCCAAAACTACTGAAACAAAGGAACACCATAAGAAGAAGAAAACTGAGTTGGATAGGCTGAATGAGGACATTCGGGACATGTTCATATCCGAAGGAGTTCTCACGGCGACCGGTAAGCGGATGTGCACGATATTGACTGAAGAAAAGAAGGGGGATGAGTCTCTTGTCGCATCTAAAACTCCAGAGCCTGCGAAGAGTACTCCCACCACTAGGAAATCTGCTGCTAAAAAACCCGTTAAACGAATGGGTAAGAAAGGGAGAAAAGTTGGAGGTGGTAGAAGAAATCGCAAACAGAAAAAGACCCCAGAACTTGTTTTAGAAGAGGATGACGACTCTGAAGAGGAGCGTATTGTTCAAACCCCACCCATAGAGGAGGAAGAAGAAGAAGAAGACATGCCTCCACCTGTTTTAACTCCTCAAGTTAAAAAAGAAAAAAATCGAACCTACAAACCCTGTCCTAAAAGTAAACGAAAATTCTTGTTCGAATCTGATAAAGAGAGCTCCGATAGTGAACCTGAAATAATTTTTGAAATAGAAACAGACCCTTCCGCTGAACGTTGCCAGGAACAAGCTGAAATTATCGAAGAGCAGGCTGAAATAATCGAGGATGAAAAAAGTGATGTACTCGATAATGTCCCATTAGATTCAAGTGATAAATTTATTACCTCTTTTAAGAATGCAAACGAAAAATGGCACTCTAAAAGTTATGCTGCCCGAAGATGTATCATTTGCAGTTTTGCTGGAGAAAAAATGGGAAATCACTACATTCGATCTCATCCTGAAATCGAGTTTCCAATAGCCAGGTTACCTCCGCACGCTTTGAAAAGTCTGAAAGAAGGTCTTACTGCAACAAATGTTCGTAAAAAGGGTTCTAGGTGGCAACAGCAGTGTTTATTTTGCGCAATGAACTTAACCCTTTCGCATAGAGACTGGACGGACCACTACAGCTCTCATACGGGGGAGTATGCATATAAGTGTTCCGAATGCGACAAGCGTTTTGATGCAAGCGATTCTATTGGATACCATGTAAAACTACAGTGTCCCGTTGGAAGGGTTATATATTCAGCACAATTCGAATGCAATGAATCTTCCATATCAGGTCATGTCTGTGATCTATGTGGGTATATTCAGCTGAATAGAGAAGCTGTATTGAATCATTTGAAGACTCAACACAATGAGGTCAAAGAAGCTCTAACCAAAGTCACACTGATGTCCTGCGAAGCACAGTTAAAGGAAAAGAGAACTAAAAGAAGTTCTTCACTTAACACAAAGTTGGATGAATCGCAAATTGAAGTATTTATGCCCAAGCAAAACGATGTAAATTTGGATCCGAATTTTATAAAATACATGAAGGACATATCCTTTAGCACTACAAGCACCGCAGGCAACGTAGGCCCCGTAAAGCGGAAATCCCTTTCCATTGTAGACCAGCTTAGTGAGAGGCTTAAGACGTCATCAAGTAAGGCAAAAGATGAGGATGTCGTAGAAGTGCCCGTGGCTTCTAAACCAGTGTCTGATGTAGTTCTTATAGACGACACTGATGATGAGTTAGAAAAGAAAAATGATGCGTCTATGGAAACTGAAGTTCAAATACCAACTGAACCTCTTGGAGTCGTACAAGATAAGTCTGAAAACCCTGCTGAAAAAACACTAGTTTCCATGGCTGATAGACTTTGCCAACGCTTTAGTGCTGCTAAAAGTCCAGCGGACATGGAACAAGATAGCCAATGCTCGAATTCTCTTACAATATCAGACACTCAAGTTCAGCGCTTTACGACCACAGTAGAAGATGAAGATCAATCAGGGCAGGCTGAATCAGTCGTGTATGTTGTTGAAATGGTTGACGAACTTATTGGAAAAGAGGATCGGGTAAAAGTGGCGGAAGCAATAAAACTACCTAGAACTGCAACTCTTTCTGAAATGCTTAGTATGCGATTAATGAAAGATGTTGAAAAGACGCCTGAACCTTTGGATCTGGAAGCAAAATCAACACTTAACGAAACAACACCTAACGAAACAACACCTGAACTTACAACTCCAAGTAAGTCAAATTTAATTACTGCAGAAAACTCCGGACTTGTTAAAACATATTCAAAAACAAATTCTGAGGCCCAGTCGAATTCTTTGGCGGGAATGTCTCTTGTGGAACGTTTGAGTCAAAGATTAAAGAGTACCGATGGGAAAAGTTATGACAAAGAATCAGAGCCGAATAGCCCACAACCACTGGGGACGATTAGAGCAAACGAAATAAATAAAGAAAAAAGTAATGATGAGGCCAATCAAGATGTAGACAGCTCATTGGAAGGAGAACTAGTTATTGATGAGACCGCTATAAACGATGAATGTATTAGAACACAAAATGTAAGGTCAGTTACCACCATATCAAGCATGAATACCCAAAATGGGTGCGAGGGCCAGGATGTTGACGGAGAAGTTCAGGATGTTGATGGAGAAGTTCAGGATGACGATAACTGGGAAGATATTGAAGTAATCGGACCAGAGGCAGCATCTAAAGACGAAACAGAACTTTCTGTAAAAAAGAATAAAGCAAAGAAAAATGAGTTGATATTTTCTGCATTTAGTCGACTTTATAAATTAGCCAAAACATCTGACAAGAAAGATAAAGGGAAGAAGAGTCAGAAGAATGAAAAGAAATTGTCAGAGGCTACTCAAAATAAATCGAAAGAGGTAGAACAGTCTGATTTAAGCCAGGCTGGTTCGGAAACACCATCTTCCACATCAGACCCAATTCCAGTCGAATCGGAGACGGTAACAGAAATAAATGAAGCAGATCTTCCAGCCCTTACTATGGCTGAAGAGCATCTTCAACCACCAAATGACCTTATAGACACAATTAATTTGGACAATGTGGTCGATTTAAGTATGCCGCAAAATGATTTGCACGATCTTTCGGGGCTTTTAGATCTACCAGCAACTGAAGACTCTTCAAATATGGTTATCGTTTTATCAGATGAGGGAGATACGACAGAAGATATTCCGACTGTAAGCAGATTACCAGTCATCACATCTTGTGAATCTTTACAACCTTCTGATAAAGATTTATTTTCGACTAATACTTCGGCCAATACGAAAGATTCTTCCGATGGCTCTCAGCCGCTAGATGATGTTAAAGCAAAAGCATCGAGAGGTTCTCCGGACATGCGTAGAATAGACAACATGGGCTTTTCTAAAATCACGGAAGGCACAGTTAAGTACCAATGCTTGGTGGAGTCTTGTTCGTTTTTATACTCAGAAATGCCCTTTGGCTTGGAAACGCATTTTCTCATTGAGCATCCAAATTTACTGTGGAAGGGATATTGCTACACTTGCGATGCACAAGTTTGTTCGGATGAAATTATGACTCTATCTCGAGAGTACAAACATATGATGGAAGTCCATGTTAATTCTAATGAAAATGAAATAAAAGAGTCTAGTAACACTACTAGACCTTTCATAAAAGTTAGAAATATTTCTGATCTTCTTTCTGTAAACCCTGAACAGAAATCGATTCCTCAAAATGGGGACCAGGGATTAGTGTCAGAAAAACTTCCAGAACATGAAGTATCCAAGCAAAAAATTTTAAACAATCTTCCAACATCTACTTGGTTGCCTCCATTAAAAGTAACCATAACTAGCATAACGACAGAGGCTTTTTCCGCACCATCCTTTGAAGGCGGAAAAACAGCTGTAACGTCACCTTCGAGTGAACTTAAAATATCGTCTGTATGCTCGAATGTTAATCAGGACTTCATTCATAACTCAAACTTAAATAGTGGGGGCTTTTTAAAAATAGCAGAAGTAGTCAGCTTAGCCAAACTTCCAGCCTCGAAAGCTGATGAAGAAAGTGATAAACCGTCCTCGTCTCCGTCGAGTACTATTTCTAAACCGATTGCGACAAAACCTCAAATATTGAAAGTCGCTCAAAATAAAATGCCAAAATCATCCGGTTTGAATTTGTTCAATTTAACAGTGCCTGAGGGGGGAAAGGAAAAAGATCGAAAAACCACCTTAGAACTAATACAGGATATAGAAACTTCGAAAAATGCTGCAAAGATGCTCAAGCCGTGGAGGGAAACTATCAGTTTCAAATCTCGAAAAGTAGCAGAAGAGCTCCTGACGAATCAAGCACTCTTCTCATTCTTTAAGTGCATGGGATACAACTGTAGTTTCTACACAAATTCGGCCGACATAATGCGAACGCATATTCAGCACCATAACGATTCGGTAGAACTAAATGGAACCCCGTTTGATTCAACAGTATACCAATTTAGAGAATGTCCCTATTGCTTCTACAATAGACCGAAACTTTTCCTTGTGGAGCACATGATCCAAGCGCATGGGGAAGACAACTATCAGTGTCCCTACTGCTTCTATAGAGCCTGCGTGGCATACTCAGTCGTTACTCATCTTGACGCTCATCACAAAGGATTGCCCAAGAAAGTCCTGGTGGGGTCTGGAAAGCAGAAGACGCTCCACAAAGATATACGCAATATGGCAAAGTTGCGGAGTAGAAATGTCCGGCCTATTGGATGTTGGGGTAAGTTCTAAGCTACAGTTTATAATATAATAATTTTTGATTATTCAGGTAATTAAGTTTTAGTTACATGAAACAGGAAAACCAATATGTTCTCTTTAAATGAAATAGGTTTAAAAGAATTTATAGTTAGGTCGGTAAGAAATAACTTAAAAAAGCGGTAGTTTTTCAACGAGTAGGTTGGAATAGATGTTAGGGAAAAAGAATAAAATCTCAGATTAGTCAGCTACGCAAACAATTAAGAGTAGAAAGAATCTTTACAATTTTTAACAGTTTGTAATAACTGGCCTTACAGATTTTGTTTATTTTTTAGTCTTACGTTGTCTGATCTATCAATAAATATGTTATTTTTATTTATAGATTGCAAAAAACAGTTTTACATTGTCCGTAATTACTCGAAGCACCTACACCAGCACAATTCCACCAAGTCAACGTTCACGTGCTGGATGTGTCGGGTAAAAGTAATGAAAACTTGCGCTGAGAAGCACTTGTCTATGATGCACGGTATTGCCGTCTACGAGTGTATCTATTGCTCTTTCGCCACGAATGTAATGAATCAAATGAGACTGCATATCGCTAATTTGCACCCTTCACATCTTTCCTATATGTGCGTTCGTGTGGCACCTGATAAAAATTTTGTAAGTTTTTATTATATTAAGATGTTCTCCGGGAATGTGTAACGAAATATTTTACCTTTAGGATACAACGGAGGAGACTCTTGAATCGTCTACTGTCCTTGCCAATTTGGCTGAAGGGTTAGGCGAAGTTCCTTTAATCAAAAACAGTTTCACTGATTCGGAATTGAATATCAAGGATCCATTAATACTTGGAGAAGCGGATGTTGCATCCTCAATGTCAAAAGCTAGTTCGCCAGAAAAGGATTCGCTTAAGGTTGCTTGCGACATACTTAGAACTGAAAATACTGAAATGATTGAAAGGTTCAGGACTGGGAACGCTCAAATTGTTGAGAGGATGAGAACTGAACATAATAAAAGAATTGAAAGATTTAGAATTGGAAACCCACAAATAGTTGAAGCTATTGAAAAAACCCAAGAAGATTTATCAAATCAACAACCTGACCCGGAAGTAGCGAACCGAGAGAGGATGTATGTTCGGATTTTGGAAGCAGCTAAGGAAATGGTTGAGGGCACCGGAATCGAACCAGAGGAGTTGTATAAGTGCACCAAGTGCGGAACGTCTTACAGTACCGAAAAGGATTTCGCCATGCATATTCAGCAGCATATTCGTGCATCCGATCTGGAGGACTTAAAATGCACTTGTCGTAGATACAACATTAAAAATTGGTCGTCATATGAATTACACCTAAGATGGCATGCTGCACATCATTATTTTTGCTATTTCTGTAATCACACAGGTCCTACAACGAATGCTTTATCTAGACATATAAATGATGTACACCAAAAAGTCGGTATGATACCGATTCCTTTAATATTCGGTCTTAAGAATAAGACTAAGGATTTCTTTGTTGTCGCTCCTAGAAACACTAAACAGGCATGCATTAGTCAGTTTGCTGAAAGAATGGTTCGAACTTGGGAGCGGAAGAAGGCTTTAAATAAAAAATGGTTTACTCCAGATGAAATTGATTTACTGCCGAGACAGGCAATTTTTGTGAATGAGGTACACTGCCAAGTATGCAACTATCGCACTAAAGTGCGAACGAATATGTTTCGACATCTCCAGTTTCATAAGCAAGAGATAAAAGTTGCTACAGTCGATCCGGTTAATCCGGTGCCATGCCTTAATTCCAACGAGCGCCACTTTGATAAGATGGTTAATTTGGCTTGTAGCTCGAATATTACCAAGGATGGCGTTAAATCTGCCACGAAGGAGGAACTTAAGTTGCCTGAATTTATTCCAGCTATAAGACGGTATGTCTGCGGAGTGCCGAATTGCACCTACTTAACAATCTCTAAAAATATGCTTAAGTGGCACTTGAATGCGCTTCACTTAAGTGAGCAAACGTACGTGTGCCCTCACTGTAAGTTGGATGTATGTAAGAAAAGTATTTGTCTAGAAAAGATTTTTAGCCATTTAAAGTTCCATGAAGGAAGATTGTATGTCTGCGAAGAGTGTAATTATACTCATTATAAAAGATTTATTGTTGATAGGCATATTAACGAGAAGCATCCGGGTCAAAACTGTGAAGTTGCGACTTATACCAGGGTTGGGACAAACACCATAAAAACAAATGAGTCAATTCCTATTAAGCCAACACCAAATGAAGAGGAGAAAAAGGAACTTAAATGGGAATGTGGATTATGTAAAATTCGCAAAGCCACTTCCCAGCAGATCTCAGTTCATGTAAGTCGAGTTCATAATGTTAAGCATAGGTATCAATGCGTCCACTGCGATTTTGGTGGACTCTATGTAAATATAATTAGGCATATGGTTGAAAAACATCCTACCAAAGTGCAAGAGGTGAAATGCATGTTCTACAACGTCAACGATTTAACTGAAAAGACTCTAGTTGATCATACAACGCCAATCTGGAGGAGAGATCCCGCAAGGGTTAAGAACATTAGGGGAATTCTTATGGAGGACGAAGAGGAATCTAGAAGAAATCTGCGACTTGATGATGAAGACCATGATGATACAAGTCAAATTACACAGACCTCAAAATCAAGTACCTCTACTCCGACTAGAGGACCAACCCCGATTAATAAAATCACTGAAACACCTACAGAGGGGAGGACGAATAAGGGTTTCGAATTAATTCCACGGAACTCTATTAAAACATATGGAAAATCTTCCAAACAACTGAAAAAACCTGAGATAAAGTCTGATTTGAGTATGAGCTGCAAGAAATGCGCCTTTTTTACGTCAAACAAGGAGGACTATCAGAATCATTTAAAAAATTTTAACCATGATGATCTTATTCTAGCCACTGCTGGCTTCTCATTTCTGTGCTACCACTGCACATTTTCTGCTAATTCTATTTTTGAGGTGAGACAACACTGGGAGGAGGAGCATTCAAATGATAATTGTGGTGGTGAAGCCGAATTTAATACACCATTCTGGTTTCGAATGGTTCCACAAGTTTGTTGTGGTAGATGCACTTACAAGCACGAGATATTTTCTGTTTTAAGACACAACGCAAACGCACATCCAGGCGATTCTCCAGCCCTGCTAAATTATACCAACAATAAAATGTGCGGACAGTGCTTCTATGTTTACACAGACATCGATGATTTGGCTAAACATTATCAGGAGGATCACAAACAATTAACTTATTCTTCCTTTACTGTAAGCAAGGAGTTGCTAGAGAAACTCATGATGCAGGGACACATTCAGAAATTAAGTGCTATAAAATGTCTTCGATGCAACTCGGTTTTAGCAGAGCAAGAATTTGACCTGCACCTTGCTAATTGTGAACCAAACATGCCACGTTTGTTTGAGCACGTTCAAGATGAAGTCATGTACTTATGCTTCCAATGTAAATTTATGGGAGATGAACAGACGGTTATAAAACATCTGGGCAACCATCGTTTTAAATATGTCTACAAATGTTTCTCTTGCCAAGCTATCCATAAATTTTTCGATGAATTCGTTGAACATTTGGAAAAGGTTCACAACACTGCACCAAATCAGTTCACCATCTCGAGATGCATTAATAACAAAATTAAGAAGCTCCGTGAGATAATCGTGGTTTTCCCAAATGGATTAGTCCTTAAGAAAAATCAATTACTTGGTAGTAAGTATGGAGATATTGAACTCATTACTAAGGCGGCGAAAGATGAATTTTCTAAGTATCTGAAATCTGCTAAACGATCACTCCCAGATGACAAGGAAGCTACACAGCATGGTCCTCCGAAATCGAAAATTCGACTAGATGATAAAAATGACAAAGTCTCAAGGAATATTGAAAAAGATAAGACAAAAGGTTTCCAAACCATTTCAAAAGACTCTGATAAAGCCAAGTATGACTTGAATGCTTCTTCCCAGGATGTCTCAAAGGATGTTGTGAGAAAACGTCCAACACCTGAGAAAGTTGATCTATCAAAAATCTTTACTGTGATGAATTTTGGCGGGAAACAAGTGCCGATTTCTTGTGACCGTTTTGCCAAGCTTGTAAAAATAAATGTCCGTGTGCGGATTGAAAAAACCAACTTGTCCAAGTTGGCACTTTCCACTCTAAAACGACGCAGCCAATCGCCAAATCGGGATGTGAGTGAGCCTAGCAAAAAACCAAAAATTGATTAGAAATATTCATTGCAAATAGGCAGGCCCTCTGCGACATAGTTGATTAAAAAGAAAGAACTATCTTTTTATTATCTGGACAGATTCAAATAATTTGCCCGTTCGTTACTCCCACTGTTTAAGCAAATCGCATTTTTATTACTTTTTTTTCATTTTAATTCTTTTTTAGAATGTAAGCAGGTTGTAAGAAACTCGTCATGTATGTAATAAAAGTTTATATTTAATTAAATCAAATATCTTTTTCTCGTTCAACCCCTTTGTACCTCTTGGATATTCAGAAATAAAAAACCTAGCGGATTTGTAATAAATACACTGGCATGATACAGATTAAAAATGAAAGTAATTAAAAATTATTTTTGGCTGAGATTTGTCTATAACAGTGAAAGTGCATTGGCATTTATATTTCGCTAGTTTCGTTCCGCAACCGCCAAAACACTAAAAAAATATAATTGTTCTTTTATTAGGGATGGGCCTCTGGTAGTTCAGTTGTTAGCGCGTTGTCCTACCGTCCCAGAGGCTGTGGGTTCGAATCCCACGAATAACCATGGTCTCCTGCGCTACGTGGTAACACAATGGGCCAAAATTGGCCTAAGTGTGCCTTTCTAGGCAGCCACAGCAACCAACCAATGTTTATTAGGGATATCTGAAAATTCGTAATCTCGTTTCAGAGATAAAAGAAGTTAATTTCTTAAAAAGTAAAATAAATATTCTAACAATGAATTATTAAATTAGAAATCTAAATGCGTGCTTGTCAGCAGCGGAAGTGTGAAATCGGCAGAAGAAATTGTTTTAAGTAAAATACTTTTCTACCCATTTTTAATTGACTGTGTGTATAATAAAAAGTTGAAAGTAATAAGATTATTCTAGCCGACCTTTAAAAGTTTTCTGAGCTAGAAACTAGAATTTAAAAATATAAAGAGAACTTGCAAACATTTCTCAGCGAATTAAAAAAAAATATTTTTATTTCGAGAAACACGCATTTAAGGGAAATAGCTTTAGAATTTTGGTAAATTCGATATTTTTTGTTTCATAAAATGTTGGTATAACATCTCAATAATATTAAACCTATCCCCCAATTTACAATGAAGATCGATTCCGCAGAAAACCATGTAAATTGAAATCGGGGACTAAGATATACGTAAGACTGTGCAAATCGAAAATTAAATTGTACATAATTCAGTTATTTATTTCAAGCTAAATTAAAATAAAAATGAGGTATACAATTCATTTTATGGATACCAGAAATATAAAATTCTAAAATAATTATCCCAACATTTTAATTATTGTGATCACTTTCATCTTTTCTTCCTTATTGGCGTATTATTTTCATCACAATTGTTTTATTATTCACAAATTAAAGAAAATTTTGGATTAGCTTTTATGATAACTTGAATTTTGCAAGGTATTTAATTTTCGCAGACTAAGGTCGAAATATTTTTTTAGGAGTCTATTTCCACAGTTCCAAATTTTGTTTATGGATCCAATTTCTACTGGAGTTAAAGCAATAAATCTGTTGACCTCAACTCCAAAATGTTCGATGTGGTTCCGATAAAGAAACTCCACGGCTACTCTAAAAAATAAAATCCCTGATTTAATAATCAAGCACATCCTTTCCCTACTGTTATCAACTGCTAAGGAAACCCCTTTTGGGGATGCTGGCACAGTCAGCAGCAGTCATCCTGTCTATGATTCGTTAGCATCATTCAACTCTAACTCATCATAAATCCCTAAACCTTATGTTGCCTCTTCCATATTTTACCGCCTTTTTAATTGAACGATCTTAACTCGTTAGCTACCAGCCGTCACATATGTGTGATACAGCGTTTTCTTATCAGAACCCGCCATCACTCATATGCGACAACCGTTTTTGATCAATTTATGAAGATAGTTTGAAATGCGTTGTGTTTTGAACAGAATTGTTAAGTTTTAAAACGTTAATATATACGAAGAATATGTACCAGTTAAAAAAAATGTTTATTTTACTTTTTTAGAATGTTCTAAATGTATATCCGTTAAGTCTATTCGAATTGATGCCATATAATCTGAAAAGAGTTTTGGGCTGTGGTGGGTATTTTTCCAAAGAGACCCTGGTAGCAAGCAGGTTAAGGAGATTCACTGGACATCTTCTGCGTCCATTGCCGGCCATAAGGACCAATTAGATTAATTCTGGTCTCATCGGATCGATACCTTTGCCCGGTCGTATAAGTTCTGCTTTCGGAGGACTTTTCTCACGGTTTCGGCCGAAATGTTTGTATTATCGAATACGGTTAAGTTAATCTTTTATTGGTATGGCATTATCACACCTACTCCCTTCCTACATATCCTCCTGTTCCAATTTGCCACACAATTTATGGTTACACCCGCTTCCGTCGGGATGGGTTTCTTACTAATGATGTTTTAGATGTGTGAATATTGCAAATTTTGGCCATTGTGCCGACACTTAACATTTAATCGGCGGTTTATTTCCCAGTGAGTTTTCCACTCGTTGAGCAGCCGTTGAATTTCTGTAACTATATAACCATTTATAGTCTTCATCTAAACGGATAAGAATAATGAAAACTTCAATTAATTTTGAATTTTCACATACTCACTTTTTAAATTCAGTTAAATAATTCGGAAAAAATGACGCTTTTTACTAAATAAAACACTTCTGCTTGTCTTGCTCTTTTACTAATTAATGAAGTGCTTAGAGTTGAATTTCAGTATTTAATAACGTCTTTTTTACGTATTTTCTACTAAAAGTGTGTCAGTACTATCAGCAGGCGAGATATTTCCTCCACGGAATCGTTTTTGAAATTTTATATTCAAAGAAAAAAGGGTATTTCTAATGGGTTTTTCAAATATTCTCTTTATTTGATCAATACATTTTAGATTAATAACGTTCTTTAAAGTTTTAAACTGCAATTTTGTAAATTTAAACGTTTTATGTAAATTTTCGAAAACGTTTACTTACAGAAAGCGCAAAAGAAAGCAAACTTCGAATGTTTTGAGTCTACTGGGATACCCTCGAAAGGTCGATAGCCCTCAAGGCCGTCAAGTGTCTTCGGCCTAACAATCTGAAAACAGATTTTCCCGGCGTTGTACTCGTATCTCTCCTTCTGCGGGAAATAGATATGAAAACAATTTCGGGAGCTCTTCCGCGAACTTCGAAATCGCCCACACAGTGCCCTTGCTATCAGGAAGGCCGTTAAGAAGTTTGTCCTTGATAATGAAAACAAGTGGCCAAAGTAATGGGCTCGCAGGAGTCCTCCATGCCTACGCACAAATTTCAGTGCGAAGCCGAACGTTGTCCCACACGACGCCCCCGCCGTTTCGTTAGAGTACGCATTCCATTATCGGGCAAGGAACCCGAAAAAATCCCTAAATATCGACTTCCTTTCCCCCGAAGTCGTCGCCCTAATCAGAAGCCCGGTGGAGACATTCTATGAGCACGTTTCGTCTTGGAAGGTGCCGCCGCCCTCGTAGGGTAGTGCGTTCCGGAGCCTCCTAAAGTCATGTGCTCCTGTTGGATTCCATGAATTGATTTATCACTAATTTTGCCCGCCCTTTCTACGGTTGCGGTATCGAAGACCGCATGGTTTTTGCCCTACTTCTCTGAGAATTTAGTGCTTTTTTCTCGCTAGTCGAGACGATAACTTCGGGCAGAGCCACTAAAAACCGGCACCAGCCGAGCCAGCGTTGTTATTGATCGCGATTGCCTCGGGTACACAAAAAATTTTGGGGACCAGGAGCCCAGGATCGAACCCTCACGCACCTTCGGTTTTGCGGTTGTATGACCCTTCCGCAGAGGGTGTACTCTGTCTTCTTATCGCCCTTTGAGCGGCGCTTCTTTGACCGGCAGATCGATTTCTTGCCGGGTGTGAACCGCCGAAGAGTGGACTCATGCTGGCCTGGTGCTTGAATGATTTGCACACACTTGTGAGGCGGGCATTTCTTCCTTTCGCCCTTTTTCTTTCTTCCCTGGAGGTGTTTCCATTAAAAGGCATAAATAACAAACAAGCATCGGGTAGGATTTATGTCCTATTTTGTTTAGTTCGGTTCATTTTTAATTTTTTATTATTAGACTCAATAGGGATAGGAATTGTCTAGAATATCCTGTTACTAATCTAGTTCTGATTGCATCCAAAAGATTACAAAAGACTTTTGCTCGGCTTGATTTAAAGGAATTTTAAGTAAAATAATCCTAAATTCAAATATTTTGCACTTTAAATCGATTATTTTTAACTATAACACTAGTCGTTTTGAATTTTAGAATTTGCACTTTGAAAAAGATGATAGTTTTATATATTGACGACAAGCACGCATTTCTTATGTAATTTCCATTAGTAAATCTTAAAAATGAAAATGTTAAGTGAACATTTGTGTCGCTTACTTTGAAAGTAGTAGAAATCCAAAATATCACAATTGATTTTATAACATTTTGGACTTATGCCACATTCAAAATAAACGATTTATTCTGTAAAAGGTAAATCAATTCTTAATAAATGGGCATTTGTAAAAAGCAAACTATTTATCTATCTTAAAACTGCCCATTTTGAAGTTCTATCAATTTCAATTTATAAGTATACTATCTGAGTAACACCGTTTGACCTGTTTTATTTAATTAAAAACTTCTCAAGTGTTTAAATTTGATATTTCAATTACTATAACATCTCTAAAAACCCTCAAATACTAACTTTCATGACAATTCGTTCAAAATTACAACTGTTGGCTGTAATTTTGAAGCCCTAAATAAATTATACTCATAAAAAGTAACCTATATGTTGAGTTCGAATATAGAGTACGTCCAGTCAAATCATGAAAATTACCACGCCACGCATTTAGACGTGATTAAGTAACAAACAAACAAATAGACTTGCTTTTATAAATCTATAAGGGTTTCATTTATTTTTAGAGTTCGGGTTAAAATAAATAGTTTTAAAGTTATTTAAGAAAATATATGAAAATTGACCAAATCTCCGAAACTACTCAGCTTAAAATTTTGAAAAACATACAGAAAATAGTTCTTTACTTATAGATTACAGGAAAATCTATGTCTATGGCCTTAAAATCATATTCATTGCACGAAACCCTCTCCACCGCACTTGTCCGGTTTATTTTAATTTATACTAGGCTAGAAAGTTGGAAAAAGTCGTATATATTTAGTCAAGGCTTTGTGAATTGCGGTTATATATTTAAATTAGAGATTTGTGCATAGAAAAATAGTCTTTAGGTGCTGGGAATGTCATCAGTTATTTAAAGACAAGTACTTGGTGTTGTTCTCAAAATTCCTCCAAAACCCGTGAATAGATTCATTTGAAATTTGAAAATGAAACAAAGAAAAAGTAAATATATCTAGTATTTGTCGTACCGTTTTTTTTTTTTAAATCTTTCCAGAATACTTGTTTATTATATTATTAGTTTTCCTTTTTTTATATTCCCAATTAAAGTAATTATTACAAATTTTATGCCTTGAGCTTTTCTATGCAAAACTTAGATATGTCGGCCTTAAGAGTAGAATTTATAATTATATTAAATAAAATTACTTTCAAGCGTTTTCCTATATTAATAGCTATATAAAACAAATATATCGTAGTATGTCACTTGTTGAGGATCGTTTTATTTCATAACAATTTCAATTGTATGAATTAAAAATAAATTTATTTTTTAAATAAAATTATTTCAGAGAAAGAGTAGTTTACGTTTACGTAAATCATTTTAAGTACTTACCATGCACATTTTTAAAATCTTAAACAAACTGTTGGCTATTACAATTAAGAAAATAAAGAAATTGATACACACAGAATCGATTTTTAAAAATTTATTTTTGGATACACCTGAATTGCAAACTCTAAATATCTTTAACAAACTTTAAATTAGCGGTTCTCTAAAGGCTACCTTAGGTTCTAAGTTAACTTATTAAGAGATTTACACAATTTTTCAAATTGCACGCAATAAATATTTATGTAAAACTACTCATACGCCTAACTGCACTTTGCTTACTACGTTCTGAAAGGGGAGAAGCAGCGGGCTAAAGCGCTCTGGTGGGCTAAAGTTAGCTATAAAATTACCTTCTTCTGAAACACTGCCTCTTGAGAAAATTAGTGGAAATCCACCGATGAATATCTAACAATTTAGTAAACAGTATGCAAAGAATAATCTTTAACTGCTGATGGTTTCATTTTGATGAGAGAAATCAGTTTTTATAAATTCAATCTAACATAATTTAGAAACATATCAAAATTGCGCTGATGCCTAATTCATCAAAATACTTTTTGAGCCGGAATTATGCATAAGAGCGGTTTTGAAGAGTTTCTAAATGAATTTATGTAATATGTTGCCGAGTACCATTATTTTTTACTATCTAATTATAATGTAAATATGTAAACAAATAATGTTTGATCATGAATATCTAGAGAGTGTCCAGTGTCTGAAAGTAGTCTCAAGTTAATTTATTTGACTTTCATGTTAAAATACCGATTCAACTTCCTAACGCTCATGCCGAACATGATAAAAAAAGGACTTAAGTTTTCATATTCACACTATAATTGGTTATTTATTCTATAAACCTCTTTTGCACTTTTCAAATTACAAATTCAAAAATGAATTTAGTCTAATGAATCGTTGTAAAATTTTAAGGAATGTACACAGCGACGCGATAAAAGCCGAATATATTTTAAAAATAAAAATAATTTGGAGTTTGTACCGGTCAAAATAATCCATATTTCCCTTAATCGCGTCATTGTGTGCCTGCCTTTAATTAAAAAAACAAGTTATACATTATTTTGAGGGTTGCATTACTTGCACCATATGAATAATGAAATGCAACTCGGAAGCTAATTCAATAGTCAAGATATTAGCAACATAGTGAATCTTACTCTGAAAGGATGCAAAGATAAAAGTCGTGTAAAAATTACAAATATCGATCGTTAAATCTTTCAGAATAAGACTCAGTATTATTGCCATAAAATAGGTATTTGAAGGTTTTTGGGTCGTTGATTTAATATTTGAAATTAAAATTAACAAGCGAACCAAACATTTCTTGTCATTTACAGGCTACTAAAGCTAAAGCCTACAGGATGATGTCTTATTGAGCTATAAATTCAACAATTTAAGAATTTTGTTTTAAGTTAAACAAATTTTTAGTTTTAAGTTTTTTATCAGTTCAATTTTTATGTATGTGAGCAACATTTAATGAATATAACAATTTCTTACGAACGGGTGATGAAATAAAATTTACACCTAATTTGATTTTAAGAAAAATTGGTTATTTCTATACTTTATACAATTCAATTTGCTTCTGTTGAGAAATATTTTCAATTTTATGGTATACTTTGTCACATTTATCCTTAAATATCACCATATTTTATTTCATAACATCTCAACTTTGCTTTACTTTTACAAATTTACATGTCAAATTTGTTAAATCACGAGATATTTTTATAAAAACTAAATATACCCCTTAATATTTTAATAAATTTCAATGAATCAAAAATTTAGAAATTAGCATGCAATTTGCGTTACGAATCCAACTTATGTTTAGCTAATTTCTCTAGTGTATTTATGTTGAAAAACGCTATGCATGCAGTTGAGATCCTAAGGTTTTTGGATAATTATAAGAATTAATCGTCATTATTATAAAATTGTAGGTACATGAAAAATATAACAATGATAAAAGACAGTGTTATCACTTACATTTGTTAAGGATAATAAATGTTGAAAACCCATAAGAAAGAAAAGTACAATAGCATTTTTTGTTTATTTGCAATTCTACACAGGTTGCAAACACGACAAAGACGCCTTATGCCAAAAAAAAAGAAGAAAACATTAATCGGCGGCCAAATATCAGAAATTAAACCAAAAGCAGTCTTAAGATTAGTCTAAGGTACAAATAATTTCAGTAGTTCTATTTACAGATTTTATCGGTTAAATTTTAACTTTACGTTTTCTTTTGTAAAAGTAATTCAGAAAAAAAAGATTATGTACAAATGGTTTTCGTACTATCCTAAAATACGCTGAAGCGAAGCAAATATATTATAAAATTTATAAGGTGTGCTTGTGTGTTAGTCGCGCGACTTAAATCCAAATAGATCGCGGATCTAACAAAAATTATATTTTAACAATAGAATATTGCCCAAGGCAGAGTCACGTGTCTAGAAAATAAAATTTTCTAAAAATAGAATGCCTAGAAATAAAGGAAAGCTCAGTCTGCACGCCGCACATAGAGGATGGGGATTTTTCCTTGTTTTCTATCTGTGCCCCATGTGCCTAGATGCGCTTATCTAATATTCGTGAAAAGGTTGAGGACGCTCTTGTTCTCCTTCTGACTTCGAGCCTTGCTAAAGACGTTCCAGAATCGCAGGGTTTCGTCCCCGGCACCGGTGACTATCGCCTCCCCATCGGGGCTTAAAGCTAAGTAGAGGACGCGGTATGAGTGGCCGGTCAGTTTCGCCACCTGAGTTAGAGAGGGGTACTTCCAGACCAAGATCTGGTTCTGGGAGTACCCGTGCGTGGAGACCAACTCGGAGGAGTGCTTCGACCAGGCCAAGTTACACACCTGGGAGCCGGTATCCACGCACTGCATCGGCTGGCCGGTTAGTGTGTTCCAGAAGCGGATACAACGGTCAGCGGTGCCGCCTCCGCTGGCCAGTAGCCCGTGGTGGTGAGGCGACCAGGCGATGGCCTTCACCGCCGCCATGTGCTCAGTGTACGACTGCACCGGGTTCAGGGAGTGCTGGTTCCAGACATAAAGCCGATTATCGTTGCCCCCGCTGGCCAGGTACTGATTGTCCGGGGACCATTTGAGTCCGCAGACTTCTTGGCGGTGCCCTGCTAGTCGCCGTTCTGATTGCTGCGCTGGTGTCCTTGTGTCCCGCTGCATGATCAGCCGGTCGCGGGAACCACTCGACAGAATGTCTCCGTTCCATGCAAGGGCCCCAACACGTGCAGAGTGGCCGTGCAATTTGTTTATCTGCAAAATACAAGATTCATTCATGAATTTTAGATATTCTGCTAAGTGAATATGGGAGATGTTATCAAAGAATAAAGCTTGAAAAAACTAAAGGATCTTTGAAAAATTGCCAAATCAAAGTCAATGGTACCCTGTGCTTAGGATTAAAATTCCAAATTTCCTTTTGGTTCTAATTAAAATATCTGATAATTTTAAAAGGAAATTGAAAGAGTAAATTCTATAATTCGTCTTGTACTTTAAATTTTTCTTTTCAAATGCGTAGCGTATGTATATCGATTTGAATGATTTTATCATAGAAATTGAAATCGGGAAGTCAAGGGTCACATACTCGTATAACAGAAACGAAAACACTACTGATAGTGTTCTTTTATATTTATATTGAAAAACTCTAGGAACACTGACGAATTTTACAGACATTTTTGAAAAATAGAAGACGTATACATTTAAAAAACAATTGCGCGTTGCACCATACACGTAATAGAAGCGAAACTTCTTAAAAAATAAAGAATAAGAGAGATTTACTGTGAAAGACAATACCGATATCGACCGAGGGTCAGAAATTGCAGCACCTATCTTAGATTTATGATTGGGACTAAAGACGAATGACCGTACAAAATGCAGACGCGGATAGCTTAAACTGTGTATTAGATATACAATGTATAGCTCTCTTTCTCCTTCTCTCTACGTTATATCTTTCTTCTTTCTCATATAACGAAATATGCCTAAACGAGACGCGTGTTTGAAATTTTACTTTCAATTCTCGTCCAATTATTGAATTGCCGCCTAAGAAGTTTCACTTCAAAAATAATTTTTACGATGAATTAAAAAGAAAATAATAAATTCGTTGATGTTTTAACTGACTTTGGTTTTTGAATCATATTTTGGTATTTTCAAAATTTAGTATATTACAAAATAAATATATGAATTAAAAATATAATACTCTTAATGTCCTGTATGTTTTTATAAATTAAACATATCAACAAAATGAAAAATGTTAATGCACCACCACCAGTATGCAAAATGAATGTCCAGCGTTAGCTCAATTTCCACCTCCAAGTGTATGGTGGATTGCAATTTAAATATTTGATTGGCTAAGTCCGTAACGCTTTCAACAAATTTACCTACTACTGCACGTCAAAAATATCGAGCTTGAAGGTGGACGTTCACTTTTCATGTGTGCAAATATAAACAAATGCTCTGAGACAACATTTGAACCAACATGACCTTAATTAGCTAAGCACACAATAGAGCTTCTGTCTCAATTTTACCTGTTTGCTGGCCGCAGCATCCCAAACAGTGACATAGCCGTGATGAGTTCCGACAGCCACCAGGTTGCCGCGCTCGTTCCACGAGACTGACGTGACCGTGTTTGTGTCGGAGCTCAAATCGCACAATCGTGTGACCTGAAATTATATGAAAAAATATACAATTTTTTTTTGCTATCGTCAATTTGCTGCCATATTCTGTAGAAAAATGCTTGTTCTTTTCTAATAATAAAAGTTTAGAAGGCATTCATCTTGGTTTATGCCCCTTCAGGCGATCGTTAACTTTTTCAGTAAAAGAAAAAGTTAAGTAAAAATAAAAATAAATTGCCTCCCCAACTGGGGTTATATAATTGCGCTCTAAGAAGTGCGCACAATTGCAAACAGTCACGAAATTTAATTGCGCTCGAGTTATAAATTAAGAAGATTATTTCAAGTTTCCTGACCCTTACCTGACTAGTGCAAGCGCTCCACAGGTAGACGCAGCTCCCTAGCCCAACGGCGAGGACATTCTGCGAAGACCAGTCAACTAAATTAAGATAAAAATCATCCTGTAATTCAGGAGCATCTAACACCTGTAAATAAATCAAAATAGTTGCTATAATATAAGATAAAAACCGTTTACAAACTCAGTACCTTAAAAGGAATTCTTGAGATCTTTCTTGTAGCTTTCCTTGGCGACCGTAACAGCTTCTGGCTCTTTACACTAACTGGAGACAGGGAATAAGGGCACTGTTCGTTAAAGTCCTGAAATTAAATAAGAAAAATCGAATTTAATAAAAATATTTCGAATAGAGGACAGTTCTAGGCGTGACCAGACAGTCGTTCAATCTTCTTCATAAATTAACTTTAGACACGACCTCGCGAATAACATGCTAATTTAATTACTTCCAGTTTTATTGTATCTGCCAATCTTTGAGATGACAGTGTAGGTGGTGGACTGTTGCCTTTTTTAGGACCCATTCATTTTAGTAAGAGTAAAAAAAGAATTGTTGAAAGTAAAATATTAAAAGATGTCGCGGGTTATTGATATTCGTGGAATTTGTCCTGAGAGCGTGGGGCACTTTTTGGACTAACGAATAGAAAGCCGTCTTGAAAAACAAGAATTGTTTGAAGAAACTTCAGCGGTTTTATCTTTTTGAAGATATCTTAAAATGTTTACTTTAATTCACAGGTGTTTATGATTATTTTTTTTCCTTTTCAAGAGCCACAGGAAAGCCTAAGAATAAAAGAAATCTGCAGGAAAACTATAGAAAAATTCTTTTAGAACAGTGGAATTTTGGAAATACGATGCATAGCTTGCTAAGAATTTAATTTTTCGAAATATATTACAAAATGTTATACTAAAAAAAATTACCTAAAACGAAAGAGGGTTTCAGAGGGATTGATAACTATAAAAAGCAACATTCATTTCTTCTAAACTCACGGGCAAATGATGATAAATGAGTTTTAAGAAAACATCGGGTCTTTTATTATTTTAATGTCCGTGGAGAAAATTTACGAAACTTCTATTTAAAATAAAATTGAATTTTAAATATAGAATCTATTGGTATACGTTGAGAAAAAGAGTAATAATAATACAGAGAAAACTGCGAAATTACAATTCAATAGTCTTATAGTGTGAGAAAATGTTGAAAGCCAAGGATTTTAATTAGATCTAAAATCTTTCTCGATGTATGGAGACATTTACGCATAAAGTTTCATTTTAAATAAAAAAACTTATTCAGATTCTGAAGCTTATATATCAAGGAAAACTGAGGAGCCATCTGCACAATTTGAATTTTATTAATATACTACAGTTTTTCCGATCAAGACAACAGGTGTAAAATGTTATTCTTTGCTTTTCGACATTCACGTTTGATAATATAAAATTGCGATTAATAAAGAAAATTAATTATATATTTTGGTGGAATACTGATCTTTATGGCAAAGGTTAATTTTAGCCTTAACCTTTCGAAAAAAAGATAAGCTAAAATCCTTCGGGCAATGAAGATCGCCACGAAAGATAAATAAAAAGATGAAGCGGCATAAACCTGTTTACATAAAGGTAATTATCACAATCAATAAAAAATTACCTCCTAGAGCAAATGCCCAGTAGATAAATTGATTGTATAACTGAAAAATGCCCCCTATCTAGCAAACGATCTTGTTATGTTTACTTCACCTATATGTGCTGGTTATTAATTTTCCAAATTCTTTTCACATAGCAAAAAGTGATCTTTCTCGACAGACAACTCTTGTCTAGTTAATTTATATTGACAAGCTTTCAATCATGGAATTCTCGAAAAGTTGAAAAAAAATTAATCACCGAAAAATCTGCGGTTTATTGAACCTCATTCACGCGCATTCAAAAGCAATCGTCATAGGCATTAAGCAAGGAATCCCACAAAAAAATAAAAAATTTTACGTGGACTTTTTGACATCACCTCTTGGCCCTGTCTTAAGGTTAGTCATCAGTATACCGCAGGAATGGGGAACTAAACTCTCTAGAGCTCGATGGAACGTAATCAGCCGTAAATTATCAGAAAACCATCGATAAATATGTTTGCGAAGAATGAAGTTGTGCCAGACACAGCGCAGCGTGAGGTCATTCCCGACATTGCGGCAAAGCGTGCGGTATGTGGTATGCAGTAAAAATAAGAAATCTATTAGAGGAGCCCCATTTGTCATCATCAAACAGCGGCTTATTAGTCATTCAAACACTCAGACACCGCAACAAGAGAAATTCCTTCTAAGAACATTTTTGGAGAAATTATCAGCTAAAATTAGCAGTTTCTAAAAATGTATCCTCCAAAAACATTACCCTATTCCAAAAACGGAATGCTTAGTAATTTTCTTAAACAAAGTACCTTCGTTTAACGCAAATAGCCATCGATATAACCAAAGAATCTTAGTAAAATAGCTCAGCTATTCACTGGATGACCTCAAAATTCTGGGTCTAATCGAAGTAGCTAATCACATTTGGTAGGAAAAGCCGGCACGCTCTATTAAACAACTGCAACGGTTGGAATAATGAAATTACAATTAATTAAGCTTTTAATTAATGCGTTATCTCCGAGCCGGGCTTCGCTAAATTTTTCCTTCCATAACTAAATGAACTGAGAAATTGATTTGGACAGGCTGTAGGAGGCGTTTCATTAATGGCAAATTACAAAGATAATTTCATGAAAGTCTACATATCGCTAGCTACCAAATTGAATTTCGCTTTTATATCATCAGTTGGGCTGGGAATTTAAATGTTCTCTTTTATACTCGGAATGGAATATGAAAATACATTTTATAGGATTTTATTCTACAAATAGAATTTATCATCATCGCCTTGCACTATAAAAATCTTAAGTTTTTGCGCTGCGTGTGATGATTCTAAATTCGGGAATGTTTTGGGGCATTTATTCTGTTGGAGATACCTGATAAAAATATCTATATATATATATATATATGTATATATCTAAAATTCAAACGAAGTCACTCCATTTCAGAATGTCATTTAAATCATTTTCTAAAACTTTCTAAAAATATTTTATTAATGTTTTTCAAGGCTTAGCTACCTTAAATGGAAATTCTCACTTACAACCAAATATTAAATAATAAAATATATAAGTTATTTAAGGTAATTTAGTAATAAGGTTTATTGTTATATTCATTTTTATTCAGCATGCTTATTCATTATATTTCTATGAGACTTATTTAAGAGAGGATATCTATTTAATTACGTGTAATTAGGCTCCTTGAAGTAATCTGGCTACATAAACCAGAGGCATCACAAACTCCCAAATCGGACAATGCCCTGCATTCATTTATCAGCAGATTTGTTTTATGATCGCCTCAAAGACTTCTTAATCCCCCTATTTCACTGATGATTATGTAAGAACGCCTTTAGCACTTCTTTCTGAATTTCCAGAATTTTTTTTTCTCATAAAAACTTGACTTAAGAAAGGAAAAGAAAAGAAAAGAATAACTTGTACTTTGCCAATCAAAGTTCATTAAGAGCTTTTCGATGTTTCTATAATGCGCTTCGCACTCACTGACGAGTGGCGTGAAGAATTGTCTTGAAGAAGCAGCGACGATTGATTAGCCATTCTCATGCAAATAGACAGATTGGAAGGTAAAGCTAGATCCGGGGAAGTGCAACTATCTTCGGTTTTGAGTGGGTTGAGAACCCATCCGTCCCGGCGACCGCATAATTGTCGGAGCCCGCCTGAGAAATTCGAAAAAAAGTTAAAGAGGTAATGATATCGCCGGCCAATAAAGACGCGCACTTGGGTGTCGTCGTCAAGAGCGGCTATCACCGGATGCGGTAGTTCTGTTCTGGACTGGGAACAAGACAGGGAGTCCAGGGCGTCCGTTCCTTAATGGTTTCCACATATCTCCGTGTTTTCAACTTTGATTAAGTTCCCAACATTTTACGCGGTTACCGCGCAATCTTTTATTTTTTTCCCTCCATCTCCCGTGCTCCACCTAAAAGATGGTATGGTTTAGAATGGTGTGTGGCTTGCGAGTGACCGCCTCGCTCTGTAGAATGGGAAAAACTTCAGAGCCACATGCTGAAAAGTTCAACGAATCCCCATATCATCGTTTGGTACTTATCTTGATTTCTATAGACGCAGATTTGCCAGATGGACCGTGACTTACAATTAGTTCCTGATGGTTGGATACCACCTCCCGTGCGAACGATGCTTCCTCTGGGTGATGGCTTTTTTGGGGATTTAAGTAAAATCCCATTGAAAATAGCCATAGAAAGCCCCTCTCCACCGCAATTACTGCCTAATAATGCCAGTCATTACGAGCCCAACTTATAGTCCAGCAAATTCCTAGCTGACCAACCAAACTTTAATTGGCTTTATCACGGCTCAAGTTACTTCTTATAATCAAAAGAAATTGATTACTCCTCCCGTGGAGAATGTTTTCTGATTTAAAACTTTTTGTTGGACTTCCATTTGGCAAGAGGGTAATAACCAGGCGTCCTTCACATCTGGACCGATTCATTGTTTTTCGCGGTGAGGTGTGAAAAGTGTGACAAATCCTCACGATCTGTTAAAATCGAAGAAGCCATAAATTCTAGACCCAAATAGTATGAAACAATTAGCGTCCGATCCTCGCCTTCAGTGACTCTATTCATAAACTTTTGTACGGAATGCTGTCTGCTTTGAATGGTGCGAAGATTAATGTCTATATTTGTCGTACCTGACAGCCTCTTTAAGATTCCTAAACGATTAGGCTGCATGACGCGATAGGGAGTGAATACCAGTAGGGGATTTGGCTAAATTGGCTAGAGCCTAATTACTTTCTAAAGAAAGGATAATCACTGGATCTAACTAATGGCTTTTGTAATTACCCAATACTTTAGTGGAAGGTCATTAATAGATTTAGCGAGCTCAAGCTATGCTTCTAGGCTCTAGGCTAACGCACATCATAGTCAAAACAGTCTTGAAACAGCTGATTCTTTCTCACTAGTTTCATAGAGAGAAAGGTCTGAAAAGGTAAAGTCCATTAGCCCTAAAGGGTATTTCCTGCTGTCGATTTGTTTTATAAAAATGAATTTTTATTCTACTACCATGTCCGGTGTTGATTTCTTGTTATGCTATCATGATGATTACTTACTTTATTAGATTTATAAATTGTGACATCATATTGAGAAGCAACATTTCTAAACGGCTCGGACAATTGCATGACTGTTTCTGACAATCTGAAATAATTCTTTAAATATTTCCGCCGTTTAAGATATACGTCTTTTTTTGGTTAAATATCTTATTCTTTTTGAAGTCCACTAACGACTAAGATATGCTTCATAAAATGCTACCAGAAAAATTTGATAACTAATAAAACAAAAATCTGCCCAAGTCTCTTAATCTAGTTTATTACGAAAACATACGAGTATATCATACTATCGAAAAACATAACTAATTCTTCTTTTGCAGAAGGGTAAAAAGAAATCAGGTATGATTTTCTGTCTCTGCTTTAAATACTTGCTTTGGATTAATTGTTAGTTAAATCTGCGTTCGCTCTTAACTAGGAAACGGATGCAAGGAAGTGATGCAGTTCATCAACCGCATTACCGTCAAATTTGCCCGGTGTGGTGACGGCAGTCTCGGAACAATTCCACTCGCCCAGGGCATCGTCACTGTCGAACGACTTGCATTACATGTTTTATACAACCGGTAATTGTAGGAACAATTATAGCCGCGTTAATGGCAATATACCTGCACACCGGGAGGAGTTTCCCCGAATCTGTTGTTTTTTTTTTTATAAAAATAAACCTTTCCCGCCAAAAATCATTCTCCAACTCGGTTTATTATATGCCACTTTTTTGCATGAAATGTCTCAGACTTAGCAGGAAAGTAACAATCAGATATACACCGTCTTTTTTTCGGCTATCGAGTTGTCCAGCGGAGCCCGAGGAGGCACGAGGAATTGCGCTTTCTGCAGACCCTGAGACTGTTGACCCGCGCAAGTGGGCAGTACCAACTACTTCTGTTAGACAGGAGCACTTCAACTTACTTTATTGCGACATGCAAATTGTATTAGGCCATTACCCGTGATTTACGCAGGGCCACCTCATTAGGCAATCAATTCACAAAGCGGCAAAGTAACAAAAATCCTTTTATTGAGCTAAAATTTGACTTGGCGTATTACTGGTGCCCACCTCTTACCTCTTTTCACAAAACAAAAAAAAAAAAAACGATAAATGAAAAAAAAATTTGATCTGAGGCGGAGCTAGACAAAGTCATTAGGCGGACCTCATTAGCAAGAGTGGCTAGAAATAATCCTCAATCATGAATTATTCAGCGATCGCGAACTTCAGTCCGGCGATGGACCAGTCTAATCGATCCATGTGCCGAAAGTGCGTGCACCCGGACGATGTCACCTGTTGGGCCCGGCTAGTTGACGTCACCGGCAAACTAACACCCAAAATGATGGCCAATTTGGTTCTGGGGTTAAAGAATGGCACGAGCTAATGGCAGTCTATAAAAAAAAGAAAATTCTCGCCCGTGGTAAAATGCCACCGCGAGCCTTCGCCTAATATGCAAATTGATGTTTCGACTTCAGTTTCTGACTCCGTAAACCCTCCTTCTCGCCCATCTAAGGATTTAGAATTAATGAGCAGTTTTAGAACTAGTGATGTTAGTAGATCCCTTAAATCTGTCGGGTCGCCACAATATGTAAGATGTATAACGCATAACCCGTTCTTTGGTATTTTGATAGCATTCAAAAACTTACATCGAAATAACTCCGATGTTCTGAATTTTTCACATTTTTTACGTTGTCTCGTAGACCTAATTTGCATTCATGAGGCACTGTCTAAATTAAGTTGCTTAATAGGCGCGATAAATTGTGATATACTGCTGGAGCCGCTGTTCGGCTTCAGGTCAAATTTCACGACCGGTAAATCTTAGTAAGAAAGTAACTAAGCTAGCTCGTTGAACTCAATTTGAATATCCAGTTGCAAAAGTACTGATATAAAAATGCTGAAATTAATGTAAGAAAAATACTTCTGGACAAATCAAAAGAAATATTCAATATTCAGGGTTATTGTGCTCATAAAATCGACTTGATATCATTAAAGATGTCTTATTATTATTTATTATTTTCTGCCTATTATTTATAATAAAAAAGCAATGACTGAAAATGGGTAAACAGGTGTAAAACCAATTCCATAAGATATACATTTTATATTTCTAAAAATCGTTCCTAAATTAACTTCGATAAGAAAACTCATAACTCACGCAATTTTTAAGATAACAAAATCGTTTTTATATTTTTGTACTTATCATACATTCACAGAATTTGAGCGATAATCTACATTTTATTTTATAATTTTACATTCAACCATATCGAAAATTTATCTGATAATAAAAGTAACGTAAAATTGTTAACTTTTGTGCCGTTCGACTCGAATTCATAACCTTCTCCCTATATTATAAAGACAATTAAGAAAAATTTTATAATATCAAGACTATAGCTTTCTTTGTTGATGATCTCACAAAAGTCAGATATTCTAGATAAAGAACTATTCTTCTTTTATTGCCTATGTGGGTATAAGTAGTGAATTTGTAAAAGGAGTGAAGCAAATTGATTTTAAGGGCTGAGCTAAGACTAAAGATTTAAGTTCAAAAACCCAAGTATGAAGCAACAAATTTGAGTTCTAAAGTATAAGCCCCAAACGATGGTGGATACTTGAGTTTGGAAAATGTTCGTTTGCTTTGGTATATTGGTAACTCAAATATAACCTGTTAAAGATTTTATATAATTTTCTTGATATTGCAAGCATAACAACGTTCGCTAACCCTGATCTAAAGTGTCCAATCTTCCTTCATTACATAATCCCACTTCTGAGAGGTCCGGAACATGCAGACAAGATCTTCCCAAGCAATTTTATTACCTTCAAGTACAAGTGCCGTATCAAAGGTCACCTCTAATGGCGCTTCGCTGACAATTATGTTCAGAGCGTGCTAGGTAATTAGAATTCATCTAGAAGCAGTCAGACGGACCATCAAGTCGCCGTCGTGAGGTAGGAGCTGGTAATCGACTTAAGCATTTTTCACGTTTACATTTTCTACGTGATTTTTCCAATTGACTTCAGCTGGCCAGTTCGACTGCCTACTCAGCAGGTGAGTAAAGAGACGACGGTAGGTGGGTAAGGTAAGCAGCAGGGTGCGTGCATTGAATTATTATGCAATTTACGCATAATTCGCATATTTCCCAATGTATAAGGTGAATAGTGCGTGCGCTAACTAGGACTTATTGGCTAAAGCTAACATATTTTCTACGGGAGCCCCGAATGTACACTTTTTACAGCCCGAAAAATGGATCCCCTTGCTTAGAGTCCCATCGATATTCCGCACGCATTTCACGCACAATTCCCTTGAAATTCCGCGTACTGCAACAAATCGTAACTAGGCAACAGTGGCCACTAATTTTGTGCGACTTTTTGCGTGCGCACCTCTCACTAATAATGTGATAGAGTTTCAAACTCAAGGTGAGTCTGCTGCTAGACAACTTTATCTATGAGATAAGCGCTTGATATGCAAATCGTTTTCGACTTATAGGGGAGTACTTTCACTTTACCTGCAACGACACGTTACATTCCAAACGACTTTATCTGAGCCTTTGGATATTGAAAAAAATTATTGAACATTTTTCTAAGTAAATATGCATTTCCACAGCTCCGATAAGGCAGGCACGAAGTCGGTGATAAGGTGCGCATTTTTCTTAGGAAAGTTGATGAGTAGCAGCATTTCGCGGCATGTGAACTGTAAACAAGAAGTTTGTCAACAAGACTCGACTTAATAAAAGTACGGCAAAAAGCACGGATATTCAAGTTATTTTGCAACATAACTTGGCAGGCGTACAAACAGGTGGGCGTTGTTTTGTACACATTGCCGACAGATAAGGGCCGTAAATGGGGCACCGATTTGAGATAAGTTTTCGGGAATCTCATCGGAAAGTTTGAAAAGGGTGCCCTCTTTGAATGGGGTTCTTGATTGGCCGTTTCCAACTTGTTACGAGTTTTACGTCACTTCCTTTCAACGTTGTTAAGAAAATCACTGTCAAAGAGTGAAGAAAAACACGTGACATTTTTAGGGACTATAGTTTTATAATTTAAGTTTCCAGATAACTCCCTTAAAGTTCGTTAACCCATCTTACCACAGACCTGCACTGAACAGGGCTTAAAATCAATAAATCTATCAGATGATAAATTCATGTGTGTGATGCTTAGATTAAAAAATAGTTAACAGAAAAATAAATTTCTTTTTGAGGGAATTTGCCCTCTTTATCGCTTTTCATAAAAAGTAAAAAATAACTTGTTACTCTTTCAAGTGTGATTACGTTTAGAAATATTCGATTAGGCCTGTGCACTGCACCTGAGTCTTTTGGATTCATAGTCTACTATGCTCTCCATGTTTTTAAAAACAAAACTTAAAAGGTTTAAAATTCAACACATTGTTCTCGATATGAAATTGGCACAAAAAACTGTAGACTATAATTTTAAATTATATATTCTCAACGCCATTTACCTATACTAAAAATTTGACTTATTTTATTTAACATACATTCCAGTTTCAATTAATAAATCTTCTAATCTGTTATACGCATTTCAAAATTCTTTTGTCATAAATTTTCAACAAACAATTCGATTTGAGAACGAATTCAAAATCAAATCCACAAATATGTGTACCTCTCTCAACTAAAATTTCAAACGAGCTAAGCACATATTCTGCAAAATTGTTTCTCTGCAATGAAAGCAACTCATACTGAATTCATGTTACATAATTTAAACGAATTATGTGTTCAAAAAGGAAAACTTGAGGGAACATTTCTGGGAGTTATAATTAAATAAAGCACTTTATTTGTTCAGAATTTAAGGGGGCGTTCACACGTACGTTATGATTTCATTCGATTTGAAGTTGAAGTGAAACTTTACTTTATTATTATGTGAATTTACCAACGTGAATCTCATCTGAAGTAGTTTTTATATGATAGAGTGCTTATATTGTATACGTATTTTTAATAAATTATAGTTATTTAATTTATTAGTGTCCAAATTTCAGACTTTAAATATGCGTTTTATAAATCACGAAAAAAAAAACCTGCCATGTTACGTAAAGGTTCAAAGAAACTAGGAAGATATATTTTTTTATATTTGTAAAATAAGCTCTAAAGTCGTAAAAAAAATTAAGAATCTCCCAAACAATTCAATCGCAGTCTTCTAACCAGGATAAGAGCTAATTCGCTGCAGATATATTTATAAACTCACTGACAGGTTTGAGTTTTTTTTTTTTTAAAAAGTTATTCCTCTACGAAAATTTCCATAAAATTTATCTCGCAAGAAGTTCAGCTAGCCGCTGCTGACATCGAAATTTGCCTATTAATTTCCTTCATCAATTGCCAGAAGAAATAGTGAATTTGAATGTGAATAGTCGAAGGCGATTAGCTTAAGCGTTTTACCAAATTAACCAAGTTGGCTTGAATATGGCCACAAAGAATGGAAAGAGAAATTTACGTGCTGAATTTTAGCGCGAAATTTATGGCTTTTAGCAGGAGTCATTTGCATATAATCTGCACGGGGGAATACGCCAATAGATAGCTGTTGGAAAATAAATTTGTTAGAATTCTCTTGTCTTCCTGTCGCTTCCTTCGAGAAGATTTTGAATAGATCTGGCTCGTACCAATTCTATTTATGGATTGTGGCAAATCTCAGTTCATCTTCAGTCATCTTTCTTGAAAGCCAACTAAAAAAAACAGTAACTTCTCTTTAGCACCCTCGAAGATGCTTGCTTTTGTACTTAGCAGAACTATTTGCCAAATATTTACTTTGCCGCCAAAATTGAAACGACTCAAAGAGGAGCTTAGCCAAATGAGGCATAAACTTAGCGACCTACACCCGATGATGCGCGTGACTCGACGGTTTCCAGATTGATTAATCCCATGCATAAGTAATTTCAGTAATTCGTGTTTGGTTAATTGGAAATGAAGGCACTGTAATCTCCCGATGTATTTGCCTCTCAAGTGGCAGCTAGAAATCCTTTTTAGCGCATAATTAATGATCAATCTGGTTTTACGTGTTTTCACCGCTGCTGCCATCACCTTAGAAAGTTGGCGAAGACGTTTTATCCCGGCCGTATCCAATCCATTCCTAGCAGCAAAAGCAAGTGGGCGGCGCAGAGCGGTACGTTAAACTTCTTGAGAACATGATCGAACACGCTCCCAAGCCGCAACGTGACTAACACCTCTTTTTTTCCCATGATTTTTACATTTTTGCTACGGCTGTCAGGTTTTTATATATTTAAATCGATTGAGAAAATTTATTAACATTTCAGTTTATTGGACGTTTCATTCATTTTACATATTTTCCATGCAACGCTTGCTAATTTAACTGCAAGCTCATTGGGAGACTTGTAGTAATCAAAGTTGAAAGGATTCGTGTTAGGCGATTGGCGCTAGTCACGAGTCAGCTGTCGATACCTTCATCCTAAATTTAGTTGTTTACGATATTTACTAACCATCGCATAACACCTTATCATACCTTTCTGGTTACGGAATCACTTATTATCTGATATTCCTCAAGGTTGTGCATTATGGTCTTTGTTCTTCTCCCAGAAAGGCTATTTTAAAGTTAAATCTAATCTAAAAATTCCACTTAACTTAAAATTTATATATTTTATGAAGAGCAATTTAAACTCAAATTAGATATTTTAATTTTTTTAAGTTTTTCCATACGTAAGGTTCATAAATCATAAGCCAACTTAATTAATAATTTTTACTTAATATCCCATTCGTTTTCTTCGACTTTTTCAGAGATTCATAATACCTTAGATACTTCAGCTTTTTGGAAAAAAAAAGATATGCTTTTGTAAGCTAATAAATAAACCTTTTCCATTAATTTACTATGTGCCTACATAGAATAAATTGTTCGCAAGTATGTGCATTACGACCTTTACTTTTTTCCAGCAAGAGTCTTAAAGATTGCAATAAGAAAGAGGGTGTTAATTAAATGTTACTTCCAGCTCACTAAGAAGCTATCAAAGAACTGATATCTGGGTTAGCAGGTCATTGTAGGATAAACAAATGCGCGCACATCCGTTTACTTAGAGTGGCAATGCAGCTGAATTTAGTCTAATTTCAATGCCAATTTCGTTATCAAGCAAAAATTTGTCTACAACTGCTCGGCGCTTTACCTAATCGCTCAAGTTACGGTCACGGCATGATAACCTTTCTGCTGCATTTCAAAAGCATTTTCTCATCTTTCTATTCCTTCCTGCTTTTGAAAATGGAATCGAGGTCGTCATTAAGTCGAAATTTTTCAAGAAAGTGTCGAAATCCGATAAGTGCAATGCAGCGATTTAGTGGTGCTGGTACGAGTGCGGGGCTAATTCAGCACAATGAGCCACGATGTCGCGGGAATTTACATTTTATTTCTTCAGACTTGATTGAATATAATTCAACTTTGTTCAGATTCGATTGTCGCGCAATGATCCCACCAAAGTGCATCTTCAGTAAGTGCAGTTGATATTATGCATGAATATGATCTGTTCAGACTCGTATGCATCCATAGGTCTCAAGGGGGTCATCGAACCTTCCGAGAGTTCGTTAGCGACAAGTGAGTACTAAATTGGCTTCACCCAGCACGACATCCAAAGAGTATAATGCTAATTACCTCCAGACTACCTTTCGATTAGCACAAGTATCGTAATTAGATTCTAGGGGCTCCGTCAATTGGCTGTTATGATTCAGAAGTGCTCGGCCTCACTTCCGGCTTTCAGTGCCGTGAATTTTTTCACTCACTTCCTGCCCGATGGGTTTATCTACCTTTAATTTACCGGGTTCTGGACGGAGAACCTTATCGCTTTTGGGTTCTTCTTAATACATTTTCAGAAAAATCCAGACAAATATTTTATGCTTAAGTTACGTCCAATTTAAGCAAACAAAATATTGCAAGTTTGTGCTTTCTTTGGTCTTATGAAGAGTAACCGCGTTTAAAATCAAGACATTCAAACGTCTTTCTTAATTCAATGTTAAGCTTTAAAATAAAGCAGGTGCCCATCAACAATAGTCCAAACAGATTCTTTGGTTTTAGTTCCATATTAAGTCTACCACCATTTTAAGTAAATTATTCATACAAATTTCCGTGAAAATCCATCAAATCAAACATTTGGTAATATGTCAAATTCTTTTCTATTTATTTAGATGAAATTAATGTTGATTTTAAATCACCTGCCGACAATATTTGATTTTGAGTTTTAATCACAGCTTAAGCCTATATTTCTGTCTCTGAGCAATTCTTCTTCTGATTCACTTTTAAAGAGTGAATAAGCTTGTTTTTCGTTTTTAGATTTTAAATTCATGCAAATATTAATTCAGCGTCATTCGAAGTTAATCTGAGAGAGCTTTTATTTTGTTTAAATTCAACTTATCGTGAATATCTTTGCCCTTCTGTAGTGGGTGGATGCATTTAAGAGGCTTAACACTGATTGAAATTTATAAAACAGCTTTTGAGTTTTATACTTTGAAGCAGATTCATTTCTTCAAATTTGTGAATTTTTTAATTAAACAACCTATGATAGATGTGAACTTAAATTTTAATAGCATATCCAGGAACTAATCTACTCAACAAAATAATTTGTTAATTTAGTCGTTGAACCTTAAAAGTAACGTTTGCCCCAAAATGCCTTTTTTCTATACAATTTTCAAGTTACAAGCGTAATTTTTTATTAATTGAACTTAACTAATTCCGTTTTAGCTTATATTTAACAATTTTACTGTATTTGTTATTATACCAAACCCAAAATCTAATAAAATCTGAATTTTAGATGAGTTAACAAGTATAGTAATAGAAAAAGGTGCAAAATAAATCTTCAAAACAAATTATTTTGAGTGTTCCTAAAATAGTATTGATCCCAAAAACGTAAGAATCGTGCAGAGAATTGAGAATAGGAATTAATTGGTACAAGTGAACTGGCAAGGTTCAAACAGAGAATCTGATTTGATTCTAGCTATTTTGCAGGCCATTAAAGTTTACTTGTTACTTTCTTTATGCGGGACAGAAATAAATTTTTTATGTTATACCCAGCGATGACTCTTTATTTTTTATAGGTTTTGCAAGTCACCGTAACCTCTGTATATTTTAAAAAGTGTAAGGCCTCGAACAAAATAATGAGGTAGTTCCTACCATAAACCAGAAATTACGCTAGCTTTGACGATAGAAAAAAAAAATATATAATAAAATTGAGTTACTTACTTGCTTTGTTGGTGAGTGATATTTGAATAGACTACGTTTCGCGCTGGGCATGTAATTATTCTCATTTCGATCATCACTGACCGATTTAACGTCTTCGATCGCAGTCCCGAGTAATTCATTTTTTAGCAGACACGAATAGGCTAAACTATCCCGGACAGATTCTCCACAGTCCCGCTGTTTCTTGTTAACCTGCGGCGAATTCTCATTTGATTTGCTTATGGAAGCAAAGTTTGTCTGCCAATTGTTATTCGCCCTGAAACGATAAATTCGGCATAAAGTTAGCAACTTCGACAGAAAGCCAAAAACGTGTACAACAAGTGAGCGCCCTCCACCATGAAATAATTATCCTAGACAGACAGACAGCCAGCCAGCCAGCCAGTGTCGATTTGGTCGTAAAGAATAGCGAGTATCTTAACGCCTGCATGACTCCGGATAGCGGTTGAAATAAGTCACACAATTTGAATAAATGAATATTAATGAATGAGTGTAATTCCGGTGTGCTGGCGGGGCCATGTTACATTTATGGGCATGAAAGCCGCAGCGGACTGCTCAAAATTAATAGTAGTCGATTCGGCACTATTATGCGAAAAGACGGCAGGGAAATAAGTGTGCTATTGATGAATTCTATCTATCCCTAAAAGATCGCTCAAGGGGCTGTTGCCCAACTGTTGAATATATTCAAAAGAGGCCACTCCGTCTTTTATGGAAAGCATATCGAATATTTCAAGGAAATTTTGATTTTGCGAGTGTTCCACAAATCATTTCGAAATATACGACTCCCCCCGGCGAAGTCTTCGGAAAGTTATGATCAAAGATAAGAGATGTTAGTCCCATTTTGGTGACATTGGATTCAGATCTATGAGAATAGTATATTTTATGTATATCTTTGATACCACCCTGTAATACAGGAGATATAAAGAGCAACACCACTGTGACGGATCCAAAAATTTGAATATTGTTTGTATTTTCTGAAAAAAATTGACGGAGCTATGAACTTTTAAGTGAGAGCAGTCAGCACAGCCTCGCATACAAAATTCAACTTCTAATCGGTTGTTTTTTTCTTGAAACGATTTTTATATGGGATTTATAACTAAAGCAACAATTGTTCTGCTTTAAATTTTATATAATAAAAAATTAGTATGTTTTTAAGGCCCCTGAAAAGAAGTAAACATAATACAAAAATAAATCCTAATATCCCCCAAAAAGCTTTAAGCCCGGAAAGTGAAACCGGTTTAAAATGTTTAAACTGGGATAACATAATCTTTCTGTACATTAATTTTTAGACTTTTAAAAAGGGCAACTAAATTACAAATCAATCTGAGTGCCTTATTTAGGATTGTTGTCAGTTTTATAATATACCAAAAATTATTCTATGATTTTTATTCATACCTTCAAAATTTCAAAACGGCTCTTTTGGGAAAATCAATACAATATGAATGCCTCGTATTACCAACAGAGAGCTATTGAGTCAGACTTACTTTTATTAAAATAAACCATGTGAATTTCCGCATATTAAATTTACTGATAATGCTGTTTCTTCCTTTAAAATTTTAAATGCGTGCAATTGTTTATAGATATTGTTGTACTTTTTCTATAACACATAAATGAGATCGAATGCCTTAAATTTTAAATAGGTCATCTACTAAAAAATAAATTTTCTTCATAATAAGTTAAAATTAAAATTATTTTACTACTTTTAGAACCAGCTTTCTATCAATATTGGATTGAATTAAACTTTGAACGATACTGCTTTGAATTTCTTATTTACGGTAAAACTTCTTTACTTAATAAAGTAGGAGCTTTGAAGGCATGCGTAAATACTATTTCCACTAATATATCTCGAAAAATTCCAAAAATAGAGACTTATTTTTAATTTATTAACTATCGAATGGATTTTTTAGGGCGCCAAATTTGCTACAACAGCATTACACTTACCTGCAGGGTATGAATCTGTCTAGCGACGTTGATGTGCTGGCACTATCGAAGGTGTTGTAAAGACTTCGTGCAACGGGGCTGCAATGCTTCAAAATTCTCTTCTCATAGTCAGGGCTAAACATTTTTGCTATTGCAGCACGAGGCGCTACCCGTGCCCTTTAACTTTTGTCTTTAGGTCTGTTTGCAAGTAGCCAAACGACAAATTATTTTAAAACGATTTTTAGCCAAGAGGCAGTCCATAAAATGTTTTGGGCGGGTAAACTTTTAAATTAAAACAACTTGAGCTCGCGTGTGGGCTTTTTTTTTAAATTCATAAGATTTCCGGCGATGATCTTGCAAACATTACCCCACGCAAATGTCCACTAATTCGGAGATGTTCTTATTTTCTTAAAAAATTCTTTATTGTTACGAATAAGGCAAGATGTTGAAACTGAGCGGATGGGAAGTACATTTATAATAACGACTATCAACGGCGGGCAGTAATAGGCACTCCCGGATCAACACGAAAAATTGTGTAGAAAATAAAATTCGCTGCACCGTCGATTTCTTCGGCCCCAGATGTGCTTCCAAGGAGTGTCTCCCAAGCGGTGGGACTCTGTAATAAAGAAGAAATCGTTTTGTCTCAGTAAACTCACAAATATTTTTATTTTATTTTATTTTTTTGTAAATATCTTAGAAAATAAGTAGCTGTCGGATTCAACGGAAAAAATAGCTTTTGTCAGGCGAAAGATTGCTGTGATTTCCCCATTTCCCCACTATCCGCACCTGAAGTACTCCACAACCTGTAGAATTCTTGAATTAATCAAATGAGAAAAACGTCCACGAGAGGTGAACTTTCCCACAACACAGCTCGTGGGGCTCCCGGCCAATGGCTGACGCGATCCAATAAAAATAATTAGCAATTGTTTCGCCGCTGTTTCGCTGTTTTTGCATGAATACCTTCTTGTGGGATGTCTTTTGAAAGAGCCTCCGCAAAATATACTCTAGCCACTTTTGTCTCTCGTACTCGCAGCAACGGAGCCTTAACTGATTTTACTTTTATTGCGGCTAGCGCTTCGAACTCCAGACGTCATGGACTAGAAGTTTGAGCTTCATAAAATGCAAATGTAATTGCTGCTCACCACGAAATATGATCGCATGCTGGAAACCAGAGGAGCAAGGAAATGGGGCTCATTCTGAATCACCTGAGACTTGGGAGTGACTTACGGCCATTCTGGTTGCAGTCTCTTAATCTTTCGGATATTTCCGGTACCGATGAACCCTACAAAAACCCACCACCTTAGAGGCTCGTGAAGGTGCCTGTATGATTTTTCGCTGTCTGAATTTTTAGATATACTAACAAAATTTCAGATTTCTCTCTCAAATGGCATCCGAGCGTGATTCCGGTTAAGATAAAGAAAAAAAAAAAAAAGAAATAATAATTGCCTGACCGCAGAAATTGTCTAAGAAGTTTCTCAGGTGTGAAATTTGTTTTTCACGAATTTTTCTTCTATCTTCGCGGTATTCTCGGTTTTGCAAATCTTGATAACTTTATAGAAAGAGACTATCTGAGAAAGGGTTTTCAAATTAAAATAAATTCAAAGGAAAAATTATTTGAAGAATTTTTCCCTCAAAGATTTAAGGAATTAATTGCTAAATGACTTTAAATCGCAAAATTCTTTCATAAAGGTTTTGTTCAAATTAAATTCCGCACGTGGAGAAGAATTTCCAGGTGAGATAAAATTTTGTAAATTTTTTAGATGAAGCATGAAAACCTCCCACAATCACGTCGTCTTTCCGTAACACAAATTCCTGCTAATTTTGTAAAGTGTTTTTATGATTCGAGAAATATCATTTTTATTCAAGTTATTTGACTTTCCCGATGAAATCATCTTTTAGGCAAATATTTCATCTTTTCAGTCCTTGAAGAATAGTAATAAAACGATTACAAATTTTAATTACAGATCAAGCTGCCTTCTTGCTGAAAATTTCTTATATCTGTTCATTTATAGAAGACTTATCCAATACTTGGCACTAAATTCGACATATGCTTAGAAATAATCAGGTACTGTAATAGTTAGAAATTTTATTGGAAATTTCTTATCATTATTCAATAATAAAATTTATTTTTATAGACGATAGTATCTATTAAAAATTCTTCCATTTACATATCATAAAATAGTAACAAACCGGTTGTTTGTTTGTTCTTCGCTTAAGTCTAAACGCTGTATAAATATATTTTTTTATTGTTACCATACATTAAGTAGTAAATATTAAAAAGATTATCGATGAAAACTTAAATTGAAAACAACCAATCAAGTGCGAATAGAACTCGCGCATTTTTCAAAAACAAGCATATTTTATTTGTGCCAAATTAATACATTTTAGGCCAAAAGAAAGTGCCCTATAGGTTTTGATGATCAATTTTAAAGGCCGTATTTTTTTATTGTATTTAATTATAAATTGAATTGGTTACAGAATTACGGGTAGTATTTGATAATAATTTAAATTTGGTAGCTCTAGCCGTTCTTGTAACATTCCTATAAGGGTTTGCTTTCTTTCATTTCAAAATAGAGAGGTCTAAAAGGTAAATTAGTTAGAAATAAACCTAGTTGAGTTAGTTTATTTTGTAATAATTGTATTAGCCCTTTTCGATATAGGGACCTATTCTAAATCTGTTCGAATTGAAATTAGTTTAAGAAAGCCCTTTTCAGATAATATAGAAATCTAAAATAATTAAATGAAATATTCAAGTGTAGAATAAGCCGAATATTTGTAATCTCGGCTTTTTCGCGATTAATTTTCTTTTTACATCACAATTCTAGATAAAAATTAACCAAACCTCTCTTATTACACTTTGTTATTTGAAAGTAAAATAAGAAAAGAGCATGTTTCTAGAAATATAGCAAAAACGTAAATAAAGCAAATGTGTTTTCTGATCCGAATGTTGCCACTTCAGATTAAATTTAAAATGAATATTATCAAAGCATTGTGCAGATAATTGAAATGTTTATTTTCAATAGATATTTATAATAGTCTGATTGCATTTAAGACTGCGCAGAGCATATTCCAGAGTCTAACAAGGCGAGGTCGCAATTCTGGTATAGTTATCATCAAAATATGCTACATTAACGTTGAATTTCATTTAATCCTTTATTCATCTTGCTTCATAAAGCTGTTCGTTATCCACTAGGCGACCGAACGTAATCTCCTTCATCGTGTCCTTTGGGATTTCCTTTGGTTGATAGCATACTTATTTTTAATGCCTAATAAAATATTTAATCTTCCCGGCATAGTAGATATGCTCGATTAAAGCGAATACAGGGCTTCACGGACCGAATGTCCAAGGGTTTTATAAATTCATTTATTCGTAGCATAAATGAACCGTGAGCTTATATTTTCCCAATGGGTTTAATTTAATAGGGGTTCAGGGTATTTAAAGTATCCTTCCGAATAGGAAAACGGTGGACTTTCATTAGGTTTTCGTCCTATAGATTTAAGCTGCAGGAAAAGGGTTCGGCGAGCTGTGCCCTCCAGACACATCCGCAGTCGCTTAACTGAAATTAGGACAATAACAATTGGCCCACTTTTGAGGTTAGGCACATTATTTACGGACGGTATATCGATTTTTCCTGTATACCTCCGACGGCTGATGCATCTGGCTGTGTTAACGCTTAACAAAACTTTCAATTGCCGGGGAAATCACAGAAAATTTTAATAAAATCCACCGCAAAGTCGACCCGTCCGCTTTTTGCCAGAAGTTACGCACTATTTACCTCGGTTAATTTACTCAGCTAAACAGTTAATTTATCGGGCGCAGCACACCTGAACCGCTCGATGCACGAAATCGTAAAGTGCCCCGGCCCGTAATTTATTCGAGAAAACTCAAAAAACTCCGTCAAAATAACGAAAATTGTTTAACCCGATTGACGTTTAACTGACAGTTCTCCTCAGTTTGTCAGCGGAACGCACAAATAAAAAAAAAAATTTATATATATCACTGCACAGCTCCGAAAACGAATTTTTCACGTTTCAATTTTTTAAAAACTCAGAGCGCCGCACCACTCGCTTCAACCGTAGCCGCCGGATTAATGCACTTCTTGTTGAGGGCGCGCTTTGCAAAATTTTTCTTCTCGTTCAACGAAATTGTGAGGCGGTTTCCACCCGACGCGCTTCTCAGCGAAACGAAGCAGCCGCAGCACAAACTCTGTTTGAAAATTGTCAGAGGGTGAGAAAGTTTTCCCGACATTTCCTTTTCGCTGTGTGCGTTGACTGTCGTTTGCACGGAGGGTTCTGATTGGACGGGGAAAATTTTGGTGAAACTCGTGGTGAATTTCAAAGTTATAAGTTTCACTTCAAGAGGGCATAAGCGTAAGATTTTTGAATATTGAAAACAACTCCTACTTGGTTTTGTTAACTACTTCTTATTAAAAATAAAAATTCATAACAAAATTGCATTAAATAATAAATTTTGAATCCAAAACTCTTTATTTATCAGTTATTATGCAAAATAAAGAAGCCTATGAGTTTTTACGTATTAAGCAAAGTTACAAACCATAAAATATTAAGACCCAAACTCATTGAATTTCTTAGAAGGTGAAATACTCATCAAAGGGCGCGTTATTCAAAATCTGATTTATTCCATCTCTCTTGTTCCAAACAAACCATAAAAATTTGTCATAAAGCCAGCTCATTGCCCTTTGTTACAGATATTAAGAACTTTGCCAATATAATCAACTTTGAAAAAGAATGGGTCATAAATTGCCTCATCCTTACATCTGTGAGCCCAGGAACCAAACATAAAATGGATTATAAATTTCTCCGCGGCGACATGGTCTAGATTATTTCTCTTATCTTTATCTTAAATAACTTCAACAAAGGACCCTGCTGGCTCAGGAACGGATGTGCCCTAATCACTGCTGGCTGCGGGTAAACACGGCTGTAATCAGCTTTTAATGACTAAGGTCATTGCGACCGTCGAGGGTACTGTGACTAATTTAAATGAGGAATTTCACCGATATTAACTGGCATCCGAAACGTCGAGGTTTTAATTGATGAGGTGTCTCCGTTGGTTGCCAATAATAACCTTCCGATTTTGTTAAAAATATGCTAACATGTCATGTTAATAGGCCACTAGATTAAAGTATTTAGGATGAATAAATTCCAAAAATCCGATAGTACTTACTTCCTCTGGAATCCTTGTTAGATTATATTTCTTCGGATTACGAAATCGGAAGCGAATATGTTCTAACCTGTTTTTAAGAAAAATAGGAAAAATTTGATAATATTAAAAGAAATTAAAAGGTAAAAGAAAAATACAGGACTGGAAACGATCTTAACATTATTCAATTGCAAGCTAGAATCATTTTCTAAAAATATAAAATATTATTTTTCTTCAGTACTTGTTAAGCATCATTAACTTTAGTCACTGTTATTCTAGATCTAGATCTAACGGAGAAAAATTCACAAATTGCTTGTACTTGCTTGTATTGCATTTTCCATCAGGTCACTTTTTTAAATTAAAAGCATTCATAACTTAGAAAGCGTTAGAAATTGCTAATCCATTTAGAGATGGTGTGGGATTTTTAGGATTGTCGTCGAATTTATAGGGAATATTCTATATACCCGAATACAATTATTTTACAGCTAGCTACTATGCCTGATGAGAAACATATTAACCCTTTGCCTTAAAACAACGTCTGGGAGACGTGATCCCCTTTCTGTGCCTAAAATGAGCGTATCAGACACGTGATGTTTTGTTCTGACCAAAAGTGAGAAGTTCGTATCAAACACATGATTGTTTCTGCACGATAATGTTTATTGTTATTGTTTGTTACAGTTGCAATATAAAAATGTGATTTTAGTAAATAGTAAATAACAAACCAGTGGATTGTGTAAAATTTAGCCTGTGATGAAACTGCTTGTGGTCACGACGAATGAAAAGAGCTTTCATCGAAAGTGCCACTGACAATCGTTGCTCAATTCATAAAGCATAGGGTTAATAATGCTTTTCTGGGCTTGCTCTGTTTTATTTGCATTGATCAGGATGTGTAGTTGCCTACTTCAGTCGTCCTAATGAATGTCGCATTTAAACTAAAGTCCAAAACTTTTTAAAGTCCTAATATATAGAGTGATTCGTAAAGAAGTGTTCCAATACACCTTTTTACAAGATTTCTGGTGTTTTAAAGCTCAGACGTAAGCTTAGAAGGTCGTTTAAGTTCAAACTCAAGTGAGGAGCTACTGCTTGATATTCTGTTTGGGTACCGTAGAAACATTTTCTTCTCGGAACAGGAGCGAGGTTGTGCATTCGTCAAAATAAGGGTCATTTTGAATATCTTCTATATTAATACTTAAATAACCGTCTGAACTAACGTCTGAGCTTTGAAATACAAGAAACCTCGTAAGAGGTTGATTGCTTAAGTTTAATGGCAGGAATTTTTTTTCCAATTGAGCATTCTAGTGACTCCTCAATAATGTTAATAACTTTTGATGGACTAAAGATATTGACATGATTCTTTTTTTATTAGAAAGATTTCTTAAGGGTGTATTTTCGACCATATCTTTATTAAGGACTGTAAAAAGGTATATTTTTAACCGCCCTGCTGTGTTTCGAACAGAAGTTATTACGTTTTATACGAGATCACCTTCCTGCACATGCAAAAATATTTCACCCGTTAAAAAAGGGGTGAAGGAGGGATTTTACAAAAAAATTCTATAAACACTGTAAGGAATCGATTGGCACATGTTGGTACACTTCTTTTCGAATTACCCTGTAGAATGCCTTTTTGAACCTATCAAGCCCTGAAACTTAATTTTCCCGTTATATGCTTCAGAGAAATTAAATAACAACCTGATTCGGACCAGATCATTGAACCAGTATATCCCGCATCAAGGCTTAATAGTTTTTGCTGCACATCGGACTGTATCAGTACTGAAGAAAATAATACTTAGGTATTTTAGATAGTTGAGCACACCAGCTTTGGTTTTTCGTTTTTTATAAAAAAAAAGTGTAGATAACGAACTAAATAATTTGTTTGGGAATTGTTTAGATCAATCTTCCTAATAATTGAGGTAATAATATCTTAATTCAACTATATTTTTTTGAAGCAGTAGTTTCGACCAACTTAAAACTATATTTAAAGATTTTTCTTGAAAGAAAAGTATGAGGTATCAATTAAAACAGCATGAACTTCAATAAAAACATTTTTATTTGTTCGTCTTCATCGAGATATCCTCATTTTTAATGTTTCCAGTATAATAGTTTTTGACAACAACACTTCAATGGCAACAAATGTGACTGATACAACAAACAAAAGTTTCTGAACATTTACGGTCATTTTACGGTCATGAACAGCAGTTAGAAGTAGTTAGTTAGGATGCCGCGATACCTTAATTCACCTGGAGATTCTGGCTAACTACGACATTAAGATACGACTAAACACAAGATTTTAAGGGCTAATCGAGAAACAGAGGGCTGAGCGTGCACCTCTATAACATTTATTTAATCTGATAAGGGTTATTTTGCAACACGAACTGATACATTTATAATTTACACGAATTCTTCATGGTTATCAGTTGATATGAGCTGGAGCGGGAGGTGGGCTGAAGTGGGTAACACAACAACACAAATTTGTTACGTTTTTTTTTTTTAAGTTATCCTTATACACATACATATTTATGCCGCGCGATCCTAGCCACGGTCGGAGGTAAATAAGCGGGATATGTGATAATAACAACATGTCTCTGAATTATTATTTTCCTTTTTGGTTTTGAGTATCTGAATCAAAAGCCTGAAAACGCAGCACACGTAGGGCTGGCGGCCCTCACTCAGAACGTACAAATAATCGCTTATATCAAATTAGAGTTCTCTAGATTGCTCTAGTCAGTATCAAAACGGTTTTAACTTTAATATCCATATCTATTTTGCTCCAATATTAAATTGCCTTAGAATAGTAAAATCTCTCTCGCTTATCCTAGAAATGAGCCCAGGGGGGGAGGGGGGCACTTAGCTTATGTATTTTCATCAAAATAGGGTCTTTGTTTTGTTCATTTTTGTAACAAGTCCTCTGCGCTCCAAATTGGGGGCAGAGGTTTGATTGTTTTTATATACAATACGGCAATATGGCAACGATGCAAAAGGACAGAACTTGCTCCTTTGAACCGAGCAAACTGGTCGTATCAGCTGGCTAGGACGAAATGTTCGAAGAAGGGCCTTGGCGCTAAATTCCCTTCGACCAGATCCAGCAATTTATGTGGTTGTTGGAATGAAAGAGTATTTTTGTGCTTTGGTGCATCTTAAGATCAACCGCCACGGTGCACGGTGACGCTTCCTTCGCTACACTTCGAGTCCTGGCTTTTGAGTTTGTTCTTGTATTCATCCAGCTCTTGCATCCGATACATCCCGAGATGAGCTTGGACCATCAGAGTCTCCATGATCCTTTCGTTCCTTAAGGATTTGGATGGAAGAACGACAGAGATCAGCTCATTAGGGGATATCCTGCAGAGGTCTAGATCTCGGGTCAGTCGCTCCATGATGCATCTGAACTCCAGCTGAGTATCGGTGTTCGGAGAGACCTTCATCTTTTCAACCTTGTTTGTCGCCCAGGCCAACATCGCTTCAAACTTTCGAATTTCAGGCATCTGCAGATCACGGCACATGATCATTTGGACCATACTCTCGCTGAGGCTGAGGAAATCCTGCAACTTGAAGAGAGCGTGCGCCTTGTTCTCCACGAAGGTCAGTATCATGTTTACCAGTTCTGAGGCCGAAGTGTACCGCCAGTAGTAGTTCTCGAGGGAGATCAGCATCGGGCAGACCACATCGATCCGCAGGAACTGCTTGCAGTGATGGAAACAGGCTTGCAGCAGTTCTGGAAGATCGTAGTGCTCTGCGGCACATAGCAGTCCTGAATTCATGACAAATTTAAAATATAATAGTTAAAAATTTCACAATATAATTGTTAAGAAATTTAAAATCAAGTAAGTGCAAGCATTTATTTTTTAACGATTTAACGATTGGTTTTTCCATATTCAGAGGTATGTAGAGTCATTCCTTTAGGAATACATTTTCATTGGAATTGCATAATGCTGCAATTTTATTTTATTTTTTAATAAATATGATAAATGGAACCATTTTATGAAAAAGTTAAATGTTGGCTTCAATACGAGAATAACTAATGAGTTTAAATTGGAATTTGATATTTAGGATTTTCAGATTATAAATTTTTATTATTATTAATTAAAAAGAGGAAAATAAATAGAATATTAAAAGTATAATTATAACTGTAATTCATTTTATGTATTACTGTTGAAAAATTGATTCGTTATGTTCAGCTGATACAGAGGTATGAAGAATCAAAGTTTAAAATGTTTAAAAATGATTGAAAAATTCAAGGAAAAAATGTTTATTGCACCGATTAAAGAGTGTGCGACAAATTAGGAAAAAATTATATTATCCAAATATTTTTCAACATTTTAGGATAAATTTTAGTTTCATCTTATCTTTGTAATCAATCAAATTAGCGAGATCTTTAGTTTATTATCGATCATTGATCAACTTACCAGGTATTGAAACACATGTAAGGGGGCATGTTCCAGTGTGTAGATAGTCCAAAAGTACCCGAAAGGTTTCAGGGTCAAATTCGATAATATTAAATTCAGTCTGCGCCAACTTGGCGCGATCAACTTTTTGCGCATCAGCGCACACTGAAAGGCGAGGCACAGCCAATTGACTCCCACTGGGCTTATCCTTGCCGTCCTTGTCTTTACCGTCTTTATCTGGAAGCAACACAGAGATTAGAAAGAGCCGGATGGGCGGGGCTTAGCTTCTCACTTGAACAGTCTTGCGATGATGCCCACTTCTTTTTATCGTCAGCATTCAGCTGGGTGTTCTGCTTTCGAATGGATCGTCCCCAGCCAGCAGTGATCGTCCCTAGCCGGGAGAAGGCCCGCTTAACCATTGGCGAGGATGGAACGCTTTTGGGACGTGCGGACTCGATATCAGGCACCGTTAGATAATTACTTTTCGGCTTCTGGTTTTGTGGCGATACAAGAGATGGCGCTGGCCGGGCGAAAATTTCAGCAACTGGTACTTGAGGCGAACCGAAACCTGTTTGGATCCCATAAAGCATTTCCTGAAAAAATAATTAAAAATTAGGAATTTTAGAGTTAACTACTTTCATTTTATATGAAGGGGTATTAAATCTAAGTATATCCTTTTTTTAAACTAAACAGAATAAAATTGCAATAAGTTTTCTCCCTAATTTAATCTCAACTAGAAGTACACTAAAAATTGGGCGATTTGATTAAAAGCAGTAATAAAATGAATCTTTTAGAATACTTATTAGATTATTTTACTAAAGTATAATTAGATAAGCATCACAAATGGAACGAAAATATTTTAGTATCGATTAATTACTCAGTAGGTAAAAAAAATAAGCAACATTTTATTAAAATAACCGAGAATTTCTTACAGAATAATTCTAAATATTAACAATTACTCAAATAATGGGTAATTTAAAAAAAGGCATAATTGACATACCTCCATAATATATCTACTATCAATTACTCAAATAATGAAATAGTATAATTATTGTCGCTAAATTACTATGAGCATTTGGTGCATATAAAATTGTTTCTTTAATAAAATTGAATCTTTCAATAATCATAAATTTAATATCCTCACCTGAAACACCCTACTGCGAACACCTAAAATGGCTCGGACTCCGATAAAGCGGGCCTTTTGCTTGGATTGGCCGACCAAGAAAACGACATCGAACAGTTGGGCATTTTGGAGGACCGATGGTTCTTGGTTCAAAAACACCCGAGTGAAATCCTTCGCTAGCTGATCATAGTCCTCGAATTGATCGCGAACCGAATCCAGCAGAGGTGATGAAGGCCGCATGTGACCTAAATTTCGTTACGAATTCGGGATGAGACAAACTCCCCCATAGGTAATACCATCGAAGATTGTTATTTTTTGGGAATTCAGCTCTGAGTTCACTTCATTTTAAAATCGTTATCAAAGCGAGCTCAGAGCGATTTTGTATATTTGTAGAAAAACTTCGAATCTCTTTTTATCTACCATTGCATCTACAAAACGATGCTGAAAAATGATGCTCGCGCATTATCAGGACTACGGTATGATTTATATATTTTTGTTTTTTTTTTTTATAAAGAAATTCAAACAACCAAACAAACAAACGAACAAACAAACAAGTCTATACGTACAGAAAAACCATTAACTAAGCAGAAAAGCTGACTGAAATGAAACTTTTAATGTTAATTATTTAAAGGTGGCTCATGTGGATGATTATGACGATGCGACAGCGTGACAAACGCATTAGCAGTGGGTGTGCAAGATGAAAAATATTCAAAAAGCAGTATGTTTTTTTTTTTCGGATGCAAAAAAGCAAAGAGAAGCCCCTCCGCACGGAAGGTCTGTCGACAGAAGAGATGAAGAAGGAAAGATGGCAATGGCACTTTGTTCATCCGGTGAAGCGGCACAAAGCAGTTAAGATCATACAGGAAAAGAAAATATCTAAGAGAAGATAGAGAGTTTCACAAAACTATACTTGAACATGATTTCACTTAGACGGGGTCCGGGTCTCACCGTCTTTGGGGTTTCTTAGCGCCTTAGGGGGAAGTATGCTCAAAGGGTGGATGGGTGGAAGTTTTCTTGATGCATCGCAAGGTCTTACTTACTTCGTTCGCTCACTTTTTAATTGTGTTTAAATAAACTTCTTGAGTAACTTAGGGATAAGAATTTAGAATAGAACTAAAAAGAAAAATTTGAATTTTAATAAGGTTGTGTGAGTGTTTTCGCACCAAGAGCTCGATAAATAGTCCAAAGCCGTTGAAAAAGTTTCATGCCTCTTAATTTATTTTTCTTTTACACATTTCTAGTGTGGTAATTAACTTTAGACTGTGCCTTTGCGAAATTTTACTATGATACAGCTATAGGAAATTGGAAACATTATGCATTTTGATAATTACCGAAAAAAAAATAACTACTCATAAAAATATATGACTTATTTCTTGTAAAAGTATGTTTTAAATTAAAAAACAAAAATTTCTAAGAACACTTTTAAGCAATCTTCGAGTTAAGGTTTTAAGGGGTTGTCACAGTCAAAGCTTTGTTAATTCTAGAAGCTGAACATTATACTTTTTATATTTTTATATAAAAAGTTACAGAAAATTAATTAAAATAAATTCGATTTAATTCGGTAGCTTATCTTCTGAAAAATGTTTTGTTTCATTAAAATTCTTTGAAATAAATAATCAGTTCCTCAGAAAATCGTTTTAGTGAGATATTGTTAAAAAGAATCCTTAATTAAAATTAACTTAGGCTCAGATATATATATAACTCCAGCATGTGAATATTGTGAAAATAAAATTCGTTTGGTATACTTTTTCGAAAATGTATCTCATAAATCCTTTCATGGTGCTTTCAAAGGTAATAAGCTTTGTAATATAAAAAATGTTACGTGAAAATAGAACATCCTTCATATAAAAATCAAACATTTCTCACCTTTATGAGAAATTTCCAAGATGAGCATCTCTGCGGTACACAAAGCAAGGCCGCGAGATATTACAAACGAAGGAGAATCCTTCTAACAAATTGAAATGAATTGGTATTGTGGCAATGAATTGCCTCAACGTTAAGGGAGTAATTTTGAAAATGACTTCACTCCATTAGGGCTGGATTAACTGGTACACCTGTTTATCTGGTTGGCAGTAAGAAAGCCATTTTCAAAGTCATATAAGACAATCCGGTTGGATTGTGGTTAGTCTGTGTTCAAAAAGCGATATTGGCCACATGTAATACTAAAATTGCCAAGTATCCTTGGGGCGGTGTTTTAATTACTCACCGAGGGAAGGATCAACAACGTAAGTACTCTTCATAAAATTGCATTCAAAATGCCCATCGTACCTTTCGAGCCGACGTTATGGAAGCCATTCCTCACTTGATGGCAGGTGATTTCCTGATTGGGAGATTTTCACAGCGCTTACGAAGCCCGTAAAATTATAGAGGGGTATATAAGTCTATTTAGGGTAACAGCATTGGAGCCCAACAGGAGCAGTCGTCAAGAGGGCTGGTGTTCATTAAATTTTTCAATAAAACTCAATCACATAGGCTTGGAGGATCATAAATAAGCCCTACCGCAGAGTTTTGCGTAATCAGAGGCTGCTTGGGACTGCGACGGAGCTCTGGGCACTCAATTTAGACGATTTTGTGTGTCGAATTCGTTCGTGTTGATTTTGTACCAAATAAAACGATTTAACCATAATTCCGAGGAAATCAAACTGAATGGGAGACCGAGAATATTTTATTAAGAGGAATAGAAGGGAAAGGGTGGTTGAAAGGAAGGGATTCCCAGTCCACAGAACCTTATCCAATCTTTTAGAGCTTTTCTGATGAAAAGTAGTAAAATTTTGAAAAAGGTTTTCTAACAGCTGAATCACAACCCATCGTGGGGAAATTTTAAGGCGAGAATATTTGATAAAAAAAGGGCAAAATGGACGATAGAGAAGAAGAGATTTTTCATGTTCAAGTACATACTATGCGGCACATAGAGTCGCATACAGCAACTAACTGTATTTCGCAACATGCAAGGATCCTCACCGATGGGTCTCCATGAACCCCTTCGGTATGGTTTAGGGATTTGTCCAGTTTCCGCATGATTCGATAAATTCATCACAAGATCCTCGAGCATTTGGGAACGTGTACGCTCTTGCATACGTGCAAATTTTGGTGCCGAATATGAGGCACGTTCGCCGTTTACGATCTTTGTTAGTAGCCATTCTCTGAAGTTTGTAAAACAAATTAAATAATTGTTGTTAGCAAGAAAATGACGTGAAAATTTGATGAATTTTAGGTTTATGAACTCACCTGAACATGGGTCCTTTCTCGAACACAGATTGTTCCCATAAATAAGGCTTGTAGGCACCAACTTCATCTCTTGTTACTACGGACACTTCGTATCTTGTCGGCTTTCTTTTTATCCGCGCAGACACCCGGACCTAGGAAGAGATAAAAAAATACTGTTGAAACGATTTACACCTTTTAAATTAAATTTAAAGTCAACTTTAAATATTATGGGATCTGATGATTGTGGCAGTAAGTGTATAATATACGAATGTATGCCTTTATACTTATACACCTACGATATCGAATCAAAATTATCGATACTTCTTTCATGAGTAATATCGAATAAAAAATATAAATAACTAATAAAGTATCGGATGACAAGTATTGATAGTTCACGGTATCACCAGCAAGCGTATAAATTTTTTGGCCTATTCTTTAGCTACCCAAATATGTTTACATATATGCTTCTGGAGAATTTAAAGTACTGAGTGCTGAGTAAAATTATTGAGTAAAAAAGTATTGATATCGATACATCAAAATCTATACTAATTATACAAATGAATCCATTTAAACAAATTTAAAAAATACTAGAAAACATATGCAATATGCTTAGAAATGCTAAAATTGCAACTATTGATTTTCCCTTACAAAAACATTAAAAATGAACCTAGTCTGTAAATAAAGAGCGACTTTATTTATTTATTTCGCTTAATTCAATCTACAAAGAATAAAACAAAAACTTAATAGACTTTAAAATAAATAACAAAAGTAACTATGTCTAAAACTAGAACCACGTAGAACAAAGGGTAGCAATAAAGACATGAAGTAAAGCAGACGGGAGGGGTTAATTAAGATGATGGGACTGGATGGTAAAGGGAGTGTTTGAGGGTACCTTTATGGATGTGGAAATCGAAAGGTGGTAATGTTAACTTTGCGTAGCATTTTTGTAAAGGGTTCAAAGTGATTATAGTTGCTATGGTGGGTGTCTAGGTGGAAGAGTGGAAAGGACCTCACATTGCGGGGATTGTATTGAGGGAGATGCTATGTAAAAATTCGGGATAGTCGATGGTCAAAGACTATGTCCGCGACGTCACGACGCAATGCTATCCAACCTATTATCAAAATTTAGAAGTCAGTAGTAGTAGTCAATTCCAAACTTATCTAAAAAAAACGAAATTCTTGAATTTCAAGTTCTAAGCCGTCTCTGTCTACATAAATAATATATGTAATTATAGTAAAGCAATCGGCATCATAATAAAGGTTATGTCGGCAAAAAAAACGACATAACATTGTATTTTTTGTGGATACGTTTAGTAATGCCGGTACTTATTCAAATGGAAAAAAATAACTCATATTTCATAAGATTATAGCTTTCCTTAAGCCCCAATTTTTCATTTCTTTAGGTGAAGCTAGGTGGTACTTACCAATATGAAAGTGTGAAGAAAATGGCTTTTTATGCACGCCGGACTGAATGGTGTATTGTCTGCCTCCAGAAAGACAACACAGACAATGTCGTTCCCAATGTGTCGCTTACGTTGCAGCTTTTGAGGGTCATGCTTCTCGTACGGCAACAGCGTGGATACATGAAACATAATTTCAATATTACGCCAGTTTGTATAAACTGAATAAAGTCCTGGAAGAGAATGTTAGGTGAAATAACCTCTGACCTTCTAGGAGGGGTAGATTAATTTTTAGCGCATACCTGTTAAATCATGGACAGTATCAAGGCCACCTTTGTACTTATCGAAACCGCGAAGTCTAACTCTATCGCCTAGAAGCTGTAGGAATTCTTCGAACAGCGGTGAATTCTCATTATTGTCTAAGATCTGCTCTTCTGTATATTGGTTTTCTTTAACGTAAATAACGCCTACTTTGAGTTCGGATTTTATAAAAACCTGGAAATTCTTAAGAGTTACTTTATAGGAATCAATGGATCTCGACACCTGTTGGTGGACTCATTGTAGCTGATTTTTATCTGAATTTCGATATATTTTTTTTTTTTTCAATAGGGTTAAGCCAGTATACGTTTTCGGGCTTGTGGCCCGAAGTGGATGGTGAAAAACCAGCTATAATGAAGAAAAGTTAACCGGCATGATATTACTTGATCTAATTTTAAAAGTTCCTCCGGTGTGTCTGGCAATTGTCCTAAAGTTAATGGCGGATTTAAGTTAACTTCTTTACCTAAGGATCTAACTACTTCTTCTCGGTTGTATCTGGAAGAGATAAAATCAAAATAAATTAGTGATATAAACTAATCTTATATATTTATTAAAGGACCTATCTACCATTTTAATTTGAAGAGATTCTTGATAATAAATTCGATTTAACTTATTTTTATTGAAATACGATTTTTAAAAGCGGATAAGAAATAATAAATAAAGGTATCAAAATAAGCTCATCTTAAGATTAAAGAAACCACAATTTCCTTAAAATTCAAAATTGGCAAATCCTTTCTCTGGGAATGGAGTCATGGAGTAAATAAAAATTACCTAATTTGGTTTTTTGATCTAGACAAATAATTATGGGACTTATGCTGATAGTCGCGGTCTACCTTTTCAAGTCGACTGTTCCATTTTGTAAAATATAATTATAAAAATAAACTATGTTTTTTAAACTTTTACATACCCTAATGAAATTCCTGAAAAAACGTAAAAATATATCACTTTTTTAGCCTATGTAATGTTATCTCTTAAGCACATTTTGAAAATATTTACGCCGATACAAGTACCTAGTGTAAATTTTTAAAAATTAGGTTTATTTTCATGAAGAATGGTTTTCTAATGAGTGAGTATTGTAAAGTTTCTTTTCTTTGTTATTTTAGCATAATTAATTGATTAAAAGAAGACAACACTTCCAGGGAATAATATTTTGAAAATGTTACTTTTTATGTCGAATTAAATTGAAATTTATTTTATTATCCAAAATATACAATTTGAAAGAAAATTAATTTAAAAACCAGATGGTTTTTAAGCGCCTGACGAATGGTGATTAAAATTTAGAATTAAAATAGTAATAGATAATTTCAGGTAAGCTGATCACTTCCAATCCGCCAAGGTAACTAATTTGAGATAATGCAATTAATTAAATATTACAACATTTTTTTGTAAAATTATAGGAAGGATAGTATGACGGTTAAATTTCATATTATAATAAAATAAAAATAATAATCTGTTTATATTGTGTGTATAATTTGGTTAAATTCGGTTTAGAAAAATAATTTGCATATTTCAATTTAGCAATTGGGATATCGAAAGCAATCAACTGCCAGTGTCTAAATTTTAATCACAATTCGGACAGATCCTGAGTGTATGTTGGACTAGGCTTTTCTAGAAAATATTATATATGTATTATATGTATTTAGTTGCCGTGGCGATGACCTCTACATACCTGTCAGCAAAAACGCATGATGCTGGTATCAGTCCATGTACTGTGTACGAGATAGCCCTAACTAAAATTCTAAACTGATCTCGTCCGTTGAGCGTCTCCTGTTTGATAGACAGAATGACCGGTCCGAGGTCCTCGTCTGTCGTGAAGTAGTTCCAGTGCTCCGTTCCGTAGAAGTACTTCTCGTATGTCTCCTGTTCGACGGACGTTAACTCGAAGCCCTGCTGTTGCTCCCACTGTTCCTCGATGGCTGTTTTTTTCCTAGGACTTAAAAATTCGTATAAAATCGTTTTGGCAAGGAATGTAAGTGGCAACAATTACGCTCGCGGGCAAGGGGCCGGGCCGCGGGCTCAGGGAGGTCTCAATTGAAGCACCTACTCACCTTGGCGCCGCCTCCGAATCCTCATCATCCTCGTAGAGGTCGCTACAGCCTCGCTCCAGGTACGCGTCCGAGGAGCTGGCGGCACGTAGCTCCTCATGCTCAGAATCGCTATCGTCCCAAATCGTGTGGGCATTCGGCATAGAAATTTTCTGGCGGGAGCATTCGATCCAATACCCAGGTGTGGGGATGAGGTTATGGGGATACTCCTCGCAGAACTCATCTGGAAGAACACGAAGACCGGGGAAAGGGATTACTTCTCGATGAGGTATCGGTTCGTTTCGTGGCGATTGCGATCGAAGAAACTTAATTAATTTTGTTTGATTTACGGACAACTGGGCTTGGGAAAGGCGTCGAGACGTGCTTATCTGCTCCCTTCCCAATCTGAGAAGGTTTCTTTTAAGACACCACGCACCAACGCTAACAACCAAAGTATCAAAGTCTGTACAAACAGTTGAAAAGTATTAATATGGTCACGGCAAGGTGCACAAAAGAGCAAAGATAATATTCTTAAATCCTTACATAAACAGTTTAGAGGATATTGCGACCCTATTCTTAAATCCATTTGGATCGAAACGAAAACACCTTATAAAAGCCCCTTTTGAATTGAAATTGCATACTAAAATTTTTAAAATTCTTGTAAGAAATTCATTTCAATTACCTTTGACTAATATTAATTAATTTTTTTTTGTTTAAAGTGGTTAAAATAAATCGATAGAAAAATCCAATTGAATTATTTTCACGTTTTGTGTGGAAAAACTAAATGAAATCAAAGGTAACTAAAATGATTTTGTGAAACTTTGTTAAGGAATTTCAATTTAGAATGAACGAGCCGGGCCCTTGTTTTCTTTTTTGAATGACAAACACCAACTATACAGTTCTGTATATTTTATGAATTTTTCTCTACCTAAAACAATGATAGCTGGCTGTAATAGGACGTTTTTCACAAATTACGAATTCAAAAATGAAAATATTCCATGAGAAACATGAGATTGAAAAGTGGAAAACACCGTATTTAGGTATTTTTGAGAATTTTTTAAAAAACACCGGAACGACACAGTACTTCAGAATAAAGTTTACATATTTAGCTAAACCTATACGAGTAATATCAGTTATTTGTAAAGTCTATTAAGATTTATTTAAAAAACACATTTAGAAATCTTAGGGAAAGGTTTATAAAAATCATATTCTCATAACTCATTTTATATAGGTAGACATAAAATTTTATCTTTTATTTGAACTCAGTTTCAAAGTCCTTTAATCTTTAGAAGTTTTCAAATATAATTAAAATATTGCTTTTTTTCACTTTTCAACCTCATACTTCTCGAAAACGTGAGGTATTAGAAGATCTTCATGAATTCATAATTTACAGATGAAACTCTATAAAATTATTCTCTGAAATGTTCGGAGCAGTATTATTAAAGATTGAAACTGAGACTCCCGTAAAATACTATGGTCTATGTAAAGGAGAAATAAACAAATTTTGAAAGTAATGAAATCTTAAAAATCAAACCTATAATTGTTTATTTGTCTCTTCAGCTATTAAAACTAAAGTTAATTGAAGAGTGTTAATTTTTAACTTTTAAACAAATTTAAAGTCGGAAAAGAAAAACGTTGAGAATTATTTTTGTCCTGCATTGATTTTACCTCACTATTCCATACAACAAAATGAATTAGGTAAAATAAAAGTACCCAGATAATTTAGTAATCCCAAAAATGTTTTGCAGAACACATTTAAGTACACTTTCAATACACCTCAATAAATTAAACTTATTATAGAGAAACCTTATTTCCATTAAAATTACAATTTTCTCCAAAGTAGACACAAAAAATAAATTCTTAGGGCAAGCGTAAAACGAGGCATATATAGCAACCTAAAATACGATTTTATGCCAAGAGTTTTATCTGACATGAGTCATATTAAGCATATTTCAGCATGTTGACTCTCATTTATAAATAAGAAGCTTAAATAAGATTTTTTCGTCCTTGATTTATATTTATTTACATACGTGTAGGCACATGTTAAAAGTTGCAAGCTTCGTTTAAGTGGAATGCTATTTTAAGGAAATATTTCATAGGCATTAAACGAAATATTTTATTAAATGCAATCAACTGTATACGCATGTTTATAATATTCTATTAGATTAGGGCTTTTTGGATTTTGAGTCTAATGCGTTGCTTGCTACCCTTGAGAGCATATAAGTTAAATTAAACTAGATTAATTAAAAATAATGAAATTGTGCTTAATTTTATTTCCGTACAATAGTTGGATTACATACAGACAGTCAAATTTAAATATACTTTTTTCATTTGTATTATTTTATGAAATGGAAAATTTATACTATTTGATAAGTTTAAAGTATTTATCTATACCATATCTCCACAAAAATAACCCAAAATTTAATTGTATTGTCTGTTTAAGCAAACATGTCTTAAATCAATTCTTGTATGTCTTATAAATGCTGGGAATATTTTCGTTTCTAAATAGTATACCTTCGAAATAACAATTATTTGGTTTTTTTACATTATTTTTATCCCAAGATAAATCTGTTCTCTTGCATTTTCTTTTAGAAAATCATTTTTGTCATCGAGAAACATTAAATGTCAAGTTAAATACCACTCATATCAATTTAGGAAGTCTATTTCTGATGTCGTCGTTTATTCATTTCATAGCCCTTAGGGGTTCATGAAATTGTTGTTTCTTAAACAAATTAAAAATTAACTGATATTAGGTAAATAAATAGCCAAGGATTTAGTTTTTTTATTTGAAATGTGTTCCAAGTATGTTATTTAAAATTCAAAATTTAATTGTCTTGAACTATTCGGTATATATAGAAAAAATTCTATAGAACTAGATATATCAGATATTCAAAGCAAAAGTTTTGTAGACTAATGATGCTCGTATAGTATGTAGTTTCTGATATTGAAGTTCTCAAATTAGTCATTGGCTAAAAATTTATATTCCATGATCAAATAATTTACAAATAATGAAAAAGTCTTCTTATTTTAATAATGTTGCTCATTGTTTAGGGTTTTGCTTTAGAATTCTTAAGGCTAATTTAATTTGCGACAACTTGCAGAAAAATACTAAAAATAAGGTAAATTGAATAAGGGGAAGGAAATTATTGCAGAAAATCGAAATCGAAATAAATACATAGTACATGTTGTCCCAGGGTGGCTATGGCTATGGTGGTCGGGAGATATCGAAAGGAGTTAATTAAGTTTGTTTGATAAAAGGACACGTGGGCGTAGAAGGAGCTCGATGGAGAAATGGGAAGTCGGTCGAGTTGTGCTATGTTTGTCTCCTCCCTCAAAAAATCCGAGAAGATTTCTTTCAAGCCATCGCGCACCAGTTTGACTCGACAACAGGAGCGGTTGTCGTGGCTACGTGTGTTTCTCGGGAAACAGCCGACGGGAGAGGTGGGATCCTGACATGTTGAACTAGCCCTTAGCAGGATTTCTGCATGGTAGCAAAATCAGTTTAGGTCAATGGGGCGGAAGCATACAATTCTATTACCACTCGACTGCGAGACACTGCTTTTCACTGCAATAACAGTAACGACGCGATTGATAGAATTGCTTGAAGCAGCTCCAGTTTGCCGTTCCTGGCACTTATATCGCTCGGAAAAATGGGAATTCATTAAAAAATCCCGGGGGGGGGGGGTTTGGGGGGTAGAGAGGAATCAGTGCGGATGAGGGTTGGATTTACGCTTGATTTCTTTGTGACTTTGCGCTCCGATGACGGTTTGTGAACTCTAACGTCGCTCGCGGGCACTTGAACTGGACATATCCACCCTTTGTCCGGGAATTTCTGACATTTTTCCCCATTTATTTTAATAAACGTTTTTGTTTAAATGAAATCCCTTCAACCAGAGTGCCATAAACGTGGGTTTGTTGTGTCTTTGGATAAATATACAATTGCTGTAGTCGTAAATCATCTGGCTGATATTCCCTTCGTTATTTTGAGTATTGTAATTGATTAACTATCAATCCTAATCAATATTGCCGGATTTCTGCAAAGCCTCAGATAGTTTCAACAAATTAAGTGTTCAGGATTAGGTATATCCCACAAGAATGCATATGCAAGGGTTATGCATATTCAAATTAGCAAAACAATAAAGCTTCATGCATAATTACATATAAAACATTTCCATGAACTAATTAAGCAATATAATTTATAAACTCAAATATTAATAAATATTTTTCGACTAATTTATATAAATTAGGTTGATAGGAATAATAAAATATGTAGTAAAACATTGGTTTACCTCTCTGGATAGGACTTCAATTCAATGAATGGATTTTATGAAAGTAGGTTAGGTTAGGTTGCTGTGGCTGCCTAGAAAGGCACACTTAGGCCAATTTTGGCCCATTGTGTTACCACGTAGCGCAGGAGACCATGGTTATTCGTGGGATTCGAACCCACAGCCTCTGGGACGGTAGGACAGTGCACTAACAACTGAACTATCAGAGGCCCCTTTATGAAAGTAAATAAAACTTCATTACCTAATTATGTTACTTTAGTGTTGTTACTGATTGATATTTTAAGAGTTAGTGTGTTTATAAGAAAGCATCTTTTTACACTCCAACCCATATAAAGTATACTAATAACTTAGCACTAAACGTACCAAGCAGAGTTAAATGACCTCTTTTAAAATTTACTTTAAAATCGTACCTTTATTGTTATTTCTTTCGCTCATCTGACTTATTGTAAATTCTTATATTATCTTATTATTAAATTGCTCACTTTCCGTTTTTCGTTTAGCTTACTTTTACCGAGAAAAATTCTTTGCATACCTTACATACCCACAAGGGGTCATTTGACCCCTTACGCAATGTTCGTATTTTTGTGAAATTCTCTAAATGGAACCTTAGTACTCCTCAAGTTATAGTTTCATTCATCGGAATGTAATGTGTTTTGGTTTCGGCGTGAACACTTGAACCACCTGATCGGGTCTATGTGGCGTAACGCATAAACAGTACGGACACTTATCGGAAATGCACAAACAACACACCTCCTATCAATAAGTGTTCTTTGATTAAACAAAGTAGAAATGCAGTTCTTTATTTAGACTATAACAAAACAAGTACGATAAAAAAAATTGTCCAAAACCAGTTATAATTAAAAAGTGGATTTAGAGAAAAATGGCATTGTAAAATTATATTAAATCAATGTAAATTAAAATATTTAATTTTTTACAATGCAAAATTTTACTTTATAACACTTTCATTTTAGATTAACAAAACGACATCTTCAGTTGTAAACTTAATAATTAATTTTACAAGTTTTATTCTATATTTAACATGGATGTAATATTTCTCTATTTAGATTTATGATATTACAATTTTCTATGTGCTTCTACAGTATTAGATGTAAAATCATAGAGTGGAATGCACAAATTTACATTGAGTTAAAATGAGGGCCTCTAGTAGAGGGACCTTGAAAATTGATATCTATTGATAATTTCGATGGTTTGAAAATTAATTTATGCTAGTCAGTGATTAAAATTTAACTTGCATTGTTTAAAATTGGGGCCTCTGGTAGTTCAGTTGTTAGAACGTTGGATTACCTAAGTGTGCTTATCTGGGTAGCCAAAATAACCTAACCTAACCATTGTTTAAAATTGAATTAAAATATCATAAATAATAAAGTTTTAGTTGAAAATAAAAATGATGATGCTAATTAATATTAAAATTTTGTGATCCATAATATTGACTGGATGCTCTCTGAACAAACGGCTTTTCATAATTTGTCTCATATAAAATTATACAATACAAGCTATTTATTCGGCGATATTTTGTACATATGTACATATTACGTATTACAAACCTGTGGTACTTGTTAGCCTTTGTATATGTGTAGGTATTTCTGATAATTGCTAAAATCTATTATTGAAATTATTTAAAAGTACATGGCTCTTCGTAATTTTAATTTTTGCTATATAAAATTATCCAGCTTTGATAATAAAATTATTTAGATCTGCTTGCTTGTTTTTTTATATTTCCTCCTCTTGTTATTTTATTGTATTTTGGCAGTATATTTGTAAAGAGATCATTATATAATTAACATTATTTATTTTTATTTTTGTATAGATTTCGAATTAAAAATACAATTTATAAAATGTTGCTATCGTCACTGTTGAATTACAAAAATTCTCTATGACTCCATTTCGTATTGGAAAATTGTGAAATCATATTTAAATTTTACAATGATATTTCCCTCAGTGTGTAATTATTATTATTTGAAATCATGAAGTTATTTAAGAATTTCTTTCTGAAAACCATCGTTTATTTTATAAGGGGTCAAATGATCCATTATGGTAAAAACAGATATATGCAAAGTGCCGGTACGTTTAGAATAGAGTACTGTGTCTGTATTCTTTTTTAGTTATTTATACATACTTTACCTTGGTCCTTACGTTACATTTTAGTTATTATTTTACTTTATATAGTTTGGAATATTATTTTATTTTTTAAAAAAGTATTATAACGATTTCGAATTATGAGTATGTAGGGACCTACACTCACTCTTGGGTCTGTAATGCCTAGATTTTAAAATTTACATTAAAAAAAGTATTATGAAATGAAACGCTGAACAATTTTAAACTTTTAAGTATTGAATTTTTTATCCAAAAACCTAATGCTAATGCTCTAACACATTATAAAACATATTTGTAGGGCAGAAAGTAGCATTTTGAAATTTGCTGTATTAATTAAATTTTTTTGGATAAGCAGAAACCCCATAATTAAAGAAAAACCAACATTTATTCTGCTGAAAATGTGGATCTGAAGTAGTGATCATTTTTCCTAATTTTAAAATATATTTTTAATATCTCGAAACATTTACTGGTTGTTTAATTTTTAGAAGTTTAGAAATTTAAGAAATTTTATCTCTCAAAGGGTTAAAAAAAAATCTTATTAAACACAAGTTAAAGATATTTAAATTTCTTAAAAATTGCGTAATAATGTAACCCGAAGTCCAATTCAAATTTTGTTTGAATTCAAAGAAGGGTTTTATCCTCAGATGTTTTTTTGCCGATTTCAGCTTTAGGTAGACACATACATTTGAATAATCTTAGCCGATAGTCCCCGGGATTTCGATATCCAAGGTAACAATACTTTTAAGGAGCCTATGACCTGCGACTGGGGACAATTTGAATTTGGCCAGGGTTTCCATTACAAAGGTCCATTTGCCCAAATCAGGTCGAGGGTAGATGTGTTCATTATGTAAAAAATATCTCTTCAGAGATATTCGAGCATATCTGAATGGATTGAACAGATTGGAACTTATGGAAGGCAGGCACTTAATTTTTCTCTTTCTGTAATATTTTTTTATTTTATCCAAATTGCAGGTGCTCTTGGGAAAATTGTGCTAACTCAGGTGCTCTGACTTATGAATTTCTAAGTAGGAGCTAAATTTTGGATGATCTCCAAAGCACAATTGAGTGGGTGTTGTTCCTGTTCGGCAGGGCATCAGATTTCCTTGTTATAGGTGAAAATCTGCAGGTTTATTTTTTTGTTTTTTTAAATAATTTCATGGCAAGGAAATTCGAGGAAGTTATTGATTTTGGCTATTCTGGAAGAACGTGAATTATTTAATGTGGCCAGGGCAGAAGGTTTCCCGTTCCCTGACCTCCTGATACATTTTCAAGCTACAGGCAACTATGAAAATCGACAGGACCTGGTATCTATGTATCTATTACCGAAGTTTTTAGCTTTATTTTTTCCCAAGGCAGTTAAAGTTAATTACGTTCTGGAAACGAGACAACGAAAAATGGAATAAAAATAAAATAACATAAAATTGTCCAGGATTGTTGTGTCCTCGCGTAAAATAGCCAAGCTTATGTCCGTGTTTCATGTTTAACAGGGGAATGAACCCCATCCCAGTACGGGATTAATTACTGTCGACTGTCGACCCACCTTTAACCCATTCGGTAATTTATTTACGGCCTATTTACAGCCCCAAGTCTCACCGATAAAATTAAGTCAAAAGTTGCAATATCCGATGATATCGTGCAGCCGCCACCCGCTCGGGTGAGCGCTGCCAAAAGAAGCACTAAACGCGGAAAAGGACATAAATCACTCGTGCGGGGGTGGAAAGATAGCGTGCGGGGAGCGCAGGCAAAATAGCGCGAGGATATCATCGTTGTCGATTTCTTTTTTCCGCCCTCCAAATCTTGTCCTCGCAGCCCCATTTAGCGCCTTCCATGGGAAATTTAACGTTTCGAACAATCCCATCCCTCCCATCTTCCGTAAATCTATCCGTTCAGCCCCCAAATTGGAGCCTCTATTGGGGCTGCTTGTGCCCTGCGGCAGGACGGGTGGCACGGGTTTCAGTTCACGTGGAACTTCACCCGAAGCGAGATAAAAGTGCCGGAGCCTGCCACTTTGAAATCTGACAAAGTTTTCGTCAGACGGAATGTTTTTCCCTTTGTCGTCTTGAAAATGAGTAAACAACAAACAGTACGGGGGCGGTTTAGGCGAGGGTGCGGCTGGTCCCAGTTTTTGGCGACTAATGAAATTTTATTAGTGCGACAAGGACCTGGATCTTGACAAATTGCACGAGACTCAAACGCCGTCATAGGGCTGGAAATCGGAAGGCAAAAGCTGGATGGAGTGCATACCGTAAAACTTTTGGCGTCCCAACTCCATCCTCTAAATCACCCCCCACTCCGAAAAACTTTGGGTGTGACGAGCAATTACTTATCTTTTTGCTAATTGGCGGTCAGCAAGGTTTTGGCTATTCTGTGGAGCCCCAGTGGCCAGTTGCCGGAAAACGCAACTCATTCATCATCTTGGCCGCAATCAATTGCGTCTGTTTTCTTGTTGTTTTAGCACAACTGGCCTGGAACTACCCATTCACAGGGTATTTCATAGATCCATAGCAACCATTCGACCCTCATCCCACTTTAAGTGATGGAACATATATCGCAATAAGCAAAAAGTACTCAATTTCGAAAGGTTTTAAGATAATGGAACTTTTGGTATGTTTTTTTTTTTACTTACTTTTATCTTATCTTTTTAAACTATAGAGACAGAGAGCGTTTAATATGACGAAGTTTTATTGCTACATTATAAATATACCACAAGTACTATTAAAAATTTTATTGAGTTCAAAAAAGTTACGATGAGTGATCATAATAAATATTTTTTAAGAAAAACTTTTATGAAGATTTACTGGCCCATGAGTCAGCGGTTGCATTTACGGAAACTGGGTGTTAAAAGATTTAAAAATCAATTTTTATAAAAATATCTTGCAATAAACATTAGAAAATTTTCTGCAAAAAAGTTTCTTTGTATCGTTTTGGTAGAAGTTTCTACAAGTTTTATTTTAGAATTTTCAGTCTTGAAAAAGAATAAATATCCAATTTTGCATAAAGCATATCGACTTTGGTAAAAGTTATGTTAATTAATTAATTAATTATAATAAAAATATTCTATTTAAAAGCACGATACGTTTAGTTCTATCAGAATTAACAAAAAAATATAAAATCTCTTGCTAAATATCTTAAAGGGTATATTTAAAATATCATTTCTGACTAAATTGAATATTTTCGAATTTTGAATTCTGGCTGAATTTTATTAGTAAACTAAACCTAAATTTAAAAGTTCTTGTCCACGAATAGGGCATTAAATTACGCTTTTTTGAAAGATAACTGCGGAAATAGTTCACACATTTATGTTGTAATCACCAGCCTAATATTCAAAATTTTAGCTCTATGAATCGAGCACCTTACGAAAAAAAACCTTAAAATTGTTGTTGTTTTTAAACTATTAGAGTATTTGAGCGAGCTTAAAAATTTGCGTTTTAAAAACCTTATCCAAAAAATGCCACAAACTGTGGTTTATGCATAACTAATAGAAAAAAAATTAAATGTATGTTGATTCAAAATTGTATGATCGATTTTTGGTACCTTGAAATTATGAATTAATTTTTTTTCGCATTACTTTTATACTACTGAAACCAAATTATTGGCACCAAAGTAAAACCATTAGAATTAAATATTTATACGTTGAACAAACTGATTTAAATCACTCATCGAGTATTTAGTTTACGACTTCGAAAAATGGCCTGAATACATCACGTATCAACCATTATTCATGGTGTATTGAAGATTAGGGAAATATCGAAATAAGCGGACCGTATTAATATTTCAGATTAATTGCCTCAGTTTAAGCTTTAACATTTACTAACTGCCAATTAAACTTATATTGCTACTTAGGAATTATGTTTCTGGCAGACAGACAGATAGAAAAGTTTTTACGGAACTATAAATACAGTCAAAAAATTGATTTTTTCCAAAGAAACCTGGAAAATATGGAGTTAAAGGCAATTGTCAGAAAAGCAACATTTGAAACCAAACTATTCGTTTAATTTAAATGAAATATCGCAGTAAGGTTGGGTCACTTGGTGAACCAAAACTAGTTGTATACTGTCTTTACTTTTGATAAAGGGAACACTTATTCACATCTTTTTTAAAAAGTAAAAAATTAATTTAAAAATGAATATATGATGGATTTTATTTATATCCAATCTTGGTGAAAAATGTACCAAATTCGGTAAAGGGCAAATGATTATACTTAAAATTGTAAAGCTAATATTTCGTGCACATTTATTCTTTTTAAATATTTTTAGAATTTACTGAATTTTTATAAAAATTAATACATTTTATTTTAAGCCCCTTAAAACCCTTAAAAACACAGCTATTTTAGTAAAGTGTTATAATTTTAAAGAGAAGGCAATATTATTTCTGCTGTGTTTTTGATTTCTTTGGAAAAATCTAAGGTTATTGACCCTATTATATTATACCATATGTGTACACACATATTTAAATTATTTATGTCTCTTAAGATTTTCTCGACTGCTGGTTGAGCAGGTGAAGTGGCTGTTTATGGCCTCATATAAAAACCAAATCTTTGAATTTTTCGCGTTCTGGTGTGTGTTCTCTACTCCGGGACTTTGTAAATATTCAAAATCAAACCTCGACTCTGCGGGGGAGGACCTTTATATAATACTTCCGCCGGTGGCTCTGAGAGCTCTGATCAATAATTTCTGTAAGAGGGATGGAGTGGAATCGCTATTTCCCTGAAATGTGCGTGTCGTCCTGCCGTCTCCTTGTGCCGCCCTAAATCATTGTAATGTATCCTCCAGCCAGAAAATTGTCAGGAAGGCTGTCACCCGAAAAACAATGTTAGCAAGTAATCAAAGGTCACGGGAATTTAAGCGACAGTCGGTTATTATTAGGAGCTGGGCGCTCAGCCTCCGCCTTTCTTGCTAAAGTGATTTCTGGAAGGCTATCCCCCCATTTTTCCGCCCCTATCCCCCATCCGCGATATACCATCCGACTTGGTTTCCCGGGATCACTCCCGAATTTGTCATCTCGAACTGACAGACGTAATTGATCCGCAGAAAGGATCGACTCCTTGTAGCCTGTCAGAGCTGCTAATGTCTCTGGATCGATTTCGTAATTATCCCCATGCCCTAAAATAATTTACTTATTTATGGGACGGGGTGGACTCGCACCGACAGTGCCATTGATTTATTTCTCCACAACCCTCAAAATGTCCTTAGTTTATTCCTCTCGAAGGGTGTGATTCTAGGGGTTTTGTTTTCCCTTTTATTTTTTTATTTTTACTTTCGTCAACAACATTAAGCCGTAAAATAATTTTTTTTTTCCTTTTTGAACTGTCAACCAAAGTCTGATAGCACTTTTAAAGGATTTTCGCAAAATTACGACGCAGACGAATCTTAAAAAAAAAGGGCTACGAAACGAGCATTGGCATATAATTTTAATAACTCGTGTACCGGCATTTCGGGGAAAGGCGTTTTATTCACAAAAAAAAAAACCTTTTCCATTTCGAAAGGACAGAAAAACAAAAAATGGCACGTTCCCGAATTTATACTGACCAGACTCTGCCTACGGCTGGGATGCATGCCTTATGGAGCGCGTTCCATAAATGATTACGATTATCTCAGTTTTCCCGCCAATTACATGGGAAGGACGCTGTCGTTAAAATGGACAGTTGTTTGCCATCCTCCCGACCACAATAAACTGCCTATTTACAACTCATAATTATGTAATTTATATGCATGTATTCATTCCTCATAAAACATTATTTTATAAACTCGTTTTAACGTCACAGATGGGCGGAAGTATGAATGCATAAACGATTTTTAATACTTCAGATTGATTGGATATGTATGCCTAAATATTTGAGTGCTGAGTGAATGAATTTTAGTGTAACATAAAGTATAATATTAAAGATATGGTTCGAAAATTTAAAGTAAATCCAATAAAAATTGTGGATATCTGACCATAAATATAGGCATACATTGAGAAAATATGTATTAGAGAAATACTAGAGGGGTTGTTTTGCTTAGTTCGATTACTATTCCTCAAAAATTACCTATATACATACAAAGGGGCAGTCTAGGTTTTTGTCTCATAAAATCGTTTTTCTAATAACTTCAGTTTTGCTCTAAGTAAAGATATTCATCTGGAAACCTTTTTTTGAGAAAAACCGATAACGATATTGCGAATTTAACAGAATTAAATTTAAGTTATTATGTATAGTTCATTCTAAAAATTTTAGTTTTTGTTATTGCTTATGTTAATGTAAGGGATCATGCCGTTTTTGCACTTCTACAAAAAGTCTACATCTTCAAAATTTATAATTAATACTCGTATGATTTAATGTCTATGTAAAAGAAATACGCATTGTTCACACTAGTATTAAATAGTATTTTAAAGAATAATTTAAACAAAAACACCTGCTTTCGTTAAATAAATTTCAGAATACCATACTCGTATATTGAGCTTTTTACTTTCTGACTAGACGTTGTGATACAACACACACAGCCCAGGTGATAATAATAAAAGTAAAGAAGTGCTATAAATAGCCTTAAATATAAAAGATTTTCATGCCAAAATCAGCATCCAATAATACGACACTGATTGACAATTTCTTTTTGAAAGGTTATAGAAGCTCATTTTGAAAAGCACATCAACAATTGAAATTGAATTCGGCTACTTATCGCTCAATCGAATATTTATTTTTAGAAAAATTGTGAAAATTCAGAAAATGCGGATAATTCAATTTGAATAGAATGACTTTTTGTCCTGTCTTTTACATATCTACCTATGTTAAGAATAAAGTGATTACTTTTGACAATAAACGATGCTGTTTTTTTGATCAGAGAATTTATTTTGAGATATTTTACGGACAGAGAGGTTAGGTGTGTAATGTAATTGAAGATGAATGAAAAGAGATATTTTAAATTAGTAGTTGATATGAATATACGATGAAAATGTTTAGTGATCTTTGGTTAAATTCCAATTAGTCCATTAATCCATTAACGTTTGGATTCCATTAATCTGTACAAAACAACTGTGAAAGTATTTTACTTAACAGATTGAATTAAATTTTTCATATTAAACTATTTTCAAATATGCTCGACATTCGATTTGATCTTCCCATAAATTATTTGAGCCTTAAATGTGGTTTTAGATGCGACTTCTTTATATGCATGAAAACTAATAATATGCAGGGTGTTTTCTAATGTTTGAACAGCGGTATGCCAATCTATTCTACATGGTCTTCTTCAACATTTATTCAGAGACCCCCCCGGTTCTTTAACCCTACAATCGCAATTGGAGAGAGTCAACATAGAAAATGCTTTATAAGTTTTTTCAAAGACATCGTAGCAATAATTTAACAGACAAGCAAAAAAGACCGCGCCAAACTTCAAAAATGGCAATTTCAAAGCTCAAAAATTAGACTTTGGCTTTTCGTTTTACCGGCTTTTTGTATAAGAAAGTCGACATTTTTTCTGAGAGACCGCGCTCGAATCCGACAGCATCTCAGCTCTCTAATACGTTATCAACCAGCATCCACAATCCTACAATGTCTGTGAAAGAACTTATAAAGTATTTTTTAGCTTGACCAGGTTTACTGGGTTGACCCCTTCCAAATTTTCAAGCTGGAAGCTTTTAAATACATCAGCATAGTTACAAAAGCGTTTTATAAATTTAAGTTGATAGAATTTATGTTCGCTATATTTAATATTCGTTTACAAAATCATATTTTTATCTAATTTATAATTTTTCTTTAATTTTTCGTTGTTATTTCGTAAGTGGCATATACACATTGATTGATTTAAGTAATAATAGTTCATTCTTTATGTTTATTTATACAAATCAAAACTGATACATATATAGTAAATTTACCACTGCAGTATTATTAAAATTTATTCATACGACTAGTGTTTAATAGATTTCTGCGAAGTAATAAATTTTCCAGGATGGTAAAAAGCAATTTAAAAGTGCTCTGTGTGTGAATTCCCAGAGATGAGATCGATTATTTTTTGAAAGGAGAAAAAATTCTGCAGTTGAATGGACATAACTTTTCAAAACAGTTTCGCTTAATGAATGGAAGTTCTCGGGAATCCCTACAGACCTCTCTTTATTGGTCGCAAAAATTCTAATGATCATAAATCGAGCTTTGAGTTAATTTTCTTAGAATTGTAGGAAGAAAGGATAGCAACAGTCCAGTCTTAGTCGGAGTCCTGTTCTCCCTGGAGGATGTTAAAACAACCCGAATTGGTAGTTAGTTACACATTTAACTTCCCCCATTTCGAATGTTTCTTGGGAAACAAGAAGAAAACAGCATTTTATCTATAGTCAATTTGCACATTTGTAGCTAATTTTATTGGTACAACCGAATTTTCCTCATTATTAACGAAGATAAGCGTGTATAGAAAAAATTAGAAATGCTTTAATTTATTTACTATCCGAAAATGTATACATTTTGGAGAGCTTGTTGGCAGAGGTTTTCCTCATAAAACTAATTAAAGCGCAAGTTAGTAAACCTCTAACTGCGGGGATAAAGGAAATTCAAATGTTTTTAATTAAGTCCTCGAAAGCCGAGGCAGTCGCGACCTTTGACTATTTAATGGACTTAAATTCGAGCAGGATACGGGTAGCAACCACCCACCCACACCGACAGGTGCGCGCACCTGGATGTTATCATTGTTGTCCGCACCGTACGGCTACAGTGGCACTGACACTAAAGACCCAACCTTTTGTCTGATTATTTTTCCCAATTGTAGGGAATTTCCATGGAATTAAACACCGTCAAAGAGGATGCAAATTATACGCATGTTAATGCGACCGAGGTGTCCTTTTGGGGCCTCCGGTAATTTTGGGTAATGCGCAATTAGTAAGAACAATGCTTTAGCTTGTTTACTGGGTGGCCAGAGGTGAAATGGAGATGTTCTCGAAACATAGTATATATATTTTAATTTAATAGAAGAATGTGAAGGTCGCGGCAATTTTGATTAACTCCCTTTCCTATATAAAAAATATTATACGAAATTACATTTAATTTAGGTTCTTAAAACGATTATAGTAATTTTCATATGTGACAGAAAACATCGTTTTCCTTTCTAAATTTCATATTCATTGTTTTTTGTAAAAGTGGAGATATTTCACAGGACTCAATTTCATAATTTAGTAGTATTCTTTCCCTAGATACCTCAATTGTATTCCCTAACTATGGTATATCCATTTAAAATTTATTCTGTTCAAAGTTTCCATAGATTTCATCGAACTACACTTGGAGGCCCTAATTACATATTTTCCCCTAGACTAACCTGCTTCATAAAATATCCGCCCTGAAGCACATATTACATTATCATATTTAGTTATAAATATAAAACTCATTTTCTACTAAAATTTCCATACACCCACAATACTACAAGCAAAATGAGGAAAGAAATAGCAACCGAGATTTGCGATATCAAGGGAAATATGTTTACCATTGCGCATCACCGCTCGTGCGAAATTTAAAACGTGTTTTTATTAAAAATTTTTAAATCAGTTATTTGCTTCTACCTTTCAAAAATTTGGAAAAAAAAACAAAAAGCAACATAATTTAAAGGTAAAATACGTATGAGATTTGATTTATTAGAGAATTTGTTTGTATATCCATATCCGTTTTGTGTTTTTTTTTGTATATTTACTAGAACTTTAAACTATAAAAAGTAATAGCGAAATTTAACAATGTTTGCATTTTTAAATGAACACATCTAAAAAGAATTTAAATTAAAAAAAATTTAGAGTTCTCACTGCAGTGCATTTTTACAAGAGTTAAAGTTAAATCAGTTAAATATCGAGCATTCAGAAATCTGACCTGTAACGATTCTTCCCCGATTTTCTTGAATAAGCCCTAATTTATAATATATACATATTTATTTTCTGAGACGCCTTTTATTTGTCAGTACACTCGTACTTTAAATTGTTTCATCAGGAATAAATAATATTAAACATTTCGTTACTTTAATAGTTTATCTTATAGTTTTTTACATATTGTAAAAATGTATTTCGATACAAAATTCTTTAAAGTTTTCATTTCGAAAGATATATTGTACATATACGACCAGTAATCTGTAGTTATTTTTACATTTCTCGAAAAATATACAATTACTTAAAAATTATTTATTATTTTCTGATATAATTCGGAGATTAAAGTTAAGTATAAAACACTATTTATAAGAAATATTTTTGGCGAGTGATAACAATAAAGCTGAACAGACACATCGTTACTCACTGTAAGATATAACACCAAGCCCCTTTAAATCCAGCCTGTTGTGAATCTTACAGTTAGTAACAAAGTGATCCTCCTCCTGAATCCATAACGATTGTAGTCATTTGAGTGGTTCCTTTCCTAAAGTAAATAATTTTCCAATTATCCAAGAGAGTTGCTAAATTTTTTGCGATAATATTTCTTTTATTTTTTTGAAGTATCCAGAGTTTGTGGTGTTGATGGTATCTTGCTGGGGGGGTGGGGCTATTTGCGCTCCTGCCTCAGGGTACTGCAATTACAAAAGAGCAAACATTGCTGATTTTAATTACTTTTTTTTTTTTTTTTACAATGTTCGCGCTTTAATTAGTTTCGAGAGAATTTCCACCTTCGTAAGCGCACCAGTTGAGGATGGATGCCCTGCCCTGCCCTGCCGCAAACCGTTCGTCCCTGAGGGTCTGGGGGTTGCTGCTTTTAATGCATTCATTGCTGCATGCCATTCCGCCGGTAGTAATCGTATGCAGGCCGTTTCGATGCGGCGAGGATTTAACACAAGTTATAACTGCAGTGCGAAGTAAATTATCCTGATTTGTTACCCTATCTCGAGTTTCGCATTACGACTATTTTTAGTTAGTTTACTAGAAACTTACGACCTATTTTTACATTTTATTTTTAGACTACTGACTCATTTCTTATGTTAGTTACATATTTTCCTTTAAATTCTTTTAATAAGAGATGATGATTGCATTATATTCAACAGGTTTTAAATTAATTTTTAAATATTGATTCATATACCTGAATATGATTTTTATTTTAAACTCCATGCCCCATTATAGTATAGTTAATCATATTATTCATTCATTTTAATTGGGATTTTATAAATTAAATAATTTAAAAGCGGTTATTGTATTGTAAACTGAAATTTCGAAAAGCTTTGACTTATTGCTTTTTACAAAATTTACAAAGAACTCCCTTATGAAAGAGTAAAAATAAAATACACATACGAGTATATGTGTAAATATTGCATCGATTCAGTGAATTTTCACAGGAAATAAGGAGCTAGTCGACATCATGTAATTCGCTTCAATTTTACGAAATTGCATATAAAATCCTTTACCTGCCAATCAGCTATTAAAAGATATTTGGACTTTAGTCGAAAGGTGAAAATTAAATAGATTTTAAACTTTATTTATTACTCTTTCAATTCACTAAATTTTTATTCCAATATATTTGTAGCTGCACTAATAAAAGAAAATCAATAATAATAAATAAGAGGTATTAAGTCATAAAATAATTTAAAAATAAATGCATTATAAATTTAAGAGCTTAAATAATTCTCCTCCTCTAGTGGAAGAAATAAATCAACTCCACGTGGAGATAATCAAAATATTTTTTAGTATATTATTCCTTTTTCCTTATGCAACTGAAAAACAAAAATTAGATTATTTTCACAAGAAATTATAAAAACGGCAGGTGAGAGCGTATAAAATAAAGAATTCAGTAAATGTAACCAATCCCCTTAAAATTGAATTCTAGAGAATACCTATTTTATTTACTGAGTATTCATATAACATTTTTTGCCAGGATTTTTATATTCCCCCATATCGGTTGTTAGAAATAAAAAGGTTCTATCTCACTACGTAATCTGCATTTAGATAGAACCTTTTTATTTTCACTCCAACGATATTTTAAAATTTTTTGCTTCATTTCTCCTCAATAAAATGAAAAACTTGGATCTATTAAAAAATGAGTAAAGGTTAATCTTTACTTATCTTTTACAATATTTTATGAGATTTTTAAAAAGAAAAATTACATTTTAAGATGGGAACAGTCTCGATATGAGATTAGAAGATTAATAATCGATGAATTAATTTTATCCCAATTTTTACTTAATCCTCAGTCAAACAGATTAAGATCTTAATTCGAATGAATAACAAATCAACAAAATATTTAAATGAAAAGAAGTTTAAGTCTAGAAAGAGTAAGTTATAATTCAAACTTGTTAAGTGCAAATGAAAATTTAAAGTATGTATTAATCGATTTATAAATTGGAGTAATCAGCAATTCTTGTTATTGATAATACATGAAAATGAAGAAAACGACGCCTCAAGTAAGAAAAAACATTTTATGAATGATTAAATTTTCGGGAGACTATGATAAATTGAAAAAAACGAAATCCTAGAGCAAGGAGGCGTCACCTTGTGGCTCCGAGAAATGATATGATTTTAAAAATGTTTGAGAGAGAAGTTGGAAGTTGTAAAAAATGGATGAAAATTTAAGACTACTTATAAACAAACAAATTAACAAATTTGGAATAAGACTTAGAAATTCTAAAAGTTTTCTAATGTAAATCGTAAATTAATAACTGATTTATTTTCTGAAGATAAAAGTTTATTGAAAAAAAAAATTGCGATAAGTTTTAAATGTTGGAAATAAGATGGATAAGTCAGCATTATTAGAATTGCTACTTTTGGTTTCTTGGATGTACTCGTATCTTTAAACCGCAGACTGTTGTAATACGAAACAACATTGAATTGTTTTTTGAATACCTTTCACTTTTAGATTTGTGGCATTTTTTGTGTTTTACGACAGTATTTTATGTAAAACGTATCTCTGTTTTTAGACTCTGGAAGTATATTTCGGTTACTGCTAGCAAATTTAAAAAAGCCTCCACAGTTACTACTTAACATTTTTATTTTCTATACATAAAATTTTAAGCGAATTGAGAACAAATTCGAAAAGTGTAGATTCGATACCTGTCTATATTCAAATGTGTTACTTTTGAAGAATTCTTATATGAATAGGCATAGGTATAAAGGTTTTAACATACCAAACAAAAATGAAATCGCAATGTATAGAGTCTAGAATTAGAAGGCATATCAAGGTGTATGTAGTACATTAAAAATAGATAGAAGAATCTATAATTTATCTCTGTGTATACACTTAATTGAAAGGAAGCATTAAAATAAGCACTTTGGTGCAATGAAAATATACTGAAAGGCGAAATGTATTCGCAGTAGAGTTCAAAAGTAAAATTTGATCTATTTACGCATGTATCCGCATAATCCCAGTGAGAGGTGTCTGAAATTCGATTAATATCTCCCGCGAATGAATATTTCACTTAAACCCCTGTCGCACTGCCACCGATGTAAGATGAAACTTTATAGAGTCAGAGAAATTCGTGTCTATTTAGAGTTAAGCTCCCCGGCTGCCATTCTGACACAGAGGAGTTACCCCAAATTGAAATGAGTCCCCGAGATAGCGTCACGAAGAGAGTTTTATTTTGGTTGCCATCCGTTTGCAGAACTTTCAAAAACTTTAAGTGACAAGTCAGGATTTAGCCGATTGATCTCGCAGAACAAACATGCGGCTCGTGGCCTTAATCAACCATCAAAAGTGAAAATCCTTGTCGTCGGTGTCCCGGGCTCCGGGAACACTCTTCGGCACATTAGTCCTATACCGGCTGCTTCGGGCTGTTCCCGGCTGCTCATGGCGACATAGACGATAATGACGGCGATGATGGGGCTTGGCAGGGCTTCGGTAAGATGAGACTTAATAAATTTTTAAATTACTGTAGAACGGGTTCCAGGTTTAATTTGTGGAACGGGTTAATTTATGCATCGTCAGGAGGATAATTTAATTTATACCGTAATGCGGTTATCCTGGGGACGTTCTGGGCGATAAGAGCTTCCAAAGAGAAGCAGGAAAAAGGAGAGAGTGACCCTATTCCAGGTGCCCGATGTTGTCCATACCGAAGTGAAATAAACTTTTATATGCACCACGTCTCTTAGCATATTATTTACAACTTATTTAGGAAAATATGTAATAAGAAAGCAACGGATAAAAGAACTATTTTCTCTTTACCAAAACTCAATGTACAAAACATCATAAAAATAGGAAACTTCAGTAATATTTGAAAAAGAAATAGAACCACAAAATACTAAGATTTCTAGTTCTTACATAAAAAATATTGATTAAGATTTTTACGAATTTATAAAGTACTTGCAACGAAAACGATGATATTTTTCTACTAAGATCAAGTTTATCATCGTTTTCTAGGACACCCTGTACATATACCTATGTACAGGGAAAAAGTAACCGCTGAGGAAGGCATATTTTGAATTAAAAATTTCCAAAAATTAAATTCTATTATTGATTAGAACAACCGTCCCTCCGTTTATTTTAGTCTGTCTATATCATCGACTATTTCGACTATTTTTAAAGTTATCGATATCAAATTTCGTTACCGAACAAATAATGTAAAATAGAATTATTAAAACTCAAACTCGCTTTTCTTTAAGCAAGGAAATAGGATATTTGGTGCACAAGTTTTAATTATGAGAGATATTTTTAATACCAATGAAGTTACGGCTAAAAATATCTTTAATAGAATTCAAGAATTATTCTTATAACCTTAATATTATTTCAAGAAAAGGTATAGATTTGATATAATATATAATTTTTGTTTTTCGGGATTTTAAAGTTCCTTATATCTGTTAACTACTATACATCAAGAAAAAAGAATTGCCTTCTCTCTATGGTTATTTGGTCCTGTCCTCAAGACTTATGAGGTTACGAATCGGCGTTTTTAACCAATACGAGATAGTCTGAGTCAAAAGCGAAGTTCTTTCAGCTATCCCGGAAAAAGTAGTTTTCGGCACTAGGGCTTTTATTTACGAGGTGAACTTCTTCGAATGGTCCACGACTATCCCTTAGACTACCATTTGTTGGCTATGGAGTGGATGAGGACGGGCTCTAAATATTCCAGGGGCCCCCAGGACTCGGATCAGTATTCATACTATTCCCGAGAAAGTTTTCTCCGCCTGCGTTCAGGGCGGTTGTCATCTGCTATCAATTTATGGGATATATTTTATATAGGGGGACGTGCAGGAATACTATAGCACAATAATCGTTGCGGAAGATATCATAAATTTGGATCACGTTCGACACCGACGCGTTCCACTCTATAGCCGAAGCGATGTTCTTTTCTGTTACTCCGGCGAATTCATAACCAGGATCAAAGAATCTCGCGGTGCGAAAAATCTTTTTATGGCAAATCCCATTCATACAAAAAAACATGAAATATTTGTGGGCGTACACCGTACCAAAGTATATTTGGAAAGGTGAAAAAAGAAAGAAAACAAAAAAAAAAATTATTAATAGATTCCTCAATATTGGATGCCGGTGGTATTATCGCCTTCGAACTCTATCTGGGGTTTCGCTAAGCTCTAGAATCTGGTCTCGTCCAATATAAACGCATATCATGATGCGAAAGAGCTTCAAGATAGCTAATGCATAATTAATGAAATTGTACAAAAATAAACAATTTACTCAGCGGAGCGGCAGCCTCGCAGGAACTCAATCGGGGCCAGGAATCACTTTATTTACCTCCCCCACATCCGTTTTGGAGTTGGCGGGGCTGCGTTGTGGCACGTAATTTATTTAGGCGCTCCAATATGTGGTGCTCCAGTGCCTCCTTACGCTGAAAATAATGACGTGAATATGAAGCGTTTCAAATTTACCCAATAAAAGTTTAAGTAAAGTTCTTCCCGCTGGTATTACAACATAAAGTGGGTTGCTTGTCTAATTTGTGGTGTTAAAACAGGCGGTGAATTTAATTTCACCGCCTGGTAAAATGGAAAGGAATGAATTTTTATTAATTCTTCTTATTTTTCTTCTTTTCTCATAAAAAAGAAAATTTCAAGCCCCTTTCCTCAAGCAGACGAGTATCTAACCATAGCTCAAGGACTTAATATAACAGTTCACATTTGTCAAAGGTCAGAACTAACGAACAGTTCTAAGAAATTTTAATAAAACTTCTCTCTAAAACAAGAGACCAAGCAACGCGCTAGGAAAGTTTTTCTTCGTCCTGAACTCTTTCAACGTTTTAAAGCAACAGAAGTTTATTAATTGACCAGGAGGATGCGAAGATGGAGACTTGCACCGTCCGAACCATTCGCCGCATCCTTGTGTTTTAATTATGAAAAATACTTTGTAATGGCAATCATTTGAATTGCGTAAGTTTGTCGTCTCACTTCTTGGGAATCCCTCTTCTTTGAAGACTCCAATCACTTCGTCTACCCCCGTTAAGAAACTTCCTGGCAATTAATTTTTAATTAAAGCCAAGACAGTGTGAGGAATCAATCTTCATCGGAATTTTTTATAGAAGTATTAGGGTGATCCTTATAAAACCAGTAGACCAAAGTTACCTATGCTTTTACATTGGTCGTCCCTTATTCTTAGTGTTGCAGGTGAGAAACCGTAGATAGGTATTGCAATTATCTGACCATGAAATCATTGATGCGAAGGAGAACAGGATGAAGTCCAGACGAACTTCAAAGTTGTTAAGTCCAAAAAGCTATTAATATTGGACTTTGCTGAACTTTTAAAATCTACTCTACGTGATTGATTGAATGGGCATGATAGCACCATATTTTTATTTTTCGGCTTTATTTAAGCAGAATTAGAGTTTAGTTAAATTTTATTAAAGAGAAATAGTAGAGAATAGTAGAAGAAAGAAAAAATTACACATATGTAAGTAGGTTCTGCTTTAAATTGTATCGACCAAGCACTGTTGGTTCATTTAAAAATGAATCGGAAATATAAAGTTTTCATGATCACTGTTTTTTCTATAACGAAACTGCTAGGATTTTCGGCTTAAAATATTTATCACTTTTTTTTTAGCTCATTTACTTTGATAAATTAACACTATCGTTTCCTTAAAAAAGTCCTCTACAATTATTTCGACTAATTCTCCCTATGCTTGTAGATTCATTTCCCAAGGAGCTTGTTGAACTTGAAAGAGTGCTTATAATTTGTTGAGACGACCAAATCAGATCATAGTTTAAAAATTTCTCAAATGTAAACACAATTATACAAAATTGACTAAGCTTGTCTACCCGTCACACAGACAACAATTTTCCATATAGACAATTTATATATCCTCATTAAATTTCCATTTGCGGAACTATTGTTTTGGTAGTACGCTGTTAGAAAGGGTCTGCGAAATATAAATTTATGTCAATTTCACAAAAAGGGGTGAGCATCTATCTGAAATCCAGGGGCAATCAGAAGGCTTCTCCTTTTGTTAAGATTTTCAATGTCTCCTTTTTCGTAATAAATTTTCTCCTGCCACTAAATGAGCGACGCTACTAAATAGACAAAAGAAAATTTCCATCAAACAAAAGACTTGATCTTTTTGCACGAAACCTGTTTCTTTTCGCTGAAACCACTGGGGGTCACTTATTAGTAAAGCGGATTAAATTGAAACCACCGGGAGTCCGTAATAAGCCCTTAATATTAAAAGGAGTCCATTAAAGTGCCGGGGGTTGGCTCTTGGCAATTGGAGCGGTCGAGTTGGAAGGGTGTTGGCCGTTTTGGGCGGGGTGCGTCCTTCAGAATCAAAACCAAACAAAAGGTGTCCCAATCGTAAATAATTCTAGTTATTACACGGTCGTCTGTTGCGGTGTAAGGTTCTCCTCACAGATTTCCGAGGTTGGTTTAGACAAAAGGACGAATGTCCCGGACCGAAGTCCGATAAGCAATTTGTGTTCACCCACTTCTCGGACGAATTTCGCCTGCTATGACGAAAATCGCGATGATAGCGACGATTATGATGGCTGAAGGACCTTACGCAGATTATATTTATTTACTTATTATTAATTATTTTGCTAATGAAATTTACAGAGAGTTTTAAAAGTTAAGAAGAATGCATATGATTTGAAAGTTTCCGTATTAAAAATACCTTTTTTACACAGTGTAACTCGATAGTAGATCTGCAATCTTCTTAAGTTTAAATTTGAATATTTCTTAAATTGTTGATCGAATTTAAATTTAAATTAATAGTATAGTTAGAACTTATTTAATATGTACATGTATCGCTCTACTTTGCATTTTTGTAATATTGCAAAATGTTGGTCATTTATAGTAGAATATTTTAATATTTTTTAAAAATTTTCAGTTAATGTTTTTCATTGAATTCAAAATTTATTATTTAAAAAATAAAATCGCTAATTGAGTCAGACATAATTTAACTTTTGAACTTGACGAACTGACTTGAAATATTCCATATTTTGTAGGTGTGTACTTTTAATCTAATCTTTGAACTGTAGAGAAAGAACATAAATAGACAAAAATGGATAACAAATCTTAATATAACCCCAAAAAGTTTTGTACCTCCGTATAAGATTTGTTCGTTGAACTTTGTTTTCTGTTTTAAACATTTTTATTTTCGTAATTTCTGAGAAACAGGACAAATCTCTCTTGTATTGTACTTTTCTATTAAATTAAATATTTCATAAACCATAGAAAACTAATTGATGCTTTAGAATTTTTCATGTCTAATTTTATATAAGCAAGTACTTTGTTATGCTATAATAAATCACTAATCTTACACTCCTTTCTAACGATATGCACTTACCTGAACATGCTTGGGGAGGGAGCGGAAAAATCAACGTAGTTGAACTCTTGCGTCTTGCCACAGCACAGCCCAGCGATTGTGGCTTAAAGCTCCTCAGCTGTTGCATAAAATCGGAGCACTCCATTAGGGCAACGTCTGCGAAATGTAAGTCGCAGAGGATTTGGTTCTGCAAAATTAATAAAATCGAGATAAAACACTAAGTAAAACCGTAACGGGGGGATGTGGATGAGGGGGCGGACTATTTGGCTTCTAAAATGCAATTTACCTCGCCCCCCGAACGTACCTTGAACCTTCTTGCTCTCTTCTGATTTGGACCGGTTAAGTTTAAACCACATGAGTTGCACCTTAGACATTCCTCGTGGTAGTGATTGTTATCGTACAGTGGCGATGGTTCTGAAATTAAAGAAGGACGTGATCAGAACTCAAAGCGGATGTATATAGTCTTTTTTGTTATCTATCCCGAGGGATGCAGGAGGGGGAAAACCATTAGAAGGTGAGCTGTTGATGAAAATTTACAAGCTTCCATTCTCTCCGATAGAACTCTTCGCAAGGAAAAGTAAATAGAGGTGAGGGGCAATAAACTACAGGTGGTTGTACTTCAGAGGAGTCTTTATAGAAAACAGAGATAGGGAGAGAGGGAGGAAGGATGGGGGATAGTTAAAATCCGCAGGAATATGTGCAATCTGCAAGTAAGCCTCTGGGGGATAAAATGTGTTATTATTCTGAAGGGAGCCTAACCGCAGAATATACAAATTCCATGAATTGAATCTTAGCAGAGAGGGAAATATTTTATAAAATCGCTCAATTCGTGCTTGTCGAATTCTTTTGAGCTGACAAGCACGAGTTAATTCATTTGAAGCTACTTTGGGCTGCTGGACTTCGATAATGGTACTCAGGAATGCGCAACACAATCAATTTGTGAACTTTTTTACAGCTTAGTGAAGCATACTACCAGTTCAAGAGCAGCTCGAATAAGAGCCTTTTATCTATCATTTCTTGCGCATAGAAGCGTATGGCCTCTTATCTGCTATCTATAAAGAAAATCGATATTTTTGCATAATCTCTTAAATTTATCTATCACGTAACAGCCTTTTGTGAAAATTCACAAAATTGTTACGGTTCACTTTCAATGGAAAGTTCAAGTATTCCATCAGGATTCAATTTGAACGTGATTTTCTTGAAATTACATTTTTAAAATCGACATGCATGTTCATCTTAGAAAATATACAATTGATGTTTGAACCTTTCAATGGATTTTACTCTAAGTGGAAAAACCTTTTGTTAGAAATGTTGAACATAACTTTTTCTGCCTTTATGAGAATTTTAGGTAAAAATCACAAAAAGTTATATCTTTCGTGATTAATAATTTGCATAAAGTCCTGATATATTAGATATAGTTATTAAAAGATAGGTGAGTTCTAAAATTTATTAGTAGGGGTCATTCATAAATTACGTCGAATATTGTGATGTTACAAACTTTAATCTTTAAATCATGTATTTTCGATCATGGATCGATCGTCAGATACTTTTCGTATTGTACTGATGTCACTTTATTTGTGGTTGATGGCGATATTTTTAAAGCCATGATAGATCAAATGATGAAAAATGGATTACATATGAAAACATCGTAAGGAAAACAGCGTGAACCCGGCAAACATGCCTTCTTCAACACTACACCCAGCTTGATCCTCAAAAAGAGAGTACTGTGTATATGGTGGGACATGCAAGATGCAATCCATTAAGAGCTTTTGGAACCCAATAAAAAGCTAAATTCGGAGAAATACAGTTAACAAATGGAGGAGTTAACAAAGTACTCCAAGAAAAAAGGCTGACAATATTCAATAGGAAGGAAATCATACTGCATCACGATAATGCTAGACCACATGCTGCTTTGGCGACAATGGCAATGTTTATTCTAAGATTTTTTAAAGTTTTCTTTAACATTGAGATGATATTTTATGCACAGGGTAATAAATAAAATGTTGTAGCTCATAAATTCTCTAGAGAGAGGTCCACTCCTGGACACTGGCCTCCAGGAATACGCAAGAAACAATTTATGGAACTTTTTATAGCCTAGCGAAATTTACAATGTTTTTTTCCATTTCGTCGTTTCTGGATCAGAAGTGGAGCATCTGGAGGACATGAGGCACGCACTTTTATTAACGAAATGAAGATGGAATTTTTTGTTGTTTTTTTCTTTGGATTGGGGGGCGCAAGAGACGGAGAGTCCCGCTTTTAATTCTTAATGAGATTTTTCATTTTATTTACTTTTATTTCGTATACTGCGAGAGGAATACCAATTCCTTGCCCATTCCTGTCTCTCCCTGCGGGGGATATGTGTGCGGAGACAGAAAAACCCTTCAGCCGGAAATATCTCCTCCAAGGATTACACATGGTTTCGTTTGAATAACTTATGACTGTCTTTTCCTTTTTCATCCAAAATTCGTGTGCCTTTTGCGCAAGATATCGCGAAATTGGCAGGTGAACATGAAACGGATTCTTGAACAGGAGATGTAGCTTTGAAGTTTTATTTTTCTGCTTTAAAAAATAAGAAAAGCGGTAGCGTATTATAAACGAAACAATTTCCTCGAGCGGTCTGTGCACGTGCAATTTCAACATGTTCCGGATAAATGCCTCCAGATACACGGGCGAAACAGTGCTCCGGATGCGATTCAAAAATCTCTTTCCTCAGATCGTAAAATTAGCTCGAAAAAAGAGCACTATGACTTATGGCTGGGAGTCTCTACATAATTCTGCGGCTCGTAAAGTTGTCACTTTATTAAACCCCAAACCAAACTACTCTTTGGAGTCTATCCTGCTGCCATTTGCAGCACCCGCAAACCACCCGCAAACCATCCCCGTACTCAACGTCCTTGGGGATTGGGTTGGGATGTTGCTGCCGGAGAGATGAGCCAAGATGAGACGAAATTTATCCGAGCAATGCTTTGCGTACGAAGGAACTATAGTCTGAAATTTTCGAGGCGCATTCTTTGTCATCTAGGGCGACCCGAATAGGCAGGGGGAGGCGGGTGCGCGGTAGAATTATTAAGAAATTCCAACTGCTGAACTCTGTAATTTGCAGCAATTTCACGGCATATTCGTGTCTCAAATAACTCGGGCCCCATCGCCTCGAGAAGTCCCGATTTCTATGCAGGACAGAAATCCAAGGAGGCACTATGGTTGGTGCCACTCTGGGGACATAACTTGCCACTAGATTGGCGGGACTTCCCCTAATTTTTTATTCTTGGCATTCGTGAGTCGTGACTCACATATTCACTTTGTGATAGACGAAAAAAAAAATAAAAACAAAGAAAAAAGCTTATGATCCTCCCATCCCCGGTGGGAAGTAAATAATAAACGGGGTAATAATTTTTGCATTTACAGCTCCGTTTCTCATTCTTATGACTGAATTATGACGGGGGTGTGAGTGGATAGAGTGAGGTGGGAAGCGTGATGAATTCCAGGCCCCAATTTACATGGAGCTTGGCCTTATGTGAGCATGGACGGGAAATATCGTAAAAAGTGGCACAAAAAAAAAAAAAAAAAATTTATTGCCGGAAAAGGAACTGCTCCCTCATTCAACCGGAACTCCGCCCTCGCCGTCGGCATTTCTTGACGTTGTGGTCTATTACTCTAAAGGCATCATCATTTCTCGCCAATTCTTCTCGTCCTGCGGCGAAGGCGGGGGTGAGATGACAACGGCGGCGGAATCTCCTCGGAATGGCCTGATTAAGGCAATATGCCGTCATAAAAGGCACGCAATTGACTTGCACACGTCTCGGGGGCCAGCATAACTCCGTCACATAATGGCGACAAAAAGCATCCTCTTTTGATTCCCGGATCATGCCTCAAGGCGCCGCGGGAGGTTAACGATTTGAAAGGCGACACGCGGTAGTGGAGGAACTGATTCAATACCCTGGAGCCCCATACGTGCGGCAATATTTTGAAATCAGTTAAGATTAGACGGTATAAGGGGTAAAAAGCTCAAAAGATGAAGGATTATACTCCTCTAATCCGAACATTAGAGTTCATTTGAATGAGTTGAGGAAGTTCTTATTTCCTACAAAATTCTTATATACTGTATAAATATGTAAAACTAATTTAAAATTTTTAAATCTCTTTTTTAGGGGAGGAAATAGGTTTAGATGACTCAAAAAATTGAATATTTCATAAATTGTTAGTTTAAAATATTCAAAAATATGTTCCCAAAGTTTCAAAATAAAAGTTTCAATACGTTCTAATGTTTGAGCGGTTAAGTGAGCGTCCCTCGTTAAGTGTAGGAGTGCGTGGCATGTAAAACGGAGCAGTATTCTTTAAATGACTTTTTCAATTTGTGGGAACTCTAGCTTAAAAAGTTTTTAACTAATCATTTTATAAATTGATAGTTAATTTCTTTATATAATTACGCTCTGAACCTAAATTTAGAGTAATATCTATTAAAGTAGAGTAGGGTAGAGTTAGTTGAGCAATTTGAGCGATTTACTAGATACGAACGTCTGCAGAATTGTTATTCATCCCGCTAAAAATGTTTCCAGTTGCACAACGGAAACAATTAGTTCAATAGTTTTTTGGGAATAATAGAAATCTGAAATAAAATTGCAACTTATGATCAAATATATAGTTAAAAGTTTATTATTAATTTATTAAAAAAAAAATATTACTTTTCCAATGGCACAAAAGCAAAAACAGTTTTTGGAAAATGCCAGTCGAAAAGTAACCACAATCTTATTTTTAACTTATTGATGAAAAAGCGTAAGTGGACCTTACTTGTTTGCCTAATTTTCTCCTATACTCAACTAGCCCCCCTCTACCCTATTTTTTTATTTAAAAAAATTATTCTCTCTTATTTAAACATACATCTCTGTAATTTTTAATTTTTTTTTTGGGGAAAGTTAGGTTCATATAGAAGAAAGACATGTCGTGAAAGTAAATGTGAAACTCTATTGATTTTAGGTGAAAATCTGTGACCTCCAGAATGTATTCAAATAGCTAATGGTGACCTCCGCGATGGGTGGCAGCTGATATCTTCCGTATTTTCCGAGGAAATAATTACAATATTTATTTGTATATATGTACAAAATGTTTTTAAATTTTGAATAAATTATAAAAATTCCTATTTTGCCACAAAAAATTCATGTAAATTATTAAAAAAACGTCATCATAAACCTATTTCATCTTTTAAGCGATTTTGGTTCGATTTGGTAAATGTTTTATATTCTCCAAATGATTTTACATTAACTAAATTCATTTTACTATTGTCTTAATAAGGAAATATATATTGGGAAAAGTATATTTTGTATAACATATTCGTATACATTTTAAGCCCAGAATTGTGTTCTTTCATAACTTCAAGGTACTTAGTGTGGGTAATTGTACTCGTATCTCTAACCTTTCTGTAAGATCTCCCTAGGTAGCAACTTCACATTTCATTTATTATAATTTATTTTTGCCATCCTAAAAGAGGATGTTTATCCTAAAAGCGTCAGCACCTACCCTTAGTTTTTTAAATTAAATTAAACAAACAAACAAAAAAATTCCATACTGAATTCATACTTCATAGTCTGTTTTGTAAAACTCTGTAATATAATTTGGAAATTATAAATTCAGATTGAAATACTTAAGTTTTAAATATGCTCATATTAAAGTTATTTTAGAAATCTTATAAGTATAGATAAGCTAGTTTGAATAAATATGGAAGTAGTAAGATTTTATGTTAAACCCAAAAATGATACAGGACGTTTTAGTAGTACGTTTTTGCTTAAAGTAACATACACTAAAGGAATGAAAAATCATCCAATCGACATAAAGTATACAGAATTATTATAAACTATCGTCAGATGTAAAGATAAGAAATTTGAGCTTTCAACTATCTTCACAAATATAAAAGATGAAGTAAATAAATAAATAATTTCGAAATTAAGTGTCGTATATATTTGTAAATATTAAAAAGTAATTTTTTCCATGGTGAAGCATTTATTTTTCGAATTTGTATATAGTAAATGCATATAAATAAAGTGCTTAGTGTCGTGTCGACCCTTTGTTATTGCTAATAAGACCTTCGAGCTATTCACGCTCATAATTGATATAAATGGGACTCGTTAACAATAAACCAATATTTATTTTGCCATTAAGTATAAAATCTTTCTTCGAATTTTACAATCATAGAGTACATAACACTTGAAAAGAGTCGATCTGATATGATTAGTTATTGTACTCGCTTTCTATTTCTATCCTCCTTTCCAATCCTTACTAAGAATAATTGGCATATCCTCGTAAATATCGTTATCAGTTTATTTCCGCCTCATATGCTTCACATACATTTTATATTTTAAAAGTTTTGCTCAGTCGTTTAATTTCGAATAAACAAAGACCCCTGAAATTCGGAGTAAAATAAAAGAAAATTGTTTTTCAACAGACGGACGGTTGGACATTGTAATGAAAGAAATGGGGCACTGTTTGGACCTTTTGTGTACAGAACCGTAAAAATTCTAAATAAAATATTTTAATAGTCTAGTTGTTACTGACGAATAAAAAGCCGTTTCAGAATTCAGCGATACCAAGATTTAAAATTTCTTTATTAAATTTTTTTAATTAATAATCTAAACAGCGCAGTTGGTACCTTTATCTAGATATTTTCCTTATATTGTACCCTTTTACCCCATCCACTGACGTCACTCGTAATTTGGGGTAAAAATCGATTTAGAGAAGTGAGTGACGGTCCACTTAGCTGCCGCCAGACAACAAATGGGTTTTCATGATTGTCCAAACATGCTGGTCATGAGCTCTTAATTTTGTGAGAATTTATACAAATTGCTATGTTGACTTGAGATTTGGGAGGGCAGAAGGGTAATAAAAACTTATCCCTGACTAATTTACAACTTCCAATATTTTTTAAATTTTAATTGCAATAAGGTGGTTTTGCTTTTTTGAGACGGGGTGTAATTTTATTTCTAATGGGGAATGCCCGTTCTCTTTAATTTCGAGAAGAACCCTTGGGATTGGAAAAACATTTCAGATTCGTGTATTTTTCGGTTTTTCGCATGCCACGCCCTCCGTGGATTCCAACTTATTTGGAGCTCCGTTTGGGCCCATATCTCCCCTGTGTGTAGTTTATACTTTTAAGTAAATTCGTGGAGCTGTTTTTATCAAGCTTTTTATGGATAATAATTTTCGAAAATCCTTTCTGCCTCAGATTCAGTTCCCCCTCTTGTTGGTGTTGTTCTCTCTAAAAAATAAAGCCTTGCCCGGAATTAATATCCTTCCCAGCAGCCAGAGCTTTTTTTGCCGGTTGCTCGAATATTAAAAGCGATTGCAGGCAAATCCGCTTATGAGGCCACTATACGCGGAGCACGACGGAGCCTCCGAAGACTGCTGCTCGTAATTTTCTTAAAAAATTTACCACTACCGCGAGGTGTGGAAGAGTGGGGTGGGTGCGTTCCTTACTCGTTGTTCTTGCAAGACGGCGTAAATAATGAGCCAGGATGGAGGTGTACTCCATTCAGCAGCATCCGATGTTTCCATCGTGCACGCATGCCACCTGTTAAGCCGATTTCGCAAATATGAAAATTTTCTATAGGAGGCGCAAAAGGAGGCATTCAGAGTTCTCTAAAATTTTGTCGACGTAATCGGACTCGCATCCTATGAAAGTACCACTCCCATTCGAACCGCCTACGCAATTCCACCCTTACCACATTTCCATCACTGTGGCAATAGTGATGTCATGAAAAATTTGCGTAAACACGCGAGTGCCGTGTAGGATGAATAATATCCTTGTGGAGAAAAGGGTTTCGCCACTCATCGCACCGCACAGGGACGAAACCCCACAGGAATTATAAGGAGAAAAAGCGCAGGAAATCTATCGCCGCAAATCGAATTTCTGCCAGCAGTACCTTCTTCTGAACTCACCCACCCAACCATCCATCCACCTACCTCTGCCAAGGAGCACACATTTCACATCCTGCTGCGCTAATAGCTTTATCACGTTTCTGGCGCGGTGAAAGCTATCGCAGATCATTTCCAGAAAATTGTTTTCTCTTGCACGCAGCCAAATATTTGGTTAGGCTTCTTTGAGAAAGTGATTCAAGACGTTCCTGGCGTGTGCTTTGTGCGGGGGTGGCAGTATCCAGGGGTACGGGGGCGAGAAAAACGCGAGGGTGGAAATGCAAAACGAAGAAATCTTTAAGAACTGAGGTTTGGCTCCTTTTGCAAGGGCTTTTCCGGACTTTGTTTGCATGCCTCGATCTTAGAATACGATAGGAAAATTCAAGGACACTTGACGGACATTAAATATTTTTTTGTATTTTAATTCTGTCCTTCGGGCAGTATGGGAGATTTTTAGAATAGCTTTCTTATAATTCTAGTAATATATCTGTATTTTCTACTGTTTAAAGTAATATCCGAACTGACAAAAAGCGGCATACACTTGAATAAAATCTCAAAACTTTAAACTTATTTTTTTAAAATTGTTGTAAGCTGCTTTATTAAAAGAATATCGAGTTAAAAATCAAGTTGTCCTTCTATTATACCCTAAAAATTTTAATTTAGAGATAAGTTATACTGTATATCGGTTCAAACAATAGTCGTAAAGAAAATCTTAAATTGCACTAAATATCTGATTATGTTTTTATTTTCTTATAGGCTTTAGGTTACTTTTTTTTTAAATAAATAGTATCAGAATTATCAGACTGATCTTAAAAGAAGATTAATAGATTTTAATTGAAATAGTTACTAAGAGCTATTCTCGATGTTTTTTAAACTAGTCGATTAAGATGAAATTTTAAACGTATCGTCGCAATTCTATTGAACTACTTATGAAATTTAAATTGCGTAAAACGTAAATTTTTTAATTTTTTTATAACTATAGGATGCATACTAAATAAATATTGTAATAATAAAACTAAACCAATATTTACCCTGACTTACTCCATTAAGAGGAACTGTGATTTTCAAATTTCACATTTTTTAAACTCGTCGCAACTATTTTAAATATCCTATACGACCGATTGCTCTGATTTTTGAAAATGTTGTTCTAGACATCTATACATAGCTATCGCATGAACCACAATCAAAAAGATTGGTAAAAAGTTTTTCAATTTTCAGTCGGTTTTAGTTAATTTTTTCAAGATGAATACAATATTGTTAGTACTTTTTAAGTTTTAATTCTTGGCATAGTTGTTAAAGAAAGTAGATTTACCGAATGTTGTTACCATTCTTTAATATATTTTATAATTTCCAAAAATACACCAATTTGTTCTGTTTTAACAAAGAATGCTTAGTGCATTTATAATAAATTTTTCGATCAACTAAAGAGTGGGACTTAAAATTCCCTTCTTAAGCGTCAAATCATAAAGAGCTTCAAAAAGCGTATGTATTTGAAATGAGGTAAATCTACTATTATTTTTTTCAATAATCCTTATTTGGGTATCTTATCTAACTTTAGATGGTATAGACAAATTCTAGAGCATCAGAATTATACAATTTTATATTAAAGCTTGTATATTTTTTATATTTAAGTTTATAAGCGTTCTCTCTAGTTTTTATGTTATAGGAACTATCTAAACATCATCTATTTTGATTGTATTATATGTGCATACATATTCATGATTCTATTTGAAGTACAAAAATGCATGCTGCTATGCTGATTGAACTATTGTTTTCATAAGAAGTCACGTTTCCATGACGACTTGTGGGTATAAATCCAGAACACACTTGCGCCCGAAAACCGGGCTATGTTTTACCCTTTTATATTCTAACACCACATACTTTGGTGGAATTCGATACCCTTTTTGTGGTTGCATGCTTACTTTTGCTTTTGTCAGTTGCGCGGCGCGACGACTGGCGTCACGATGCGTTGTACCGATCGATGGCTCACTCACCAAAAATATTCTTCGTCGGTTCCCAGAAATGACCTTGAAAAATTTCACAATGGAATAAAACTAATTTTTAAATAATTTTAGGAATTACTGTAGGGTGATTGTAGCCGTAGTCGCTTACTGTCGAAAAGAGTGGCAAATTGCGAAAAGCTACCGATGAATGTTGGTTTATCAAAACCAAACGAATTTGTTTGATACTTTCCCTCAATGACCGCGGCTACATTACGTAAGCTCCGGATGTTGAGGGTGCCGCGGCTGAGCCACTGAGCTACCGAGCCACGTAATACCTGCTGGTCGCGGTTTTCAAAAACAAAAAAAAAACAAAAAAGAGGAATTAAACAATTTGATATACGAGTCTCTAGGGTCTGGTTGGAATGTCACGTGTCCTGCGAACATGTTGCGAGCAGAAAATTGATTAGTCCGTGCGTTGTTTTGTATGTTTACGCATCAATCAGATCCGTCTACATCCAAAATTTCAGTATGTGGCACGCCCGCCCCCGCCACTCTGTATTACAGAATAAGTTTTGTTCTGTTACCACCATTTCTAGAGCTTATATTGAGAGGGGGAGGAGATTTTCGAAGAGATTTCTTTATTCCTCCACTATACATAAGGTGGATTGTAAGGCGGGCAGCAAAGTGGTCTAGTGGGAGGCAACTTTGACTTGTTATTTTCTCGTTTCACTGGAATTTTCCATTTAATCCCATTTCAAGGCGACTGAGTCAACTTTTGATTGTTTTTCTGTTTACAAAGTTAAAGCTGTGTAGCGTGGGCGGAGGGGTGAAAGTTTCAACTTTGTGGCTCATAAAGCATGGAGGGAACAAAACTCGGAGGGATTATGCCTTTTATACTTCGGAAACGTCTGAAGGGCTTAAGTGTAACTCGCGAAGAGAGACCACAAATGGAGCAAATGAATATTGTTTGCCCTCCGGCACTGGATAAGTAGTTTTGCGCGCAATGCTTACAGCATTCAATTTAGATTTAATATCCTTTTTACCTTTGAAGAGTAACTGACTCCAAACTCTGCACTTGAAAGTTTCTGGCTGCCCGGACTTGGCAATTATTGCTTATAATGCAGCCCTTTGTACAATTTAATAGCAAGGGTAATGCGGTGTGAAAGTAGCTAAACGTTTTATTAAGAGCTAACAATCCAGTCCATAACTATTTTTGGTTAATGCAGTTGTCTGTTTGTATCTAAAACTTTTTATCAAGGATTTTAGGTTTAAGGAAAGCTTTTATTTTATTTAAACTGGAATTATCAAGTCAATTATCGTAACTTTAACAAAATACAAAAGAACAATTTATTTTACGTTCCTGTATTGCTTTAATGCACATTTTCGCAAAATATTCTGAAAATATCTACTTGGAAAATCATTGATTTTAAGGATCAATTTAATAATAAAAAAGAAGTAAATATGTTTAAATTTCATTTAATTTACATTTTACTTACTTTATTGGTTCGAATGATTGGTTTATTGCAATCATGGGTAAGTAATAAATGATTTACGATTGCAAGCAACAAGTCATAGTTTTATTATGATAGTCACCCTAAAATTTTACGAATGATGAAGTAATAAATTTAATTGTTATTATCCCTGCCCCAAAATGCTGCGTGGTAGATTTGAAATTCGGAATATTAGAAATTAGGCAGAAACTAAATAAATGTATTCATTTAATTCATTTAATGTGGGCTTTTTAATCAAAATTTATTATTTCACAGTTATTTCTATTTTTAGGTATATAATTTATTAATATTCAGTTAAAGGTAATATTTATGTAGGCTGTGATTTTTATTATGCATATGTAAAACGATATTGGAAAGGTTAATAAAACGCATGTATTTTACTCTTTTAAAATTTAGTACGGCAAACAATCGAATGTTAAACCTCATAAGATTAATATTAAAATATGAATGAATGGTTGATTGTGCACATTTAATATTAATAAATAGGATAAAATAAATATGTTTGAATCAATACCATAAGTAATAATTCCTCCCATTAACGATAAAAATAGGATTTATAAGTATTCAAAAGACTATATTTTCACTAATTATGAAATATCATTAAAAAATAGATTAATCGAAGAGCTTGTAATGTTGCTTGAGACTTAAGCTATTATATAAAAATACAAAAAGCTTTCAATCATTTCAAAATATTCCATGAATTTGAACCTTTTTCATAAACCGATTATTTGATACAATCGATTGCGAATAAAGAACATGACAAGCACATACCCATTTAAGAGAAGTTGTATTTGACATTCTTAAATTGGGAATCAGGTTTTCATCTAAGGTATGTTAAAAACTTCTTTTATAAACGTATATTTTTTTAATAATTTTCCAAAAATGACCAAAATAACTATATTTTACACAAAGACGGGAGATGGTTGAACAGTATTTTTTTTTAAATTCATAATCTACGAAAACTTTCTATAGTATAAATCTACTACTTGTTTGGATAGAGAAAAAGACATAATATTTGTTGACTTATAGAAAGTTTTTTTTGTTGAAACTTATTCATTGTTATCTTGATAACAATTTGGAGTACGTGAAATCTTTTGTATTGTTGTCATTGTTTGTTTAAACAGCGAGGATCTAGTTCTTTTACGAAACAGCAGTCTTAAGTTTTGGAAGATTAAGACCTATATTTTGTTCTTCATTTTCACAGAAACAGATATTTTAATCCGAGCAAGTATTGTTTATATAGTTTTACTCATATATATATTAGCGATTTTGGAATAATAATATCCATATACAGTATGGAACTTATCACCAAGTTTATATTTCTGAAAATCATACTATATAAGAATTAAGAGACATTTATGCAAATATTGTTTCATAAGCTAATATGCCTAAATCAGCAACGTATTTCATTATTAAAGAATATTATATACGAGTTTGTATGTATATATTCCATATTAATAATTTTATATGATGTGTACCTTCCACTTTCGTTTTAATTAGTTCTATCGCCTCAAAATTTGTGGCGTTTGTCTACCAAAGTAATCATCATCTGTATGTCTTCTAAATCGAAGGTATTCAAAATAAGGGGTTGCAAGCTGATTGTTATAAATAATATAGTGAAATTCTAAATATGAATTATAATGAAGAAAAATTTATAGGTTTACACAATAAACTTTGGGAGAACCGCAAAATAATATAGGAATAGAATAGAACATATTCTAATTTAATTAGAATACCTTGCAAAAGTCCCAACCAATCTTTGAAAAATACATATAATTTGATCTCTTATTTTTGGAAGCAGTATGAAATCCATTTTTTGAAAATATGGACTATCTACATATTAAGATTTAGCTAAATAAGTTTATAAAATAATTCAATATGTTAAAAAGGACTTGTGCTACTTTCAAAAATACGAGTACACATCTTTACAACATAAATCACTTGTACTTATGATAAAGTACAGGATCAGTATAAATTGTGGAAATGACACCCAAAACCTCATAACATAGAGCGCTCACAATTGAGCTTGCGCTAGATAAGTTATAAATAAAATGGAATTGTAGTTGTTATTTATTTTGATCGTTAATGCAGTGCTGGTAAACTGAAAAAGTTAATCAGATTTAGATATTTTATTTCAATTACGCAAAGACCTACAAACCCATCCAGAAGTTTTATATCTTCATATATTGAAGGTATTTCTGTACAAATACAATATGTAGACAATGCAACATACCCTTCTTTTATCCCCAATGATATTTACGACCGTCTTTCCCTGATACACGTGCTTTCTCAAAGCACCAAGCAGCTATTCATTCACGAGGACATCCTTTATGTATCACGCGAACTATTACACGTTCCTGAATGGTACATCTATCAATCATGTCGTAACGCCAACGATAATGAAATAAAATTTTATCTTCTATGGCATATTCCTGCACCATCACCGTCATATCTTTTTTTCATTTCGTCCTTGTTACACCCGCCAATGTCAATTTGCGCCCATTGATAGATGCTGGGAGAGGCTAACTCGACACCTGGGAGCTATATTAATATTATTATTTAAAAAAAAAAAAAAAATTTTATGAAATTTTTAAGAAAAGGGAAAAAATTGCCTTCCTTTCGCCGGATATTTGGAGCCTTTGTAGGGGGACCCTTTGTGGCGACGTCGGGTAATGGCCATTCGTCGGCCTTAAGGATACAACGTGGAATGCATAAAGGTTTTTGTGCCCAAACCATCCGTTTTCTGGATTTTGCAAATATTGTCGAATTGTTAGGGAACTGGGGAGCTGCCGAAGTGGCGATATTCCCATTCATGAGCGGATATCGCCTCCAGGAAACATTCTCATAATGAGATGGAAAAGAAACGCCGTCAGGAATGTTTGTGAAGGAATATAATGCTTTTGTGCCTTAATCCGGTTTTGGTTATGGAGGAAGTGTCCTGGGGGCGTGGCAAATTCTCGAACCTCCTCCTTCTTGTTAAGGATGAGACACACGTACTTTTCTAAATTATATTACAATTGAAATCCTTTGGGCAATACGAGACAGCTGCGCTATGGGTTGGCTGCATTTCAGTTTTAATTAAGTATATTTTGCTATTTTTGTAAGCATTAGATATATTTGGGTTCGGTGTAAGATTAAAAACGTTATGTTTGTATAATAAGCATTCGGGACCCGGGTCCTAAATTAACTAATTACACAGCTGAAGGTAATTAAACATATGGAAAGCGAATAGCATGTTCAAGGCGAACATCATCTATTTATTTTGCGAGCTATTTACTATCTCTGGGTATTATATCTTCGTTAAGTGAATTCCCCAGTGCTCCCCTTTGACCCATATAGAGTCAGCGGAGTATACCAGGGGAGTTTCAAGGACTCAAATAAAATTAAGGATGTCTGGAAGGAAAAAGAGTTTATTCGGGGAAAGCTAAGTGTATTTTATTTTATTTTATTTTATTTATTTATTTATTTTTTTTGGCACATCATTTCGAAAATTGCTAAAAGTGCTCTTAGTGGAGAGGAAAATAAAATATTATATTTATGTACATACGTGAAATATTATCCGCAAGTACCTCGCGTGTTGGCGAGGTAAAGACTTTGCGAGTGATTTTTCCTGGCACTTTTGGCGTAAAGAAAATTGGGAAAAAAAAAAAATTGGACAGTAAAAAAGGTGAGAGAATGACAGCAGTCTGGCATGAAAACGTAGAGGATCTGTCCCGGTTATTTAGAGCAGGTTTTTCGACTTCAATGGATGACAGCGATTTAATCTAATCAGCGCCGACTGGTCGAAATAAACTTCATTGGAGCCATAAAATTGAAAATGTTGGGTAATGTTTTGGTTCTGCACGAAGTTTTATCCCATTAAAGGTACTAAAATTGAATATAGGTATTTTTGTTTTTAAAAGGTATCTTGATAGACTGTAAAAATTAATAGCATTAAATTGGCGTAGTTTGGTGTATGCACTTTAAATAGCTACAAGACCTCGTACTCAATGAGCCCTCTCAAATTTTCAATTTAGTATGAGATTCAGAATATAACACGTTATTTTTAAAATCGATTTATTTCTTAATGAAATTGAGAGTGTGAAACCTTCACACTTCCTACGAAAGTAGGAATTTAGAGTTCTAGGAAACTGAGAACACAATCCCGAAATTTGAGTATATAACATTTTTTTTTGTAACACACACATCATAGGTGTATTCGAATATACTTTTATATATTATAATTCCGACAATATTATGTCTATATAGAAATTTTATTTACCTAAAGATAAAATAAAAGTTTTGTATAACTAGATTTAACACTTTTATTGTATTTGAAATCGACTTTAAGTTCATAATGTAATTACTTGTTTTTCTCCTAAACTCTCTAAACTTAAAACGATTAAAAATACACAATAAGATTATATTGATTCATTTATTAAATAAAATTATCTTGGCTAAAATAATTGAGTTAATTATGCATAGGAGAAATCTCGGTATTTAAAGATAGGTAATATGTAGTGTATTTTAAATCACGATTTATTATTCGAAATAAATTGATAAGATAATTTGATAAATTGATAATGCTTTTACTTGAATGATGCAAATAATTGCAAATTAATTTCATCATATGTAAGTGATGTAAAAATGATTGCATTTGTGCTTATTCAGGTAATATTTAATTAACATACGCTCTGATATGGGACTTATGGTACTAATTGCAAAAAAATACAAACTTTAATGTTCACTACTGCATTGATTTTTAGGCGTGGTCAGGTTCATGTAATGAGGTGTTTATGTTTTTAATTTAACGTATTTTTAAGAGTTTCGTATCATATAAAAAATAAAAATAAAAAACCTTATTTTAAGACTTCCATATTTATCTGTCTGTTTGTAGGTCATATCAGTTTTTCTTTCTACTTAAACTTGATATTTCTGTGTCAATTAGTTTAGATAATACAATGAATTTTACCATTTTAGTATGGCTGGCAGGTTAGAATGGTTTTTAGGGAGGATGTTGAAAACTGTGACTCGTTTTTAATAGTACTTTACATAAGAAATAATTTCCCCTACCTCTCTGATACACTAATTGAAGATGCAGATATTATTCTCCTAAGCTAAGCATATGAGCATGGCCAACTCAAATTATTCTTCTTAAAATTTTTGTCATACCCAACTGGTAAATCTGGTAAATAATTAATTAAATCATGTTTTAATTTAACTTTATAGAATTGTGATTGTATTTGGTATTGTTTTAATATACATTGTATGATAAAATGACATATTTCAACATTTAGTCCACATTTTTCAATTCTAAAATTCTAGATTTTTAAGTTTCTATAATTGGTACCTTACTGCGAACGAAAGTTACTTGGCGAAGTCTTAGAAACTTTTTTATGGCAGATAGTGTCTAATGTTTTAAAACTAATTTCTAAATTCAATGTTTAACAACATAAGACTTAAGTTAAGTAGTTAACTTTTTCTTAACCTAACCTAACTTTCTCTTAGTTTAGATATCTTGAGTTGAAAACTAAGAGGTACATTTTCTTTTTCTTAAACATTCTGAAAAAAAAAGTATCGTCAGTGTCGAGAAGCATTTTTTTAAAATGTCTTTGTAATTCTTTGTATTTGTACTATTGTATCTGAGAAACTTTAAGCTAATAGCCGATAAAGTTTCTTCGTCCTTTCTTAAGAGCCCTCTTCCATTACATAGCTAGAAAATGTTTTATCGTCCTTCTAAGTTCAAGTAACTTTTTCCTATTGCATTTTAAAACGTAAAGTTTTGGGTTTTCGAAGCGCAAAGAGCGAAAAATATTGCATTTTTTGATAAACTAAAAGGCTCAGGTATTTGTCTTTTGAGCATAGAAGCAAGATAGAGCGTGTCCAACTTATTCAGATCCGATAAAAAACACATTGTGAGTCTCGGAGATAATTTACAGACCATTGAGCTGGATCCAGGAAAGGACGCTCTGCTCGAACGAAATTTAATCTAAAAATCTTTACCAGCTACGTTGAATGGTACTTGTTCCGTTTTACCTAGAGATGGATAAATTCCACTCGAGGAAATCTGATTAAGGTAATACTCCCGGTCAGTAAAAGTAGCTTACTCTGGCTGAGGGTGGTAATATACTAGGGGCGTTGGAGCTCTAAATGGAGGGTGAATTACGGCAACGCTAATTGAAGGTGTGCAGCAGTAGCAACAGATTTCCCTAAAGTCCTGAATTTGTTAATTTGGTCTTATTTTCAGTTTTCCAACTCTCTCTTCGCTTCCGAAATAATGCGGCGCAGTTTGCAGTTTTAAGCTCCCTAAGTGCAGACAGGATCTGGGTAGTGTAATTCATGCACTGTAGGTTCCCATAAATTCAGTCGAGTGCTAGTGGGGTAGAGCTCAATTTTCAGGAGCGCCCCCGCTGGTGTTTCATTTTGCAAGTGCTTATCTCCTTAAGAGCATACCATTCCTTAAGTAATTGCGTGAACATGACCCCAAAATATTCAAGTCATGCACATTCAGGAGCACCCACGCGTTTCAACTCAAAAACAGGGACTTGCAGAGGGTTTTCCATTTAGGGGGTGAGTTAGGGAACAATGGGACAGCTTTAGTGAAATAATTAGGGCAACAGGACCGTATCCCTTCAATTTCTGGCAAAAACAGGTTATATTCTCATATTCAGCTTAAAAGTGGGGCATGTTTGCATGCATAGAACGGCAAAGGGCACTCCGCCCCAATGGCTCTCCCGTTCGTTCTGTTCACTTAACCCAGGGCGAACATAAACGTCCATTTAGTTGTAAAAGCCTCTGCTCTGCGTCAGCCGCAGTTCGGATGGCGGTGGTTGTATAGAACCGGCTTGTGCAGTCCCATGCAACTCCCTTTTTTCTCCCACACCCAGGGAGTGGAGCTCGACTGCATTTTCTCGGAGCTCTACCGAAACAAAAACATGAAACGTGAGTGCGCACAAAATCATTTGGGCTGTAGGGTCAACGGGTGATCGCATAGAAGTCCCCCCTGTTGCTACACGGGATAAATTCGTTGTTTCCCTAATTGTTCCCTATTCCCGTACCCGGTGCACCCGGGAGAGAATTGAGAAATGGGGTGGCCTGGGAATAGGAGCCTCCTTGACTAGCCCCCAGGTGGTCGGAGGAAGGAGCGCACAAAGTTGACAAAGTAACAATTCGGAGGGAGGAAAAGACATTCCCGACGACTGGTAAATCTCTGTACCGGGAGAACCTAGAGTATGCCTTCTCGGACGAGAATTGGGAGGAAGTTTCAACAGGTTTTTGCCCGTTGTTTGAGGGCATATTTGTATTCAGTTTTTCGCTGAATGTTTGTCGTTCTCAAGGGTGTTTGCATACGTTGCGAGCATCCGATCCCCAACCTACAATATCCCCTGGGTTGTGTCCTTTTGCCAGTTTTCGCCTGTGCAAATTTAATAAATGAAAAACAGGAGATTTTTTTCTAAAGTGGCACAGAATGTCCCGACTTTTATCTAGAACTCCACTGGACACACTATGGGCTCGAGGCGGGGATTTTCCTCCTTTTTGTAGTGGATGCTTGTAACGACTTCTTCGTTCTATTTTTTGTTTTTTTTTTTTTTTTGGGAAATGCTTAAAACATCAGAAGAGCTCGTTTTGGTTGTACTCGAGAGGCATCTAGCGGAAATTGTGAAGATAAATATAAATTTGTAACATCCTTTCTCGGAAATTTTCTTTTTATATTTATCCATTTTAAAGAGCTAAAAAAGGACAAAATACATCACCGGGTGGTTCTAGATTCTAGCCCCATTATTAAATCTTTGCAATTTTAAATTTAAATTAGAAATTCTTTATGATACTTTGTTAAAAGAATTACAAACTCTAGGCACTTGATATTGATTAGGATGTAATGAAATAACTGGGAAATTAAAACAATTCAATTAAATTCTCTTTATGAATCTTTAAAATTTTGTACATGTTCATCGGAGACGGATCCATTTATTTAATGAATTGAATCTAATTAAGCAAGTGGCATTTGAAAAACGTAAAATATAAGAGTACATGCAAAAAGGGAATTTAAATAAAAAGCATTTTAAAAGCTTTCATTTAATGTTGATTTAACCCACTCTTATATGGATTTTATCTTACGGGGTCGCGGATTACAAATTTTTTATAGAAATATCGAAATTTCATTTCCCAAAACTTGGGATTTTAAATGTTGGATCACCAGGAGAAAAATGTAGTTAACAACTGATAAAAGTGCGAATTTAAAACTAGTTTATGCATATTTTTGAAGATGTGTATTTAAACTCAACTCAATTGATTGATAACAAAATTAATAGACCTGGTCGCATTAGGAGGTTTTTTTTATGTTATATCAAGCGGTACCATGGGGTGTCCTCATCAAACTTGTGTTCTTAACTTATCTCCTCTAAAATCACTCCTTTCCCCTAAAAATCCTTAAGTCCTTATAGATTTTTGTAAGAACATTGTAGGACATCGTCTCTACTTTTCCTATAATCCGCTTTTAAATTAAGGAGTTATGGTGAAGTTATAAAAATTAATCCTCTTTTGAATGAGTCCTCGCTTGATGTTCTGCGATGCCATTAAAATGATCTAGAAGAACTTAAGTGAGCGCACGTCCTAAAAATCGTTGACGATGATTTTGATGGGAAAAAAGTGAATTTAAAGGGCGGAGAAAACATAAGTTTGCTCAAGACACCCCAAGGAATTGATTGGTATAGCCTTTCCTATTTAGACGAATACCCTGTATATAGTGCTATTATTATTGATAGTGTTCAAGTATCGATGATTGTGACATTATATGATTTAAAAAACAAAATTCAATTATTAGATTGGGCAATTCGAAATTGTCTTGATATTCTTAATTAAGTATGTTTTACTTAAGAGGTGTTTAATTTATAAATTGAATGAAATACCGGAATGGATATGATTATAATTAATGTATTATTTTATTTATCCATTTTTTCAGTGTGCGCAACTGGTAAAAATATCTTAGAGCGAGCACATACCTTTAATTATATTAAAAGCCTTAACATCGTTAGAAATAGAACCAACCCTCAACTAATATACTTTGATTATATATCCACATAATCTATCATTTGGTAAAGTCTTAGCAGTTAAAAATTATACTGAACATATGGGAAATCTATAAAAAAAAACAACAGATAAGTAACGAGTGGGAGTGGCTTGGGCTCGTTACGTTACATTAACCAAGGCCGGAGCTATTTGCCGGAAAAATGTAATTGATGATAGAAAGGAGGGTAAAGGCACCAAAATATCGGTGTGCAATTTTCCAAAGGCAAATCCTAGCCAGACGAGCAGCACTCAATCAGGTGAATCGTCCCAATTGACTGCATTAGAGTCATCAATATTCGAAGCATGCCATCATGTTGGGTCAATAGAGCTCTACTTGTGGCAGTGTGGCGGGAACATTTGCAGAGCCACAATATTCGTATGTAGCCTAAAAATACAACGGAGGGCTCTGGTATATTAACGCTGAAATTTTCCCATCACAATGATTTTTGGTGGTATTTTGGAGTTATATTTCGTCTCCGTGTTTTTTGCCTCCTTCCCGATCCATCGGAAAAATTGACTGCGGAGCACGTGACAAAAGGAATTAATTGAGATTGTTGAGGTGCGGGGGCAGATGGGTGAGAAAGAAAACAAAAGGCGACAGCCCAAAACTGATGGCATGCGAAACTCAAACTAAACAACCAAACAGCAGTCGTCATTGATTGTGAGAGCCGCCCCCGCCCTTATGATGATTGCTTAATTGATTTTTGGATGCGGATAGGCTTGCGATTGAGAGCGTATGGAATTGCTTTTGTGGCCGAGGGCTATCCGTGGCGATCGAGGCCATCGACGCCCAATATAGGAGCAGGTCCTTAAATCAAATTAACTTTGGCTGGTTCCTACGGGCAACTCTAATGACTGTACTCTTTTACAGCTCTCGGTATTAAGAGGACAATTATATTAACAAATCTGTCGATTAGATCGACTTTTTGTCCAACTAATTCATTTGGACATACCCACGAACGGCAGTGACAGCGACGACAACGACCAGGTAAAGTACTATGCGACCAATTAACCCCCAGCTCAAGCCTTGTTCAGGACACTCCTCATTAGCGCTACTGATTCCCACTTTTGTTCTTTATTTTCCGAGATGGTTTTGTCCATGATAATAGGATACCAATTCCCGCCGGAGGAGGACTCATGGTATAAAATGGGAAGAGAAAAAATACGACCAGAATTATTGATCGCATTATAAATGAGAGGGAATTATAGAAAATTGCTGATGATGAAGTAACACGATTAAAAAGTGTCGATAATATTTATTTATTGAACTGAAAAGAGGGTTCCTAAATGCAGTCCCTTAACGTAAAAATATTTTTGATATACAGCCCTAATTTCTAAGATACCGGGAGAGCTACTTAAATTTGAGAAGGGTGTGTCACGTAATATAATGAACTCTGTAAAAGAAATCGCATAAAAAATTAAGCTATTAGATAAAAAAAACAGTATCATGAAATAGCGTTAATAAAGGTAAATTTTTGGGATCTTTTAATTGATTGCAAATAAAACGGTCAAGTATGAGTCAAACGCTTAACACATTTGAATAGAAGAATTAGAAGAAAAGCGGAAAATATTATAAAAAAACAAATAATTTAGGAGTATACTGTATTTATCATGATATTTGTACATACTCCTATAGGTGGTGGATATTTATTTTATCAGTCTGGATAACTTCATTTTTGAATAGCCCATTTGTAACCACTTTTCTATAATAAAGTCGTATTTTGATCAAAAAACCCCAAAGGGGTAATGCTACTCATAGCGGCTGATAAGATGACCGATTTTTAAAATTAATTTATAAAGATCTAAGAAGTTTTTATAAAAATTAATAAAGAGGCTTTTAATTGTTATAATCCCAATAGTATAAAATGCTTTTATCTTAAAAGATGTCGACAGCAGAGCTGTATGCATACCTCGATGCATACGATCTCTTTTAAACAGATATTTAACTGGGAATAAAAAAGATAGTTCCAAGCCAATTAATTGGACTCCTTATTCACTCAAAGCTTTTGTAAACATCAAATTCCAGTTAGCTCAAACTACTCCCTTTCTTTCCCCAACAGTAATGCTTGTTTACCATTATTTGTTGATATTTTTGATATAGCAATTGGTGCTGCTTTAAATCGATATGTTGATTATTAAGGGAAACTTCTCGGTTTCTTTTCTACTAAATTAAGTTTTGCCCAGACCAAATACAAGACTTATTAATATATTCATTATCATTTGGAAGATTGGAAATTTACTCTTTTTACTGATCCACAAGCCTTTAGTTTAGAATCCTATTAAAGCCTCTTTTGGTCAAGCGTGGCATTTGAACTTTATTGGACAATTTACCATAAACAATAAACATAAAACTGGTTCAGATAACATTTTAGCGGATAACAAATAAAAGCTTAGCTTAACTTTTAAAAAACTTGTAAGATCTTTGTAAATTTAGCCCCTCCAGTGTCACTACGCTTTATAGTTAATGGACACTCTCAATATTCAAACTCTAAACTGAGAGTTAATTAGTTGCAATTTTGAAAAATAAACAAATGAGTTTTCACAAACAAACATTTAAACAAAATTGAGTCTATATATTTTTTGAATTGGTTAAAATTATTACAGGAAAGTAAGTTTAGCTACTATTTTGGCCCATTTACTTATTTCTTAGATAGTCGACGGAAATCAATTTCTTCAGGATTATCCAGATTATCTTAAGTGCAGGCGCTTTTGCGGGAGGAGCTGAGTATCCATTCGACTTCGCACTTCGCCCTTAAAGTGCAGGAAGAATATACACACAAGACAAAAGCCATCAATACTTCCTCTTGTCGGAGTCCATTTGCTGAACAAGTCATCACGAGCCACTTTACTAGATACAGGCGGCCCCAAGGGCTAAGGGCACTCAATGGAGCCCGACAGAGCGGCGGATATTTGTGACTCATACCGAGTACCTGAACAAATTTCGTTATAGCCGCATTTTAGGTTTTGTTTCAACTGAGTAAACGTTATGCAAACAATGTTCAATTCGGCTGTAAGGTGGTTAGCGCGACTACCACGTTTTGGTACATAAGTACTCTTTAATTGGAAATTTATTTACCAATTACGTATCAGAAACAACTGGCTAAAGTAGTTCAGATGTTTTTCTAAAGCCAACAGTGGCCGCATCTCTGTTTACCGGTCGCATGTTACGAAATTAATGAAAAACGATACTCACTCAATTTTTGGCTTGAATTTCAATACTGAAAACTTTTGGGATTTGTTGCATATATTCTATTGTATTAAAAAATGAATTCAACGACTCAAGTTCCACGCAATTTAATTTATAATACGTATATATTGTGTCGATATTGTAACTAAAAATAAAGGGTTCAAAAACGCCATAGTTCCAACGATGTAGTTCTTATTAAAAATATTTCATTAAAAAATCGGTAATATTTGAAAACACAAATTTAGGTAGAAGAATATTACCACAAGTTCTGATTCTAATTTAAAGCAATAACGATAATGAAGTTTTATTAAGTAATAGGGGACCAAAACATTTTTTATATTTCAAATAGTTATGTTATGTGTTTTTACGAATCTGCTGTTTGTTTTGGAATATTGCTAGAGTTTTTATTTGAGAATTCATGAATTTATATATGAGTATATTACCGGATTTTCTTTAATTTAATTAATTATTTTAATTGTACAACCTATTGACATAATTATTAAGCAAAATACTGCCTTAATGAAGTTTTCAAAAATAGTGATAAAGTTTCTATGTTTTCGAAATTCTTTAATTAATTAGAGATGGTTGTAAGTTTCGCAAAATTACTTGTTTTTATAGTTGAATTAAACGACTGAGTTTATTATGTACATCAGTAATGCAATCCTCGAATTGAAAGCTGCATTAACAATTCAATTTAAAAGTAAAACAAGCAATTGTAGACAATTGGATAGTTCAATAATTAAATTAAAGACGAGTTATCAATCCAGGTCTATAAAAGTTTCTCTGTATTTTTTTTAGATGATCATTCAAACGACCGTTACAGATCTCTCATTAATTCAAGGATTCTCTCATCGAAAATCGAAAAAGTTTATTAGAACTGAAAAAAACTGCAACCCTTTTTTCCATCCCTTTTTGCTTAACCAGCAAGAGCAGTATTAGTATTTAAGTAGAAATTCTGTGTATTCGGAGTTTTGTTGAAAGTCACTTTGTCGCAACTTTGATGTAGAAATTTCATTGAATCTTAATTGCCTGGAAAGTTTTAGGTCTGTACGTCTGTGTCTGAACGAAAACTAACTCCAATTCTGAACGCTTGACGACCAAAAAAGAAAGTAAACTCCTTTTGGTGCCGGTTTGCTGTGTGTGCAAGAGGCGGCAGTAAATTTCTGAACCGACCCAAATCTCCATGTCACTATGTGGGTGGGAAATGTTTGGAGAAGAGTCCCAAGCTGGACTCATCCATGATTCTAAGGGAGAGGGGATGGAGTTTCAACAAGTTACTCGGTTAAGTGATTTACATATATTGAAAAAGTTCTTCTGAACGGACCTATTTTGGAAGATAGGGTTTTTGGCGCGTTAGTCCCTTGTTTCACTGAAATAAGTACCGCTCTCAGTCGAACAAAGTTTTTGGACAAACTTCGGGAGTCGTTTTTTTTGTGCCATCATTCAGTTTGGGACTATTTCCTCTAGTCCTCTCCCACCATCACGAGAATGGTTTCCACTTCACGCAGTGGATTGCTTTCTGGGGGAAAAAAATTGCAGCCCATTTATTTGGTGCTCCCCGGAGTCCAGAGCTTGTGGTAGTAAAACCAAATTTAAAGACCGCATTTTCTAGTATAGTCGCTCCAAAGTTTTCGAATATATATATATTGAAAAAATTTTTTATTTTCGCAATTTAAGCCGTGCACCTAACGTGGGGATTTCGCTGTAGCCAATCAGGGGGAATCAATTAAAATTCATGAAATCGATTAGGCGATTTAGCATGGCACTGGCAGCCGAATGGAGCTCGTTTTTGCGTGCAGCCGTAGGGAGCTTGCCCACCCCTTGGGCCTAGGGGCTTCGAGGTCGATTCGAAATTCATAACGAACGACTTTAGAGCTCAAAATTGCAAATTAATTGGGGTGGGGTATATACGGCTGATGGCTGGCTCTACCCGGGCTAAGGCCATCATCATCATCGAGCGATTTTAGCATATTTTAAAACGCGCATCTTTAAAAATTTCGCCGCTCCCCCCTCCCATCCCTCCTCCTCACCCACCCTCTTAAAGGTGCCACAATGGTTTCGAGCTTCGGGGCACGTAAACTCCAAACTGATTTTTGGCTCAAGTGTTTGCTATTGTTTGGTCTTTAGTAGATCGAGCCCTTCGTCCGCGGATGTTTGAGAAACTCCCCGAGGCTGCGGCGTATATTGAAATAAGGCCCTTGTTTGAAAATATTGTAAAAGATATTGATATTTTAAATAAAAATAACTTTAAGTAATATAACAAATTAAAATGTTGATACTTAAAGTATATTTTTAATGTTGTAATCTAGATATTGCATAATGTTAATTCTTAATTGATTTTAAAGAATCGAAGTAATTGTGAAATTCTGTTAGTTTAATTATTATTCTTATTTTTATATTTTCGCATTTATTCAAAATATTTTCACGATGCCATTATTGTTTTATTTAAAATCAGTACAACATTTATAATTTCTATTTCGAATTGCAATATTTGTTTTGTTTTGTTTTATCATCATACTCGTATTGCATATAAAAATTTAGTTAAAGTTAAAGTTGAATAATTTTAATATTTGAAAAACATAAATTCAAGATCTACCGCCTGGTTTCACATTTTTCATTAGGCATTATTTTTAGGGCGTACTTTATTTTAAAAACATTGGTTTTAATTATTAGTAAAGTTAAATATTAAAATGTGTAATAAGAAAGTTTTTATCAAAATAAAACCTTAATTAACTCGTTCAGTATGGAAATATTATTGTAATTTAAAATAACAAGCCTTTAATAATTTTTAGGTAATATTAATTTGTCATTTATTATTACGTAATTACTGGATGCAGCCATCAAAATGAGCTGCCCTTAGTTACGGCACCAGAATTATATTACTTTTTCGCTAATATTTATATAGCCTGAGGTCAAAATATCCACAAGGTGAACTTGTGATTTAAATTGTCGTTAGTTGGGATCAAACATCAAGCGAATTTTTATATTAGCATATTTCTTGCTTGTGTTTTAAAATCCCTGTTGAAAGGTATCCAGATAAAATAGGTGGTGCGTGAACTCGATTGACTTCTGCTTCGCTGCATCTAAGAAATATTATTCATCAATATTTCATGATAAAAGTCAAAATACAGCAAATTCAGTGGCCCCGTACTGTCTTCAGTTGGCGGGACCTTGATTTGAATAAAAACTTGAGAATTATTTCCCTCACGGGACATCTCCATTAGGTTTCTGCTGTTCACAGGATATAAAGTACGAGTATCTAAGTATCTTAGTATCTGACTATCTGAGCCAGTAAGTCACCAATTGGACGGGGATGGGGCAGGAGATTTATTTAAGCGATATGTAAGTCTGGTGTCTCGTTGCGAGCACGGACTATGAAAGCGTGACCCGAACGCAATAGTTCACTTTCGTCGGGAATGGGGGTTTCGACGGGAATGTTGCGTCGGTCGTGCTCCTGTCTCCAGGGCAGGCTCAGCCATCCGTTGGGGCTTGTGCCCTCATTAGCAGTTTTCACAGCTCACGGGAGCTCTGAATGAAATTAATGTCGCATCTGAATTTAATGATGTGTCTCCTGGAAGGGGAAAGGAGGAGGGAGTGCACAGGACGTGGTAGGCCAAATTTTAATAAGGTAATTGCATAGCATAATTTGTTTTCGATATGAAAATTACCACCTGGCAAGTGGGGGAGTGGGAGATGTGTGGCTGGTCAAATTACTGGGGAGTAGACCACAAGTAAGACCAATGCCATTTATGCTTTGGATGTGATTTTCTGATTGCAGCACAAATCTATTGTGATATATCACTCCCCAAGAAGTTAGTTTCCTATGCAAACGTAAGTTTTTCAGTGGTTTGAGGAGTTAAAATTTTAAAGTGCTTAACAATTCAGTCCTCGAAATGTTTCTTGGCTAGTGAATCGATTGAAAAACGATTTTCACATTAAATTCATTAATTATTCAAAGAAGAACTTAAACTTAATTCTGTGTTTGATATTGAAGAAAACTTTAGATTTGTTCGAGTTGTTATTTTGCACGATGGATGCGTTCTTGTCAGCATTAATAAATTGAATAAGTTCGTTTATTGCAGAAATTGTTTTTAATGAAAATGTGGAAATTTTTTATCTTATAGTTATTATACCATTTTCAAAAACGTCATTTTGGAATATGCCCAAAATTGCAAAACTATATAAAATCCGCGAGGAGAATTTAAACTCGATCTCAATCAAAGCGTAACTTACTATCTCCTTATTTTTCACCACTCTATACTCCTTCCTTTGAATACGTCTTGATTTTAAGGCCTGATTGCAAGAATTCTATGACACTAAACTTGATGGCATTTCTGCTCATATGATATTGTTTTGTCGAGTAAGAATACGTATGAAAATAAAAAGGTCTAACGATTGTACTAGCAGAGGTTTCCACAGTGGGGTACGCGTTATAACTGACTGAAACTCTTTTTTGTGGATTATTAAAACCAATAATGCTGAAATCAATATTAAGAGAAACAAAATACTGCAAGTAATTGACAACACCCCTTTTAATAAAGGCCATCTTTACTATACCTATATTATGGGGGTTACAATTTATGACTATTTTCGTCATAAGAGTAAGCGATCAAAAAAGTTTGGAGATCATTGTGTTAGAGGATCAATTTTTGAGCGAAACATTCTTAGTCTCCATTTTTATTTCTTCCATATTTTCATTCTAAAAATACTAGGCTTATTAAACCTTATATAACAATTTCCATGTCTGTTTTCTAAAAGAGTCCAGATTTAATAATTGTTGATATGCATAGTTCTAGATTCTAGATACTATTTAAAAAAAAAAGAAAAAATTAACTAAAAGTAGCAGATCCAAATTTATACGAAACATGAACATTTCTCTATTTCATTTTGATGGTATAAGAGTAAAATTTTATACACTCGTATAGTGCTAAAAGTCGTAATACTTTCTCGTAAATTTCAATTTTGAATATGCCTATCCTTGATTTTATAGGTTATTTAAAAACTTCTGTTTTACTTAAAAGACATCAAATAGTACTGTAAATCGAATCTAACTATATTGTTAGTTATAGTAGTGAAAAATTTTATTTGTTGCATAAGAAGGAAACTTAATAGTTTATGGAATAAAGATCTAGGTCAATGGGCTAATTATATGTAGACTAATAACTGATAACTAATTATTATTAGACATATGAATGTATTAGTTATTAAACATGATAAGCATATTTTATCATAAGTCTTAAATTTAGCAGTTTCCTTCACTCATTTGGGGCCACCGTACTCTCTAAGCTCGGGGCTAATTTTCTCAGATACTCTTCTTCTCATTCTTGGCGGGGCGTCAGAGACGACAGCATCCCGGCTCCGGGCAGTTTAATGAATGCGTCTTCCGACGTTACTTGAGAGCATAATAGAAGTAATTAAATTAAGGAACACCTACACGAATCCAGGGGAGGGTAGTGGCCTCCTGAGCTACATCCTTCCGTCCCTAGTCTTTCTTCTGGTTTGATGAACCTATCGGCGGCGAATTACTCGAACTTGGGATCCGTTCGTTGGGCATATAACTTGGCCGCGTGCACCTATTTCATGGCTTGGCATACACTCACACTCGAGTAAATCATGTAACTACACGAAGAATTGCATATATAAAAAAAAAAAAAAAAACACATTGGCAACATCCTCCACGAACACAATTGCACACACTCCGTGTGGTTTAGGTCTTCTCTATGTTACAGAAGGGGGGTGCAGTAGGGACGTTGTGTGTCTTCCAGGAGATCTCAACTTTCTAAGGCAAACTGTTGAATACGCTAAGAATGGAGAACTTCACATTTTTGAGGAGTGGGGGGGGGGGCCTAGTCAAATTCTATTAGAAAATTCCCGACAAAAGCGAAACGGTCGCACTTTTTGGGGCACTTAAACTCTTGCACTCACTTTCGTTGCATCCCGATTTTGATGGCACTTTGGGTCTGGCACCTGGAAACCATCTGCATATTCCAGGCGAAGGTGGGCCCAACACGACAGATTTATATATATGTATATATATATATATTTATGTATATATGTACTGCTACTATTATTTAATATTATTATCCGAAGTACCGAAATGCGGCACTATCGGAGGATGATTTTTAAAAATTGTTCACTGTATCGTTTTATGTTGGAAGATTTTTGGCTAAAGAGATACCACAGGGTTCTAGGATTTGGCTTCAATAAGCGAGCCTTTCGTCCGTTATTACGATTCAGTGGGAACTGAAAGGGATTTGTTTTCGGGGGGACGACTTGCGAAATTTTTGTGTACGAAAAGTTTTAGTTATTTTGACAATTTAGGTAAAAGCTATAATTCTATACGATGAGCTTTCACGCATCCTCGACATGCTGCGAACAGGTGCGCCTCTCCCTGAAAATAGAGCCCGTTGTCCTTTTTCATCACAAATAAAATTATCCTTCCAGCGGGATATATACCCCTAGCATAAGATTTTCTTTCTCCCAGAGAAAGCCGGGAAAGAAAGCTTTTCTCAAAATTCTCACAATTCAAAAATGATAGAAACGCTTTTGCGTCTCAAATTACATGCAGGATAAAATACCCATTGGACTGAGTGGGTAGATGGTCTCCGTCTTAATGGACGTAACGATGCACGGTGTCTCAACCTAGATGAATGGAAAAATTGGGGTCATGAGAGCATTTAGTTGTAATATCACCTGGCCTAGGGTTTCCAGATGAGATGGATTCCCTAATTTAGTAAGTATGCCTCGTCTGGCTTTATTGCCACTGATTCGTAAACAATCCGACGGAATAGCCATGACGGCACAGTGTGAGATTCTCGTTAGCTCCATCCGTTGATTACAGGACGTTACGCTCCGATGCGCGATTTCGAATAATATGGACTTGTTTTAGGTGCAGAAATAAATGGGCCTCCTGGGGACAGTATCACAGAGGATGCTAAAAGATGATTAGTTGGGTCTTCGACACTCTTCAACGAGAAACACTTCACACTGTTCCTACATAATTTTACAATTCCATACATACAGGTTGATAAGTAAAATAAAAAAAAACAACCGGTCTAGTATGTGTCGAAACACAGAAAAATAGCGTTCTGTAGAGAAGTAAACAAGCAGTATTAGCACTGACAATGTAATGCACCTTTTTATACTAGATTGGAATTCTAAAAAGGAAATTCGCATATTTTGTGGTATCAGAAAGCCAACGTTGGAAATATTTAAAAATTTATTATCTTCTGATAAAGTGCTAAAGTCGTGGACGTGGACTTAAACTTACAAAACAGTAGGCTACAGTTTTTTCTAAGAAAAATAAACGCTTTCCTGGGATTAGACAAAATATTGTCCATATCAGTACTAAATAAAAACGGTTTAGTAGGCTGAAAATTATATCAGATATTTTATTTTTAGTTTAAAGTTTGCACTTCTTTGTAGGACCAAAGAAACAGATATCTGAGAATCGATAGTTAAGTTAGTTAAAACTGATATCTCTGAAGTGATAGTTAACTGAGAATCGATAGTTAAGCTAATGAAAACTATATTCTCAACTTTGGAATTATTCAAAATTGTTTAGTTCTTTTTAAGAATTTAATATTGTAATTAAAATTGTTTAATTTATAACGAGCTTTAACATTTATAAATTGTTCACTGCAAAATATAAGGGAAGGTGGGGTAGCTAAGGAAAGTTACTTAAGGTTTCATGATTAATAGAACTTTATTGTTTAGTACATAGGAAACTAATACCTTACTGGTCAAACCTTTGATTGCAAATCTTCTTATTAATTGCTATAATGGGAGCATATTTTAAGGAATAAGTTGGGATAAGTAGAATCTCATCATTATTTACCTACCCCATCTTTCCCCTTTCTAAATGAAAGTTCATATACCAAAAACCCGGTGCCTAAATATTATAAAAATTAATACTTATTTTAATATCTTATAAGGTCTATGAAAAAAATGCAGATTGCCACAAAAACTACTTATTTCATAAAATAATCATGTTACGAATTCAAAGAAAAATTTAGATCAGAGCAAAAAAGGGTTTTTTTCTAACTCATGGATCTACGAAACCTCCTATTTCGTTGTCATTCACATCCATGATAAGGTTATATTCACCACTTATAATCCTTGTGGTTTAAGAAATTTTAGTCACGTAAATTAACGTTTTTCCATTGTGACTTCCTAGGGCGGTCTACGTAGTTTTTTAATTAATGGACCTTGTGTTATTTTTTCTTGGTACCTTTAGTTATAGTACCATCTATACTAGACATGTTAATAAATAACTTTGTAAAATAATATAAGAAATCGATTGATTTAATAAAATTTCAATACAACGCTTTAGAACCATACATACATGTTTATTTAATTCTCTTAAGAAATGCCTAGAAACCGAGAAAGGCAGAATAGATTCGATCCCTTTATTAAGTATTAAGGGTAACCCCACCTTACCTCACTGCCCTATCTTGCCCCACTCTATCCTATACATATGTCTATATAAGGAAAAATATTCATACTCTTACCTCTTTTACCATTTATAAAATATGTTGCTTTGTTTTTCGCTTGGTTTTTTTTATGCAAAATTTATAATTGAGTTATTCTTCTGTTACTTAACAAATGATGCGCTGTCACCACAATATCATTTCAAGTCTTATATTATTTCTTTCATTTAGTCAAGATGTTGGTAACCTCTAGCTTCCTCTATTATATGTAGGCCTCTAGTAGTCTATATTTTCATGACATAAGTAAATGAAAAACAAGTATTAACAAAATAACGACAAATAGGATAGAAATCTTCAATTTTCTGATATTTGTTTATATATTAGTTTGCGATTATTTTACAAATGTTGTAAAGTAAGTCTGATAAGTAATAATTTATCGCCATATCACTAATTATTGTGTAAAAATGGTAGTGGATTTTGAACTGTGATATCTTACAATATATCACCTATAGACTAATTTATACTGTCACCTAGGCAAGATTTTCCAGAGGTTTCAAATTCAAAGACCAAAGACTATTTCAAGACCATGGTTTTCATTATTAATTAGTATAATAATAAAAAATAGCTTATAGGGTTTTTAAGAAAACAATTCCGAAATATTGGAAGGAATGCATTAAAGGAAAATTCCTTTTTATTAGCTAATAGAGTTTCGAATTATGTGGTAAGGTTCTGCGATTGAAAATGTGCTTCCAAATTACTCTACGTAATAAGTAAAAGCTCTTACTAATAAGTAAAAGAAATTTGCTGTACTAGTCTACCATAGTACTTACTTAAACTTTATGAATTTCCGCCATAGGATATTTTTTCACCCTTTAAACAGAATGACCCCTTCAGGTCATTTTGCATCTGTGTTGGAACCTAAAATCTAAGTCTACTTCAAAGTTGGTCTAGTCGAAAGAAGAAAGAGCTAAGGAAAGTAAAAGGCGGTTACATCGACTACTCAGCGAACATCGAAGTTAACCTACAAAACAGGGAACAGCTCCTACAACGACAACTTGCTTAGAGTGGAGCTACGCTAGCTAGCGGAGGTGCGGTTAGCGGTTTTCTACAAAAAGCTAAGTAGTTTAGCGGTTAAGCTTTGTGCTGCACCTACTCAAGCTTGAAAAGCTTTCTTAAGGATAAAATCAGGGGCGAACGAGACGAGTGGGACACATGACTTACCGGTTTGTGTACTCGAATCGAAGAAAGTGCTCGTGGTCTCCACCGTCATCGTTCCGATGGTGCCGTCGATGATTTGGGCGCAGGAGTCTCGTCTTCCGCGGTACCTGGGGGGAAAGTTTACGACTTTTAGCAACGCCTCCTGGAAGGATTTCGTCAAAGGGCTCACCTGCAGACGTCGTCGCTCTGGGAGCTTTGGCGGCGAAAGTTGCGGCACCGAATCATTTCCTCGGTGGTCGACTGGCGTCGGAAGCCTCGCGCAATGAGAATCTCTTCGGTGGTCGACTGTCTCCGGATCGCGGGACGAGTGTTGCTTTCAGTTGTGGGTGGGGGCCGGGCGCAAGGACTCGCATCCCGGGAGGAGCAACAGCTGCTGGACTCGGGCGACCGGGACGTTCGGGCCGCTGAGGATGATTGCCGCCTTAGACGCGTCCTCCTCCTGGGACTGCCCTCGCGCTCGTGGCTTCGGTCCGGGGAGAGGTGGGATCGGGAGTCGCGTCGGCCCCGGGATGCACTGTCCGGACTTAGGCTGTCCCGTCGGGCCCGTCGCTCTGGGTCATCGGGCCCGTCCGGGCTCAGGGCCGGCTGGGAACCGCGCCGATTGTTTCCGCCTGGGGGCAGGCACGACTCATCATATGCGGTGGCCTGCCGCTGCAGGCGCTGAAGGCGGGGAGCCCGTTCTGGACTAACTTTCGAGTCCCTTCGATTTACCCGGCCGCATTGTGTGGTTGAGTCGCGGCGACCCTTCGGTGCGGTCGGGCTCGTGGCGGGGGGTGTTACTGAGCTCATAATTATTGTCGGGGGTGGGAGAGCCTGGCAGGCACTGTCCACTTGGCTTCCGGTGTAAACTAGGGGCGCTGAGTCGGACGCAGTTGAGCTGGTTGATGGACGCTGATCCTGGCGGAAATTCGGGAATTCGGGAGCAACTAGCGAGTCCCGGCGCTTTTTGGTCGCACCAACGACTTTCGGTGGAGGGGGAGTCGTTGAACGGCCAACAATTGAGTCACGGCGGTCACGACCTGATCGATAGCTCTCACCTGAGCCTCGGCGGGATTCCTGTAAGGGAAATTCCTTTATTTCATTTTAGATATACTGCTTTTGTTTTTTGATTTAATTTTGTAACAGTAATTAGGTCAGAACGAAAAAGGAAAAAAAACTGAGCTTCTTAAATTCTTTCATAAAAAAAATGTTCTCTATTCTCTGATCTCAAAAAAATAGAACCGATTTTCAAAAGGTGCAGCGCCATCTATGTTCTTTTGTATCTCTGTAACTAATTAAAAAAATAAAAATTTATTGCTTAACCCTTAAAAAGGTATCATGGGTGAAATTTCACCCCAGGAAAACGTCTCTTCTTAAATTTTAGAAAAACCTAATGGTTTTTAACAGTGTATTTTTCTACTATAAAGTCGGTATAAAAATAACGTTATCATTAAAAATTACATTTAATAATTTTACTAATACATTTAATTGCATTTAATAATCTTTATTATATTTAAAAGATATACAAAGTGGCGCAAAATGAATCACTCAATTTTTTTTTTGTATAACTTTTTTACTAAATAAAAAAAATATTTTGAGCGATGGAAGTCTTTATTAGGACCTTTACAATTTTTTCTGTAAAGTAGAAAAGATGATATCCGTCAAGTAGCTGCCGCCAGTGTTGATACCCGTTGTGCCCGTTTTATCGCATTTTCCATGACTTTCCGGAAGATTTCTGGTGATAACTGTACACATTAATGTCGAATATTCTCTTTAAGGGGTGCGATTGTTTGAGGCTTGTTGGCATAAACCCGCAACTTCAAGTAGCCCCAAAGAAAGAAGTCTGGGGCGGTTAAATCGGGCGATCTGGCTGGCGACGTCAAAATGCAAAATTATTCCACGCTCTTGCGGTGTATAGTGCTCTATTGCTTAACTGTTTGTATTCTGCAGCTGTGTAGTTCACAAATGTCAAATATGATTGACGTATGACGCCATTTGCAATAATTATATCATCTTCCGATAGAGTGATTAATTTTGCGCCACTTGGTATAAGCATATGTTAGGGTGATATTTCATCCATGATACCCTTAACGTAATTTGTTTGGACAACTTTTAAGAGTTAAAATTAAATTAATTCAAATGAGTCAATGATTAAAAACAATTTTCAATAAATTTAATTCTTTGAGGACTAATTTTACTTTTAATTACTGAATAAATAAAATTTCGCAGAAAGGCATTCGTTTTCACTTCATTATTTCTTCATAAATTCTGAATTTGTTGTATCTTAAATGCGTCAATAAAAACAATTAATCTAAAAGAAACATATGAATTGTAGTTTAAACTTTTTATAATAAATTATAGCAATGATATTAACAATTGAACTGTTTACTTTGAAAGTGGTGTAAGTCCAAATTGTCATAAAGCCTATTTTACTTTAAATGAATATAGGATAATGTAAGCCTTATGGCATTCTTTACTTAAACCACTTTTAAAATAAACGATTCAATGTAAGAATTAAGAAAGCCGCTAAAATTGTACGTGAAATGGCTAAGTGAAGGTTTTTTGTATAGTTGATCCTCTACCCAATTCTGAGAATTCAGATATTAAAATTGACTTTTTAATAGAGTTTTATAAAATTTAGTACGAGAAATTTCTGGAGTTGTTGATTCCGCCTTTAGAAAATAAGAAATCCTGAAAAGTACATAATAATTTTCAGTTTTAAGTTGCCTGTTACTAACAGCAAAGTTACTATCACTTCTGAAGGATTAGAGATAAAATACTAGTCATATAAATTTTCTCTAAAATATAACTTTAATAAAAAAAAGGTTATTATTGCCGTGGTATACGTTTTTCATAATGAGTTACGTATCTTGAGAAAAAGGTAAAAATAACCTTAATTAAATATATTCAAAACTTAAGCTATTATAGTAAAGTAGTAGCTCAGTAGTGACCGGCCGTTGAGCTAAATTGCGTGATTTCTTTTCAACAAATTGACAAGTATCACAGTGCAAATGCTATTTCCTATGTGATACATTTAGCTCACGTTGGAGTCTGCTATCAATCTATCCAGGCTATATTTGATCAATGGGTACGAGAAAAAAAGTATCATGTCATGCATTCATGCAAAAATTTGCATGCCTTTTTCTGACGTCCATTAATCAAATATGGCTAGATTGATAGAGGACATCAATTTGAACAATTTTGCATTTTTACTATGAAATTGGAACCAAGTCAGAAAATCGGTGAATAATCCATTTATATCCCATGAAAAGGTTTTTGTAATTTTATATTGTTTGAAATTTTAGTAACATACATATGTATGGTGAATGTAGTGAGCATATTGTGTACAACTTTAACTATATATGCTTTTACTATGCATAAATAATTTTTTGTTACTGCGAGTAGTAGTTAAAAATATCAATACGTGCTAAAAAATAATACATTTCTAATCTAGACATCTAGCAAGGATTTTAAAATACGATAAAATTATTCATTTATACTCAAAAAAAATCCGGTATACTGACCAATTGAGTTTTCGGGTGTTGTAGCTTCCACAACCTGGTTTTACTAAATCAAGCCTTAAAATTATTTAAAAAAATGCCTTCTAAACTTGAAACAAACAAACTCTTCTTAATTTTAGCTCTTTCCCTATAATTTCAAATTTAATTTTAAGCCTTCTCCTTACTTACACAAAAATCTATGTAAAATTTCGATGAGTAATGCTTCTTCGTTCTTACTTGTAAATTTGAGAATTTCATTCTCAATTTTGAGTATTTTCTTTATAATTTAAAAATTTAACAGCAGGTTTTAGGCATTCTCAGTTTTACCCGCACAAAAAGTTTAATTAAGGTAAATAATGCTTAGTTCAACACTTCGCTTCTCCTTTCAATTTAAAAAGTACATATAAAGGCGTTTTCAATAAGGACATAAAAACAAGTTTTATATTTAGATAAAACACCGAAGAATTGAGATATTGGGCTAAAATTTATTCTAGGTGCAGTACATAAGTTACATTTAACTGTGGTATTCGATCTCGACCACCGTGAGTACGTTTGCAGCAATCGATTTTTATGAGCCAATTATCCACCACTATTTCACACATATCGGCCGGAATGTTGGCAATTTCGTGTTCGATATTGTCCGTGAGCTCCTCTAACGTTGTTGGGTTGCTGGCATAAACCAACGACTTAACGTAACCTTTTATAAAAAGAAATACAACGGCGTTAAAACGCGTGAGGCTATTCTGACCTGACTATTTCTCGAGATTACACGGTTGCAATCGAATTTCCCCTTCAATAGATCAATTGTTTGATCAGTTGTGTGGCATGTGGCACCATCTTGTCAATAGTCAAGAAACTTCAGTTCTTGAGTTAATTTGATCTTGTAAGGATGTAAGCTAAGATCTTTACGTAAAATTCCTCACAAAGTGGTTTGAGAGATTCCCAATTCCCGTGAACGGTGTACATACTGTAAACTAGCCCGTTCGAACGTTTTTTTAAGTTTACTGTCTTAGCAACTTACTTTTCCTCTATGGATAGAAGCTAAGACATTCAATGTTAATTTTATCTTTTCTTAATCTTATGAATAATAAGATATAATAATATAATAATAATACTTTAATCCTTTCATAAACATGTACTAAATATTCTTTTTAAAAACACAGCCAAGGAATATATGTAGGTGCAATCACTGGCTAACAGCAACTTTGTTTCCGAAGAATTGGCAAGTAATTTCTATAGGACTTTTTACATTACGAATTTGTAAATGAAAATGGTCCATTACACAGAAGGCCGTATTTTGGTAATTTTTGAAAAATTATAAAAAAATAATGGATTGCTCCAAGGTCTTACAATGTTACTCAAATGATAGTAGAAATCTTAAGTTATTTACTATAGAAATAAGTTGTATTTTATATGCTTAGATTAGAACTCAGGCTTTCATTTAAGCAACGTTAAAAACTTCTATGATGAACTTTTAATATAATTTTTTAAATAATCTACGGATAAAATCATCATCATCAACCAGTGTAATGTTTAGCAAGGTGGGCTTGAATTAAAAAAGTATGTACTCATTTTAAGCAAAGCAATCAAATGTTTAATACAAGCATTTTTGCAATCACAATGTAATCCTTCAAAAACTTAAATGAAGCTTTAACTTCTCATTTATTCCCATTATATATTTATGTATATATTACACAAAGAAAGCAAGGAGCAATCTTGTTTTAAGTTTGTCTGGCCCGGCGTTTACCCAGGAAACAATGTAAGCTGAAAATCATGTTTAATGTTGCTTGGCGCAAGCCAGGCTTGTTCTTATCATAAGTATTTATCTTTTTGAAAGTAGAAGAAGTGCACTTTAAATTTATTCCTTACTGAGAACATTGGAGATTTTTAAGGCGGAATCATTTTTTGTTAAACTAAAAAAACATTCTGTGTGTTTACTAACTAATGAGTGGGGTCCTGAAGGAAAATTAATTTTCGTCCTTGTTTGACTTACAATTTATGTGCTAATAAAAAACAGTTGAGAACAAACTAAAATTTGTCATTATAAGAGCCGGAAAGGACCTTTTTAATTAAAAAAGGATCGCAATGTAACAGGTAACCTGTTCTATGAGAAATTCTAATTTAAATTGTTGTTAGTTCTTTGAACGACACTTCTATGTCCTACACATTTTTATTGTCTATGAAATAACCTCTTTTTTCCGGTATTGTTCGATGTAAACAAATATTACTTTATCAACCCGTTTAACCCAGGAGTATCCTCTTTTTACACTTACAAAAGGGTTTATGAAATGATGGTACAGTGCAGTTTTTACACGAGTATATTTAATTGATATTTAATAACTCTCGTAATTATTTAATAATAAATGCGGGACTTTTATGGTATAGATTTATTCAGTCACAATTAGCGTACATTTCCGGAAAAAAAGGTTAAGTAAAGCATGATTACACTCATATAATTGATAATCAAAAATGTAAATTGAGAGCTTAACAAATTGGGGCCAAACTGATTTTTTGTGGTGACATTTATTTTAATGTAATAATTATCCCGAAAAGCTCCACGCGTTTTAAGCATCTGTAATAATATTAGGTTTTAAATATATTTCAATAATGGACAAATTAAGGTCTTTTGCACTGAACTAAATTTGAAGTTATTATTTGGTTGGTTTTAGAAAAAAGGAAAGTAGTTACGATGATATGATGCGCCCTTAGTACCTTAAAACTCGGAATTATTCGGTTACGTTGGCGCAAATTCGAAAGTCGTGAGTTTAATTCCTGATTGTGTTTGAGTCTATTGATTTTCAAGAATCCCCCCACATATTATATAAAAGTTAAGGAACATGCCGTAATTTGGGTAATTATTAGCCTTTTTAAGTAATATAATATTTGTTTATATTTTGTTCTATAGCGCTTTATGTTACTTTTACTTACATTTCGGTTGTATTCTATCCCAGTGGTGAAATCTTCTTTTTCCTTCTCCCCAGGGCTCTCCCGTTTGTTCCATGCTTTAACGAAATCAGACGTATGCGACTCCCTGCGGGATCTCATGCTTCTTATGCCAGAATCGGCGCTAGACTCCCTTCGCTTTCTTGGAGCGGAGTAATTTTGCCCAGAATTAGTCCCCGTTCCAGCATCTGTAGTAGGCTTAGCCCAGGGCAGGCTTCTCGCTAGATCAGCTAAAGTTTCTCGCCGATTAAGTGGCGGTTTCTGGGTGCGTTTTGAGCCGCCCCCGCTCCATTCTCGAAGGATATCGGTCAGTTGTGCCAGAGAGCTTCTCCGTCGACGCTGGAGCCCTACAGGATAGAAAAAATCGCATAAGGCTCATGATGCAGACTTTATACTTACCTGGGGGTGGAGATGTACTAGGAGGTGATGAAATTTGTGCAGCTGAGTCTCTGCGACCGCCCAGCCTCTGTCTGATTGTCGACTCTTCCAACTAATTCGGAAAAAAAATATTTATATTAAAAATAATACCCGTTTTTGAGGCGAATTTTATACTACCTGTTCCCGGACAAGATCATCCCAACCATTTCCGCCCTGCCAAACCAGGCCAACCTGGTGGGACATGATTGGCAAATTGCAAACAAAACATATTGCAGTCATAGTCCTGAAAATCATTCGCAATCAAGTTTCGAACATTCAAACAATTCCGGTGAGATAGGGATGGAACTAGGGTCCTTTACGTTAATTTTAAACATGCGGGGGAACAACATCTACACATACTGAAATACTACGGCTCATGCAAGTAATATCGACCTGACAACTAAGGGTTACTACAGCTAGATAAAAGCTAGAGGCAAATTAATGCGTTCTTTCAGCAAATCGTGCTATTCCAGCGGGCGGGATATTTTGCAAAGTTTCTCCCTTTTCGCTGAGTAAATTTTTGAAGTAAAATAGAGGCAGGCATATGTAGTTATGTTGAAAAATGGAATCATAAATAGAAAGTTTAGATTTTTGCTGCAGAGCTCGGATTAAAGTTGCAAAATAGGAGAATGGTAAGGCAGATTTGGGACATAATCTAAATTCTGAAGATTCCCGAAAACTTAAATCAGAAAAGCAATATCGCAAAATACTGCGTGCTTGTCCTCGATATTTTAAATTTGGGGATATTAATCTTCAATTTTGTGTTTTTGAGACACTGGTTATGGGAATTTTATCAAAGGAAAGGGAAAATAATAACAAAAGTATACCAAAATAAAGGATTGTATTTTATAATAAGCATGATCAGTAAAATTAATAAATTTTCTAATTCGGGACTCGTTGTAACTGATCGTTTAACACGTTTCGAGGCAACATGATTAAAAAATTTTTAAAAATATATTTGTCGAGAGAAAACTTTTATATGTGACCCATTTTTGGGACACATGGCATGGAAGGTGTTAAAATATTTTAAAAGAAATTTGAGATCATCCATATTTTAAAATATATTTTTTCAAAATTGTGACTGAAGTTATCCCATAACGGGTGGTTAGAGGAAGGGGACGGGACGATTGTAGGAAAGCGCAAACTCACTAAAGCTGTGTTCCATACCAAGACGAGCTTTTAGCGAAGCTGGACAGTGCTTTATGGCGATAAATCGCCCTCAAACAAATGAAACTAGCAGTTTTATAAATAGAGACAGTGATAGAGAGAGGGAGAGAGCGAGAAGAGCGAATATTGCGATATTGCGAAAAACAGTGCAATCAAGAAATAAAAATGACTGCGAAAGGAGAAACAGTTTAAAATAGAAAAAGATAGGCAGAATCTTTTAGAGAGGTTTAAAATTAAGGAAAGATCGAGAGGCGTCACATGCGCCCACGTCCCAGCACAGATCAACGGCCAACTTAGCATTGCTCCTTTTCTAACTTCTTTCTTATATTCGATAAACTCGTCGCCGACTGCTGATCTATAGACCTGTAATGCCGAAGTTTTGCCATGGTACATATCGGGGCCTGTGGGGTTCCTCGTTCCGGAGAGCCCGGCGAACAGCCGCGGCTCCGTACCTATTTTGCTGTAAACATTTATTATCATTTCAAAATGTCCAAAGGTAACTAAATGATCATTTAAAATTAAGGAAAACTCAAGAAACTTAAAGAAATTAAGGACTAAGCAAAAGCCGCTCCAAAGAAGCGCAGCATAACAAATAATTAAAAAGCTAAAGTTGCAAAACATCTTAGTCAAATTCAAAAGGCATGTAGCAAGGAATTCATTTAAAAGAAATAGCTTAAATAAATTTTATACATTAATGGGTATAGGTAATATTGATTTTAATATCCAACGCTGAACTTGTTATAATTCTTCCAATATTCGAAGTTTTACTTTTGGGACTATAACTTTGGGATAACTATAGTCTTTAATATTAGTAAAATTGAAAGTATGATGTAAATAATTAAAACATACCATAGGAAAATAACTTTAAAGTATTTTAAATGAAAGTTAGTAAATAAAAGAATATATACGAGTATTAAGGAGATTTACTAAAACGACTACAGACATAATGTTCAGTATTAATGATAATATCTTAGGGGAACATTTAAAGTCCTGAAGAAAAATTTTTAAGAACAGCTTAGGAGTACTCATAAAAATCAAATTAATGTTATTACGCAAATATTTAAAATAAATTAAGATTTGTATATATTTTCTGGTGATTTTAGTTTTATATATCTAGGAACCAAACAAACCACAAATATTTTAATGTAAGTTCTAATTTAATATTAAATTATTATACATTTTTTAGACAAAATGAAATTTGAGAGGACTCAATAGGTCAAATATTTTTACGTATGTATCATGCGCCATTCTTGAAAATTTCATTTTCAGGAAATGTGCTGAAGTAATAATAAATAATAAAATAATAAAACATTTATTTATACCTAGAATCTTTGTTCGTTCAAACTGGTAAAACAAAGATATGAAAAAAACGTAGTTTTCAATGATTATTCAGTATTTTAATTTAACTTTTATGGTAACTAATATAAAACAATGCTTTTTTACAAAAAATCAGGAGAGTGTCTTAAAAGTAGAGTACTATTATTAAAAAAATCTTTAATTAAATAAGAGATAGTGTTGGAATGTCTCCTGTACTAATTATATGATTATGCTAACCCCTTTGGGGTTTCAACGACTGCTTTAAAAACGTGTTATTACAATGTAATAATCTGATTATAATGCCTTAAAGTAAATTTAACCTTAGCTACGTCCTTGATCTTAGCAACCATACAAAAGAGCAGGTTAGGAGGATGGAAAAGCCGTGGCGTCTGGTTCCACACCTGTGAGCATCATCCAGACGGTATTCTCAAATTTTTAGTTAGCAATCTTCCCGGGAACAGCTCGAGCCCCACAACGGGTTTGGTTTGCGGTTCTGCAGGAGTTTGACTGTTTGACTAGTCACTGTAGGTCCCGGGCCGGTGAGCAGCCACTCGTGCGGTTCCCGTCTGCCAGAATCCAATTTAGCACCCACCTGACGGTGCGGCCGGTTTCACCTTCAAAACTTTCACCCATTCATTCGGTTTGTGGTTGGAAAAAAAAAATCAAGGTGTTAAGATAACTTACGGATTGGAGAGGGGGTTAGGGTGGAAGGACATAGGGTTTCCTTCATGTTAGATAGGCGAAAAGGTGAAATAGCGAGATTTGCTCTGGGTGTGCTCTATCGCCAGATCACGAGAAAATTAAAACGAAATCCATAAGGAGGGAATCATCCCTTGGAACCATTTTTCATGTCACTACGACGACAACTCCAGTAAGTTGTACGGGAGAGCTCTGGGCTGATGGATTGGAAAATAGAAGACTTTGCAGGAGCTCCCTAGGGGTTGCCCTTGTTTACGCATGCATACTCAACGTGGGATTTTCGATGGTTTCCTTCCCATACTCACATTTTCTGTGGGACGTGAACCACGGAATAAGAGAAAGGTTTGGTTGGAGGGGGTCGCGTGAAATGTCGCGTAACATGACACATTTAGCACCTCGGGATGAATGGGTCTATGCTGCCGGGACAGACGTTATTACCCAGACATCCTCCAACCACTCAATTTCCCTGATGAATTTCCCTAAAAGGAATGCAATATCCTTCGCTGTGGCCCCCCTGGAGACCAATTCATTGCGTAATCATCGAACAGAAGAAAGCCAACATTTACTGGGTGCGAAAATGTTGCGGATCAGCGATATTACATAAATGTGAGTATTTCCAATTTTTAGATTTTTATTAGCGGAAATACTTTGTAAACCGTCACGGTTGTCAATTTTGAAAATTATGGTTTTTGAGATTATATGGAAAAAAAAAAATACTCCAGGAAAATAGATTCATTCAAAAGTTTTATGAACTTCGAATATCGATTTAAATTAAAAAACCTCGTATGTGGCATTATCACGTGTCGTAATGGTTTTTATCAAAAGCGACAACTGTGACCACAATATTCCAACAATATCTTAAAACTATCTAGCAACAAATTCGAAAGTTATGACTAACTATATTTAATAGTAACCGACAAACTCATTAGAGATAATCAACATATTTGGTCGCTGAAAATGTTTGGACTTTTATTTTTATCAGACAACTAATGATCAATAATAGAACGTACTTAATTAAAATACATATAATTAAATTGGTCTGAAAGTACACAACATATATCGATATTGAATGGAAATAATCTATTAATCAAAAGTGAAAGTATCATAATTCTTCCTTTAATCAAATAAAATTAATGATTATTTTAGTTTTTAACGATTAATCATCGTTTCTATCTCTAATAATTGTTACTAAATCGTGACTAAATGGCATTACGGTCAATTGCTATCTTAAATCCCATCCTATTGAAGGATTTTTAAATAAATATTGTATCTGCTCCAAGATCTGTTTTAAAGCTGAAACTGAAAACAAATCGACCAAGAACCAATCATAATAAAATTGAAAAAGTTAAAAAAAAATAGTTGTTAAATTAAATTTATTAACTAAAAGGGTATTATCATATTTAAATCATTTTTTAGAGCCTGTTTAATGTCAGTTTAAATGAATTCATTGAAAGTAATTTATGACAATTAAATACAAAAATTAAAATCAGAACAAATTGTATTCAGACATTTTCGGCGAATTGTGAAATAAGGTCTATCTGAATCGGAACAGTTGGCAATCCTTAGTATAATATAAGACCCAAAAACGGCTTTTCAAGTGGAACAGGTCTCGAAGGTATAACCTCCCCCCCACCGCCCCGTAGTGAGCGCTTCTTACAAAAGTTTATCCCAATTCTGCTCGTGGTAATTATCATTGTTTATTCATCTCTAATTGAAACTTCCTAATTAGAACTCCCTTCCGCCTAATGGGTTTCGGAGGTGGGGGGGGGGGGGGGGGGGGTTGGGGCACCACTCACAAAAGTGCGCTGATACCCTAATTGCTGTTTAAAACGTATCGGAATCATTTTGACGCAGCAAAACTGGAACGTGACACCATTTGGACGGCTTGTCCTATCAATCACAATTTTATAAGGTTTTGATTATATCAGTCCAAGGACCTGAAGACAGGACAGTTGATAGTATCTAAGTATCTAAGCTACCGTTCCCAGTTGCTCGGAAACGTGGTAGACTGCTCCCTCGGGAGTGATTAGTTTTACGCTTTGATTGATTGCTTCAGTTTTATGTAAATTTTGTATCCTCCACGGATTTCTTAGGGTACCTAAAGAAGGCATTATATTTAAACGAAAAGGGGCCAGGCATATTGTCGGATATGTCACAATGTTTAGCTATTTGGTTTTAAACAATTTTGATGGCAATTTGTTTTCTTTAACAGGGGGTATCTTGATAAAGGTCGTTATTTCTATAGGTTCCATAGAAGCTTAGGAGAAATTTAAATATTTTCCGATAACTCAAGCAACATTTTCCACGAGGACGATTGCTCATAAATCAGAAAATTTACTTTTGTTCATTTCCAATACTTTTAAAATAAACCTACACAAAAATGTTTCTCGTAGCTTGAAAATTTTCGACACCTTTATCGAGCAAATGGGCCGAATATCGGCAATAAATTGGCGAATGTTGACTTCCGTAAATTGGGCGAACTGAACTATGATTTTCAAAATAAATGTACAAGTACGCTCTCCACTAAATATGTTTTTATTTTTCTCTAAATAAAATTTGATTTTTTATCATACTTAGTTTTTTTATTTGTAAATTAAACTTTCGTTTCAGATTTAGTTTATTTTACTTCTCCGGGCTTAAAAACTTTCTATTTGATATACCTATGATTTTTACGGAGCAAGATGGAAAATATTATCAAAGGAAACCTTTCAAGAGAAATGCCAGAAAAACAGGTGAACATGAATACCTGGATTTCATTCAGATTTTGTCTCCATAAGTTGAATTACTCTACCAAAAGATCCAACAGAAATATGAGCATATGACTGCTTGCTTTTTTAAAATATTTTTCCTTTGACTATTGTGAGTTTTTCAGTCATATAATTATTTACATACTTTTGCATTTGTTGCTTACTATTACAAATATAAATATATAACTTTTGAAAAAAGGAAAGGAAAGAGAATTTTGATTATTTTTGTAATATGAATGGAGTAGCTTATGCCCGCGAAATTACTTCAACCAATTGGTAATGTCAATTTACAAAAGACAATTTATGTGAAAATATTAACATCATTGTAAGCAATAAACTCGTAAATATTTATCATAAAACACGCCTCAATTTAAAATATTATTTTAAAAAAATTATATGTCAAAATTTACGATAAAATATAATGAGAATTCCACTTTTTGTTTTCATTCTTTTGTTCCTACGTTCCCGACATAATTCAATTTACATTCGTTGGCTATCCTATTATACCATTCTTCTTTATTCTAAAAACAAGTCAATAATCCACCACTCACCTGAATTTATTATTCTATATTTTTAGAATCCAATATTATGATCATAACAGGAATAAAGTTACAATCACAAACAATAAATAAAATAGGGTCGAAATGAATGTCGTAAGGTATATCCAATTTATTTAAAATAATATATTAAATGAAAGGAAAATAAAGACTAATGAATGTGTAATCCAAAGCATGCATATACCAAAACCACAGATCCACCCACATTCGAATCTGCTTACACTGAGATGTGTATTTTTCTTTGGGAAGTTCCATATTTGGAATTAAATTAAGAAAGTCTAAATTTGATTTCTTCTTATATAAATTTCATCAAAAAACTTTCTTGCTTTGCTTTCGTCTCACATTTATTTTGTTTTAAAAAAATGTTTTACGTTTTTGAAAGGTAGTCGTTTGGCATGTGGTTTTTTTTCTATTAAAAGATACCTTTTCTCTTTTCTATCACGAAAAAGGTTTCGTCTTTTCAAAGACAAATGATGATTCTGTTAACATCTGTGACTGCTTACTTTTAAAGTTATATAAAGTTCAAAACACATCTTTAACTGTAAAAAATCTTGTTATAATAACTACATCAATCAATTTTTGCTCATGTTTTCAATGATACACAGTGCTTTACTTTTAGTTTGAGTTACAATTTAAAAAATATCATTTACATAAAAAATGATTTATTTTCCTTTTCAACTCAATTGTGCTACTTTCAACTATTGAAGTTTGCCCCTTAGTATGAAACTATTTCAATTCAATTGTGGCATAGTAAAACTTACTTGAAAATTATTCTACTTAAAAAGAAATAACCAGTAAATGTCCCTTTTGCAGTTTAGGGGAATTTCTTTGCGGATTTCAAAGACTTTTATTTCGACAATCAAAAAAGTCGCACTCTCCCGTCGGCAGTTGCCATCCCTTCTGAAAAAAAAGGTTCAAGCCATGGAACTAAGTGTAAAGTTTTCATTCAAAAGTTTAATGAGCATCTACCCTCCCTTCCTTAAGAAAATACGGGACGATTGGGCGCGGTGGAAAATTGACTTTAAACTAACTAGATGAACAGGGGACCTTTGAAGTCGCCCGGAGGGGCCTCTACTTCGTAAAAGTAAAATTAAACTGGTGCAGGGCAACTTAAGCAGCTTTGAAAATTCAAAGCAATGTAGCCTTGGCGCACTTTCAATTTTTACAAAGTGACTAAATGGGCGAAACGCCTTTAACAGGGTAGTTATTAGGATAGAAAATCCGTTAAGCGGTCAAACGAATTGAAAAGTAAAAGCATTTAATGGTGTAGGGTGTTTTGTTGTTAATACTTTAAGAAGTTAGGATACTGAAGGACGACCATTAAATAGAATGGGCCATAACACACAACCTTGCGGAACTCTAGTTTGTAGGATAACATCTTTTGTTCAATATTGCCAGCAAAATATTCCGGGTTTTGGGCGGGAATCGGATTAAACGTTTTGTTGTTATTGATTTTAAAATGTACGGATAATAACGCCGAAAAGAGAAGAAATAAGTTAAAAAACTTTTGCATTGTAAACCTGCGTGACAACCAGAAATATTTTATATTAAATTCATTACTAGAGCGTAGCGATCCATGACGTCCATTAAGTCTGTTTATTGTGCACCCTTCTAAATAAAACTTAATTTTAATTTTCCAGGAAATTCAGTTTTTCCGACAGTGATTTTTGATTAGTTGGAAAACGTTAAATACAAAAAAAGTGGTCGTGAGGTAGTCGAACTTTGAGTAAAATCTGCGCCGTACGAACTTTTGCTTTACTTACCTACTTGAAAACTGCGTTTTCATTTTGTTTTGAATACTTTTAAACTCGTATTTAGTTAAATTTGAGAAAAGATAGGGAAGACTGTAAGGAACATTTTTATAAACTTTTGATTACCTTGTTATACCAAACCGTTAAGGATATTTTCATTTGTTTTATCAATCTGTATATGATTAACTTTAGAAATAAATTCTTTTCAACTATTATTACTCATACCTGGGTTCATTGTAAACTTACGAACAATTATTAAGTTTTAATTGAATATTCTTTTAAAGTAGAACTTCGTTTGAAATCCCATTTCTGAACTTGTAAACTTGTATAGCACGATTTTTAAACTATATGTACATCGTGAATATATGATAACCACTACCTATAATGTAATCGATACTGAGCTCAAAACAGTAGTTTAAAAATTTCTACGAAAAGCATATATTATGTGTAGCTTAATTTGTAATACAAGGATGGAAATAAAGTTAGAATTTTTGATGGGTTGCATGTAAATCTTCAATTCGAAGAGGGTATCCATGCACGTCACAAACCCTAATCAGAGCGTATACAAAAGGCGATGAAAACGGCTCGCAATCGTCAAGCCCTTTTTTTTTTATTTCCTGAGGGTTCATTCTAGAAACATCCAGCACCTTTTAGAACATGTCAATTAACGGAAGGATATTCCCTTTCTTTTGTGGCAGATGTCTTGGGATATTTCTGGTTCGGGATCCATTCTACATCCCAGGACGCATTCCCGTCAACCCGAACGCCCTCAGCTTGGATTTTCATCTTGACATTGTGGATATCCTGTTCGCGTTTATCTATTTACAAAAGCCTTTTGTCATTTTTAACTTTGTTCTCATAATGAGATGGAAAATTGTTTGCAAAAATCAATAGAGCCAGTCCGTGTGCTCGTTTGCTCTTTTGTGAAATTTCATTTTAGGGATGTTTTTGGCCAGAGTTTGGTAGAGTTTTCGCTGGCATTATTGCAAAATTAATTAGATTTCACTCAAAATTGGCTGTGTTTTTCTTTTTCGTGAAGATAACAAACTGAATTTGGTCGACTGATGCAAGATTTATGAATTCCACGAACTTCATTCCATTTAGCCTCTACTCAGAGGAGCATAGTGTTTCTGTTTTAAATGGAAACCAGAAAACAGCCTGAAGTTAGGAAAAGAGAAAAAAAAACGGAATATTGGAAAGCGCCAAATCAACAGACCAATTTCCGTACTTTGATTGGTTGCACCTTTTATGCTTATGCTATTTGCAGTCGTTCAATTCACTGGTAGAAGTCCTTCTTCTGAATCACCACTGATTTCCTGCGTGGACTTGGTATGAGTTTATGACTAAATCAATTAATTTCTACAGCAATTTCAGTGTCCAGCACACGTTACCTGAACTGAGAGAAATTATGCTATTCGCACAGGTGATAGTAATTAGGGGTTTCTAGCTGCCAATTTATTTGATAGCCCTTTCAGTCAGTCTGCCTGACGATGGCTGGGGTTAGGCAACTGTTTTCGAAGTTATGCTTTTATAGCCGGAATATGAATCGTAACTGAAATATGATTTGCTCCTTGTCATGACTATCATAAAGATGTATGCACATCAACTAGCCAATAGCCTGAATAGTGATCAAACAATTTTAGGCCTCGCAATAACATCCTGACTGAAGGCTATTTAATGATTACTAAATTTACGGCTAATGAAAATCTTCAGTGAAATTACGAATAAAATATTTTCACGTTCCCAAAAACTTTATTTTTCTTCTGTTAAGAGAAAAATTCATCTTTAATTAAGTTAAATCATAGAGAGTTTTTGATTTTAATCGTCCAAACGCTCTAAATCTATTTAAAAATGTTACTATTTTAATAAACAATAAACTCTTTTTCGTAATCAAAAAGTAAAATTGTTAAAAACACAAAAGGGAAATTCTTAAAACTTAAGGCAGTTTGACCTCTAATTTATTTGCTTTTAACTGATTACCTGACCAATTCTATTCACGTGTACAAAAATATTTAGTTTAATGTGAAATTTAAGATCTGTTGATCGTTTTTATCTTATACTGACCGCGTTACTGACCTCGGTATTATTCTTGATAGTAAAGTTGATTTTAGACCTAGACATAGACTCTTTAATCAAGAAAAGTAAAAAATTATTTATAGTCTTTGTACATTGGACTAGTAAGACTAGTTTTGGAATATGATATTTTTCGAATTCGACGATATATAAAAACAATTCCTTCGTTCTTTCTTTTCGCCTTGCGAAAATTGCCCTGGAAAAATCGTCAGCAGATGCCACCTTACCAAGATAAGACTTAAATCATTAATCATACTATGCCATGCCAAGACGTATTAATTTACTTCTTACTTGTTACAACCGAAATTATTATTCATTGTGTTTTGATATTTGACTTTTATTGTACTAAATAATTAAATAAAATGTTTTAGCTAAACCAATCTAGATAATATTTTTTATTAGATAAATGAAATATTTATGAAATTCAGTATAAAATTCTTTTACAATCGTATTAACGTATGTAACATCATGCTGTTGGAAATAAATAGGTATATAATAAAAATGTTTCGAAAAGTGATATTTTTTTTATGAAAATGTTTAACTTAATCACGTTTCTATTCTTTTTGTTCAAACAATTTTTCAATAAAGTGCTGAAATTAAGCAAATCGACATCATGCCACAAATGCGTGCTTATCATCATCATTAAGTTGAAATTTTCCTTTAAGAATTGCAGAATTGAAACATTTTTAATGAAAAGAATTTTAACCAAGTCTAGTCTTAAATATTTGCTTTCATGAAAGGTGCTTTATCTACTCCCTAGAAAAGGCATCAATATGCTCTACACTTTTCACAAGATGTTTTCGTAATTGCCTCAAAGGCACCTGATTCTTTTAGCAATGGAGAAGGATGAAACATTTTACTCGGGATTCGATTGACGGCGACATGCCACCCACGACCCAATTTAAAAGTGAACGCCAACGCTTACTTGCGTGCCAATAGACGTGGCCCTCAATTAGGAGAAATTGAGTGAATTGCACTAAGAAGTTGCGATAAGTGAAAGTTATTTGCCAGCAGATACTCCTGCCATTCGGGGAGCAACTTGCTAAACAAGTTTAAAGCAAATCGATGGCGCCCCGCCTGAATGGGTCCGTGCGGGGAGTGTCATACACCATTGGCACGCGATCCTAAAGGAAACTGTTAAAGTTTCCAACGGATAGCATCGCACCATACTGTCTGTTGCGCTACTTGTGATTAGCAAAGAAATCGACTAAAGGCATCGGATCTAAGATAATTCTGGCGGGGGCGAGCTACATTCAAAGTTTAATTGCTTTTCTTCAGTTGCCAGTAAAACTTAATTAGTTCACCGCCGCCTCCTTGCTTACTGCTGTTTTACAAAGAGCCCGCCGCCGGCAAATCCATTCCGGACAGTGGAATCTAAAGTTTCTGAATGAATTTCTCTCCATCACAGATAAATTCACAATTCTGCAGATTTTCAGGTAAACCCTACTTTATTACAATTTACACATTTTTAAGACACTCAACAAAAATAGGTAGAGAATTTGAAGAGGTATTTACAATAGTTTTATTTTTTTACTTAGCCTTAGCTGTGATTTATTCAAAGCTTTTTAATTTGAGGTGCCTGGGACTGTTTGCAAGAATTTACTTTCTACAGCAATTTGTGCTATAAAGCGATTATGCTGAATTAACTAGATTTGGATAGAAAGTGAATTAATTATTGGAAACAACAAATTGTTAAATGTTATTTCCTTGCAAATGAACCATTTGTGTAAGCCTTAAATCTGCGAGAACTCATTTCATCTTTAAATCTTTAAACTCAATTGTTTGATGATTCTTTGAATAGAGAATGATTATATTGATCTCTTAGACCTCATTTACACTATCATAGGCGTGAGTCAATTTTATGAGCACTTTCTGCCTTTTTATTTACACTGTCATGGAGTTTTCTATAAGAAAATAACTCTGTAGACATTTTTACCATAATAGTCGCTGTATATCCACTTAATTTTTGCGGATGGAGATGCATTAAACAGCTTCAAAAACATTTTACTCATGACAGTGTAACTGGTGTTTTAGACAATTTATTGAAATTAGGGGACCGGGCATCCTATAGTATTTGAAGCAAAATTTTGAAATTCAAAATGTTGACTCTTATTCTGTTCTAAAATTTAACCTAAAAGAGTTTTAAATGATAAAATTAGGGTGCTACTTGATAGATTTTTACATTTTGACCAAGCACATAGACAAGGCGTTTATAAGTTGATCTGAAACAATTTTTAATTGTTTTGAAAAAGTCACTTTTTCCGAAAATAAAATCCCTTAATTATTTTTGATGAATTAAGTTAAGTACTATTGTAATACTAATAAAAGTACTGCTATATAATATAAGATAACATATAATATGTTTTATTTTTATATATTGTATATATTTTGCAGATATATCATCGAATTTCGGGAGCAATTGAATTCACTTAACTTTAAAAATGTTTGATTATAAGAATAAATGAAGCTTGACAGACTGGAAAATGTTGCCCCTTTCATTACTTTTCAAGAAAACCTCGTTAAATTTGTTTATTTTCTATCAAAAGTTCGAATAAACTAATTTACTTCATTACTTGAGTGAAGAGACTCCTGTTCAAGAAAGTCACCTCCGTGTCGTTTTAAGAGAGTGCGAAACTTAAGAACGAAGGCGAACACCTTGGGCATAATTTAGGTAATCCATCATTACATCCTGATCAAGGATGACGGCATCCAAATTGTGCGAGACAACGGCACTCGAAAGTTAATTTTGTCGGGTATAGCCTTGAACACGAGTTAAGTCGTGTTCATGGCTTCACCGGATGAATTTTAATATCTTTTCGGCCCTTCAACGCCTCGGCACCCGACATAAAAGATAAGAAATAAAACGAAAATCCAAGTAGAGCAGCATAGCTTTAAAATTCGCGAAATAAAGCTGCGATTTGGAACCGCAAATTACCTTAATTGCGGAAATTTTACCAATCTCTCGAGATATCATTTTTGACCCCATTAGGTGGAAATCCGAAATAATTTGACGATTGGACCGTAGGTAAACAATCGCATTGGTCGCTCTGAGAACCCACACAGGTGCAATGTAATTTAGGGCTCCTTTTTTTTGGGCCCAAATCCAGAAGACTGGACTTTTTGTGCTGAATGAGTGGGTGGATTGAGTGGACCCAGGGTTTTTGCTAACACAGAAGACGCGGACAGGGGCAAGGGGCCACACACTCAATTTTCTTGGGACCAAGTTTCTGAGGTTTCCTCTGGGATTCGTAACTTCGGACGGCTCTCGATTGGAAATTAATTTTTAAGAGTCTCCTGTGTAACTGATAATGATGTCGTTGCCCAAGGATATTGCGGCGTGTGCCATTAGGAGCGTTCGTAATTGATTTCAGAACGCTGGGCTGCTGGTGGGGAATCTCAAGGAGCCCGGAGTATGGTAAGGACCATTGACGAGTCAATGACAACGTCATGGGATAATATGCGAAAGGGAATAAGGCTGGACCGACAGAGAGGCCCTTTAAAGAATTCGAAATTGTTCGCCCTTTGGGAAAATATATGAAGGACGGTAGACAAGTGCGGGGGTTACTTGAGTAAAATCCCCTGGGAACCAGTCCTGCACAATAAAAGCAATTTCGTTGATTGATTACAGGGCAAATTACAACAATGACATTGTCTTTATTCATTGCTCTCTTTTAGAGGGGGTTTTTGGGTATTTAGGAAAGGGCTTACGCACTCACCTAACTGAGATCACCTTGTCTTACTATTCCCTAATAAAAGGAAAAAGTCAGGTATCACAAAAAATTTAATCTTTTCATTGTTACGATATTTCCATTATAGACTTCTGAAATATAAAACCATTTTTACATTTCATAATACTCTGTCTTTAGAAAAACATTAATTAAAATATTGCAATTATTCAGTTTTTCTTCATAATATTTTGATTTTAATTTTGTTATGTTGATCAGTGTTTTTCAAATAGACTTTAGAAATCTATTCAGTGTATTCTAAATGGACATGAGTAGCAATTGTGTTTGAAAATTTTAATCAACAAAAGTAGTAAGTGAAACCTTAGTTGAAAAAAGCATTCGGCGGATTGAATTTGTCCACATATGGTTATTTTCACTAATTTTTTCACAAAATTCCTTTTTTTATTTTTATCATTTTTTCTTATATAAGGTAAAATAACCTCAAAAGTTAACTCAATGTACCAAAAAATATGTGAAATGATCGATATACAAGTAAAGGAAGTTGGGACAAGACGAGATACATAAGATCTCATGGTTAATAGAACTTCGTTGTTTATTATATAGGAAACTATTACTTTATTGATCAAACTTTCGATTGGCAGAACATATTTTAAGTAGTTTGAGAAAAATAACTCAAATTTTGAATATGACAAATGAACATATCTAGCCCCACTGAAGGGATAAGATGGGGGCTACTCCTAAGGGAAAATTTACTATTAGAATTAGAAACATAATTTCTCACCATTCTAAAACCGAAAGAAATATAAAATATTAGAATTCAATTTTTATGTAGAATCAGCAGAAGAGACAAGATGGGACAAGTAGATTCTCGTCTTTATTTACATACCCCATCTTACCCCTATACAATCCTAAACGCTAAAAATAATAGATGGATCCAGGACAACTATCAACATCGCAAACAAAACGGAATATCCATGGAAAGAAGTCCTTGCTCTGTTTCTGATGTGATCAGATGGGTGTCGTGACTTGGCGTAAACTTCGAAAACCTGGTCAAACGGTTACTGTTGATTGTTACCGACAACAACTAATCTATTTGCACCGAGCCCTAAAGGAAAAACGTGAAGAATTGGGCAGGAGACACAGCAAAGCCATTTTGCTCCATAATAGCGCCCGGTCGCATAACATAAGACTAAACCAGTCCAGGAAACGTTGGAAGTACCAGACTGTCAAGTTTTACTCCAGTCCGCGTATTCACCAGATATAGTTCCTTCTATATTACTACTTATTTCGTTCGATACAGCACGGACTTCTGGAACAAAGTTTCAATTCTTATAAAGAAGTCAAATATTGGGTGGTCCAGGATTTTTTTTAGCGCGGAATCGGTCTCTTTCCTGAAAGATGGATGGATGGAAGTTGCAGCAAACGATGAAAAATATTTCGAGTATGTACTCCTATATGTATTTGTTGTTTCTCTAACACATTTTACCTCATTCTCCCCTGTATCTTGCAATCATAAATTATTTTCGGCTATTTTCACTCCTTTAACACCTAGATAAAATATAATTTCAGAGACATATTTAATATCTCTGAAAACTTGAAAATAAGACTAAAGATTTGTCGCAATTCGGAAAGGTACACTGTTTGCAGTTTACTTGCACACAGATAACTCCGGTAGTTTTAAATAAATAATTTAAGACTTTTGAATTATATATAGACAGGACCAGAATCTTTGATTTGATGTCATTGTCTAGGGAAAAGAATTCTGCAAAAATGTTTAGTAAGTTCGTTCGAAATTTTTAATTTTTTAGGGAATATGTCCCAACTTATGCAAATTCGTTTAGTATTGGTAGAATTTTAGGTTTAACAATTCCAGAAACAAGGAGAATAGCCAGCTCAAATTCACTGAAATCCCCTAAAAGGAACATTTTTATTGAAAGTATACACACACTCAAATCATGTAGTCTTTCCTTTTGCGAAATGCTACATTTACCCTGAGTACCTTCTGATCCTTCGGGGAAAATACTTTAAAAAAAAGATTTAAAAAAGAAAAATCATCTACTGGCAGGTACAACAACGCAATCGTTCCCTGCAAATCCGAAAGGTTGAATTCTATTTCAGCTAGATAAAAGGGCGAAGCACCTCCGGTTTCTCCCCCAACCCCTAGTTCGGTACATTCGCCTAGTGAGAGTGCGTTCATGTTTCCATCGCGAAAAGTGAACCCTACCACCAGAAGCTCATTCAACCCAAATCCTCGATGAGGCTCTTGCAATCCTTTTCTTTATTTTTTTTTATTGACTTTCAGATACTTCTGGCAAAGAGGACGCCAATCCGGGCCTTCAAAGTTTATACCCTACTTTTCCCCCGCCACGGTTTAGTCCCGTGTCAGATCTAATAAATAAATTTTTGTCGCAAACAATCCTGAAGCACTCCCCTAATGGGATCTCACCACCTTGGGCTTAAATATTTTATGGTGAGCAGAGCCACCGTTCCGGTGCTGATCTCTTATCCAATTCAGGGCTAATGGGCTAGTTAAAAACGAGATTTGATTGTTACCTTCTACGTTTCGTCCCTTGCGTGCGCCGGATAAGCCTCCGAAAATCTTACCTTCCTCTGTGTCGACGTGCCAGACAAATACCTGAAACCTATTAAGGCTGACACGGCACGCCGCACGGTTTCCGGGAGACTCCTCCGGGCCCATCTTCCTAAAACGATGAATAAGTAATAAGCGGAGTTTCTTGAAAAATTAGTTGTTGTTGCGTATAGAGCAGCATTCCACCACCACCACCATTCAGACATCCTCATGTCCTCCTTGATTGAAATTTCCAGGAACACCTGTCGGGCCCCTCTTCAAAAACTTGAAAGGGCAACTGAAATGGCATAATATTTGTCCCCGGAGTTTTCTTTCGCATTAAAAGCACTCGACGAAACGGATTATGTGCGCTCGAGCTAACATGGCTGGATCAGCGAATTTTTAAGGTGTAGACGTAGGCTGGGGGGGCGAACAGAGCATTTTCGTCATCCTAAGTAAACCCGGCCGAGACCCAAATGTTGGCGCAGCAATTAATTAAAAACGAGGTAAGTAATCTCTGCGTTAGCGGCTCCGTTCGCGGATACCTTCGGGTGCCAAAAACGAATTTATTTCTGAAAAAAAGCACCACAAAACCTCCCTTCTACCTTCGTTCCATTATTTATTTTAACCTTTAGAGATTTAATATACAAAAAACACAAAAACAAAAAAATACTGTACCGACTTGAGAACCCTTCGGCATTCCGTTATACGCCCTGAAGGGTAATTCGCTTCGGTTTTGCTCAAAGAAAGATTTAAGCTAATGCTTTTATAAATGGCTTTATATTCTTTTTTGTAACTTGATTCAATTGTTTTATTATAAATTAGTAATTGGGATGAATTACAAACATAGCATCAACAATGTAAGATTGTTAATAAGCTAAAAAATACTATGCTACATACTGTTTCTTGTTTTATATATCAACTGTGTAGAAATGGTGTTATTTCTACACAACGGCCAACGTAGAAGGGGCTTAATTCTATAACTCTGATGCTGATAATCCTGTGGACACAAAGCAAACGAAGTTATTTTGTTTAACTCCATGTTTAAACTGCAACAATGGCCCAGTATTATCATTCAACTGAGAATTTAATGTATAAAGTTCGTGACCGGTTTTTAGAAGGGTTATTTTTCCAGTACATCATTAGTGGAATTTATATACAACCCCCTGCTCCCGTCCTCACTAAAGGAGTTGTCGCTTTAGCTTGTCGAACTTTATATCAGTGGCAAAATATCTCAAAATTCATTTGGTGGAAATGAGTGATGCAAGTGCACCCCACCCACCATCATGGCATCGTGCAAATGCAACAACGTCGCGGAAGTCCCGGTTTTGTTTGACAACAATACGGTGTACTACACTCCCTCTAAAATTTCACCTTTGCAATCTGCTTCGGCAAAATGAACACTTACAGACTATCGTGCTCAGAACGTTGTTTATGTCAAGGTTTTAATCGCTAGTGCTCCAGTTTCCTTTCACTCCCGCGTCCTTATTACGCAAAGAAGCCCCCATTCATAAGAAGATATTAAGGAGAAACTGAAAATGAGCCCCTCCGTCTTGCCGTTCCCTTGAATGGCGCCCACACTTCTGTAATTTCACATAACGAAAATTTATGTTGTTCACCTTCTTCGATTATTATCGATAGGGTAGGGGATTAGATTATATTGGAAAGTCACGTGCGTCCTTTAGACAATTTTTGGGTCGACGAACACTTCAGAGTGGTATTTTCCAGTCATAGGTTTGAAATTGAATGAGGACAAAATTAAGCAGACTGATATGGGTAAAGAGCACTTAATTCAAGTTCTCGCCCACATTTATCATAGTGACCCGATTAATATCAAGTAAATAATTATTCAAAGTAGAGTTCAATATACTTCAACACTAGATCTGCCGCAGAGGCATTTTAATCATTTTCAGTTTAATCCAAATGTACTCTTTCTAAGAAAATGCATGCCATATTTTACATATATTTTCTGGGAGGGATTAAATTTAAAATAAACTAATAGAGGTCAAAATTACTTGCTTAGTAAATCTAGTTTTAAATGAAAACACAAGAATTTTTATAAAATCTTGAGATCAATAAAAATATAAAAAATAATTTTGTTTAAAAATGAAAACGAAAAACTTTGGATATTTGTGAAAAACACTTTAGAAATGAAATAATACTTTTAAACTACAAAATAAAAATAACATTATTTTTTTTCCACTTTCCTTTTCATTTTAAATAAACTCAGCTTTAATTCAAATCAGTTTGTTTGCCTAAAATGTATAAATGTGAAAAAATATTGAGTATTTAGTCATCCGTAAAAAATAAAATGGTTACAATAAATGTTTATATTTACGAGTTTTTTTTTAAAAGGAAAAACATTATTAAAGCATATACCATAGCTCCCAACTTTATAGACAAAGCACAGAAATACACGATTTGTTGGAAAATATTACAGGCAGTATTTGCTGTGTTTTTTTAAAGACCTGACCTGCATCTCGAATTTCACATTGAATTGTTTTTTTTTTCAATCTATTACCTATAGCAAAACTTTATAAAATTGCAATAATTTTTGACCGTACAAAGATTAAGTGGTAAATTGAGAATATTATTGGATTCAATTTTTGATTTAAAGCGGACATAAGTTAATGCGATTTTATGATTTTCCGTAAATTTTAATTCAATATAAAGTTTGCTATTAAATCTGATTCAAATTAAATAATCGAAAAAAACACAGATATGAATTTTAAAAAACTAAAAAAGGTACATGTGTGATGTTTTAAATTTTCTATAGATGGATCAAATTTTAACTTTAGGAACAGATTTTTGACAAAGTAAATTCAAATTATTGATACCATAGCTAAAAAAGGTATCTAATAATTATTTTAGAAAATCTAATATCTATTTTAGAAATACAGCGAATAAAATAAGTATAAATCAAAAATTTTTATAATCCATTAATTCTTTTAATCTGTAAATATATTTGAATTTAAAAGCACTTTCATCAGAAGACGCTTTATAAAATAAAATCACCTCGTAGGTGGGGCATTCGATAAAGTAAATTAAATTTGTCGTTTGAGTCCTCAGGACACTTTCGACTGCCCAAAGACGATAGACAAAAGTGAATTGTTGATTAACTCATGAAAATCGAACGAAGGATCTTTCGTTGGCGCAAACGAAATTGGTAATTGACAATTTTCGGGTAAATCTCTTCGTTCAGGCCCAGATTATGGTCTGTCGTTTCAATAAGCTCCTCAAGATTTCTGCATGATGAGGAGAAAAGAGCCTTTCTCATGTACCACTGGTAATCACAGATAACAACTCCTTTTTACGTGTGCGTTCCCCGATATTATTGGGCATTCGGGGGTGCTCTGGAAGGGCATAAAATTAAGAGGAGCACAAATCCGATCAAATTACTACAAGAACATGGCAGCGTTAACAGCAATTTAATGGATCGAATAAGATCGAGTGGGGGCGTACAGAGTGGCAGTTTTAACCCACAAAAAGGATGTTTTCTCTACCTTTAATTTGGTTGATGGCTTAATGCAGTTACCTGAGGACGCAAATAAATTATGCCGCCCCCACTCGTAGGGCCACCTATTGCCACCGCCACCCACAACAATTGGGACATCGCGTGCTCGGACTTTTAAGGAAGGAAACGCGAAAACAATTCTCCAAGATTAAGAAGTACTGCGCGAACAAAGTTTCCAATTACTTTTGGTAGGGCCTCGTCAAAAGTTTCCCATGGTAAGCGTCTTTGATTTCGGACGCGCAATTAAAAAGGCAACTTTGTATACACTTCTTGGGGAAAGATCCGGAAAATGTAGAGCATGTTGTCGCAGGGAATAAAACATTGAAACTCCTGCTATCCGCTGGTAATGTCGGGACCGGAAGTTTTGCCCAAGGACTTAAGATTTTGTTGTTTCGACTTTTCCTGAACCGCTCCTCCTTATCCTTTTTATGGAGAGGGAGATGTGAGTATATCTTTTTTTTTCCAGCGAAAGTACCTGGCTATGGGATACAAACGTCTTCGAGCATTTTTATGTTACACTAGTCCACTCCTGATCATTTTATTCTGGACATCTTTCAGAACCCTTTTCAAACTTAAGTTGAGGGTCTAGTTCAGGGCACGTGGGCTCATTGAGTTTGATGTATTTTCTGCTGCTTCCTTATTTTTATAATATTATTCTCAAAAATAAGAAAAGAGCCTATCTTTACTTCCGTCACTATAAACGGAAGTGAGAGTAAAGTGGCTATTAATTTATAACAAGCAGATATTGAATATGTAACAAAAAAACCAGCAAGCGGACCTACTTTTACTACCAACTATTGGTAGTTGCAACAAAATCACCTCTGGACATTTAATTTCTTTCTATTGTAATAGTAAAATTCATTGCTGGCAAAGAAAAATTTAGAAGCAAACTTTTCTTACCCTAAAGTCTAATATCTTTTAGTCGGCTTTCAACAAAAATAGGATTGTTCTAGTATCATGCGGTTGTTTTTTTTTTTTTGAATTTTTCTAATATAAGACAACTACAATAGTTACGCAAAAGGACCTATGTTCAATTTCACACTGTAATCTTAAGGTACTGCTGTTTAATTTTGCTAGTTTAGTAGATTTGGAATGTTACAAATATCTGCTAAAAGTTGTGATTTTTTCCCTTCGGTTCTAGGTCCAAGTTACGCAGGATATTTTGCACTAAAATGAATAGTTGAATAGTTCCCCATATCAACCATTTTTTATTTCGCAAAAATAACATCAAATTCCCTGGAATTATACACATTTTGCGTCAAAAACTTAATCCAAATATTTATCTGTCCGTCCATCATTCGAACTTCGAAGTATTTATTAGTTTAGTTTTTTGAACTGAAAATTAACGAGAAAGCCATTCTGTTTGTATGAATATCAACTAAATTGTTTTTCTCATTCAAATTTGCTTTATTTTCGTTTTTAATTCAACAATGTTCATGCATATACAGGGTGATTCATAAAGAAGTGTTCTAACATGTGCCAATCGATTCCTTACAGTGTTGTGATCAGCGTTCACAATAAGCAAGTTTTTGCGAAAAATATTTCCTTCACTCCTTTTTTAATGGCTAAAATATTTTCGCATATGCAGGGAGGTAAGCTCATATAAAACGTAATAACTTCTATTCGAAGTACAGTAGGGCGATAAGTAATGACATTTTTGTGGAGTTCACTACAATACTCAATTGGAAATAAATTTCTGCCATTAAACTTAAGCGAGTAACCTCTTACGAGACTTCTTGTACTTTAAAGCTCACACGTTAGCTCAGATGGTTAACAACTTTTGGCGGACTACAGATATTGCTATGGTTCTTTTTTTATTTGAAAGATATCTTAATGGTGCATTTTATTGTTTTTTAAACCATATCCTTATTAAGAAAAATTTTTAAGGACGGTGGATACATTTTTAATCAATATTTTTAAACATTTTAAATTTATGGTTCAAACCTGCCACATTTGCCACCAAATCGAGATATTTGAAGTATTGTTAAAAAACCTTATAATGCATACTTTTTATTAAAATTACGTACTTGTCGCCCTACTATGTTTCGAACAGAAGTTATTACGCTTTATATGACCTCCGTGCACACACGAAAATATTTCAGTCGATAAAAAAAGGGGTGAAAGAGAGATTTTACGAAAAAATTGCTCATGTGAATGCTGATCACAAAGCTATAAATAATCGATTGACACACTTCTTTACGAATCATCTTGTATAATGAAATAGGTCTGAATCTTATACAATATTTGGGCTTGGTAAAATATTTAAATAAATAAATTGGATTATACAGTAATAGTACAGAAAGTTTTAATAATTTTATTCAATAAATGAAATCTAAAATTGTCTAATTGTAAACAGTGTCTATCGTCAATTTTTATGTAATTGTTTTCTCTGGCTTGTTTTATTTTCTCATAAATAAAAACCTTTTTCGTTATAAATTTTTTATACAACATTAACATTAAAGCTTAACGATTGCGTTGGAAAAATAAAAAATACGCAAAAAAAAAAGGATCTTAAGGAGACCTTCATCTTCATTAAAGATATCCTTTTTCCCCAACCTATTTCCTTTCGAAGACGTTTGTAGAGATCTGCGATTTTTGCGAGACGCGTAATTATATTTTTTCTTCGCCATTTCCCTTTGGGGTAGAGTCGACTGATTTCCTGTGTCTATTATTCGAAGAAATCTCGCCACAGTTGACATTATCATGTTTTATCTTCGACAAAGTGAAATGCGCGACAAAAGGCCTCAAACCACATTAAATATATATATATATATATATAAATATATATCTTGATGGGTTTAGGACTTTTTGGGTTCTGGCATTTGACAAGTTCCGTTGGCGCTCCCCCAGCTCAGATAATTGCGTTCTATTAGACATTGGATGCTGGGACACAAGCTCGAATACATCGCAAAACAACCTCGAGAATATTTTGCCCGTTCAGGCAAAATTCCTGTACGAGGATTGACTTGACAGTGGAGCATTTTTGCTCCACGATGTATTTTGTTTCATTATATTATTTATTTATTTATTTATTTATTTTTTTTTTTTTTTTTGTGAAATCTGGTCCATCTACGGCGACTTTACTATGCTGGCTGGCCCCAAATTAGGGGCACAGGCACACATGCAGCATACTGGGGCTGCGACATTATGCCTAAGCACGCAATTTTCTTAACATGCTGCCACCAGTAATTCCCTCGGGGGACCTACTTCTTAAGAATTTAGCCTTGGATGGCCCAGGATAGCACGTGTACGACCTGAGCTAAGTCGAGGTCGCCTGTGTTTCGCTTCGTGGCGAGGTCCTTAATAATATATTAGATCTTGGGTTAAACGACTGGGGCCAAGGACTAAATTTTTGCCTAGCCACAAAACTGTTGAACATCTCCTTTGAATTGCTGCAGTATTTAGACTCTGCAAAGTGGATTCTAATCCCAACGGAATCTAGCCGTTCACCTTAGCGCAGTCCATTCACCTACATCGCATCTGCAGATGGTCAAAATGTTGAATGCTTAACATTAGGATAATCCCACTTCTGGCACTAACATGCTACAGATTTGCCAAGTGTCCCTAGTGAGCGAAGTGTTTAATGAAATTCCAAAGATTATTTAGCTTAGGTAGGGCCACGCTATGGTATTTATCTTTGAAAACGTTAACAGAGATGACATTGCCCCTAATCTCTGCCGCAGCGGTACGAAATAGGCCCTAATGAGCAATTCGATGTAATTGAAGAATTCGGCCGACAATGAAGCGACGGGTAGCTGGTTGGACCGTCGGGAATTTTTGGTGGAATGCTTGAAATTCGTGTCATAATTTCAGCGTGGTGCCATTTAAGTTGTGAATTTCTCGAGGGGAAACAGTGAAATTTCCGTGAAATTCTCACTCCCAAAAGATTGGTCATTGTTGAGAATTTGGTCTTAATAACGAAGCAGATGACTACTACTGATTATATGGCGGGGTAAGGGATATTTTGCAGGCTATTCAGACTCTTTCAAGAATTTCACGAATTGTGACGATTCTTTGTTTATCGCACGCGAAAAGTGCTATTTAGTCGAATGTTTTAAGCTCAGCCCAAATGTTTCGACTTGAGTAAATTTAAAATGAACGCTCTACAGATTGAACGAGAATTTACGTCACTTTATATCCAGAAAGAGGTAGAAATTCAGATGTAATTACTTTGCCCGAATTTAATTATCCAAAGGAGCTCAAAATGAAATCTCCCTTGTCCAAATGTAAGCTCGATTACAAAGAACTTTTGTAGAAAGTACATTAACGAAAGTGAATCTTTTATTTCGTGCCATACAAAGGGAAAGTTATTTTAGTCGCTTTTGCAGTTGTGAAAAATTTTTCTCAAACTAATGAGCTCAATGTAAAGTATTTTCAGATCAGATAGAACAACTATATGAATGTATTACTATTTGAAAGTAGGAGATAATATCTTGAAAAAAGTGTATAATGTTAAGGTGATATAAATGTTTTACATATCCTTATACGATGGCAAAACCATACAAAGGAATTTATTTAGGTATAATACAATTAACTCTGTTGATTTAATAACTTGCTTCAACTAGGGTAAAGCAGTTGTAAATTTTAAAATATATATGTACATAACATTTTCAAAATGTTTATTCAACATTTTAACTGGTGCCAACAACATCATAATATTATTCAAATTATTTTGCACTTTTGTAGACAGATTTCGAAATACTCGAGGTAGGTTTTAAAATCTTTAAACGTGCTTTCTATCAAAATTATATTGTTAAAATCGACAATGCAATATTTTTTTTGTATTGTATATTTCAATGTTGTTTCAAATTGAATATGTTACGTTTTAAATTTAATTCAAAATACGTATTCACTATAAATTCCTGAAATACGATATTTATATATTTTTTCTTTGTAACTAAGTATAACACCTTAACTGTATGGCATTATATTACATTTTACGAGTATAAAGTTATTGAGGTATTCATTTTACTTCTGTTTTAAATGTAAGACATTCTACGTTATATCTAAACTAACAATGAAGTATAATTTGAATTTAGTTCGTTTGAAATGATATCCACTTTACTGCACCTTGAATACCTTTGGATTTTACTGCACTGCTATTAAAAATTTTATTCTTTTCCCTTAGATACGTAATTACTTTTATTTTAAATTAATTCTTTACTAGCTTTACAACATGTCCATTGTTTTTTTCCATTTGTGACATATTGACGAGTATAGAAAATTGTTAAAGTTTATTTCTTTTCTGAACGTGTTTTTACGTACAGTCCTTAAACTCTCTGATTAAAGCTGGAGATATTTTTAAGTTCAAAATTTTTATATCCAAGGTGCAACCATTCACTTGCATTGATTCAACTAAAACACATCATTAGACGCTACATGGTAAGAAGGTTAATTAACCAATTATATGACATGACAAGCTCAAGTATTCATGAAATCGATTGAATACTCATTGAATAATATGAATGAATCAGTCTATTGAAAAGGACATACATTATCAATTGGCTTTAATTTCAAATAGTATCGTTCAGTATAAGAACACTCTTCAAAAAACAGATTATGAATAAAAGATGTAGCATAATTTTGATTTTATGAAGAATGTGATTTTAAGGACGAAAATTGATCAAGTGAGAAATTGTAAATGTGATACATTTCTTTAATTTTTGTTTACATTTTTACTAGTGTATTTAAAATTACCTAATTTAATATATAAGTATAAATAGTCGCTGTAGTGTCTAATGAATGATTTTTTATGTAACGCCTCATTTGATCTAGTAAAAGAAAAGCATTTGAAACACTTCATCTATCTTTGCTTTATTTTCGGTTTGGTTGGAAGATTTGGCTATTGTAACATTTTCAAGACATTTCGTTAAGATCATTTTAAAATTTCATATTACGACTGAAATATGAAAATATAGTTCTTTTAAAAATAGTTCAAGAATGAAATACACATGTATTTGGCTCAGAAAAACTTGAAATTAAATTTTTATTTACGTAAAGTAAAGAAAGTTTTTTTTGTGTACAATACCAAGTTACTAATTAAGTGTAAGAATTTACTGCATTCATTCATATTTAATAATTTCGAATGGTCTGACCAGAAGGGGAAAACTTCGGGTCATGATACTTATTTAATATTGGGAGAAAACTAATTAGAAGAAATCCAGCGACTAAATTAAAAATAAGGAGCAATTCTTACATACTAATTAAAGCCTAACTATCCTATCATCTACTTAATTCCCTAATAAGAGGATTTTCAGACCATGAACATCATTTCAAAGAATTTGTCGACAATATGTTTTAATTTATCTGTTATTGTCTCGATGTTAGCACGTACGAGTACATGTACGAGTTGTTTAGACGCCACGGTAAATTGAATATCATTTTAAGAATTTTGTTTTGTAGAACTTGTAACTTGTTTAAATGAGTCTTTGCGCATTGAAACCAGATCGGAGCAGCATAGAGCATAAGAGCTTGAAAAATTATTTTATAGATTACGAGTTTATTTTCCATGTTTAACCTCCGTGATACATAAAACTAGCGAGTTAGTTAAAACAATTTATCCATTTATAAATAGAAGATCTACGTTAAACAGGGAATGCAAAGAAAGCTATTTTGAGGGCCTGCATAAGGCAGATCACTTTTAATATGAGAAAACTAACACTGCCACTGAACTATTCTTAGTTCGAAGTGAAATGTAAAAATAAAATTAATGTGAAACACAAAAACTTGCAGATTTGTGATCTATCTACCACTTCGTAACTTGTAGTTTTCCAATCATAAAATATTATTCAATTTTAAAATAAGTGAAAAACATGAATGAGACGTTTGTAGGTCAGCCACACAAATCTCCTAGTGACTATAAAAGAAGATTGGTATTTTTATCGCTTTGAACACGGTAACTGCATGTTCGCTATAAACCCTTGATTTAACTTAAAGCTATTTAACTGCCCATCTTGTGAAGGTCTAACCCCAAGCCACCTTATCTGACCGACCACCTGCACCTGCATCAACAGAATTTTTTTATGAAATTTGCAAGGCCCCAAGTGCAATTGGGTGCGGGGGAGATATCAAAATTTAATTACGGCCACGAGCTGCAATTATCCCGGTGTAATACTCGGGTAGAGATCTGGATGATGCCCGCCACTGAACGAGCTTAATTTGTGCGGTAGAATTAAATGTAATTCACGGGGACGATCCGTCATCGCCTTCATTCGGGAGTACTGGCCCTAATCCGGGTCCCCGGAAAAGCCACAATGCTATTAAGCGGCCGGGCATAATTAATAATTTAAATAAAATGAATGCGCGGAGGCTGGAAGGACAGCGCGAAATATAATCCCCGAAATAATTGGGTGCATCATCAAAGCTTTAGGGGTGATGAATTTATTCTGACTTTAGGAGTCGCACCACCTGTTTCATCTGTGGTTTACGCCTGCTTCAGGTAAAAGCATCATACAAAATAAAAAACATAAAACACATTAGACAATTTTCAGAAAATAATTGGTCTTATAAGCTTTTAAAAAATAATTTAATACCTTAAAATGAGTTTAGTTAATGTTTTACTTTTTTAAAATACTTCGGATTTATTTTGAATTTTCATAATTTTTGTCGGGATAAACTTCCGAATTAGTCTGCATCGAAAAGTATTTATGCATAATTAGATGATTAGGTTCACGGAGAAAAATAAAAAGAATATTCCATGTATATTTGAAATCCATCATCACGTATTTTTATGAAATTGAATTAAAAACATTTAGTCACTCGCAATATTGAAAAATAAAACCAGACACGAATTTAATAAAAATTAACGTGTGATTTGATTTGAAAGATCCCAAAAGTAAAGCAAAATTTAGGAACAAGAGGTTGCAACTAATTTTCGAATTTGGGCGTTGAGTGTTTTTCATATTTTCCTTCGAAAGGTTCGCATAGTTTTATGGTATTAAGTTTTTATAGTTAGTTTTAACTTCCAGCCAATTGTAAAAAGAAATTGTATTTCATTAGTAAACTATATTCATAAAATTAAAGAACTTTTTTGTCGGCATGTCATGTTATCTAGTAAATATGTGAAAATGTTTTACATAAATCAAAATGTTTAAAATTTAATTCAAATTCAAGGTGACCTGTTTACTCATTTAAAAACATTCTTGGGAATTTTTAAGGTGACCGATTATTTGAAATATCGTGTTTAAGATTACGAAATTAATAAATTAGCTAGTGTGAAGGCGAATTATTTTACATTAAAGGTATACAAACAACTCATTTGCTAAAAATTGTGGTGAAGTATTAATTTATTTTCAGAAATAATAATCTAATGAAATTCTATTGGAAGGGTTAAGTAGTCAATAGTGCTATTTTAGGAATTTGGATAAATTTCTATCTATAGCATAAGTACAGGTGGTGGTCTTTCTTCAAAAGCTATAAATAATACTTTCGCATTTTGTTCCAACTCGAATAGGTTTTAAATCCAATTTTACGTCGCGAAAAGGGCTTGGATCATAATAACATGAAATTACCCCAGAACTTGGGAGCCGTGCAGAGTAAGATTTGTACATGATTTCCTCTCCATCGATTTTATCCTTCGTCCTAGTCGGGTTCCGCAATTGGGGATGGGTGCTTCGCTGTATATTTGGTATAGCCAAGAATTTATTGTTTCTCCATTTCACCGAGGAATTATGGTTATTCGACGGCAAAAATTGGAGATTTCCGTTTCATCAGGACGGGCGTGGTATTCGGGCGCGCAAAGAAAACACTGACACAATTTACATGAACCAAAGCCACAATATCTGTTATATTCCCTGTAACCCGGCGGAGTCCCAACATTGGGTGCCTCAGAGGGCGGTTTGAAGTTTTTAATTAACCCAAGGCCCGGGGCCCTTACCAGCCTTGAAAACCCGACGATTTATTGGATTTCATGCTTGCCATCGTCGAGCAATCCCCCGTTCCCAGTAAACCAGACAGACGCCCTGTCGCCGGGCAGAGGAGCACCCAACCAGACGAGGTATCATCATTATGTGATTATAGAAAGTGGAATAAGTTTATTTTCGGCGTTTGGGGTAAACAGAGACCACCCTGGCCCCACAGACCGCACTATGGGCCGCGCCTGCAGCTGGGACGCGTCAATCAAATCTGAATATTCAGTGTAAACCTGAAAGGAAGTTAATGAAAATTGGATCTGCCGGTTTGTCCTGGTGTTTGTATGAAGCGTCGGAAGATGTTAATCTCCCGTCAAAGCTCTGATTCCTAAACCGCCACAAAGTGGTGCAGAATAATGGAATGGGCGGCTTGATTTAATTTCCATCCCACACTTTCGGCTCCCCCAAGATTCGAGAAAGCCTACGCAATGGAAATGAAATAAGAATGCCATCCCTGCCAGGGATCACCTCAAAATCATCAAAAATGAGGATGATAGTCCGCCCCCACCCGTTCTGTTTATCTTCCAAGACGCTTCTACAAATCTACGATTTCTGCGGGATGCGTAATTATTTTTTTTGTCTGTTAGGAATGGGAGGGATCGGATTTGTTGGTTGTATTATTCGAAGAAATCTCACTAATGTTGAAATTATTATTTTCCCCTCGACAAAGGTATTCTACCGAAATTGGCCGATGTCTAGGAAATTTAAAGCATTAAAGAGAAAATTTCGAAATAGTTCTCTATATGAAAACCGTGGCATTTCAAATAAATTTACTTTTTTTGTGTTAAGTTATAAAAGAAAGCTATTCACAGGCCAAATCGATTAACTCCACTCTTCAAAATTTCTGAATCGCGAGTATTCTTAATACGTGCTTAACAGTCAATTTTTAAAATGAATTTTCTTAATAAGTTAAGTAAAAATAATATAATATCTTTAAAAAAGTTCATTTGAATTTTTATGAATGAGTTTTTAAATCAGACGAGTGTTACTTTATTAATGTTCTCCAATTTTTGCTTGTAGAGTTAATCGGATTGGCAAATAAACGGCTCAATTAGTATTACGCTAAATGAATATGCTTGATATTTAAAATAATAAGCCAGTCTATTAATTCGTTAATATGATTGTACTTTACAAGCAATTGCATTACAAAAAGGCTTCAAATTTTTGTGAAAATTTCATATTCGGGGATTTTCAAATATACCTTTTCAGAACCTGCAGTCGGTTGTGTAAACAACTATTTTCTGTATTTTTGCAAAATTTTAAGTTCAGTACTTTCGGCGATAAGTTGGGGGGAAAGTTAAGAATGATGAATTTTCATCTATTTTCTTAAATAAATTTACAACCATTTATTTTAAAATTATTAAAAAAATATATTTGAGACCTTCATAATAAACCCTTTCATTTGAAATGTCACACGGTACACTTTTTTTGTTAATTATCTAATTTACCCCCAAAACGGAACCCCATATTAAAAATTCATTTATTTACGTTACAAGTCCATGTTTGGGTCGTACAAATTCATATGTGTACCAAGTTTTAACTCAATCGGTCCAATAGATTCGGAGCAAATTGACTGTGACATACGGACAGACAGGCAGACACGCGAGTAATCCTATAAGGGTTCCGTTTTTTCATTACGTAACCGTAAAAGCAGAAATTTTTCGCAAAAATCTATTTATAAAATATTCTTGGTTGAAGTTTCTCATTCTTAGAAAAATGCTATTCTTTGAAATTAAGATTCGGAGCAAGGAAATCATGGTCGTTACTTTTAATTTTGAACGGCTTTTTCACAAAATATGATTCTAGTTAAGTTTGGTATACCTTGAAAAACCTTATTTTGAATTATTTAATTTATAATTCGCGTAACGTCTTAAAGGGTTATCCCATAAATAATTTAATTAATTAATTCATAAATAACTTACACATATTTACCAATATCTTTGAAGAGGATAAAGATGGGTTTTTCGCAGGTTTTTTAGGATTAACTACCTTTAATTTAATAATAAATTTCTGGAATTTTACCAAATAATTTTCTAACTCGCTTACTTTCTATGAAAATTGCTATTGGTGCAAGAAATAATATAATCTCCTTTATTGAATACTCGCTTAATTTCGCTTCCCTAAAGACCTGTTACTACAGTTTTCTATTATTCTGTAATGCGTTATTACTGGGAAATCAAAAATTTTAGGCGACACAGACATACAGACTAAGCTCTACAAAGGTTTTTGTTCAAATGCTATTGTGGTCGCATTTCGCATTGCTATTTGTCGAATACAAAATAACAAATATACCATATATGCCCTTTTGAGTAGATCGGACCGTTTTAATAATTTTGAGCATATGTCGCAATTTCCTTGCATACTCCTTCAAACCACGTCCTAATTTTCTGTCAGGACTAAACCTGACTGAATAAAACGTTCGTATTCCTGGTGAACAGAACAACCTCAGAATAATTTGCTTGCACCAGTTCACTTCCCCCGAGCAGATCGGGAACGTAGAAGTTCTGTTGTTGTTCCCTGTTAATAAATACGGAATAGGGCTTCAAACCGAGAGCCCTGTTTTGCTTCAGTTGTCCCAAAATGAGTAAAGAGCTCGAAGGTCAAAATGGGGACCACGCATCCACTCAACGTGCATATGCACATTTCATGTGATTTAAATGGGCTCCTGTTGCTGGAGCTCCGGATCCAGTCATGCTTAACTGGAATTGCTACTAATAAATTCTCTTTCGTGAACCCACCCCCGGCTATATGGGTCCCATGGAATCGCAAAGATTATTATTCTAGAGGGAAAGAGTTAGGGTTGTTTAGTCCTGATGCTGTTCACAGATTTTCACATTTTTCCTCTTAACATGGGTGTGCTACTGTTAAGCGCACGACGGGCCAATTTACCTTGCCTGAAGGATCAAAGATTGACGATTGTTATCCCAGTAAATATAAGCCAACTGTATTGTTAAAACCGAACAGGTCGAAAGGGAATATGAATGCTCGTAACTCAATATACATTTTCCAGCTTTGCTGCATGCAATTTGTGTAATGAACCCCCGACAGAGTGATGCTTCGTTAAGAAGTTTCCTCCGCATCTGGAGCAATTTATGCATTAAAATTTCCCTCAAGACCTCAAGACAAAGTATGCATACAGTGCACAACGATTGAAACACTTAAGCCCGGGAAAAGCTCGTAAGCCTCCGAAGTACTCGGCTAGTCAACAGGTTTCACTTATCACTCGTAAAACCCACCGTTGTGCAATTCCAGAATATATATGTATTATGGCATATATAGTTCCAGACTAACAGCACCTAGGTGAGATTTTGTGGGTATTCCACCCACTATGATGTTGGGCGCCACCTCCCGAAAGGGTTAAAGTTAGAACTCGTTACGCTAACGAAAGTGTGCTCTACATATATCAGCAGAGTGCTAAGCTGTGCCACGTCGGGTTTTTGGCGAAGTTTAAGGTCACCCTGCAGCCTATTAAATCCACCCAAACCCCCAAAATAACCGCACATATGTCTTTCGTCTGTGCCTAAACGACTCATTTTCTTCCTAAAGTTACTCGAGAGTACACTCAGTCTGGAACCTGAGTGGGAAGTATGACGGAGTGGGTGCTCTACCCTGATGGCGTTTTTATAGCCGATTTCCGGGGCGCCCCACAGAAATTTATATACGTTTCCCGGCGTGCTAGACAGGAAACAGCCTGCAATGAAATTAAATGTGACGTTGGTGGAGCGGTTGACTGAGCTACTCGAGGACTCGCGTATTTCTACATTATGACAGAGATCCCGGAGGATTGCAGGGTGCGATACGTTCGCTAAGAATATAAAATTGCATTTGCAATGGATTCTGAGAGTTTTGCAACCTGAGCTGGGACTAAGATCTGAGGTACTTCGAACTGATAGTACTACGGTCCTGGATAATTAATGCTTCCTGGATAAGATCTTGCCAGGCAATGGAAGTGGCCTTCTTTTATAAGTGAGAACCACAATTTATCCTTCAGGTACTGCAACAAACTTAGTCTTAGTCGCTTCGAATTTGAATAAATTGATGATTTAGATGCACAGGCATGTTAAAACCGATAGTGACTAACATACAATTTTACTATTTCTACTATTACTATTTACTAGTTCTAACACATAGAGAATATTACAAATACAAAACTAGCCCAAAACTATAAAACTTGGAACAAATTTTTGTTTTAAATATGATTTTTCGTTACTTCCTGTCCAAAAATTTAGACTTATCTAAGTAAAATATTTTTAGATAAAAATGTCTTAGGGCTTAAGGTTTAGTCACATTTATTAGCTATTGCAGTAAGCAATACCCCATCAAATTCAAAAGCTAAATATATTAAAATAAGAGTCTCGCAAATTAAATAAAAATTAAATAACAATTTAGAATTAAATGTTGTTTAGCATTTTAATTACATATGTGTGATGTACCTATAAATCTATATATTTCTACCAAATTTTCTTTTTAGCCCTTAACTGGTATCGTGGGGTCTAAATGGACCAAAGGTCAAAGGTTATAAAATAATAAGTAATATATGTTGTAAGATTTATTTTAATGTTAAAAGTTAAAGGTGTATTATTTTTAAATATGAAAATCGTGTACCTTCATTGATTCATAAAACGTGATTTATTTGCATTTTTTATACTCGCAGTAGGGTCCTTTTGGACCTTTGGATTTTGCAAAATTTTATCAACAAAAATCGATAGAAGGTCTCATTCTTTGAAATAATGTTTTATTCTTTTTTTATAAAAATATTTTACGCCGAAATATTTGCATATCTTGTAAATGGATTTATCGGTCTTTCTTAATATTTTTTAGACGAAAAGACTGATATCATGTAGTCAAGACAAACTTTGATAAAAATGCCTTCAGTTTTATTTTTTGTCATTTTAACCTGTAGCTGGGTTTCTCTTAACCGAAAACAAAATAACTTTTGACGAACAAATTTATTAACTGCCTCCTGTCCAACAGAAAGGAAACGAAAATGTCTCAAAAATTTGTGTGAATCAGAGTTTGAAACTTTTTTGATTTCTTCTTTTCTTATTTCCGGAGGGGGAGACACACTCCAGGAGTAAACAGTGTGCCATTTTTCATTAAACACTCGTCAAAAATGTTTTGATTGCCCCGGAGCACGGGAGTTATTACATACAATGTACGCACATATACTTGACGGATTCCGACGGGGGTTGGAATTTGGACGGGGAAAATAATAATAATAAAAAATAAATAAAAAAAAAAATTGCCTAGACTTTTTGGAGTACTTTTCATGGAAAATACATTAATTTTTCAGTAGTTGTTTACTTTCGCGACACAAAGTTGAGGTGACTTCTTTCTCAAGATGTAGATAAAAAAATTTGGTAAGAAGAAATAAGAGACGACCCATTTTTTAGGAGGGAACTGAAAGGGCGAGGGAGTGGAAAAAGGAGCTGACAAATCGTTTACAAGTGTCTGCGTAAATTTCTAACTTGACTTGTAAACAGAAAGTCCAATTCACATACTAACAGACGAAAGTCTTGTCCTTCTTCCTCTGCAGCCCGGAAATATTTGATAGGCCCACTTTTTATGTTTGTTCCGTGATTCAAGAACGTCGCCGAAAGTTGGAAATCAAAATTTATCGAGCGGTGGAATTAAAAACGACTATGTCGACGTGGAAGTCTACTTCTTTTTTTTTGCGGACAAAGCAGATGTTCGCCAGCAAAATAAGTTTAAGGCATAGGCTGAGATACGTAAGTACCAACACTTTGCAGACTAATATAAGGGAAATGAAAAGGAAACAAGATATTTAAATTTCCCATGAATGAATGTTAATATTTTTCCTTTTAAGGGTACGGTACGTTGGTGGAGGAACAGAAATCATCGAAGCCCCTAAGCACATTAAGTAGAGAAAAAAAAATGTGCAAGAGGAAAAGGTCCACCTCAAGCCCAGCGACCCGTTTCGTGAAATTAGCATTTTCCTTTAATGCTCGTTTCAGCGATTCAGAGGTTGCTCCAAATAATTAAGCTCTTAAAAGGCAGATACGCTACTGATCATCACCAATCCCCCGAAAGTTTTCCCGGGAGATGCAAATTAAAAAAGTTGCCCACAATGGACCACTTTTCTGAAACGCATTCTATGAGTCCCTGCGGCCCACTAAAATTAAATAAAGCTTGGCTCAACTGCTGGCAATTTGTCTGGATTGGTAATAGTAATTGGTAGATTTTTAAAAATATAATCGCTAAGAAGCTACAGCTAATACTTAATTTAAACTAATTTTAAAACTAATAATTTCATTCATACCTATATGTAAAATGTGCATTAAAAAGTTATTGAAATATTATTTTTGTGGTCGCGATCTCACAAAATAACTTCCAACAGAACAGTCTAACTAAGATTCGCTGCTGCATAGAATAATAGCCTTATTTTATAATTACTTTTCACAATTTTCAAGATAAATAAAATGAATCATAAGTTACGAGTGATCAGTATATCATTCAAATGGAACCCCTACGATAAAACTTTAATAAAAACAACCAAAATGTATTAATTTTTTTAACATCAGCCTTTTTTTTTTAATTCAAATCAACATAGAAGAGTCGTACTCTTTTAAATATTAAATTAACCCTAGTATACTAATCTACGTCATTTAGACGTATACTCCTAGAAATATTGTCTATATCTTTTTAATGCGTGAAGTTACCGCTTTGTAGTTTCGAGCTAGTAAAGCTGTTATGGGGGTTAGTGGGTTAATCTAGTAGGTGATTTAACTTTTGTCCAAGTCTATTCAGCGTTGAAGTTTTGAAAAGAAATTTTTGAAACTTTAAGCTTTCGCTTTTCAAATAGAGACTTCCATTCAGATTATCTTTATTTGAGATTAATTATGAGTAACAATAATCCTTCGTTGAACATCTGTTTGTAGTTAAATATTTTACAAAATTTATAAAACTTATAATTAGATTTACAAAAATCCATAAAAATTAATATTAAAAAATAAAGTTTCGAGCTCGAAGAGTACTAGATAAATCTAATCATTAAGTATTAGAAGAGAAGAATCACATGGGCACAGTAAGTTGGCCAGAGGTGGCTTTAATATTGAGGCACAGTGTTTCCAGCCAGAGGTTAATCTTCGTAACAAAGAATGTGGAACAGTGAGTCGAACACACTATATTTTAAAAAAATATTTATTGTTTCGTTGAAATTTTTCGTATTTTTGTAGACAAAACGCGACGTACTCTATAATTATTATATGGAACCCATAAGATTAGTAACTAGAATTAACGACGTTCTACATAAAATTGCATTTTTCTTATTGTTTTAGTTTATACGCAAAATACTAGATATCTGTAGTTGTAGTTAAAATTTCAAGTGAATTATTGCTAATTGACAATGCAGTCAAAAACCTTGTTTTCGATAATTCAGTTTCTGCAAAAGACAATCACTGAACAGAGCAATCGACTGGAAAAACTGGAGTTGTTGAACACGAGATGTATTATGAAAAATAGCATAGCATATGAATATTTATTAAATACCACGGTTTTCAATAATAAATTAAATATTCCATTTAAAGGAAAATAACTGAAACGTAAATTGATAGGCATTATTTACACGGCAGATATTATCCAATCAGAAGACATGGAAATGAATATCTCACAAGTTTACCGCATCTACATTTATGAGAACCTTGAAATACATCCGGATGCGTTCACCCGTATCAACAAATTTCAGTCAAGCAACAAATGCTTGAATTTCCTCAAACCCAACATACATCACATTCAGGTGAATTTCAGATTAACCTTATGAAATTTTGCAAAACTTCAAAGCATTATTGGCCGATTCGGTTGGTTTGATAGAGAAATGTATAAATCCACTTTTGGTGCTAGTTGAGCCGTCTTTTAAAGTAGGCACTCAGGTGTTCCACCCGCGGGTAAGAGCTCAACAGCATATAAACGTTGACTTTGAACTTTCTCAATTTTGTAAGTATGCAATATTTTCTTCTTGGAAACAGCAAAATTTCACATTTGCTTGAATGAGTCCAATTAATAATAAAATTATAATAGGAGCCAGCTAAGAGGTTCTTGTCCCTCACTCGACAAGCGAGAGAGGGGATTTTCCAAGATCAAAAACTAACTTAAAGAAGTTAGGGGCAAAGCAACAATTCCTCGTAGCAGTTGCCTAGGTGGTAAGAATGCCGCAAGTATATTATAGGAGCCCTTCTTCATTCCTGCACGTGGAAAATTTAAGTGGCCACAGGTTTTTCCAGAGGGGTGCCTTGCAAATGAAGGCGACAGCCAGAGAAGCATAAAAATTTAATAAAACCGAGAAGGCAATAAGATGGAACATTTTTTTTTTCTTTTTGCCGAAACGACCCAGATATTACAAGCAATCTAATTCGTCCTCCGACTACCGTCTTAAAAGTCTTTTCTGGGAAGTGGTAACCTGGCTACTCGAACCAGCCGGCGGCGATTGTGGTTCGGATCAAATCAGAGAAGATTTGCGGTCGTTCGAGGGGCGACTACTTGAACGGCCTAAAGTTTATAAGAACAAGATTCCTCTTTTTTTTTGAAGACATTGCAGGGATAAAGATAAATTATTATCCATAACTTCAGATTCAGACGGAAGCATGAGGCGTCTTTTTGGGATGTTCTACTGTTACATGATGTAGATATCCAAGAGAAAAAGTTTTAGTAAGTACCTACAACTTTTATTTTTTATTTTTTGAACTTAAAACAGGCAAAGTTTTGCTCATCCAAGAAATATTTGGGTTACATTCCCCAAGATGAAGTTGTAAGTAAATTAAGCACTCCGCTCTCGGCCAAAAGGGCATCACCTGTGCTCACATATCATCAGACTGAATGTTGAAAACTCGAATACTATGACCTTTTTAAAAGCAAGGTAATTCAGTCTGCATTAATAATCCTTCCGACTAAAGCTACTTTTGAAATAAATGAAAATGACCTAAAGTTATACATATAATAATTTTTTATTTCTTTTTATTTATTGCAAGCTACATAAATTAAATATAAACCCTACCCTAAAAGCGCAGCTCTAGATCTAAGCCCATATGGCGCACCTGAGACTATTTACAAGGTTGTTTTGAAGTAAGAATAGGAAATTAGGAATTACAATTAAGATTTACAGGTCTAATACAGCGAATTACATTTAACTTTATTCTAATTTATATTTATTAATAAATTTATTTATTTATTTATTTATTTGTTTTTTACCTAGAATCTCATCTATGCAAATGCAATTTAAGGATCTGCAAAGGGCAAATCTCTATCATTTATCAATTAATGTTTTTACTAAAAATAAATAATAAATATTTAAAACTTGGCCTTGGCCAAAGATATCAGATATCACATTTTAAGTAAAACATAGTTTGGTAATGGTCGAATCGATAGAATCAGGTTTATTTCTTAAAAGAATATAAATGCCAAAAAAAGAAAAAAGCATAATATAATTATAGATATATAAAAACAATAACCAATAGAATAAAGCACACTGGGGTTTCTTGTAACTATCCCAACCAGAATGACACTTTTATAATAATGCTAAGTATTTTAGGAATCAAATAATCTTCCTAACTTACAACAAAGGTCACCGTAAATACCATTTGCAAAACTTAAATTGACTTAATTTGAAATTAAAGAGCAGTGGGGCATCTGGTACCCCACAGTGGCAGCTTAGGGATGAATTAAGTTTTTAATACTTGTGTACTTGATCTTCAATTTGAATGCCCGATTTTTTTAAACTTAGAAGTAAGCTAAATTTTACCTATTTAAAATAAACCCAGTTAGCATAATCTAAAGGGTTATCGTAAGGAAACTAAGTATAAGTACCTAAGTAGACTCGGCTTTGGGCCAAAAACATTATTACCGGTGCCCATGTTTCGTCTATTTTATGAAGTTGTAAAAACGCAAATGTTCTACCCTTATCAAAAACGAAGCTCCACATTGCGTCTTTTCATCCACGGGGGGCTGTGTTCGAGCCCCTAAAACTTCTTAAGACACACATCAACTCTTTAATTACATAAACAAGATAAAATGCTTTTCCTGCAGAGCTATAGGTGCTGACACTTTCGTGAGCCCTTTCCATCGATTTTTATTTATTTATTTTTTTATATATATATAATTTGAATAAATACGTCGTACCAGATTGACACAGTACACCCCCTGTTTACTCATTTCGCGGGCAACTTCGCAATTCTTGAACGAGAAGCATCTCAAGAATTTTCACTTCTTCTCCTAGCGCGAAGGAAAACTTTTTTGTAAATATGTAGAGAACTTTGGTAGAAAGTGAATGCTACCGATCTAGGAAGATATATTAAAGATTGGCGGGATGTGGCAAGGGACATATGGGGGGAAGGTCGTGAACCGCATACTGAATAGTGTTAAAATCAGTGGGATGTTTAAAGAAACAGACTAAAGGTAACAAGGAACCCGACTGGGTCTTACTTGAGATTCAGCCAGCATACGATGGTAGCAAATTGTTTTATCGATTCAATGAAGGTTTTATCCACCGATTACGCCAGTCTGGCGTGGTTGATGTGTCTCAGAAGATTTCCTTTCATTTTTTTTTCTTCATCTTTTCGCAGTTAAGGAAGCCACCAAGTGGCAATGGAACGTTCATCCAGGGCTTTTCCCGTGAAAAATCGAAAGCTGTGAAAGACTCAATTTTACTTTATTTTTCGGTAAATTTACCCACGCAAAAAACCCTCACGCTTTAGAGAAAACTGGGACTGTTCCACGAATGGAATACATGAGGAGAAGGGCATACTTTTGCCATTCGAGGAATAGGTTTGCCTGTGTATCTTTTGCCAATTTAGGTTCAACCGCGCTCGTGCCAAAACCCATTTTTAGAGTCGAGCACAGAACCCTAATGGCCGCTCGCATCTATCTAAATTACTTGGCGGCACGGTACCCATTCCCTTTATTTTGTGAGCCCGTTAATCTAGCACGGCCCTTAATCCTGAACGAAAAAGGGGGCAAAGTCCTCATCCTCCTGTACCCATCGATTATGCTTAAAAATTCATGCAGGAGAATTAAGAAAAACTTCCCCAAACTTTGCACTAATTCAATTCCCCTGTTCCATAAATTTTCATGAGATTCAAGAAAGCAACAGGATGAGATGTGGCAAGCAGAAAGAGGGTCCAAAGTCATGGAGCTAGCAGAGCTTCAAGGTGTTTATTAGCGTTTTATGATGGTATCAAGAAGTTTTTGGAAAACCTGTTATTATATGGAGATGAGCAATAAAAACGAAAGTGAGTATAATTTGAGTGCCGTGATTCACTCTCCCTAACAACAACGTGACGACCTTCGAGTTTCTCTTTTTTTTTATATCTATCTTTTCGCTTACACCTACCTCAATTCCAGGTGGCTACATTAAATGGTAATTTTATTTATGGACCGTCACTCTTGACGGTGAAACTGGGTAAAGCCTTTTTTTTTGGACATTTTATAGATCTTAAAATTTATTGGTATTGCAATCTCAGCGTCAGACGGATAAGGACGCACCCAAGAGACTTTTAAGTGCTCTCTGGGTACAGAGTATCACTTTTTATTTAGAAAAAAAAAACATACTATCTTGATTTATAATATCCTTCAAGATTACTTTTTCCCGATTTTATAACTCCGAAATTCACATGGGTGGACGGTTATTAATGGTAAGTGTCGGTAAATGGGTAAAATATTATAGTCTACTTCTCTAACATAGTTTTATAGATTTTTAAGGACCCTTAAAATTAAATATTTAGCTCAAACAAAGATTGTGCTACCAGCTTCAAGGAAAAATAGGAACAGTAACGGTCTAAAGTGACTACCTTGTGGAACACATGACGATATATGTATATGTGTATAAATTGATAACAAACCTTCATACGAACTAAAATTTTTAATATTATTGTTAAAAATGTAGCATCTTCAAACAAACATCTGTACATTTTTCTAAATAAAATAAGTTCTTTATTGTAATGTAATGCCAAGGAGCCAGTGGTAGTTCAGCGTTTAGCCCGCTGAACTACCTTCCCAGAGACTGTGGATTCGAATCCCACCATGGTTAAGTCTCTTACTCTACGTGGTAACACAATCGGCTAAAAAATGGTCTTAGTATGACTTTCTGGGCAGCCACACCAACCTAACATAAAAACAAACCTAGTAGATTTGAACAAATTGTAACGACTTGTCGTAGTAAAAGGACATACTCTCGATGAAAATCTAAGCAACTATTTGTTTTATGGAAAACATTGTCCTCTTTGATGAAATCATTCATATTTTTATTTCAAAGGGTATTAAGTATAGGGAGGACTTCACACAAGCCTTAATCAGAAAGTGTTACGAAACTCACTGCATAGATTATTTTTGGACGAAGGGTCAATCAATACCTTGTTGATTTTATCCATTTTTATCAATACCTCCACGTGCTTCATCAGAGTCGCTTATTGTGGCCTTTTCGGATATAGTATAGGTGACAAATTCTTATTTTTTTTTTAATACCTTGTTCAAAGAGTAGTACTCCCTTCCCATCTTAGAAGGTACAGACGAAAAATTGAAGAAAAATCTATTCGAATTCGAACAACAGACACAGAACATATTTCTCCATCTCCTTAAGATATACCCATGCCTAAAAAGTCCGCAGGCACGTTACATTTCAAATCAAAGAAAAAGGCAGGTCAATTTGTTTGGCCCCAAAAAGAGAAAGTGTTCCGCTACACTCCCCTGCCCTCCCTTAGATATGTGGCCCGCCCCTATGATAGTGGAGGAAAGTGAAAAATGTTCCTTTGACTTAAACGGGAAAGGGGCGGACTCACAATGCCCCTTTGATGAAAAGTGACAGAAATGTACGACGGCATATAGTGGCCATTAATAATAAATGGTTTCGGCCCACTTGGAGCTGAATGGACCCATCCCCTTCCGCCCCCCGAATATGTACCTTAAAAATTGTGTGGGACGCGCTCAAAGCGTAACAAGATTACGAAACCTTCAGGAAGTTTTTAAAAGCAAATTATCTTAAAGAGCTTTTGAAAAATTGAAAATATTGAAAATTTTGCACATGCTACTTCTCTCAGGCCCCGCCCGGTGTCCTTCAACTTCTTCAGTTGTATCTCGAAATGGGAAGCAGCAGGAAAACAGCAAAATCAGCGAAGAGAAAAATAAAAAAATAAAAAAAAAAAAATAAATAAAAAATACCTAGAAGGTATATAGGGTATCTGGCGTTTCCGTGATTAAAACTTCGTCAGACCCTGCGCCATCATCGTTTCGGGAGCGCCTATATTTCTCGGTTGAGCGAACGACCTGCTCCCGGCTCTCTGGCTTTTGTTTACCCTAAACCGGCCTAATTTACATCCCAATCAAATTTTATTAAAGTCAAATAAACTTACAAGCGTAGCACTCGAAAGGGCGCTCTGACAAGGGAAAAGAGCGACCGTACCGCGGCCGGAGATCCCACCCACTCAAGCATCCCCAGGCGACTTTACCGTCGTTGGACAGAAACTGCCCAGTGATTGCCTGTCAATCGCAGGACTCGTTATCCTGGGATATTAGCCGAAATATATTACCTTTGCTAGACCCACTGTCAAAAAAGCTAATTTTCTTCTTTGTGTGCGGTACTAAGGTTTTGCATCAAAAACCCCGAAGATTAGACGTGAGTTTAGTAAAAATTTGTAAGCGGCCACATTATTGGCGGGCGGTTGAATTGGCACCACACCATAATTCTCTTTTTTATTAACCAAAATATTGAATGAATCCACAAGTTTTTAAGGCGCTGAACCCAATTCTCAAGTAATATTTTATCTAGGGATTAAAAGGGTATAAATAAGGGAAGGGATAATTTGAAAGTGATAAACTTAAGTAAATCGTATATCACTTAAGACGTTTTTCTTGATTTACTAATTTACTAAAGTTGTAATTTACAGCCCTGAATTCTTTTTATAGTAGACAATTTTTCTAAAAAGTTAACAATATCGTCTTCTTTATCTTTATAGGAGTTAACAAAATTAATTATACTTTTTGTCGATAACTATAACTTTTCGGTCAAGTATTTAAATGTAGATCACATGCGACCTTTTTAGTTAAGAATGTTTCTTCCAATGTGGGTTTTAACAGTTTTTAGTAAAGCTTTTTATTTTGAACTATTTAGAGGGTTTTGAGTATTATATACACACATGTATAAACCCATTGTACCCATGAAATGTAAGCTATATATATATGCATATATATAAACTTAATAAAAATAGAAAAAATTTGACCTGAAAAAATATTAATATGTCTGAAGATGATACTCTTAATCAAGAATCCAAAAAGTTCCAGAAAAAGATATAAACAAAATATCTTAGCTAATTGTCTATCTAAATAAAAACACACAAATTAAATATTATGTAATATACGGTAGTAGCACTAGTGGTCCAGTTCTATCTAATTAAGAATCTCCCTCGTTTTATCAAAAACGGTTCAACCGTTCGAAAATTTCAAAATGCTATTTTTATTTTTTTCGTTCCAAAATTGCAAAAAGCTCTTTTTATTTATTTTTATAAATCTATTTATATTTCAAGTGTTGTTTTTTAAGCTTGGATTAAATAAATTGTAATAAAATAAAGGAGGTTAACATAGAGTAAGCCATTTTATTAAACAAAAGGAACGTTAAAAATAATTTCCGATGTTTCTCGATATGATAAATCTGCTTTTTTTGTATTAGTTTCTATCTAGCAATTTAATGAGTTAATTATTATAATAACAGAAAATATTTGATCATATTAAATATGAATAGTACTCTCGTTTACTCTCAGTTATTTGTTTCTAACATAGTGTTTAATTTAATTGAATGGAAGTATAATATATTAAATAAGTTGAGAAAAAGAACACAAAACTATTAAATTTGGTAGAGGTTAACTCAAATTTAAAAGCACTAAGTATTTTTGACAAAGCATATAACTGATTACCCTAAAAATAAAATTGTTTTTCCTCTTTTTCTATAAAAATTTTAATTTCCAGAAAAGTGTCCTTTTCAAAACTGCATAATCACTTGTTTCAATGAATTTTACACAATCGATGTTTTTCCATCCTGCTGTGTATCGTAAACTCATTAAAATGTTTGCAGGGATCTTTTCCTATAAATTCCGCAGTCTCACTTCCTTTTTGTTAACCCTTACCGTCGGCGCCATGGAATCCGGAAGCTATTCCTCTTACTATCCTTGTTCCACTATTCACGTCCACACAAATTGCCGGGCAACTAATTCCCCAATCACTTATTGATTTTCGTACGCTAATATAATTTATGTTGTGCAACCGGAGGTGGGGCTCCAGCAGGTCCTAAAAGATACGAAACATGCGATACATTCGAGTTCCGGGTCCCCGCCTTGCAAATGGTTCCACATGAGCGGCAATAATGCATTTGTAATCGAAATCAGTATCAATCAATACTTAGGTTACGGACTCATTCGACCAAACTTGTTGTCGGCAATTATACAGATTAGTCAATTAACATAATGTTTTCGGTTCGACTCTCTTGTCGACATAATTTTACTTATTCGAGGTAAATATCGGTCAACTATCGCTTTCAGGGCAACTGACCTCATTGTAACTCTGCTAGACATTAAGTTGTTGGGCAACTCGTGTTACTCGCAATTAGGCAACAGTAATAGCAACTAGTTTACTAATTGCTTAAATATGCAATATTGTAAATTAATATCCTTGGTACAAGCACTTTCTAATCTACATCATTAAAGGGAATCGCCGGTCAAAGAACGTTCTAATTGAATTTCAGAGAAAGAAAATGTTGAATGAAACTAAATGCTTGATGTTTTCGGTTTTCGGCCAGGTATATTATTGCGCAAATAAACATCAGCAGCAATATAAACTGGGGTAATAGATTATTTGGATGATATCAGCAATAAACGTTGAATGACCAATCAACGTCGAATGAAAACGAAATGCCAACTATCGTTTTAATAAAATGCTGTTAATGAAATTGTAATAAATTAACAATAATTCTGATGTTTGAATAAAATTAAAGTGCTTTTCTATCCATAATTTGCCTGTTTGATTATAACTTATACTCGTAAGTTAGACTAGTTAAGACTAAAGATTAAAGTTATAAACAAGTATAGAAATTAAGCTTTAACGAATGAGTGCATTTTCTTAAAATAATTACCAGTAGATCGGAATTTTAATAACTTTATTAATTAATTGCTTTATTTCTATAGCGAGAAAAAGTGCATAATTAATATCGCTTTTATTGAATTTTATGGATTAATAATTTCTTGAAATATCACGTCATCCTGCCTGCATGGCGGCATTCGATTTTTTTGGAATATTTATAATATCGTGAATATGGCGGCAGTCTTTTGGTAAGGGTTAAAAAAAGTTTATTTTAATGAAAAGCAAACAGAAATGTTTTGATAATTGTTATATTTAAAGAAGGTCGTCGTTGAGTATTTTGTAAATTATAGAGATGATAAAGTAGAAAAATTGGATTGAGACCATACGGTATAGTCTTACTTACTTTAAAGTATACAAAATTCCCAGAAATCTGAAATAAGTTTTTATATATCGACATGCAATAAAAAGTACCTACATAAATTTAATAAGAGAAATTTTCATTTTCACCTTCATCCTCATTTCTAACAATTTATTAATATGAATTTTTTCTGTAAATAACGAAAATTATCATATGCAGTCTAATCTTTTAGACGCTAAGTAAACTGATCTTATGTGGTACAATTAAAACTAAATTGTAATATAGTACAACAAAATATAGATTAAATATCTAAGTTTAAGTCGAAAATATCCTACTATTCACTGATCCTTCTCACAGGATAACGTGGAGTCGGCGAACTTTATTAAATCATAGCTGTGCGCGTACTGTGAGTATCAATTATTAAAAACACCAGCCATAGTTTATAATTACTCAATCGAAAACCCAATCCCGTACCCGGGTATTCATTCCGGAATTTGTACAGCATCCGAAATACTTGCTTCATGATAGCTTTGATTGGTTTGACTTTCCGCCCGATGTTAATATTAATGTTAATTTACTTTTGGGATAAACTTCGCTAATTTAAATCCAGCAATAGGATTATCCAGGTCAGAATGGTTGGGGATGGAGGCTTAATTTTTGTGTTATACGTGACTGTGAAAGCGATGAAAAATTGACATAAGTGCCAACCCCACAAAGCATATTTTGGGGCCGCTTTTGGTTCCTATTCCCGGGAATAACGTGCGTTATTGTAACAATCCAAAAATAAATCAGGAAATGTGTCACCCCCCTTTGCCGTGCTCCCCGTTGATTTTGTATGAAATTTGTGCGGTACCCAATCGGCCGTTTGAACCCCAATGTCGTACGCTGAATGGGTTTCATAATCTCTGATAGATTTTCAAATTTGCAACAAGACCGTCTGTCCGTCTGTCGGAGTCTGTAATTTTTTCTTTTTCACAGCTCGGTTTTTGGCGAGGGGTTGAAAAAAACTTGAATTTGAATCTGGCACATTGACGTAAATACGGGTAAGCTGTCGTAGGACCACTATTTCCTGACACCCCATCCCAGGAAGTTGGCCAGAATAGAAATACGGGAACAAAACATATAGCAGCAGGGGATCCCGCCAGAAGCAACGAAGGGGATCGATCTGCCATATTTCGCTAGAAAGGGATCTTTGTTTTTGCGCTTCATTTGCTATTAAATTAAATTCGAATGATTTGGATGGTCCCGAAAATAGCTATAAATGAAAAAAAAAATGGGTTGAGTCCCCGGAGTCCCCTGAGCGATGTACCCATTTTTTTAAAGGTTTATACTTTGTGGAGCAGCTGAACAATTTCTAGAAATTCTAAAGACAGAACCTCAAGAGAAGTTAGGCGCGGTAAAGTGTGCTCTAAAATTTTCTCATTTCGGAAGCGTGATGCTCATCTTGAAGGGAATTTTGATTTAAATTTTCTCGTAAGATTCTGTCGAGCCGCAGCCAGCTATTACCGCGATTTATATATATATATATTTTTTTTTTTTTTTTACCCGAAAGCTATACCCCCCCGAGGGACGAACAAGTTCCAGCGCAGCTTTTCCAATTCACATAAATGACTTCTCGTTAAACGAGTCCTTTGACGGGCTTTCTTCTTCGTTATTTTTTGGGAGGAAAGTGGAAAAGAATCATAAGAGCCCTGCGGGAATTAAATCTCTCCACATCTTTGCAAGGAAGGCTGCTGTCGTCCACTTTTTCTTCCTACCGGAGTGCTCCCCAATTTCCCGCTCTCAGAGAAGTTCTTCTAAATCTGCGTGTTCTTATTATTATAATTTTTTTTTTCTTTCGGGAAACGCACAAAGATGCTTTCTGTTCTAAGATTAAGCTTCAGTACAAAACTTAATTAATCGCACGTTAGTGTTCATAAAGAATGAGACCAAGAGAAATGGTTTGTATAAATTAATCAACAATAGAATTCAAAAACAAAAGAATATATAATAAATAAAATTACTTACCTCAAAGATTCAAAATTTGAAGTTTGTATTAAATTGTGTACGTTAAGAATTTTACTCAAATTAATATGTTCTAATTATATACTGCATAGTAAGTATTGATCGACTATTTTATTTATATATTTATATATACCGAGTATATGGTACTTGTACCTTAAGTTACATGATACAAAGATACAAAAATAGTAATGAGAAAATCAAATTTTGGTCAGTAATGCGGCAGAATTTTCTTATAAGCCTCGTTACACTTAAGTTTTGCACACATTTTAAGTACATAGGTATTATATCTATTGTTTGAACCAGAATCAAATGTTCATTTGTGTTAATTTTAAGCCTGGTTCAAACTAGACTTATGCCTTTCCTAGTTCCAGCCTAGTTGAAGCCTAAATCTGGGCTCAAGCATAAGCTTTTCCTGGCTTTTAAATGTTGCATTACAAAATGCATAAGGAAACTATTGCAAACAAACAAAATATGGTCTCCTAACCTTTTTTATAAGTATTATATATACTACAATATATATGTAAATGTAGGTAAAACCCACCAAAATTTTAATTTTAATTTTAAACACAACTAAATGAATGACAACTAATAAAAATCCTGTTGCTCATTTCATTGCATTTCAGGTTAAAATCCAATGATTAATTTTTAAAAGTCTGTTAATTTTATATCGTTCAGTAAAATACTCTCAAATAAAAATTGTGGCTGGATTGCATTAATAGTAAACAAACTGTTTCCCATAATGGCAAAATCAAATTAACTCTGTATATATCGTGAAATTGAGTTTCCTGCCTAACAATTTTCGCTAATAGCATAAAAAGTGAAGCGGGCACAGTCCATTTACGCGGTATACATTGTTAAGGGACCGTTTAAATGGTGGTCATAGTTGAAAGGTATATCGATTTAAAAGCTACAGGTGGAGGTGAGAAATGCATTGAATCGAGGGAAGAGACCATCGGATGGTACTAACCGATCTAGGCTATTTATCCTATTAGTTTATTTTTGTGGAGATGCTATTAAGGGCGTCCTTTACAGCTTGATTTAGATAAAAACTAGAGCGGATGCACTGAGAGAGATAATTTTATTTAAAAATCAGATATTATTTATCGTCTAGTTTTTTTTTTTCAAATCGCGTAATTTTAATTCTGTGTGTTGCAATGTATCAAGTATAGGTTAATATTCCGCACTTTATATAAAATAAAATAAATTGGATATTTGTTCATATATTTTTGACTATCAAAACTATTTCGAAAGAAAATAACTGGATGCTAGTAATTTTATAATTTCTTTTTAAATTAGCACTCTATATGTAGAATGGTGTAGAATGCTTTCTTTCGAAGTTTAAGCATTTTAATTTAAAACCCAAGTTATATCACATTCACATTACAGTTCACAAGGTTATTCAATAAAAGAAATTTGATGTTCTTATAATTGAATGATTTCAAAACTGTTTTAATAAGGCGTACATTTAGTTGATAAAATGTTAGAACGTTTAAGTCCCATTAGTTTGAAAAGAAGGGGTAATAGGATGGAACCAAACTTCAAATTGTGGATTTACGTCTGACACTATAACTATAATTTGGTATAATTTGTCTTTAAAAATGAATGAAGGGAAAAATATCAATGAATTAAAATTAATTACACTGAAAAACCAAATTAATCTCGTGAAATTAAAAACTCATTTTTCATATTTTTAAAAAGTGTTACCTAAATTAACTTACTTAGTAAATTGATAAATATGTACGGTATTCCGTTTGTGAGAATAAAACAAACATATTAAAATTTTTGTACGATATTTTTTGAGTATTTCATCATTCCATTCATATTTTGCAGAAATTTCATTAAAAGGTCATCCATCACATACCATGAAATTTTCCAATAAATAGAACCGTAAAATGTGTTTTTGTTTTCTCTTTACCTTCGAAGTTGTAATGCTTCACGATATATTTTGAGGGAAATTCAAAAAACAAAAATAACAAAAATTCAATACAACAGATAGATGAACAGGGGATAATCCTTCCTGTGCAGAAAAACAGAACCTTCAAATCCAAATTTCAACCTCCGCACTGAAAATAATGAAGACTGAATTTATATTCTTCATTTTAATATATTAAGGTATTATTGAAATAAGGATAAGTTGTTATCTCTGAGCAGTTAATTTCCTTCTCAACCGCGGTAGGAGGACGAAATAAGCTCATGTTGAAGAATTTACGAGTTGTAAACTTTCATTAAAACAATTTAGTCCAAACCGACCACTTCTCTGGTTAAAACGGACATATATTCCATTTGAGTTAGGGCTTAGGGATCCCCAGTTCGAATTTGGAGATGTTTCCTAAATAATTAATTGTTCGTCAGGTCAGGGATCCTGAAAAATTGCTACTTTTACTCAGAATCAGAATCAGAATCAGAATCAGAAATACCCTGCCTTTTTGGGATGGGTTCAGTAGGGAGTTCGCATAAGCGCAACAATTAAGCGTGAATCACGGCCATTGGCCCAAGGCAACTCATCTCACATTGACGGGAGGGAATTGTGGACCGTGCTTTATTTGCACTCAAATCGTGTTGGTATTTACGGAACTCCAAAGGGGAAACCCCCGTTTTGCCTGGCAGCACGTTCATGAATTGTGTACATTTGGTACACCTGTTTTAATATTTCATTAGCAGGTCCTTAGGTGAATGTTGTGCTTTGCGCCAACAGAGGGAGCCACCGAATCTCGGATGTTGTGACCCAATTTGTGGTTCAAGTGTGATTTACGCATTGAATCGTCCCCAGAGGGGTTCCGCGATTGCAAAAATATTTTTATGGGGTATCTTTTGCAAAATGAGCTGAAATAAGTTATTGACATGCTTCTCAGTGGCACCGTATATTATGGATCAGTACGAGTACCATAGTACAAGGAACGAAGCAATAAAACTGAGGAGGCATTGAGCCTGATATTTATAGCCCTTTTGGGAGCACGGCTATCACCCGGGAGTCTGTATCAAGACATTCGCTATAATGAAAAGCTAGGGTACTGGGAATGGCAACTAATAACGTTTGCAGTTCGGGAACACCTTTTAGAGGAATTCATTTGGTAAAATTAATAGCGGTATTAACTGGATCTTTGATTAATACTTTATTAGAAGGGGATTTGTGTTAGAGAATAAATTAAAACACTCCCCCACCGCTCCATTATGAAACCGTTTTTAGAAGCCTTTTCTTTCCAATTAGGAAAAGTAAACGTTCTGCCAAAAGGTGTAGTCACCTAAAATGAGTTTTTATTCTTTTCAGTTAATTGAAAGCGCCAAACACGTGGCTCGTTTTTGCCCTTTGGCAAAGAGCAGAGCTCCAATGTTGATCACACTTCCTTAGGGCGGTAATCGATAGAGGGATTTCTTTACCCTTAGCGGGGTACGGGGAATGACAGGCTTTCTGAGAAAGGCAACGTTGTTGAGATTTTGGTAATTTGAAATTGTTTAAAAGCCCCGAAAAGCACATTCAGGCGAGCTGAAAACATTGGAACGGCGGCGCACAATGGGTTTGGGGGACATCTGAGTGATATGTTATTTGTTCCCCTCCCCCTTGAACTGTCGCTTATATACTGCTCCAAGTATTTTCTACAGAATATCTCGGGGATATGGAGAAGGTACGCGAAAATTTCAGGATTTCAGGTATATCCCGCACCGTTCTGTTCTGATGATATCCTCGTCTATTTTTGCAAAAATCGGGCGGTAGAGAGGGCGGGAAAAATCCAATAATCCTAATCAATTCTCCATTATAATTCTACTTTCCAGCTTTCCTTCCATTATATCAATTTTTTTTCTTTTATTATGCCCGTCATCCATCGTTGGTCCACGATCTTTCATTGATTTAAATAGAGTACGCGGATGGAGTTCCCGATGCAAATTCGCTCCATCTATTTAATCTACACGTCCTACAATTTCTGAACAAGTCACGGGATAGGAAAAGTAATGCAATTAAATGCTACAACTGCTCATATCCAACCTTCAATTCAATTGTGGGGTTGGGATAAAACATGTATCGACGATGCTCGACTAGTTTTGAAGGTATGGGGCGCAGTTTTAACGAGCAACTAGCCTGGTTGAAGTTTGATTATTTGCGGTTAGACCGTGGAAAGCGCGTGCACACCTCCGTATAGAACCGTAAAACCCTAAAGGGCGGCGGTTAGTAACTGCCCTGGAACTTGTCAAGCTAATGATTTATGAAGGTTTTGTGTCACTACTTTGTGTCTCCGTCTAAGGTCCTTTTTAATGGAAGGCATGACTTAAGTATGAGCTAATCTCTGTTCACTGCTGGAACTTAACACGTGACGATTAATAGACTTTTGCTTAAGAACCCACAATTTATCTCCGTCATGCAGAAGATACACCTCTAGGATCTTACCTTACTTAAAATATTTGTATAAATATTAATTAATTGTGAAAATTTGCACTTTAAAACTTTCGAAATCATCGAATTTAAACAAAATTTTAAAATTTTCAAATTGATATTAGCAAACGAATGATTAACAAATTTGAATGATAAAATTATTTTGTATATATCATGAGTCTTTCCCTGAAAGGATAATAGCTGATTTAAACTTATACCACAGTCTGCTTTAAGCCCATAATTGATAGTTCTAGTTTACAGAAAATGTTGAGTAAAAGTTTAAAAATTAAGGGTCGAAGGTTTCAAATAAAATTTTTTTTTGATTTTAACAAAGTGAAATTAAAAGTGTCTTTAAAATAATAAAGAAATCAAATCTTAATAATTTTTAATTTGAAAAAGTAATAAATTGTCGTAGATACTCAAAACAAGAGAAAATTAAAAGCTGAAATTGTGAATTTTAGCCTTAAATTTATTATTTATGGTATTTCTTAATTTATAAAATTGTTTATATGAAAAGCTTTTTATATGCCTTTTTTCCCCCTAGACAAATTTTGATAAGGATTTATTTATCTTATAAACGTGATAAACATTTTCGCTTTTAAATTTGCTATCTACGGAAAAATTCCTATTAGAATAACATTTTTGCAGATGTAAGAATTAATTTTTTTATTAAATTAAATTAAATATTCTTCTTTCATGTTACTTTTTAACTCAACTTGATTAAATATTAAATGCAAACACAGCTGCCTGGAGCTGTTTTTCAAGCTGACTTTAAATTTATTATTTATACGGTTACTTAGCTTGATAAATTTAAACAAATTAAAACTGCATTGTCGATCGGACAGAATTTAAATACTTTTAAATAAATTGCAAAAATACATGTGTAAAGTAAATGTTAATAAATCAAGTGACTATAAATGACATCATATGTAAAAGGTGAAGGGTGCTTAAATTTAAATCCCTAAACATAAAAGATACAAAATGAGGTGTTATCCAATTTAGTTAAGTGCTACACTTCTTTACGATTTACTTGAGTTTGAGGAAGATGTTTTTAAACCATCAACAGATCAACGGTACAGGAAGTAAGACATATTTATATCAAATAGCAAAAATCGAAATGATGTTCCCTCTCCTAATCGGGTTATAACTGGAAAACATCCCCCAAGAGCGTTATAATGTGGTATGGGACTCGATATCCTCTTATCGATCGGGATAAATTAGAAAGGGGAAGATTTCTTCTGACCCATGGGGGTTTGTCCCTAATTTGTCAGTTATATCGACCATTATGGTTCAATGAATTTACAGTCAATTACACCTTCAGCTCGTAGAAGAAACGATGGACAAAATAGAGGTCGATTTCCTCATATGGGGACGCATCGTCTGGAGTATAAATAGCTCCTCTACCGAATGAGTGTAGAAGAAAAAAGCGAAAAGATACACGAACTACTTCGATTTACATGGGTCGGATAAAGTGCTGAACATTTTTCAAAATAATATTGCTAGGGCGACCGAGGGATGTATCAATATTGTCGAAAGTTGGAAATTGGGTACCAAAGGGCGGTATCCAGCGGTTGGGGACTTCAAAGGTGTCCAATATGCAAATAGCCTCTGTGTAGTGATAAAGTGTTTACTTAGTACGACTCTGAAACCCTACGCGGGTTACCCGTAAATTAACTCTGTATGTCGCAGAAACACGCACCTCAAACATACGAATACTAAAGACGTACTTATCGATTCAATTATCTGTTTCCGCAGGAAATTACCGAACAGGGGGAACCCATTTAATACCCTGGAAACGCCTTTGAGGAACGCACAAAACACCGACGTAATCCGCTTTGCGAAAATGTAAAAATCGTGTATATTATCCTGGGAAATGCCTCCCTTATTTTCCCGGGAAATAAATAGGGGCTCTGCTGCTTCACGGGTAACTATGATTCTAAAGGAGGAGTTCGGGGATGGGCGGCTTTAACTTCTCTCTCTATCTCGTTTAAACTGTCGACAAAATCTTCGGGAACAGTGTGATGTTCCTGGATTCCTGGTTTCCTCAGCTGCAGCTGAGCTACGGGTTACCCGGGAGCGTTCAAGAAAAATGTGTTCAGTAATTATTCACTACAAAAACGGATTCTAAGTCAGTTGCAGGCGTGCTCCACAGGAGTGCTAAGGACTCCGATGGCTGGTTAACATCGAATAAGGACTCTAAAGCAACAGGATTGTTGCTATCATTTTCAAATAGACACCTACGGAAATTTTTCATTTCTTTAACTATTTTTTATTATTTCTGGATACTATTAATACTTCAACTTCAACTTAAGAACCTCACTTCAATGAAAAATGTTTCTTAGAAGATTGAAAAATAAATCACCTGGTTTTGTGGGCGAATACCTTTCACGTTTATTCAATGAAACCTGAACACCGAAAATTTTACTTACATCTTTTCTTTTAATATAGACACACTTGAATTTTCAATGGTAATACGATTATAATACAAAGGATATTAAAACTCGAAATAATGTACTATTCGATTTTAAATATTTGCAGCTATATTAAAAATAAGAAAGGTACTATTTTGGCCATAAATTCCAAATTATATAATTAGAGATAGCAAAATGTTGAAAAATTAAAAATTAAATAGAATAATGGTTCAACCATCCACAATAATTCTAATATAACTAATAATATTGCAATAAAAAATAACGAGCCCATTCTTTTATATTAAAACATTTTATATAAGCATACCAATAGTATTTTTAAAGATTAAATAAAATTTATCCGCCAAGACTGACCTTATTTGACACGCTAATTAAAATTATTATAAACTAAATACAAAATTAGCAATTCTGTTAGTACAATTTTAAATTTATTTTTATAAACAAGGCATAAAATATTGTTAAAAAATTGAGTAACCCTGAAAAACACTTAGATAAATAATTCAGCGGCTTTTAAGACTATTTCAAAAACTTTGCAGAGTTCAGAAAATATTTTCCCCTACTTAAATCTCAAAAAACACTTCGGTCTCAGTTTATTTAAAATTAAACATCAGTGAACCATGACTAGTCGTAATTTTAATCTGTCTATAGAATTCAACACTTTAAATTTTAAAGGTATAAAAATTTCTCGAAATACTTGCTAAATTAGAAATATATTTGATATCAAATTCTGCAATATATTCAATATGCATATTTATATTGTTATTTATTTATAGTTACCTGTAATATATTCGTTAAAGTAAAATTAAAAATTAAAACAATAAAAAGTACATTGTACTATTATTTTATATTTATTAAATAGTCTCAAATAAAAATTAAAGTTTTCCATTATTACAATTTTCTTTCTTTCCAGAAGATTATTTTTGAAAATTATTAAACCAATGATTTTTTAGTTCATTACTTAAAAATGTCTTATTCGATTAAAAAAAGATAAAACTTTGTTATTATTCGAAATATGAATAATGTAAAATTAAACAAAAGTTCAAAAGATACAACTGATTTTTAAATTTAAATATGTATGCAAATAAGCACGTAGAAATAAACTGTAACAAATTAATGGGCAAACTTTCCATAATGTAGATGTTTTGTCCTACTATGTGATCATTAGAGGAAACCTTTTGTTACCCAATATTAAGGCATTTTGTTACCGAAGTCTCGGCTGAAACAAAGTAAATAACTGAAGCATGAAAAATACTTTTGTTCTCGGATCACACAATTCCTATCTAAGCAGTACAATAACAACATGGACATGTATTTTGAAGTTTTGAAGTTTTGCTCGTACGAATCATTGGGCTAGTTTTTTCCTCTTGTTATTTTTTCTGTTAAAGAGTTTATAGTGCAAGCAACGAAACAACTTTAATTAAATGTGGTCGTGCCACTTTGATCTTCTACAATTTTTTCTCATCTCTTCTGAATCAACAATAGGAAAGCCTGCAGGTTTACAAGAAGCAGGGAGCAAAACAGCAAACTGCATCTGTAGAATCAATCGTGAAAAAAAAAATGCCACTCAGCAGGGAACTAATTAAATATCTATCAGCAATAAGGCACGAATCACATTGATCAAACAACCTCGCAGAAATCACATCTTCCAGAGCCATTTCGTAGAGTGAAAATGAAACGATTCTATCAAGCTAATAGAAAATGTTACCTTGTGGCCTTTTGGTAGTTCTAAAGGTAAATTTACTACTATCAATGGGTCAGCGGTAGTTAGAATGTAAATAATTAACTTTTTTTTACACATTATTTATGTAATGTTTTTATTTTTTACCTATATTTCATAAATATTTTATAAAATTAATTTTGCACAAAACGACTATCTTTAAAGATTTAAGTATGATTTTTGTGGAGAAATGAAACGTTTATTGTACGTGTTGATTGAAAATAAATTTCTTTCGATATGGCACTACACTTACAATACAATTTTTTGAAAATTGCTTAGTTAATGAATAATTTAATGAAAATATATATTTTTAAAATTTTCATTTAATTTAACAAATATTTGTCTGAATATTCAGTGTCTGTTAACAATTTTGCATCTGGGTAATGTATTAAAATTAATTTTAACATATTATACCCCAAATTTTTTCGATTTTTACATAAGAAACAGCCGATTGTCATCATAATTACATGATTTACTCAAATGTGCATTTGTTGTGGTTCCATTTACCATAAGAATATGTAACGGGCATACTATAGTAACAATATTGATAGTGATTAACTCTCATTTTAGAAATTTAATCCTTCAAATTTGTTTAAATAGTACAATTTCAGATCATTATGCTTTGAGCATCATCTGTTTTCAAATAGTAATCTTATTAATTAGTTAAAACCTTTCCATTCAAATTTTGTGTGAGCAGATAGGACTATTTTTTTTTTCTACATTTCAAAATGTGCCGAAATAGCAACTTCTAAAAGAAGGCAAAACTAGAAATACTCTGTATAAAGTAAAACATCTAGAGTAATCAAATAATTTAAATATTCGGAATAAAAATTCCTTAAAACTATACAAAGTGGGGGTTAGAACCTTTTTATTCTATATTAAAGTCATTATTCAAGATATTGTAGAATCTTGTTAATCTAGCTTTTTAGCTAAATGTTTTATTATTTCCACCTGATGATTTCTGGCAAAGCCATGTTTTTATCACGTTTCCATCTTACCCCTCTTGTTAGCACTCTCCAACGCCCCTATACATTTCTGTCTGTCGGGTACAGGCAATCTAGAGCACGATTTAGCGTTGTTCCAGTGCTAATTTGAACATATGCAAAATTCATGGTAAGTGAACGAAATTTAATTTCATGCTAATGGCCGATAACATGGACCTCTCATGGACGAGTTTGTCGTCGACTTAAAATTCAATAAGGCCCACACTTTAAAGCTTGGCGATGGAACTCCACCAGCCGAAGCGATGGTATCCCTTTCGTTTAATTTTAATTAAAGCACTTTTACGCGCCATCACTGACGTCTTTGTCCTTTTTTGTAATTCTAAGAACCAAATTATAAGGACAGTCCAGCGCGGGGGTGTAATATCGTTGTTGTCGTCGACGACGACGGCTGGAAACGCTTAGCCAAAATCCCTTTTACCCCCCAAAAAAAAGGGTTATTACTGTTGATGCCCTGCAGGGGAAAGATGCCCAGAAAAGGCTTGAGAGATAAAACGAAACTGTTTTTCAGCATCCCTTCTCTGTAAAAATCGAATACGCGCGAAGAGCTTCCACATTTTTTTTTATCCCTTTGTAGTATTTTCTTCTTTTTTCTTTCAAATTAATCAAGAGTTTCTGATGAGAACGACCACATAACTAAAAAGTATCCTGACGCAATTTGCCAACAATTTGGGCGCAAAGGTAGAAGAAAATTAAAAAAAATAAATTTTTTCTTGAATTTGTTAAGAAATCGCCAGAAATAAAAACCGAGTCGAGCATCTCCTTGAAGAGTTTCAACCACAGATCCCTAAAGCTAACCTCTTGAACCAGTCAAATTAAATAAAAGCCTTTTGTAATGATTACATAAGTCTTCGTGAGAATATCCGAATTAAAAAAAAAGGCTTAGTTTATACGTTTTTAGGGTACCTATATACCTCGAATGTTTTAATCTTCGTATAAAAATCAAAAAGCTATGAAAAGCTAAGAATTTCAAATTTAAAAATATAAAAAAGGATAATTTGATAACAATTACTTTAATGTTAAAAATAAACAGATTATTGTATAATGTAAAGATTTTATCCTAAATATTAAGGATGCAAATAGGATTACGGTTGCTCTCAGTAACAAAAATTTTTCTGATTCGTGTAAAACCTTGATGAAATAGTTGCTAAACTATTTCTCTCGTTTTTATACAAGGATATGTTATCAAAATTATGTTATATGGTATATCAGGTATACAGGTAACTTTTTTACATACAAATTTAAAATGTAAAAAATATTGTGTTAAAATATTTTAAAGAAATTCTTCATCTCTTAAAGAAAGTAGGCGATTGCATACCATAGTTTAAGAAAAGAAAAATTTAACTTTAAATAAGAGTTTTTAACGAAATTAATATTTGCTGAGAAATGATCTCGATCACTATAAAATAAATCATAGATAACAGATTCAATATTGTGTCTAAAAATTGTGAGCTTCAAGAAATTTTAATAAAAATAGAAAATTCACTACTAGAAAAAAATCAATAAAAAAAATGTATGGTATATACTCAACTTCAGGACGGAACGAAAATATACAAATACCATATGTACTGGCAAAATATCAAACTTGTACATTTCTTCAATTAAAAATTGTTATTAGGATGTTTTAATGTTTAGGTAATTTTAAGTATCAAGTACATGAAATCCCAAATTATGTAATATAGTTAAATATAAGTTATTTTGCAGCAAAATATCCGATTACAAATAAAATTTTGTTCATGCGCCGTAACATAACACAACCACCGAATTTCTGAAATAGAAATATCCTTTTGGGCCTTCTTTTATTTTTTATTATTTATTTTAATTATATTTTATATAGAAAAGAATAAAGTTCTATCTTTTAGGAAAAGTATTGAAAAGATCTGCAAAACTAAAACATCACTAATCATCATTAATTTTTGAAAATTCTTATTTTTTTTTTTTATATTATTAAAAACTACTTATGGACTATTATAAGACTAAATACAGTAAAATCTAAAATTTTCTTCTAATCAGTTATTTTCCTTTAATGAATATGAGATTTTATTATTTCAAGGTAATTGTTTTTATAAAAATTCAAGAGAATATTTAAACTTGAAATCATATTTTTCTAAGCATGTAAGCCCTTTCAACTGTTCCTTAAACGTTCATTAATTCTCCTACAAAATTCTGAGAACGAGGGATATCCTTCGATGGTAAAAGATAAGGTAAATATTTCTAACTTGGAAAATTCCTCGACAAAATCTTTTTCCCCCTAATCGCTTGAATAATTAGAACATGAAACCCATGTTTCCCATGTCCTCTTTCCGTCCGGGGATATAATCAGGAGGTTCAGCATGCATGTGACATTGAAGTCAATCTCGACCGTTCCTGCACATTCTAACTAATTTGAACATCGTATAGCATACAATTCAGTGGAAGATTTCTCCTATACCTTAAATATATGAATGATGGGACAAGAGTAATTATTCACAAAAGGGTAACCCCTTAAGAGTTTCAGAGTTTACGAGCTCTGAAGTTCCAAAGGACTACTATTCCAGGTCTCAAGACACACACTCCAGGATCATTTCCCCCCAAAAATTGTATCAATTTTATTAGATTGTGTGTGCCCGAGACAAATTGGGTTTTCGTTCGGATGTTTGGATTAAATTCTTCTCATATTTCGGGTTTGCTGTATATTTTATATATGTAGCATGCAAAAACCAAAAAAAAATATATAAATAAATAAATAAATAAATAATTAAATAAATAATAAAATAGTAAAAGGACGAAAAGGACATTTACGAATGTATCGACCTCACAACTATCCTACATACTCATTCCCTTGGGGGAGGAGGCAAACTTCTGTTGGGGCAATACTTACATTTTGTCCAAAGATTAACTGGGCACAACTTTTTGTTTTTAACGGTTAAAGGAGTGAACCGTTAATATTTTAAACACGTTTCAGTTTCACGAATTTCCCACAATTTTATTATTATTTTATTAAATTTTTTTTGCTACTATTATTAATTCTTTTATTTAAGTGAACACTTTTCCACAAAAATTTTATATTCCCAAAAATTGAACAATAGTGAAATCGGATTACAGCAATTAAATATTTTTCTTGTCGAACATTGGAAATATCGCATTTTAAAAAGTATTTATAAGGATCTTTGAAACACGGTTCATTTCCATAAGTAGGCCCCCCTGTGGCTAAAAGGGTTTTTCCGTTCTAGGGCCTAATTAATTTAAGCACTATTATTACTAATTATTAATAACACCCATCCGCACCTGGCTCGAAGTAGACTTAAACAAAACGGTGGCCAACATATGACTGGATTGCGCGCTCTTAAGCTTCCCAATTTATACTCTCTCCGGCATCATCCTTCCCCGGATGGAGCTCCTGTTGCTGGAGGAATCCTCCAGGAGGAGATGCTCCAGTACTGTACCACAGCCTACCACCATCCGGCGGGTGATAAATTCGGAGAGTTATGTTCAATTCTCTACACACCGGGCGGAGGCAGCATAACTTAACTATACCAAAATGTGGAGAAACCCCCCTCAAGAGGTTAAGTAAGGAAGGTTCGTTAGCATAGAGAACACTTTTTAACTTGGGCTGACCAGATGTCCTCGATTTATATACTATCTTCCCAATTCTTAATATTACATTACTATATAAATAGAAGACTTATAATTAAAAGATTGGGTATATACACATATACCGGGTCAAGCCATGTTTATGTCAGTCAGCTTGACCTCAACTTCGACCATCTGAAATTGGTTTTTGTAGAAGGATTTTGAAATTTTCATACCTATAAGGATTTTCTAGAGTTTTATAGCGAAGATAGAAATATAAACTAAATGCAAAACGGCTATACACCAAATTGAGCATACAATTACTCCTGACGTATTCAAATTGACTTTGATGACTCTATGCCCCTCTAGATATTAAGTTTTCACGCCACCACTCAATCAATAAGCTATCCTGCTTTTGTAGGATATAAACAAATTAACAGAGTGAAAAATATGACGATTTTCTCAATTTCTTGAAAATGATATAACTCATTTTAATGAAAATTGATGAAATACAACAACTATGTTAAATTTTTATCATTTCACTTGCCTAAAAATTATTATAAATAACCACCAATAGCGTATAATGGCATTTTAAACAATATTTATAAATTTTTTTAACGTTTTTCAACAGTAGACACTTGTACTTTTTGTAATTCACATCAACATCACATCAACAGCTTGGCAAATTCTTTTATGCAGCATCCTTTTTGCACTCTATTGCTTCTCTTTTCAACAAGCTACTACTTTAGCGTGTACGCCCAGGTATAGGTTTTTTACACGTTACAGCCGTTTCGCATTCGATTATACTTCTATGATAGAGAAATAGATATATATACGTGAGAAAAAAACAATTATATATGTATACAAGTCAAGTTGTATCATAAAATAAAAATAAAAGTTATTTGTAGTATATATGTATATATGTATGTATATATATTATATATATTGGATTTCGGGTTGAGCCCTTAAACGACGTAACGAACGGACTCTTATCGGAGATGTACTGTGCATTCCACCAATGGGTTTTCTATCTAAACGAAATAGAAATACAATTCTATATTGAGAAAAATAAAAATATATGTTTGATTATTTTATTAGAAATCAGAAGCTATGTTGCGTAGTATTTCTTTTAATAAATTAAGAATTTCTTTCTCAACAGTTACTTCATAAGGCGTCAAGTAATCCCTTATGGTAAAAATAGGTTATGTAAAGTGTTGGTACGTTTAGTGTTAAGCAAATATGAGGCTCAATTTGTATAATTTCGTACCGGCTTGAATGATTTTATTACTCGTAATCGCGAATAGCTTAGATTCTACTAGAATCTATGAAAGGTAAAATGATTTAGAATCTAGAGAGCGGTACAGTAAAAGGGTAATCCACTACCCGATTGTAAGAATCCAAAATGGCGGATCTAAAACGATAGTGTTTTGCACCATAAATTCCATACTATAGATAATATTCGACAATCACTTCAGTTTCGAATTCAAACATCTAGTATATTTTTATTATACGAGTATTACAATATATAAGTCTCAAAAAAATAATTCCAGAATGAAAGTAATTTTATACCGTTATTTTAGTAGAAAACATCTGGTCACCCTATTCCATTCAGGGTATTCTCCCGCAGGAGAAGCGGCGGAGGCGCACTTGCACTCCCTGGGATGGTAGACTATTTGCTGTACTTATTATAGCAAAAAAAAAAAAAAAAAAAAACAATACATGTCCATACCCTACACTGTGTGGATTGAACAACAGGTGGCGGTGTCTGCCGCCTCTTCGTCTGCGCTTCGTATCATCAATCTTCAGTTGTTTTGCTTGTTGGCATAGGGGATGGGTCGGGTAAACGGGTGGGGACGACAACAGGTTTTTATGCCCTACATTTTCCTGGCTCGATTGGCAGAGCGGAGAGGCACAAAGGGCTTTCAGGCAGACAGTCATTATTGAGTCAGCGGCCCTATGATGCTGCTGCTGGTGCTGCTGCGGATGGCTTTACATGGTACCTTTTTGGCTCGTATGGCCATCCCTTTCAATTTTGGTTGGGCTCTTGAAATTTTCCTCTTGGTTGGTACAAAATAACAAAAATAAAAAAAATCCTCAAAAACCGTCGTTGGTCGTCGGAATTTACAGAACAACCCATCCAAGGACTTTTGGCGAATTCCTCCGACAGATAATCTAAAAAGGTTAATAGTATATAGCAGAGGTCTGGTCTCTATGCGCCAGAATTCGTTACTGCTTATATTGATTTTTTTTTCTTGTTTCTGGATCCTGGAAAACCTTAGAGGAATGGATGGAGAGGGGGGTGGGAACCTTTGTTTCTTGCTGCCACCGATTATATCCCATTTTAGCGGAGTGGGTGAAATGAAATTTATTTAGGATACGTGATGAAATTACTTAGTGTCATCCCGAAAACTTTGAATTTCGCGCCCTAATTGAGACCGATTACGCATCATCTAAAAGGGATAATTATACGGATGGACTAAGGTGACAAAGTCACTCGCTATAATTGCCTACCTTTATTTGGTGTTGGCGGGGGCGTAACCAAGGTTGTAATTATATGAATGCATGCGTATAACCCCTTCGCTAGAAGGGTTCAACAAAACAAAATCGTTGCCTTAAATATCGATCACATATACCTGTAGAATATTCTCGCACGTTTTGAAAATTGAAAACGACTACCACAGGTGTGGTTAATTCATTTTAGCTCATGTTAACTCACCCCTCACGGATAGAGGAAACTTTGGCATATTTTGATGTTATATGCATCTGCTGAAAGGCATTACAAAAATGCTTTAATTTTATCTTTTTACCTCGTTTTTGTTTAGTAGAAAATTATGTCGGTCTATACAAACGATGATGTCGATTCACCCTTTTTTTTAATGTGTAGGTTTTTCCAATACCCGATAAGCCTTTGAGTGGATGGTGGATTATAACCGAAGTCCTACTAAGGTTCGAGAAATATTTACTTTCTGGATTAAAGTTAATTGATCCACACAAATTATTTTTCAAAGTAAAGCCAGTTGAATTGCGTTGGAGTAATCGTATTGTTAAATGTAGCCGTATTTTAGATATATATCGATGGCCATGTGCAACATACGAATGGAGAATTTGAGGTACACATTTTACCCTTTATTATCAACCTGTCTACAAAGCTCCAAGATAAATATTGAATTTTAGATCCTTGAGTACCTAAGCAAGTATGCAACCTCGTTTTACTCGTCTCAAACCCGAACTGAATGAGATTTTAATGTGTAATGAAATACCGAAAGATTCAACTCAATGAAGATCTGCATTTGATGTAGTAATATTAAAGAAAAACCAAACGTGGTTTATATAGAGAACAAACTTTTAGCCTTTTATTCATAATAAACTTGTATCCCCATTTTTGGATAAATCTCTAAAACTCATTTACATTTTGCGACCAGAACTGTCTACTGTTTGACGACCTGCAAACCAATGTAAATTCAGTATGTTGGATCTACCTTTTCGTTGTCAACGACTACTATAAAATAGAATTTTCATGAAAGGATAAAGGTCATGTCTTTTGCCACAAGATAGAATTCAAATACAAAACACGCCAAATAGCCATTGTTAATCTCATCATACTTAGTTTAAGTCCTCTTACTCATCCATTTTCATTGTTCAAAATTGCAAATATTAGCTGGCATTACCGTTTACATTTTCCGACATCAGCAAGAAGGAATTTCCGCTTTTGTGAATTTTAAACGAAGACTACGTTTGCCTCTCTATGCCCGGAGTTACCCAGACCATCCCCTCCATACAAGGTAAATTTATTTAATTAATTTTCTGAAGCCTGCCTTCCAGTGGCACACTTATAGCATACCTGTCAGAAGCAAAACACTAATATTGCTCTCATGACCAAACCCACAGAAAAATGTTGGAATGAGTATTCTAGGGAAAATATGCTTTTTCATCATATTACGAAGCGAACCTAATTATATTTTTTTTACAAGAGAACTTTTTTCTTTATTTCCGTGTATTTAGGTAAGTATGACTGTCAAATAATTACTTTCCTGCACTCAGAGGTAAATATTTGTTTAATTCAACAAAAACTAAAAAAATTCAGGATTTCATTATACAAGTCGGTACCGAACATACACTTATGAGATGGTAGGTATGCCGTTTCGAGAACAACATTCATTTAAAATCCAAACAACCCATCTTATGTTGGCTTAATTTAACTTCATAAATTTTAAATAAAATTATACTCCGTCTAAAAGTAGGCATAGTTTTATCATAGAATAAATCTTGTATACTAATTTAGCATTCGAATAAAAGCTGTGTCCTTTAAATTTTCATATAGAATTTTATGTTAATAATCTTAAAAACCCCATATACCAAATTTTCGTGGAAATCCGAATAAAGCCAGCCAGAATAAAGCTTTTAGTCAACGTATTTTAATTTGTTAGGAACATTTCTCTAATTTCATTGTAGAGTCTAAAATTTGCAATTTTCTTTATCCTATAATAGAATTTTAATAAATTTGTGTTTCCTCAACCTACTAAAAAATCTCATTTAATGTTATTTGACTCACAAAAATATCATCGAAAAAGCCGGATCATGTTTAGTGTTCTCATTTTACGAGAATACAAAGGAATGACCCTATTCTGCCCGAAGAAAACACATCCCATTCCCTTCCCCTTGAGGCCTTATGACCGTACAAGCGACTTACTTTTAAAAGTAACATTTCGGCTTATCTCGAACAGCCGTGCCACGTCTGCATGCATAAATAAGAAGCTCGAAACACACACGGCCCTAAATGGACTCGTAATGATTACCAACTGCCTTTAATGGCGCCTACTTAGGGCGAGTTCCGAAATTTTCTTGAATAAAGAGGCACACTGATCTCGAAGTCGGCTATAGTCCCAGCGGCCTTCTGTCGCTTAGCCATGAACTTCGGTAGACATTAAATCATAAACGGATGGCCTCCACCCTCTCGAAGGACCCAGATCCCTCGAAGGCCCAAGAGGCCCTCTATCAATCCTGGCGCACGGGACCAGGCACCATGAAAAAACGGTTACCCTGCAAAAACGGTGCCGGAGTGTAAGGCGTCTGAAATATGGGCAAACTGTTGCGCCTCACATGCCGACCGTGACCGTTCGGCACTCTCCCCATCCCCATTTTAGTGTAGGGCATGCGCATAACGAGCCAGGATTTTAGGGGAAACCACCGTATCTGTGGAGCAAGGCCGGAACGAAGAGAGCGCGGAATGTTACCACATCGAACTCGAGTTCCAGGATACTTGACTACTATTCGGGAACGAACCCCTTCCCTTCCGCTCTGGCACACATTCAAACCCTACAAACTGTAAAAGTTTTTGTGCGCGACATTGAAAAACTCCGGTGTCATGTTGACCACCTGATGGAGTCGACCTACTTCCTACTTGCAGCCCTTCATTTCTCGACTGTGGGGAGTATCCAGGGGATTCGGAAAACGGGCTGTTCCCTGCTGACAGCATGTGTTATTTCTGCCAAGATGCAATCACAGGGGTTTGCTTTAATTGTCAAGGATGGGTGGGATATCGCGAAGGATTTGTGCAGGTATCCCTTTCACCATTTCTCCGCTAATCCAATATCCTGTGGGGAGGGCAAGACTAATTTAAAACATTGGTCATGCATAAAAGAAGTTTGCTTAACATGTCACACTAATTGATTGATGCACTTTTTTAATAATATGATCTAGCACAAGTCGCATAAAACAATAAATGCTGCACGTAGTAACGCACGTATAAAAACGTGTAAGATGATAAAATAACTACTAAATTCTTTAAATAAAATCTAAGTTTTACTTAGCAACTATCACCACTACATGAAAATAAGCGCAAATAACTTTTCATGCATTCCACAAAGAGTACACTTTTATATAAAAATTACTTATTAAAAAATGTATGGTAAGCAAAATATAATTTAACCACTTTTCAATAAAGTGCTTTGGTTTAAATTCTATAAAAGTTTTTATTAAGTCTACCAGCCAATGGGTACAAGAATAGCTCCGATTATGGTCCAATAAGATCAAAAGCGTTGACTGTAAAACTCAGTAATTTGCTTAGTAGAATAAAACATGTATGTGCATATATAAAAAATTAATACTTAATAGAAATATGACCCATGGTCACTTTCCTCGGAGATCAGAACAGAATTATATTTGCAATAGTGATTTTCTTTTTACAATCTAAAACATATAAAATTACTCTGTTAAAAAAGCACTTCTCCGCTAAATTGCGTCGTTAGCTAAGGTGACCGGAAAAAAGAACCTTGGTGCCATTTTTGACCCCAAACCTAACTTTTCCGGTCACATTGACTACGTCATCGCGAAATCATATTCTATACTAGGTTTCACAGGTTTCTAATTCTTTTACTTCAAGAACGTTATATTTCAGCTACGTTAGGCCTGTACTAGAGTACTGATGTATTATCTGGAAACCTCTCTATTCCCTTAGAATAAAAAGAGTTCAATAGCAATTTACCAATAGAGTTTTTTGTTTATTGCAAAGGAATATGGTTATGCCTCCGTACCGGTCTAGATGTTTACTGTATTCAGTCACTTGAGATTAGTCGAAAAAAATTTCGCTATAAAGTTTATAAGGATATCCCTCAATAACATCAATAACAAGATCGATTTCAATTTTCTTCTTTCACAAGTAGGCATTTTTCCTCCCTCTCGTGATTTGTTTTATGTGAGCCGATCACACGCTATTTAGAATCACTTTAAGCAATATTTGATATTGTATTTAAATTAAGAATATAATCACTTAAATATTAACTAGTTGTTAAGTAGTCTTACGCACTTAAGCCATTCTTGACCCAATGTGTTACCACGTAGCGCAGGAAACCATGGTTATGTTTGGATTCTCATGCACCTGAGGATGGTTTTTCATGATTTGTAGAAGAGGTCTTATAAAGTTTTAAAATTTCCACCAATTTAACTTTCAATCATGCACAGCATATCATCATTCGACCGTGCATCAACTACTCTTAATTTAAAACTGAAAAACCACTGTCCAACGTTTATTTCAGGTATGATTTCAAAGACATACTTATCCCATACTTAACAAGTTCAAAGGTTTAGGGAGTTTTTTTTTGGAATAAAACTGAAAATATAAAGCCCCAATTTAGGAAAACGTCGTATAGATAAAGAAAATTCTAGTTAGGGTTCCTCTTAGAATCGCCTATTGTTTTTGGTGGTCGCTTTCCTGCGGATAAAGGACGAAGGCCGTTCTAGCACCTTTGTCTCCATTTCAAAATTAATTTTGGTTCGGTTCTCGGGCTCAAAATAAATCCTGCTGAGAAATCCACCATTGAGAGGAAGCGCCTAATTCAATTTTTTTTTTTTACCTTCCTTATTGCGAAGGTCCTTGACGGCGGGCGTTCTCTACTAGGAGATAAAGGTGTACTTCGTTTTCACTTTCGAAGCCAAGAAAACTTTCAAGTTACCTGCCCATCCCCGTCGTAGGTGTATATGGCATATCCCTTAAATGCCCGAAGCTCACTCCTCCCGAGCTTTGACCTGTTTAAATGGGTTCCACCGAACCTCAAGGAGATATCGCTTTTCATCTCCGTGAAGTCAAACTGCCGGGGTACGGAGGAGGTCGATAGCTTCTATTTTTAGTCCCATAAACGGCTGCTGGATGCCCACCCAAACCCCCGCCAGAAAAGGGCATGCATGCAGGACTACGTCATTGTCCTGATGAAGAACCTTTATTGTGACGGCTGAGGGCTTGTACACTTCTCGACCTGCTCACGACGGCCCACCTGCTGTTTGTTATATGCAAACTACGGGCGAACCACAGTCGATCTAGCTCGTATTTATGGAGCAAATAAACTCCCCCCGGGCATGGCATCCCCTCCGTCTCCCGTCGGGCAGGACAAGACCTGGGCGGAAACAGGATACGGTGGGCTTTATGGTCCCTGTGGAGCCTCCGGAACCAACTCTGGGGCTTTACTTTAAACAATTTCAAAATGTGATTATAAGCGTCGGATACACAGCACGTGGGAATAAGTGAAGAAATGAGTGAGGCTCATCATCCGATTAGCTACACTGTATTATATAATAGCTTTAAACTAACATTTAAAAGCAATTTAGCTTTTATAATATTACTACACTTAATGATAGTATAAATCGTATTTTATGTTGCCTATATAAGAAAGAATGTGAGTGATTCATGTACCGTAAAAAATTATGCTTGTTATGAAAATACTATAGAATTGTAAGAATCAGAATTACACTTTTCTTATACATAAACAACTGAATTAATATTAACGTATACAAACTGTAAAATAAAAATTTATTTTTCACAAATTTACAAAGTCGTATTAAATATTAAAACTTTTACATTATACTCGCAATCAATAATTTTAAAATATTAAATTTCAAGATAAAGACGTGGCAATCTCTTCCATTTGATTTACGATTATAATTTTTCCAATACATAAAATAGGGTTTTAAACTTATGTGTTTCCTTCTTACTTTCTTGTATGCTTTTTATTTTCATTTTTCATTTATAGTTTCCTTCATAATACAAACATTGAATATAATGTAAAACCTAAAAACTTAACATTATGTTTTCTATAATGTCAATTTTCCATTTACATAGGTATCTCTTTAAAGGAACGTTTTCTTCATGAAGTGAAAAACACCTTAAAAAACACCATAATCTAGGTAAAATCAACGAAAGTCAGTACATTTCTTCCACTTCAAATAATACCGCGTAATAATCGTTTATGAATTTATTGATAAATTCGTTAAAAATTCAATTTTGGCCAAGTTGGCTAGGCAAGATTGATAGAGAATATGAAAACGTACCATAAAGATACTAAAAATGTTAATATTTATGTGTTATCTCATTAATTTTGACTAAAAATATGATTAAAATTACTGTTTTTTTCAAAATAAATAACACTTAAACCTTGTGTCTTGCTAAAACAATATGAGCTTGAATATTCTTTCTGTTTCTTTTTAAATTATTATTCATAAATTATTAAAATTATTCAATATTTACAAACTTTTAAGTCAAAACTCTATATTCAGTTAAAAAAAGTTTACTTTTAAAAATAGCACAGTTTTTATTAATTTATATGACTTATATGGTTTTTGAAATTACCGATTTATTTTAATTATTTGTTTTACATTTGAAATTATCTTTTTACTGTTCAATATTCAAATCGGTAAAATGGAATTTATGGAATCAGTTCGGTGTCTGGCCGTTGAATTTGAGAGTTAGCTTTGGATTGGAATGTTAAATGGGAAATTTTTGTTTGTGGTTCATCATATGGCCTGCTTTTTTTAAAAGGGCAATTAAGCGAGAGTGGGGTAAGATGAGGTGGTGAGGTAAAATCGAGTACTTCTAAAATTAAACCAAAAGAATTACGAAATTTAATATATTTATTTATTATAAGTGGCCAACCCGCTTTTATCAATGTTGTCAATGACATCAAAATAGGAGGACTCGTAGATCCATGAGTTAGAAAAACCCTTTTTGTTTTAATCTAATTTGATTTGATCTATGTACATTTGGCTTAGAATAAGTAGCGTGTGCACTTTATAAAATAGAGAGATTTTGTTACAAGCTGCATTATTTTATTTATTTAGTATTAAAATAAATATTAATTTTTATAATATGTATTTACAAACAGTTTTTTCGGTATATAAACGTTCGTGTAGAAACACCCGAAGGGGAAAAATGGGGTTAGTAAATAAAGACGAGATTTTACTTGCCTTTTGGGTAATCCTACATGGAAATTGAATTTATATTATTATAAATATATTACATATGTTTATTTATATTGTATTTTATATTTCTTTCGGTTTTAGAATAGATTGAAATTGTCTTTACAAAATTTTAATAGTAAACTTTTTTTAGGGGTAACCCATCTTACGCTTTGTGTAAAGCAAAATGAGTTAATGTATCATGTTCAATACTTTAGTTATATGTTCTCAAACTACTTAAAATATGTGCTTATGATAGCAATTAATAAGAAAACAGATAATCAAAGTTTTGACTATTACTATTAGTTTCGTATATATTAAACCACGAAGTTCTATTAACCATGAAACCTTAAGTGCCCCGTGTTCCTCGAAAAATTTACCCTCATAAGAATTTATGTTGGTATAAAAACGATGTGTCCAAAATTTGAGCTTTCGAAAAACCGACTGATTTATCGATGAAGGTGTGAAAGAGCTGAAAATCAAAAATCAAAGTATTTATCGTTGGCAATCAAATCCGCCTCGTTGCCATATTTAATTGCGTGTGAATTAAATCAGCGACCTCGAATTACTAAACGAGGTCATCATCTAGTGCTTCATTTTCCCCAAAATCCCCCATGTGCCGCGGATATCACGGGCAGCAGGGGTAATCAGCAAGCAGTGGCACCCAAACAAATTTACTGAAGTTGTTCTGTTTGGGAGCGTTGTTGGCGCCGCACCCAATTCAATTTTCACGGGAGCACACGTTCTATGTTTGCAGAACTATTCCCGCGATTGGGACACATCGTTGTCAAGTGGCGCAGCATGTTCCAGAGGGAAACGTTAATAAAGAGGCGATAAGCTCCACCCTGGTAGAGGGGTATTAAAGCAGAGCCCCATTCCAAAATCGAGAAGCACCATCATTACCGTCGTCGTCGCCGTCATCGACGTTGTCGTTGTGCCTCCGTAAGGGAGTTTCTCGTTCTCTTGGGCCCTGAATCTAAATCTGGTGCTGCGGCAGAGTCGCAGTTTAGCTGCTACTAATGTTAGGGGGGTGGGGTGCTCCTTTGATTTGGAAATGAATTGTTTAGTGCCACTACACTCCACAGATGAATGAATTGCGAAAATTGTCCGGGGTATCATTTACATTTCATGAAATCACAAAAGCAAACACAACATCCTGCGGCAGACATTCGCGGAGCACCCACTTTTGCTTGGAGCGTCTGAAGCCATCAGACAAAGTTGTTGCCCAGGAATAAATCATTCCGCGAGGCACAGAATAATTCGCCGGTACTGCTTTTAGGAGTGCCAGGGGGCCCCAAAGTCTGTTTAGGGAACTTTACACTACGAGTGTAAGTCCTCGTTTAGGAAAGGGAACGGGACTCCCATTGCCCCTTGAAGCTTTTGTTTCTCACACCGTCCCAACGGCCCACGAATGATGATGATTATGATATAAAACAGAGTTCAAGTTGTCCTCGCAAGGGCCTCCCTAATTTTGCCCGATACCAACCATCCACCCACCCTAGCCGGGACCCCAGATAATCGAGTTGTTTATTAATATTAACCCAGACCCATCCGATGGAGAACATCAATCGAAGTAACTTTAGTTGTTGCGCCCCCGGCTGTTCCCTTGGGGGACACGACAAGAGCTAAAAGGTTTCCAGTTCCAGCTTTCCCTCGCCCACCTTCGCTCTGTCCCATGTAATATAAGGCGATTTCGTGAAGCAGCAGGTTGTCATGGGATACGTTGTCCTTAAGGTCGCGCAGCTTCTTTTTTCGCGTCAAAGATGCCTTCATTTCCATACAGACGTCAGTAGAGAGCACCACCCTAGAATATTCCTCCTATTTTTAGAGATAGCCTTTTTATCTAACCTTTCCAGAACTTTTGCAACACTATTATGATTTTCTTCCCTTATTTTTCCCCCCCTATACCTAAACGCTTTTTATACTCGCATAGGTGAATTGCATATTTTGTTCGGCGACATTACCTCAACTGGTAGTCAGGTGCGGGGTCGTCCGAAGGCAGTTTTCAGGATGTCAGGAAATTGACATCATCAACCCCCCACCAGGAGGATATGTCAGTTCAAACGGTCAAACTCGGGCGAGGCCTCACCCAATTTTCCCAACCCAAGGATGTTTGGGAGCATATTTCTGTAGAGTTCTCGCCGCAGAGCCTGGGCGAGAGCTCCAGCAAATGATGTAAAAATAAACATAACCTTCACCTGGACAACATTTTCCGAACGCAGGCTCTGGCATTCTCCCGGTTTCTGAGCTATTATCGTGCAAATTGGGTGCTATCACCGGCAAATTGGGGCTCCACAGTCGAGGCAATGTAATTCGACAAGCCCTTTGGGGACTCTACGAGTTGGTGGGCTTTATGTGATGCATTGATCTGGGAATTGCATTCTAGTTACACCTGTTTAGGTCTACATCATTCCAGTGATGATATGATGCATCAAACTGTTGATTTCTTTCAATTCTAACAGGAGAAAGGGATCATTTGCTCATTCGACCAGTATGATCTTAATGGAAGTTTTCAAATAAAAGGAATATTCGAATTAGGTTCTGGGTTAATACTTGTCAGAGATACTATCACAAAATTGTCATGGTTAACACTATTTCAATTACTAGAGGTGTTCGTTTTTTTATCTTTTCAAAGTATTGCTTAAGTTTCAAACGTTTTGCGGGGAAGTCGAATAAGTCTATCTACAAAACACTCTTCGTTCTGAACGATAGAAAATTCAATTATTATTATATCGAAAAGATAAAATTAGAAAATGTTGCCAGAGACTGAAATACTGGAATTTAATAAGAAATTGAATTTTAAAGATTTTATTTATATAATCATCCTGTATCGGTTATCAATAGTAAACAAGATTTAAAGTTCCTATGTGGGAGCTCTTAGAGGAAGCAATGTGGGCAAGGAAAATTCTCCATCTAGAAAATATTCATTATTATCTCATACATAGAAATATAGGTAAAATTTCAATATAAGAAAATTCTATAGAAAATATACCTATTTTTAAGGCGATAAGTTGTGAATAGGCATGTAGGGTATGCATACATTTTGTATTTATTTCAAAAGACTTGACAACAATAAATTTGTCTCTAAAGAATTGGCAAATCTAAAATTCTATAGAATTTTTTCCATAGTTTACGAATTCGTAAATAAAAATGCTCCATCACATCACATTCTTGAAAAAAATAGAGTTAAAATATACGACCGTATTTTGGTAATTTTTAAAAAAATTATTTTAAATTAAACACGTTGATCCAGTGTTGCTTAAATGATAATTAAAATCTTAAGTTATTATATAAAAATACAAATAAAATTTAAAACATTTTGAGAAATAAGTTCTATTCTTTATGCCTACATTAGGCTCAGGCTTTTATTTAAGCGACATTACAAACTTTCATTTTTTAATAATTTTTCAAAAATCTCCAAAATACGCTTTTCTATATCTTTTATTTCCATTTTTCCCGAAAACTTGATATAAGGAAGCATTTTCATTTACGAATTTGAATTTTATAGAAATTATTTGCCAAATCTTTGGAGACAAAATAAAATAAATAAATTAATTAACCTTTGAATAAGTGTAATATGGACCATTAACCAGATCAGTTTAATTGTATCAGAACGAAAGAATTTGTTTTACCTTTTGTATAGGGGAAAATTCAGTTGACCTCCGTAAATGAGGTATAACAATAGCCACTAAAAAGGAAATTTATATGGTCCATATCTCGCTCAACAAGCGTTACGTTAGATTCCTGATTTTCAAAAGCACAGAATTTTTACAAGGTGAAAGCAATAATAGCAACATGCGAGCCGTTTCCCTATTTATCTTCTCTCGACTCCGTTCCGTACCATAAGCTAAAAAGAAGTCCTTCCAGCCCCCCACTAAAAGTGATATATACGCCCGAACTCGAGGAATTTTTGTAAGAGTAATTCCTCTCAAAGGCCCTTTTCCCTATCTTTGTTATGAACAAGCGAATTTCCCGTGGGTCAATGTAATTTACCGATGGAAGGAAAGCAACAGTTGCCCAGTTTTATTAAGAGGTAAAGAGGGAGATGTTCTTAGAAGACCGTACTCCAAGGGGAATCGAATTCCAAAGACCGATTTGAGTGGCATCAGTGCTGTGCCCTTTAAATCACCTTCTAAAATCCTCTTCTTTTTTGGGTGACTCAACTATCTCGGAGTGCTTTGTCTACAAAAATATTAGCTTCATTGCAATTCTCCCTCTTTTCTCGACCTTGCCGAACAAGGTTTTCTTAAACACTAAGCTCGAATTCGTACAGGTAAATTCTGAACGCCTTTAATTTTGTACTATACTAGTACAATAATAACTGAATGAATGCAAAAGTTCTTGTAATCTTCTCTGCTAAAGGAATTAGAGAAATGAAAGCGTATGTTTCCTGATTAATACATCATTGAACTGGAAAAATACGCATATGTTCGGTGCCATACCGTACCTACATCAACAATCTGTTGAAGGAAAGCCTTTCGTCGTCTTACCAAATATTTGAAAGGTTCTTTGTGCTCCTGTTATTGGTGGAACAAGTTCATAAGGACATTCAGACTAATAAGGGAGAGAAGGTAGGATTGGGGAAAGGAATATTATCAAACAAATCCATTCACTTTGATCTTTACAGACAGTGCGAGAACATATTACCAGGATGTTTCCGGGATTCAGCGCATTTGAGTAGGCTCAAAGCATCTCCCCTGCCGGGACTTATATCCCTGTCCACCGGTTCTACCGCCAGCAACTGAGTTATCGGTGAAATAATTACAAACACGAAAGGAGTGTTTGCAAAGTTAATAATTTCAAGGAGCCGATTTGTGTGGGATTCTCACCAAGGTACCTCCCGCCAATCCCACTGCTGTTTTGTGTTTTCAAATAAACTCAAACTCATGCTCCTGACGTTCCTGTATGTAGGGCTTCTTCCTTAAAATAGCTTATAGAAAGTTGTTCTAGACGTTCCCGTGGTTTGCCTAAGGCAGTGTACTCCAAACGATTACACACGCGCGCTTTATGCGATTTAACCATTCCGAAATATTTTAAAATTCAAAGAGTAAAGTAGATGTAATCGTGCCTCAAGCATTTTTTTTTTAGCATCGATTTATGACAGTTGAAGTGGGCGTTTGAATTTCCATTCAAAATATATTTAAAAATCAGAAATCGGAGAAAAGACAGTAAGTAAAATGGAGCTAATTCCACTAAAAAGGGGTCATATAGTTCAAAAAGCAGAACTCTCGAAAATATTTGTTCATTTTGATATGAGATATCTTTCAATCAAATGTATTATTTTTTTAAAAATGCATGCTAACAATAATATTAGCTTTTTATTTTGCGCACAGAGGTTTAATTCGAAAGTATCGTATAAGAATTTTAAACTTAACCTAGGTGCTTCTTTTAATAGGTATTAATTTTTATGGTAATGTCCAAGATAATCGCCTTCTTGAATTTAATGTGTTGGCATAGAATACCAAAGTATCTGGAAAATAATACGTCTGGAAATAAAAACACCTATATCACAAGATTAAACCCTTTTTAAAATTTAATGGAGACCAGGTGATAACCGAATGTATTAAATATATACTGAGGGACTAAGTCGTAGCTTTGAAAATGCAAAAATAAACAGAGGCAAATTCAATGAATGGTACGAGAAAATGCAAAACTTCCTGTTTAATAGCTTGGAACGTGCAACGTTTGATTTTCTCCTGTTTGTTTCTTTCAATTTATTGCATGACGCTTTCCCGACCCTGGCATCCGTGCACAGATGGTTGGAACGCGCCACATAATTTATTCACCTTTTGTTGGGTTGCATCGTTTATGTTCTGTTTCATTAATTCAAGTCATGAAAAGAACGTTCGCATGTAAATCAATCTCGAGAGTTATTAATTTCAACAACTCAATTTCGCCTACGTTCTACTTTAATTACCCACAGATATGTGGGACGCACGGATATTTATTCGGAAATTTTAATTCTTTTGGAATAAACGTTATACTTTTAAGAGAAATAATGGATTTATTTGTTATTCTATAAAGATATAGTAAATATTCTGTAGAAGAAGTTTATTATTAAAATTAAGTCGATCTAAACGATATTTTTCTTTTCATTTTATTTTCTTCTATTATCCAAAAGTATAAATATAACACGTCCGGTAATTCCCATGAAAATTAGTACTTAATGCTAATTTAAATCCTTTTTAAATATGAAGTCCAAGATAATATCACACGATAACCAACGTTTCTCAAATCCAGTGGATTTAAATTAAAATTTATTCAAAGGCTATTTTGGAGACACCAATTTTAAATACCATATTAGAATTAGAAAATTCAATGTGGCATTATTTTTTTAAATTTCACTTCTTATAGTATATTACCTTCGACTGAAACTTTAAAACGAAACCTCTTCAATTACTTCGATTAGCGTAATATAAGTAAATATGAACTTGATTTATATTATCATAAGAGAAGGATGTTGGAATAAGAGAAAGGGAAATCGTATGGTTTACAGACGACTCCCTGGCAAACGGTCTAACCGGTGGCAATGTTTCAAGCAGAGATACTAGGTATCAATGCATGTGCCAGTACTATACAGGAAAAATACATTCGAGAAAAGAACATATTCATCTTCTCCGATAGTCAAGCCGCGCTTAAAGCTCTTAACTCGAAAGCAGTATCCTAAAGAATCGTTAGCGAATGCGAAATTTCACTAAAACAAATCACCATTGTTCAAATAACGTAATGGTCATATGGGTCTCTGGCCACAGCAATATCTTTGGAAACGATACTGCACAGATTCTGGCAAAAGAAGGGTCAAGCAAATCCATAATAGGCTCCGAGCTATGCGTGGAACTAGCATTCTCATTTATAAATCAAACTTTCGAGAAATGGGCTCTCAATCAGTATAATAAATTATGGGTTTGCAGGACAGAATTGCAAAAATTTTTTAAAAGGATTTGATAAAGATTTAAACTAATGGCTCATTAACCACTACATTTAGTGTGCACTAGGAACTGGATCAGCTTTGCGCTTAGTGTCATCACATACGCTCAGCTTTGTGATTGTCCACTGTACTACAGCGCAAGAGTCAAGTTACTCGGTGCACAAATAATAACTAGAAGCGAGCATTAACGTTGCCCATAATTGAGTTTTGTTCGACGAACCAAACGTTTTACGTCTAACGTAGGGTAACGAAATTAAGAAGGACAGATCTTCCATTGAGGTACGTACAATGGACAACATGGTCTAAACACCACAATGCCCGCCTCTTATAATCTACATCTACATACAAGGGAAAGCAAGATAAGATATTTTAGAGGATATTATTAATTGCTAATGAGTACTATCTTTTCACAAAAAGATGAATATTTGCTTAAAATATTCTTATTACATAAAAATGCGAAGGACGAGAGAAGATATATCTGATCAGCGCTATCGCTGTCTCTTTTTTTCGTATTGCAAAGATAGTACAAATTAAGGTAGGATCTGACAATGAGACCAGTCGCCAGGATTAATTTTTGTTTATATTTAGAATTAATCGGGGCTTCGGTTAGCGCGTTGGTCTACCGTCCCAGAGGCTGTGGGTTCGAATTCCACGTATAACCATGGTCTTCTGCCCTACGTAGTAACACAATGGGCTAAAAAAATTAACCTAAATGTGCCTTTCTAAGGCAACTACCACACCAGCCTAACCTACCTAACTTAAAATTGATCAAAGTCCTTTTTGAATAGCCTTCATTAATACTCGTTAGATGCTACATCGAAAAAAAATTGGTTATTATATAACAACATCTTTGAATTCGATCATTTTATTTGATACATGTTGGGTTAAATGGAAAGGTATTGTATTAATTCGTTTTGTGTTATTTGGAATTTTAAAGTAACTTTTTAGGAAGCATAAGTAAAACTTTCTTTTTAGAGGCGAAAATGAAAAACTCTTCACAATTTTGGAACGGCCAGGTTGTTATTCCTAAAAGGGAAAAGGGAAGCAACCAAAATAGCACCGTTTATTTATAGGAAATTGTGTACGAGTGCGGTTCATTATATTATACGTTATTGACCACCTATAAGTTCAAATTAAGTAGTTTTTAGGTTCCTTATATTAATCTACAAAAAACTAATTCATTATCATACCCAATTTTGATTACGGATAGCATGTATACAAACATCCCTCAAATAGGATGGTACATAACTGAATAACGTAAAATTCCCGAATAACCACAGATAAAAATAACGACCACCCTAAAAAAACACGAAACGAAATTTTCAAAATTGTACGAATCATTAGTATAGGTTTAAATAATACGATTTTCAAAAATACGAAACCAATTAGCAGTGTTATTCGAAGGTTGATTATATTTACGTTTTTTTCGTAGGTTGAAAATTCGAAATTAAACTCTTTGAGTACCGGTGATTTTTTTCCATATTACATATACGAAAAATACCAGCGGCTTTTATTCGTTGTTCCAGTGGTACGGCAAATGCTTTCTATCAAGGTCAATTTTGAAGTAATTTTACATATTGGAGTATAATTTGTATCGTATAATATATAAATAAAGTTTTGAACTTTATAGACCACTGTACCAATATTTTATTGAGGAAAATTTGAAAGAAGCAGGATATGTATGAAGGAGCACGATCACGCTCCCCGGTACTCAAAGAGTTAAAAATGAAAGTTTGTAACCAGAGCTAAAATTATAAAATACTCATATTATCAAATGTTTAACATATAAGGGCCTATTCTTAAATCCATTCGTATCGAATCGAAAAGCTCTTTTTGGATAAAAATTCTTAATAAAGTTTTTTAAATTCTCCAAAAATTCACTTCAGTTACTTTCGATTTTAATTAGTTTTTTCGTTTGGATTTTTCAATCGAATTGTTTTAATCACTTTGAACAAAAAGATTAGTTGAAACCAAAGGTAACTGAAATGAATTTGCTAAAAATTTAAGAATTTCAATTCAAAATGAGTTTTTGTAAGTAACTTTCGATTCAATCCGAATGAATTCAAGAATAAATCCCATACTTTTTATTTTTTTGGGTGAAACTTATCAATTATGATAAAATCAATGAAATTAAAAGGGTTTCTCATTAGTATGATGTTAAAAAACATTTTTGATTTCGGATTCGAAGAAAATATATGAAAAAATTGTTAAATGTAAAGAAAGATTTTTATCAGCAACATTTCGATGATTTAAAAAGGGGAAAAGGATAAAAGATGTGTTCGGTAAATGTAGCTGTAGTTTTTCGACGTTTTAAAAAAATAATAAAATTACGTAAATTCAAAGCAACTACAGACCGGTACTACGAGCTTTGATATGGCAGTACCTCTCACTAGTGCCAAAATTTTCCGCTAGACATCCCCCTTAAAGAGAAAAACAAAAGGTGACATACGATTCTTCCTGGGGCTTCGTGGGGGAGATGAGTGCCGAACGGTGAAATTCGTAAAAATTTCCGTAAAGCAGTCGACCTCGTCTCTAGAAAAGTTCTTCGGAATGTCGGAGATGAGGTTTCGTTCGACAAAAGCAGTTATCGCCCTGGCAATTTTGTGCGGCATTCTGCTTTTCTGTGCGGCGACATACAGCCACTGTCCGGCTCCGGATCACCAGGGTTACGGCGGGGGCAGCGACCTCCCCATCATCTACGCGGTAACTCCGACCTATGCGAGGCCCGTACAGAAAGCTGAGCTCACTAGGTAAGGTGAAATAACAAAGAAATAAGACCGAACTCAAGTTATTGGCTATTCCCAAAAATGGAAACAGGTTGTCGCACGTCATCCGGCTGGCGCCGAACGTGCATTGGATAATCGTTGAGGACGCAAACTCTCCGTCGAGCGTGGTCGCGAACCTCCTTCGACGGGCAGGGCTCGACGACAGATCGACGGCGCTATTCGCTAAAACGCCCGAACAGTTCAAGCTAAAGGGCAAGGACCCAAATTGGGTGAAGCCGCGTGGCGTGGAACAGCGAAATGTGGCCCTCAAGTGGATCAGGGAGAATGCGACCAAGGAGCGCCAGAGCATCGTTTATTTCATGGACGACGACAACACATACAGCCTGGAGCTGTTCGCTGAGATGTCCCGCATACAGCCGGGCAAGGTGGGAGTTTGGCCTGTCGGGCTCGTAGGAGGTCTTATGGTGGAGAAACCGCTCCTCGACGATCACAATAAGGTGACTGGATTCAATTCGGCGTGGCGTCCAGAGCGGCCGTTCCCCATCGATATGGCTGGATTCGCAATCAGTACAAATCTGCTGCTTCAGAGGCGTGAGGCCGTCTTCACTTACGATGTCCAGAGGGGCTACCAGGAAAGCGAGATTTTGCGACACCTGACCACCATCCAGGAACTCCAGCCCATGGCCAATCTCTGTCGAGATGTTCTTGTTTGGCACACGAGAACTGAAAAACCTAAACTCGTTGAAGAGGATAAACTGTTGAAAATGGGAAAGCAATCAGACGATGGCATGGAAGTCTGAGGCAGCCGCGATGTTTTAATTTGCTCGGTATTATTGAAGAATCTCTTTTCTATTTTTACAAAAATACTTTTAGCTGTAAGACTATTTTTGTACAATAAAGCGCTCACTGCTTGCAAACCCGTTGTACTGTTTGGGAATATTTCAGTTGGGTGTGGGCGCTATGCTAAAAAAATAATTTTAAACCCACACTTTTCCTATTGTATAATTATTTTCTAGCACTGTCTTGTGTTCACGAACAAAACATTCTTTGTTTGATAAATTAATTTTCCTCGTAGGATGTTTAATTTAGCGATAAACTGAATTCTTAGGAATTATTTCGTAGCTTTGGATGGAAACGAATTGAGAAAATGTGTTTTCTCCGCGGCGTATCATAAGTACCATTTAATTAAAGACTAAATGTTCAAGTTTGATATATCATCCAGTTAAACTAAAATCGGTGGTTTTGATTAAGAACCATAGTTTAAAACTCATTGCAATGTTAATGGGGAATATGTAGTTCTTTCAGCCAAAACATGAAAATGATTGAACCAAGCGTTTAAGCGTAATTAAGAAACAAACAAACTTTCGATTTTATATACAAATGCATGTATAGGGATTCGAAATCACGAAATTCAACTTTTCAAATTATCTTTTTCGACCACTTTTTTGAATTTTAGCTGTAAGAATTTCCTGACAAAAAGGGAACATTTGAGATTAAGTTCAAAGCTTGTAGCTGCAATAGTGGCTGAGCTTTCGCAAACTGTAATAAGAGCTGCGGATCGTGGAAACTAGTTTAGCTATTTTCGGAATAATTGTAACAGGCATACAAGCAAAACCTGTAAAAAGTACCATTTGGCCACGATGATTAATCCTAAGAATGTTAAGCAAAGGACCCGATTGTGTTTCACAACACCAATTTAAAATTGCTTCATTAATCTTCGTTCTGTTCTGTTTATCGTCTCACAAACAACTTTCATAAATTACCTTGAGATGAAAAAATGGTCCAATAAATTTAATTATCTTTTAATATTGATTAACATCAAATTTGATCCTAGAATCAAAATTTCAAATTTAAAATTCATGACCCTGAAAAACACATTGCATGATAAGTGCGCTGGATCTATTAAAAGTAATTGCTAACAAAAGTATCTAATCGCTGAGGCTAACAAATAAATAGAAATGTTAGATAACACGGAGAAGATAAAATGTTTGCTAAATCAGAGTGCGGAGATTAGTTGAAATTGCTTGTTGAATTTATTTTTTGCCAGTTTCAAGCAATATTTTGATATTGATAAATCAAGCGTTTGCGAGTAAAATCTCACAAATTTTGTTTCATGCAGTCTGCGATAAAAAACAAATATTAGATTTAGCAATCTATTTGATTATATGCCATGTTATTATGTATAATCAAATAATTTTACTGAAATCTCTCCAAAATTGATGAAACTACTTTCTCCGAAATGTGTAAATTTAGTTCCAAACTTATTTTAATCTTATCATATTTTTACTAAAATTTACGGAGATTCGTTTACACATAACATTCCATTAGCAAGGCGAATTCGGCTTCGTTAAACTTTGGTCTAAGGAATTCTTTAACCTTTATGTCACTAAATCACTTTTCATCTTCTTTGTTAGACCATTTCTTGAGTATGCTTATCAGGTATGGTCAGCCTTGCAATCCATACTCATTAATAGGATTGAATCTGTTCTTCGCAAATTCATCCTCTTTACCCTGTGTGACTTCTATGGGACAGACCACAATATTCCCCCTTATGAAAATCGCCTAAAACTAATCAACCTCCAGTCCTGCTCCCTACGTCGATATTGTCTTCGTCCTCGCAAGTCCTAGCCGGTTCCTGACCTTCGCCTTCGCCCCACTTGCGTTAGATCTTTCCCTACCCTTCGCCTAAGTCATCGTATTATGGTCACTTTGAGCCCTTTACCAGAATACTGCGGATGAACAGCAACTCTGCCGCCTTCTATTTTCATCTCACTAAAACCTCTGTTAAGTATGCCCTATACTTGGCCAAACCAACCCAACCCTTCAAAAAACCATCCTGTCGCCACTCCCCCCTACTCATAAGTAGGTTAATTAGCTTTTTTTTTTTACCTTTGTAGCTTGTATTAAGCGAACTAAATAATTTATTACCCCACTTACTGAGTAAAAAAAATTCGTTAGATTAGGTTGTGGTGGCTGCCATAGAGCACACTTAGGCTCATTGTGAAACCACACCGGGCGATCCAGAGTTTAACCGAAGAACCAGGTCAGACTGTTCATCAATGAAGGTAGTGCCCAAGTGACGGCTCCTGCTTACTACAAGGGCTGGGAAATGACATAGAAGATGCTTGACACTCTCTTCTTCCTCCATAACTACTGTAGAAGTCGTTAGATGGTACACCGAGCCTTTCCACATGTTTGCCTATTACGCAATGTCCGGTGATTATCGCTTTCTTCCAGTTCGGCTGACCTGTTGCAATCATAGGTTGACCAAATCTGCCTGGTAGTCTCGCATTTCCACATCTTGTCGGTGATATTTTCGTATCATTTCTCAATTCACAACTTGCGATAGGCCAAAGATGCCTTTACTTGCTGCAAGATATCAGTTTCCGGCAGATTAGTCCTGAGTCTAGCAGACTCATCTGCCATAACATTACCATGGACATCATTGTACCCAGCCACCGCTCTCGAGGTGGTATAGACGCCCGTGAGTGATTTGCTAGCGGCCCTGAGTAGCCATCTCATTGCCTCTGATAAATCCGTAACCTCTGCCTGGAAGACACTGCAGTGATTAGGTAACTGGAGTGATCTCTCGATACCTAGTTTCTCGGAGTAGAAACTCGATATCTAGATCGTATCGAAAGTTTGCGAGGTCTAGAAAAGAAGTGAACTTTCACTTTGCTACATATTTTAATTTGTTGGCATATAGACGGTATTTTTTAACAGATTTTGATCAAACTTGGCTAATATATTCATCGTGAAATGGTTCGCAAATGGGATGAATTCGAAAATGGTACGAATTGGGGGTTTTTTTTGTCTTTTAATGATCACATTGAAATCTACTTCTACCTGCTACCTTCTGTCGAATACTGTTTTTTTCTTGACTTGAAAATTATTTATTATATGCTTCAGTTTATAAAGAATAAAAATAAGTACAAATTGTGTTCAAACTTTTATTGTAGTTAAAAAAAATCAATAATTGTGTAAATTGTCACCTTAACACTGTATGAGTAGGTGCGTAAAGGCACATAAAGGCGCGAATATTGTGCGTAACGTTGATTAGCTGTTATTTTTAATTTGTGACTGTAGCAATAGAGTTGCTGCCTGGACATTTCCCACATTTAATTCGTCCAGCACTATTCGCTGAATTTCTATTTTTGTACGCTTTTGCGACTTTAGCCGAAATATCATTGAAATGCTTCTTAAGAAAATCGTCACTAATATTGCAAAATCCATATGTGGTTTTGACGATGTTATAAATTCTCCAAACCACATGTTCAAAAGGTATCAAGCGGCCGATAAATGCCAACATACATTCTTTTGCGATATCAAGAAGAATATCAACAGCACCCTCTTTCAAATGTTTGAGCATTTCCATGACACAAAATTTAAATTCTTGTGGATTTGTCAAAAACCCGTTCACTACTATTTTCCTCAGGTATGTTTCGGCAATACGCATTGCAATTGTACCGAAGTTTATTGAGTGATCCCATTCGGGAATGCCAGGCTCTCGAACTATATCCCCATGTCCGTTAATTCCTACACCACTGGGTGCATTGTAACCAAGAGCCCTAAATACTTTCCTGGAACAAGAATTACAGTGGTAAATCGTAAATACTTGTAAACAAATAAATGAAAACCTACCTCTGGGCATCTGAAAGCATTCTGCGGAATTGTTGCATAGTAGTTCCGCCCTCCTCGGACACTTGAAGTCCAGAGACGAGCTTAAAGTTATAGATGGAATGCGTAAAGAGCATTAACGATGCACTGAGCTGCATGATTTCTAGCGCTGTGATTCGCTCGTCATCACGTTTTTTCTAAAGAACCATAAGTAAATAAAATTTATTTTTTGTTTAATCAGATTAAATAGGATATACCAAAATTATTGTTACAACACTGTTGCTAATTCCCACTCCATTCATGGTGATTGCAGCAATATTAACAGTGTTCACTGCAATTTGCGCCGCCTGCAAGGTAAGAAAATAAATTTTGTAGTTTTTTTTTTTTAACCAATTAATTAAACATATCCGAATTTCAATATAATTCTATAAAATGGAACTTTAGATAAAAACTTGTATAATAACTGAAAGCCCAAAAATAGAAATTCATTTGAATGATTTCTCAAAATAAAATATCGAATTATTAATTACTCAAATCAAATTAATCGATTATTTTTATTAATTTGATTATTCGTTGCCTGTGATCTTTGCCTTATTAAATTAAAATGGTTCATTTTTCCACATTAAGTTGATCACAAAATTTCTTCAAATTTGTGTTCATCAATTGTTGCTTCTTTATATTTACAAAATAATTTTTTTTTATGTTATACCTTTCAAAAACCGTCCGTTAATTTAGCTAGTGCTGCTTGTTGGAAATATTCGAAGAGTGTTTATTTGTGTTGGCATGCAAAAGCATGTGATATTTTTATTTTTATATTTTCCATTACAGTATAAAACAATTTAAGAATATGTTTTCTAAAGTAGTTTAGAATTTAAAAAGAGAAAAAATTCTTGATTATCACTTATTCATTTCTCAAATTCATTTATTTTCATTAATGTCTTGAACATATCCCCTAAATATGTTTTTCTTATCAGTTGCATATTATTTTTGGAAGGGAAAAGGGACAAAACAAACTATACATATTATATGTATGAATGAATACTCACCTTGGTGATATCTCGCCCGGCTGAGGTGGCAAAACGCAAGCCCTGAGCAGCACCGGCTGCACTCATTCCAACAACGCCCCCCGCAATCCCAAGCCATGCCGATCTAGCCTCCCGGTTTGCCATGCTAATACTTTCCTCGTGGTTTCCTCGATCTGCAAGTTGTCCTATACAACGACCTACGCTCCACATACTCGATCCGAATACACCAACAATTGAAGCAATTGCAAGGGGTGCAGTCACCGGGATAAAGAGACCTATGATAGCTGGGATTATTGAACTGGTTCCAAGAACAGTGGCTCCAATATCGGTACCCTTCAGAGCTTTTTGTCCTACCGAAGCTTCAGGTGTTGAAGTCGACATTAACATAAGCTTTGAATTTATATCCATTAGTATTTTATTAAAGCTCTCTATGTACTAACTTACTTCGTGAACATCGTATTTGTAAACCCCATATTGTGGGGCAAGCATCATTCCTCCAGGAAGAGTGTTGTTACTCACATAGTCATTCCAGTTCTGGTAGACCCTACCAATTTCGTCTACAAATACTGCGCAACAATTTGTACTGTTATCGTTCACTGAAAGCGTTTGTTGTAATTAAATAACACATTAGATATATTTTGGTTCGAACATTTTAGTACAAAACACGAAAAATAAAGAACAAAAAAAACGAATCGAGTTTTAACCATATATTCAAATGGTTTACTCAGACCCGGTGTTGCTTGGGATAGTAATGCTATAAATAATATAAAATTTTCCACGTAACTCGGTATTGATAAACGTCAATTATAGATTCCTAGAAAATCTTATATATGTAAAATTTCAAAAAACCTTAGGGTATTTTTGAGTTTACCACCGAGCCCGAACACCAAATACAGTCTGAGATTAACTTAAAATTATAAGAACCCATTAAATGATTAAAAAATATTTTCCCTCCTTTTACTATGTGCCAAATTTTATTCGAGTGAATATAAAATTAATAAAATTAGGTTTTCTAATATAAATTGTGGACCCTCTTGCAAACTTTTAAGGTTTGAATTTTGGGAAATGAAATTTTGAATCATGAAATGCAACTACTATCCAAATTCCATATTTCTGGCTATAGCCAGTTGGACATTGATGAATTAATGTGGAAATGTCTTTTTATATAAAATTTATCATGATCTATGGAAAGTTCGCTTATGAACCTTCTTCTTTTTCTTGTTTTCAAATAAACTATTTTAGCAATTGACATTATATAAAACATTTATTTCTGGTATAAAAAATAATATATGTAGTCTATACATGTTTGCTTTATAAATCTAAATCTTTTTAAAAGATTTTAGCAAGTTAATGCTCTGCTGTAAATCTTGCAATCAAAATTTTGACTAGTTATAATTGATCACCTTGTTTTACCTCCTTATTTCAACCGTTCCAAACTTAGAAATTTTGATTGTTTAGAATCCCCACGCAAAATTGCCAAAACTGTTTTCACCTTTGTTTGTCTATAGGGCAACATTGAGACTTCGGTTTAGCTATCTTCCTTTAAAATTTCAGTTCCTTATCACAACCTAAGGCACATTTTCTTCCTCTACTTTGTTCAACACAACACTAATTACTGTTAAAATGATCCTATCACATCAATGTTCCGTTGTTCCTTGCTTGAATTTTATTTTATCTAAAAATGGTATTAAGACTTCTTGATTCGCATTACATTTAATTTTTCCTTGCTATTTGACGTCAATTCAAAACTTTTTAGTTCATTTAAAATAAAAGCTTTCCTTATAATATTAAAATTCCTAAACTTTGAGTTTTCAGCTGCCGTACTAAATCTAATTCATATTTACTTTTAAAATTAGTGATTCTGAAAATTTCTCTGGATTTTATCTTTGAAATATTCAAAAGATAATCATCCTTTAATTTCATTTATTTAATTGGCTAAAATAATTTTAATTGCTAGTTCGGTGCAATTAAATGCTAATTATAATTCAAATCTAGAATTTCTTCAGATTGTTTTACTGTAAGATATAACAAAAATCGAATTCTAACAATTTCATCCCTTAATTAAGGATAAACTAGAGTTTAACTTTAAAATTTCTTTTCTTTAGCGTCAAACAATTTTTTTGGCGGGATAGTTTTAATGAGAAAATATGTTTATTTTTGTAGCTAAAAGTAGACATCTTAAGAAAGATCATTAACACTTTAAATTTATTTTAAGCGAGCAATTGAGCTTCGACATATATTAATTCGGGATAAATTAATTAATACTGGATAGTGTGGATAAGATAAAATTTACCTTTGCATTTTCTCACACGAAAAACCGGATGGCAACTAAAAGTAGTTTGTCTCTTCACAAACCTACAGGAATTATTCTCAAGCTTTGGTGTAACCAACACAAAAATTATGCTCATGATTAAATCGCCATTGTTATACTTTCCTGGAATATCAAAATAAGTGAAAATGTGCCGCAAAGTCTAGAGGAAAATATTTTACTCTGAGCCCATAAGGCATCGAATAGTCTGGTGCGATGCTCTTTCTAAAAAAATAGATTAGTAAGAAATCTGCTTAAATTTAATTGAAAAAGACGTACCAATTTCTCATTAATTTTAGTAATTTTATCCAAGATTTGATTAGCTTTCTTGCGTATTTCTTTTTCCGGTAAGTTGCTATTGAGCAGCTCATTCAGTTCAGAGTCAGCGTCTGCATCGGGGATCAAAAATTCGATCTTCTTCTCTAGCAGATCTGCATCGATGCTAGTGTACCTGACACGCCCCAAGATATTTTGATTTAAAGCGATCAGATAGAGAACGAGGTCTGTACTTACAAATCCCAGATAATGCCTTCTTCCGCTCCATATAGCGTCGCAAATTGTATCTGAAGTTCTTCAGCTGTAATCTTTCCCGACATTATTAAAAAATACAATTAATGGCAGATGCACAATTCCAAACACAATTTTTAACATGCACGAATTACATAAAATGAGACAAAAAAAAAAATTTAGCTGCTGATAAAGAGCTCACTATGCCACATTGAAAGGTTTGATGGTGTCTAAGCCATAACGGGGGGAAATCCCGATATTTATCAATTCCACTTTCTATAGTCCAGTTAAATTTGTTATGTCAATTTTGCCAACCTTCAAACAAATTACGCCCTACTTCACGAACGTTTTCCGAAGAATTCCACTAGATGGCAGTTGTTGCGTTAAATTTTCTCTGAGCTTTTAGTTTTAATGGTTTACAAATTTAAAACGTATTTTGTTGACCACAGCAAATATCGCAATATTCAATTCAAATAACATAAAAAACACGTTTTTTTGTAAGTATTTATTTAGAATATCCTTCTCTATGTTCTTAAAAAATGTCACATATTTTCAGAAAAGTAGCTAGATAGTCGTGACGAATGACGATAAAAATGATAAAATCAGAATTGTATATTTTCAAATAACATTTAATTTTACTGTGCGTGATATATATATATATATATATATCATTTAGGCAACAAGCCTAACATCGTCTATAATAGATTAAGATTTGAAAAGCAACTACCAGTAGCTGATTCATGTATTTAAAACTAAGACTCTAAAATAAAAAAATATATGTAGTATATATACAGTCTGTTCAACAAGAAAGGAACCGCATATTTTTTTCTTTTTTTGCTTACAAAGGAAATATCTATTTTTAATTTTTTTATATGCAAATATATTGAAAGTATGACGACGCAACCAACTAATAAATTGTATAGTACTCGTCGCGATAGAGAATAGTCTGGCATTTTCTGTGCATGCTTTCGATGAGTTTTTCCGCATACTCAATTGATAGCGAACGTCATATCTTCCGAATCAGTGCTAGCTGCTTCAGATTGTACAGAGGTCTTCTAGCGAGTTGGCTCTTCATTATGTCCCGCACATTCTCAATTAGATTGGCATCTGGGAATTGGGATGGCCCAAAGATCATCATCGATGTGGTACTCGTAACGTTTTTCCTTATCTTTTTTCGACCTTGGTCCCGTTAGCTCACCGTCCTTGTAGATTTTGCTAAAAGTAGATAGTAATAAAGAGGTAATGTGTGAAAGAGAGACAAAAATTTAGGGGGAGATGGAACGAAAATTGAAACCAAGTTTTACCACACAGAGCAGCGCACACGCTCGAACGCCTTTAAAAATGCACAGTGAAAAAATGTGAACAGCCCGCATCCGTATTATATGCTCTGTGTCTGCTGCCTGCCTCTTAACCATTCTAGATTCACGATTTTCCTATGCCTGATCATTGTGTAGCGTAACAGAGACTTTGTCCCGCCTTTAAAAATGTTTGATAAAAAAAGCGCTGTACGTTATCGTTTACATTGTTAGTGCTGTAGATGAGAATATTTGGCTGCCTATTCTTATCTCTTTCGTTCTTATTGGCATTTAGATAAGGCATGGGGAACAGTAGTTCATTGCGGCTTTATATAATGGGAAAATTTTCAGCAGGCTGTTTTAGAAATTGCATTTAGGTTGGGCTTGTATAGAGAGTGTTACATCTTGTTATTTAGATGATCTTTAGGGATGGCATGTCCAATGTTGTTATGTTATTTTCTTCTTTCCAGATCCTGCACAGTTTCTGATGTTTGGGATCGTTAAGTTGAGCGCACTGTGACGTTTCAAGAAATACTGAAATGAATTAGTATTGGCGTCGTAGTCCTTCAGTGGTACAATCTGGATAAATCGATTTATATTCTAAAAAAAAACTGAGCAGGTGCTCAGACTCGATTTTTATATAGAAAACAGAGTTTCAAATTGAGATGGACCCCGTTTTTTCTATGTTAAAATTGGGACTGAATTTTTGTACACTTTGTTAGTTTACGAGTCATTATTTTGCAAAATAATTTTAAGTTATCAGCAAAACGGCAAAAATATACAACAGGCTCGAAATTTTCTAAATTTTTGAGTTTTCTTGAAAACAAATCGTGATATAGGCCGAATGAATAGCTCCAAAATTAGAAATCCCGGTATATTTAAAACTCTCGGTATATCTTAGAGGCTTTTCAAAATACTCAGTAATATATAAAAACCGTTTCAAAATTTAACCATCCGTTTCAAATGCAAAAAACAAATATTCATAGTTCTTTAAGACTTATATAATAAGTAACTTTATAATAATAAGTTTTTTTGTGCCATTATCAATAAGAATTAAAAGTGATTTTATTAATAATTTGATTCTTCATCTTATAAAGATTTTTAAAAATTTTTTTTTAGAAGTATGGAAATCAATATCGGCTTTGAAGATTGTTACTACCTTACGTTGCTATGCTTACGGCTTCATAATTCATTTATTATTTGATTTAATTCAAATCTTACTGATATTTCACAAAAATCTTTACCCAGGAGTTTTAGGAGGATGAAAAAAATGTCCCTTAAGTGAGGAAGTTTTGTGGTAGAAAAATAAAAATCTCTTTCTCATGAATTACTCGTCACTTTATTCCGGATTTCGTAATTGAGTACAATATAAAAAAAAAAACCTAAATACTTAAAAATTTTGATTTGTTCTTGTTCATTGGAATATTCGCTATCAACTTAGACGTACTGGCTAAGGCGTAAACTAGTAGAGGGTATAAATACAAAACAAAAAAAAAACTGTTTTTTGCTCATTCAAGCAATGGTAAATAAAAATAATAAAAGAAAGAAGCAGCGCTTACGGCTTCACTTATACACTTACGAGAATTGTCCATGTTACAAAATACCCGTTCCTGGAGCAGAAACTAGGCTGAGGGTCCTTACTTACTAACTACATATACTTTCTCTTTCTCTCTCTCTTTCGAACAGCTTGATAATGCTAACTTACAATAACTTTATCATTTGGCATCTCATAATACGAATCGATTAACCCTAGATACAGCGTAGATACATTGAAACAGAAGCCAATTCTCCACGAAAGTCCTCTGTTTATCGTTTGAGCTCTGGCGGGGATCTTTTGATTTGAAATGATGCGTGGTATTTGATCAGCCATGTTCGCGCAGAACCCCGCCTCTTCTAATTGCACTTGTTCACGGAAAATAGACAGATTATGGATTTGCCGGTTCGACAGAATTGCATTAGAAGCAGAAAATTACGGCAGAGGCAGAACAACAGCAAATATTTGTGTAAGTAGGACTTTTTAAAAGCTTGTGCAGTTGTTCTGCCTCTACCGAGTAATCTCTGCTTCTAATGTGATTATGCTAAATGTACTATTTATGTGATTAATGTAATAGGAGCAGAAAATTTACAAAAACACGCAGAAATTAAGCAGTGGCAGAGCACTCTGAGATCAAGCCAATTGGTTTAAAGAGTAGCATAGTTAAAAAGATTTGGCAACGGTTACAGTCTAAATTTACAAAGAAGGCGGCGCGGAATCAATATACAAAAAAAGCTACAACGATACATATATATATATATATTTTTTTTTGTTCAGGAATTTCGGCTGGGTAAGTAGATACGGTAACTGTTCAAAATAATCTCAAGGAAATACACTCGAACCAATTACTCGCTCGCTTAGCATAAATACTAGAAAGTTGTAGATTAATTGTTTGTTTTTGTTCTCTTTTGTTTGGTTTGGTTCCCGCTCGTTTTTATCTCACTTTGGAAAATTGCTAACTAAGTTCACACAGCTGAATTTTTTCCAATTATATCTCCGCTCCGCGAATGCACCAACTTTCCATCGAATTCAAGGGATGAATTCTTTTTATAGCTTCCTGGAGGCGTGTTCAGTGGCTGCTTTTCTTCCCTGTTGAATGAAAACAAAAGTGCTTTTATTAGAGTTTGATAGGAGGAATATTTATATAATATTAAGACGCATTCCAGAAACAGGACAATCAAATACAAATTAAATGGGAAAAATATTTATATAAACCTTAGCCTACGTAAACCCGAATATTAATGAACTTTCGAAGTTTTGAATCGCATTGTAGCAAGTTAGAAAGCTGTTAAAAAAATATTATATTTAGGCTCGCAAGGTTCACTAAGAATCTTATAATCCTTATACACATATAAAAAAGTCTACCGTACGTAGAAAGAAGAAAGTTAATAAAATTCTTTGAATCAATACAGCTTTTATTACTTTTAATTTTACAAATTTTTGCAAAGTGTATGTAGACTTGAATGGATATGTAGTAAGTGTGTATGTATCTTTAATCTAACGTTCATGCGGCTCAGGTTTTACGAAGTTCCCTAATTAATTATCATACAGCGTAAATAGAGATAATTTTATTTTGTCCTTAGAGATAAACTTTTACAAAATTTCAAAATTATCGTATTGTAATTTAATTGAATATAATTTTAATTTAGGTCAAAATCTTTATTTCTTAGATAATTATGTGGATTTTCTTAAAAACTCCAAAGATTACATAAAACGACGTTTTCAAAATTAAGTACGCACGAAATTCTAAATTGCGTTCAAAGTCTGTTTAAAGTAAATCGATTTTGAAAACCAGAGTTCGAATTCACTTTTATATTACTTCGATTTCAAATTAAGGTCCAATTTCTGATAGAAATCGAGCCCCAAAATCAGAGTTACCATAATTTGAAATAATTTTTTACTTGATTTTACTTCTTAAAATTCTCACTCATAAAATTAGTTTGTATCAACTTAATTTAGGTAATTTATATTTCTGTGGCACGCAAAATCTAGCTACAAAAATACAATTCAGCATGCATTTTACTAAAAAAAAAAAACAAACTGTGAATTTGGAGCATGCAATACGAGCTCAAAAGGCAAAGAATTTGTTTTAGAAATAATAACGAAAAAAGCGTGTTGACTTTTTTGCTGAGGGAAAAAAAAATATATCTTACAGTGGTGAAGCCATTGGTGATCCGCCAAGTTTAACAGGCGGTGGTAACGGCAACGGAGACGGTGGAGGCTCCTTAACTAGTTGACCACTGCAATAAGGTAGTGGGAAACGCCAGCCGTAAAGACTGCATTGTGAGTTTGTTTTTTATACAATTCCATTAATATTGTACACACAACTAATATTAATAATTATATTAAGTTTTCTAATTTAAATTCTTGTAATTTCACAACTTTAACACTAATTAAATTCAATTGTTATATACATGTTGCTCCATTACCTCCAGACAATTTTTTCAGCATTAAACTGATAAATTTTATACTTCCAACACCAACACAAATAAGAACAAATCTAGTTGGAGCTTAGGACAGTAATACATGAGAAACAGAAATCATGTCATAAACATACTCAGAAAACTTTTTAAAAGTTTTTAAAATGAGTAAAAAGCTCAATTTCTGCTTCTGCCACAATTTCTGTGTCTCTTGTGTTGATTCTGTTTTTAGCTAAGTAGTCTTACCTGCCAAGTTTTGTTTCCTCATCAATGTCTGACGGTGATCGTTTCGTTCTACGGCACATTGATGCAAGTACGCCCATTCCCATTGTCATACAGCAAAGTAAATCGATGACTACGAGCAAGATGAGTACTCCACCAATCGCAATCCCAACGATAGAGGCTGAAGATAGGACCGACTTGTCCACCTTTAGTACGACATCAGCTCCTAAATTGGGTAAATGTTGAGAGCACCACACCGAATTATGGTGGGGGGGAAGAGGGATAAGGAAGCGTTAGTATTTATGCTTGCATTTTTACACTACTTATATCGTACGGTATTACAATGCGTTGAATTGCGCGGGAGGTGGCAAATTCACTTAAAGATTTTACAAGATAATCTTTACGTTTGCTTCCCTCCCGATGATTGATTGTATGTATGTATGTGGCTTTGTGTGTGTAGTACATCATGTTAGTATTGATCAAAATAGGTGCGTTAAATTAAATAAAAACAAATCCGAAAAGCAAGATCCAGTCATGCAATCGTACCCACGAAATTATTATGAAAAATCAAAAATAAAATATACGTAACAAAAAGGAACAACTGAAAGGTGAACGCTAGCTGTATGTACAGATTTATTATGGTCCTCCAATCAGCTTATAATGAAATGTACAAGAATTTTGTTTAAACAAAATACAAAATAAATAGAATAAACAGAAAAAACGGACAAAGCGCTGAATGCCACTTTACGCAGCTAAGCTTTTCATCTTGCGGCACATAAGCTCTTGTTCAAATCACAAAGTGGCAGAAAGCTTTCAAACGTAAAACGAAAACTTTATTTTAAACAAAAGGGGAAACGAACGGAAAGTGAAACACTGTTTACAACAATTTTGGTGGTGTAATTATTATTTTTTTTTTTTTTTTTAAATACAAAGTACCTAAAATGGTTTTGCCTACTGTTATTTACACAAATATATTTTAAAACGGGTCGTTATGTTACAGCTGGAGAACTAAGACTATGTTTCGCGGAACGGAACACTTTTTGGAGCGATTGTTTGAATGATTTTATATTTTTTTAATGTAAAGCAAAGAGGATCAAACCAATAATGAATTTTGTGACTCAAGTCTATTAAAAAGTATATAATGAATAAAACGTGATTTTATTTTTATTATTTCGGTTTCAATAAAATTAGAAACTTACAACGATTATGTTATTTACCTTTTCCGTAGGCCACCATCTCTGGAACCCGCACCCTGGGCGATGTCCCTTCAATCGACCCTCCTTCACCCCATCGCTTTTGTTTCGGTAACGAATTAACAACAGTGTGGAAGGGTACTGAGATCCAACAATTATTACTTAAAACCAATATTGCTTACTCTGTTTTTTATTTATTTAATTTTTTTTTTTTTGGGTTTAACATCATCCAGTTGCAACTCCTTTGTCCGCTGTGGAATTATTGTCGCAGTTGGCGGGCAGTCAGGTAATTAAAACCCATACTTTCCGTGATTCCATTCTTTAATTTTTAAACATTCTTTCCTTTTCTTTAAAATTTAGACAATTTCCTAGTGTTAGTTACTTTTATAAATATTTACATCTATTGAGAAAACTTGTGTTTCATCTTAAAAAAAGCAGTCGGTTGTTTTTCTTTTTTTTTTTTTAGCTTACCGTGACTTATCGTGAGTTAGCGTGACTTATAACGACTTATCGTGACTTACATTTTATGCAATCGCCTTTTTTGACCATCCTACACCATAAAGTTTTTCAATTACACAATCTTGTAAATGTTAGAATTTCTCACAGATATGGTTTTTGCTGCGAAGGGAAGAGTTACGTGATTACAGCATTGATGAGTATAATTTTTTTTGTTTTTTGTCTTTTTAAATTTTACATTTTCTAGATACATATATTTAAATTTATATGGCAGCAAAATGAATTCAACTACCTTTATTCAGTACTGAACTGCCATTCCAAAGGAACTGTTCTTAAGTTTGAGAACAAATTCTTAAAAATGGTCTCGTAACTCTTCTTTTGTATTTCACTGAATTTGAAATTTTCTTGAAATTTCTGTGCATACAGGTGTAAATTTTTGATATTTATTTTTTCTTGAGCTGGTACAGATTTTACATTTCACTATTTAACGCAATTGACTACAAATACGATAAAATTTGGAAGACATTAAACATGTGATTTTAATTAAACATTTCATAAGTAACATTCGACTGCGAAGAATTGCCTACATTTTTAATAAACAGACATATAACATTACATGCCGTTTTGGTCAGATTATGATTTATATTATTTTTATATTTAAAAATATAGGTGCAATGGTTGAGCTGATTTTGTTAATCAAAAGGTTGCACACCTAAAACTAAAAGTGAAAAATGTTATATAATTTAGAGATAGATAGATAGATAGTTTTACCACATAGTGAAATTGATTGCTTTTTATTATACCGAAAATATATATTAAATGGAAAAGGTCTGCTGTCTACAAAAACTTTAAAATATTAAAAGTATTTGCTTGTAATTTAATAAAAATTCTTCTACTAGATCTGTTGTGATTCACATTTTGTATTTCTATTTATTTCTATTTTCATCAAATACCTCTATATCATAGGTTAAATGTTAAAATCTTATAACACTTATTTAAGAAGAGGGCCAAATACGATTGGCGAAATTGAAAAAAAATACCGAATATTTTTGCTTTGTAACAACCCAAAAACAATACATTTTTGTTTTCTATGAATTTAAAAATATTTAGTGAAATTTATTGTTTTAGTAATTACTTAATCAAAAATGTAATGATTTATAATCAATTACATACTAAAGTATGTGATAGATTTAAGATGACAACATTTGTGGCTTTTTAATAGCATTTGAAGATAAATCGAATAGTCTGCAATGATCCAGATAATGAAAAATAAATAGTTGCCATATACTAAATGTATAAAAGTGTAGCTTTTTGAAATTAACTCATCTATGCAATGAAAACAATAAAGAATAACTTTGTTATAAATATAATTAGTTAATTATTATTAATTGTTTAGTTATCATAAAATCGTGAGCTCAACATTAGAAATAAATTTAACCCTTAACGGCTGAGAGCTTCTTTTATAATGCTCGTCTCAAATTTAGGTAAAATTCTAAAACGTTTATGGTATAAGGATGAAAAGTTAAACTAAATATTTAAACTGTGAAATGATATAAATATTTATAATTTTTGAAAATATGGTATTTTTTGAAGCAATTTTTTTCATGTCCCCGTATTGAGGGGTTTTCAATGGCATAATATGTCCTCGTTAAGGGTGAATATTTAATAAATAAATATTAATAGAAATAAATATAAAAAATAGTGATTTAAGGTGACAGCCTGTTGAATTTTAAATTTTATGAAACATTCTTGAAAATTGCCTTTGGACCTTTTATTAGATGATTATTTTATTGAATTTTTATATTTTATGGTTATTAACATATCTCTGAGCAAAACGGCATTCTAATGAATTAGGAGATAAATAAAAAGTAATAAAAACATATAATATTGGATTTTTTGTTTTAAATTTACAATGGTATGCACAGAGCTTAGCTCCTACACCTCTTACAAATTATTTAATTTACAATTTATTGTCCTATAAGTATAAATTTTCGACTAAATTACCATTTGCACCACTCCTCCAGATATATATAGGCTAAACTCACTCACACATTATCATCTTCTGTTATATTTGTTTTAGGGGAAAACTTGCTAAAATGTTCACAGATACAAAAGTGCATCATCGGTCATGCATATTTGGGTGTGGTATTGGTCATATTCAATGTCACATTTCTACACAAATATTAGAGATCGGATTAAACACTTTTACTCGCCTATATTTTTTTTTTTTTTGTTTTTTAATTACTCGATAGTACAATTACAAATTTTATAATTTTTTGTTTCCTGTAAATTTTATAAATGAGTATCTTGGCAGTTTTTAGTTTCGTCTCTTTGTATAGTAAATGATCCTTGTGAGGAAAGGGGTGGTAATTGTTTTCAACATCAAGTACATTTTAAATTTCATTTTCGCTCACAATTCGACTTTGGTTCGTATATATTTAAAAAAAAAAAAAACAATTTTAGCTCAAGTGGAGATCAGCACTTTTGTTGTAAGAAAGAAACGAATAACACTCCACCTGGCGATGGTGGTAATAAATCAGTTTGTAGTGGGGGGAGGGGCACTTTTGCGTGTCCAGTGGCGGCGAAAGTAGGTAAGGAAAGGGTTTGTTCAGCAAGAGCAGCAATCCTCTGGGGAGGTCGATATAGTTTTTTTTTTTTTTTTTTTTTTTTTTGTTGAATGGAATGCACCATCAGCTGCACTAAGTGAAATGTTTTTTTTTTTTCATCACCCCTGATGACGGGAAGTCAGAAAAATCAATTAACCGGAACAAATGGGCTTACATCAGTGCGCGCGTGCTTTCATCGCATTTAATTAAACAAGGGCGAGCAGAAGAGAGAACTTTGTTCATTTGCATTTGCAACGTTGAAAATTTTCATTGCGTTTAACCCTGTCGACTGGTTTGCGATTTTTAAACCAATTAGTTCCTTTCATTGCACATTTAAAAAAAAAAAATAAAATAAATGCATTACTAGCGAGGGCCGAAATGGGAAAAATTAATATTTTATGTTTGTTCATCCACTCAAAAGAGATCTCTAAAGGAGCAAATCTAATGAGTAGTTAAATTTATTTTGCCCTTTGAGGGGTTGGTGCTTAATCCCATTTTGGACAGTAGTCGACCATTAATACGTAAACAGTTCGCTTTGAGTGATGACGATAGTCGCTCGACTCGAGGACATTTAAGTGCCTACCTACGAGTGCTCCAAAATCCACTTTCGAGAAGGATTTTTTGTTTCCCTCATTCAGACAATAAATCAGGACAGTATTGGTGGAGTAAACAAGTCACTATGAGCTGGGATTCAGTTTCGCTTTGGCAAGTTTCAGATGCCTGGAGCAGTGTCAGGAATCAAATGAATTTCTGTCCTGATGACTGACCATTTCCAAAGCCGCCAAAAGTCCTTCATATCGATGGTAAAATCTAGACAAACGTTTTCACCCAATAGTTAATATATATTGAAGCTGTTTCGAACAGTTTTTGCAAGTCCTGACCATGTCCTGGCTCTGGCCCCAATTCATTTCGACAAGTTATGAGTTTTTCAATAGCATGTTCTGGGAGTTTGCAATTATGTTGAGTGTTCAAGTCTAGAGTACAGTAGACTCCAAATCAAATATTTGGGTGTGACCTAAAAAAAAATAGTAAAATTTACACTTCTAGGTGAGCTACATCGTCAATTTCAAAGGATTTGCCTGGGGACCAAGGGGAATATACATTTTTTACATATATATATATTTTTTTTTTTTCGCAAAAGCCTAAAAATCGCTTTTGTAGGCATGCATGGAACCTCTGTCATTGAAATTGGAAACTGTGCCGTTTCCTTCTTTCGTTTGCACATCTCTGATGCAGATGTGAAGTTGGAACACATTTTTTTGTTCGCGTTAAATGCTCTAAATGACTTCACCTGGAAGTGCAAATGAGTATGGCGTATTCAAGATATTTTAGGAGTAGGATTTCCGTTGAATTATCCAGACAAGCTGTTGAAGTGTGAAATTTAAAAGTATCAGTTAACTTTGTGCATCAAATCGAGGAGAGGATAATGAACAATTGTAGAGGCTTATCAATAGAAAGTCTTTCTATTTATTTACAAAAAGGGAAATCAGTTTCTATGTAAAATTGTAGTTATAAAAGAAGTGTGTTTAAATAAAATAGAATCGACTCATTTCTACTTCACAAAGTCAATTATGTGAATCTCTAAATTTTCTTCCTTTAGGAACCTTATTATTAAATTAAAGCATAAATGTGTGCTTGTCAGGAATTTATACGCAGGCAAGCACGTATTTTTGCTTTAAATTAAGGTAGGATTATGTTAGAGTACATATAAAGTTGTATTTTAATTATTTACCTGAGAAAACAAAACTAAAAAGTTTAATATATATAAATGAAAAAAGGTGCAATATTATGTGATGGCAATATTTATTTTACCTATATATATATTTCGAAACTACAAATTTCCTTTTTTTTAAAACAATTTTACATAATCCAACTATCGACAAATATTAATTACTGTTTTACTGCAGTACGTCATTACTTTTATGTTGTGAAACAAAAACGTGTAAATGAAACGAAAATGTATGGAATTAATACTCATGTAAATTTTTTTTTTTAATTGATAGTTTACTTCAGCGAATATAATAAATATATAATGCGGCAAAAAGTATTACTGAAATTATCGGAGAATACTATTTTTACTAAAATAATAATAAAACAACGGTGGGTTTCCTTTCTTTGGTCTTCACGCAAAAATTATCTAATAAAGGCACATTCAAATCCATTTACGTTCTCCGAAATAAGAAGGAATTTGAAAAAAATAATAATACAAAGTGCTTCGTCCACTTAAAAATTCATATCAATTGACAAAATCGAATTGAGAATAATCGTATTTTTTTTTGTTTTTCGTTTTTACTAAACTTACGCGAGCAATACGCCAGAAAAATGAAATGTTCCGACCAAAACAATTTTATTATTATAATAATTTATTAAATGTTTTCTTTTATTGTACAATTCGCTCACACTAACTACAGGCGTGATTCGAACGCCCCTCAAATAATATTTATAATTTACTTTACCAACAATTCAATGTACAATCGGTTAAATCATTCACTGTAGACAACGAAATATAAAATTTACTGGTAATAACTGGTAATAACCTTAACAAATCTGTAGAAAAATCTCTTACGATTAAGGAAAGTCTCTTTTTTTTCTTTTTCTTTTTTTTTGCCTAGAATAGTAATGAACAAGTTTTTTAAATGTTTTTTTTTTTTTACAACGATTGGTTCACGTTCAGTACACTTCGATGACACTCGCCACTGATTGTACACTGCATGCGGGCGGGATTAGTCGAAGAAAAATTTATTCTTATCCCATCACCTACCCGGGAACAGCTCGGATTGTGACAGGAACAACGTGCACTTGTTAGGGAATACTGACTAATATTATGGTGGATAGGTGACGTTCGTACTGTCGATCGTGTTGAACTGTAGTCATTTTGTATGACTGTCGATGATGCTAATGTTGTTAGTACTGCCAGTAAAAGTGGTAGCCAGCACCTTGACCAATTGTTTCTTATCGTTGGAGCACTGTTGTAGGGGTTATCTACGAAAAGGGTTTGAGGTATTTTTTCTGTTGGTTCTGTACTTTTTCCCAATTATTAATTTTATTATTATTAATTTTTTGTTTTCTTTTGTGAAATTGTTACTGAAATGCACGTTTAAATTTGAGAAGCTTTGAAGAACTAGTCTAAAAAACATGAGTTAGTCAGTTTGCTCTGTTTTTAAATTTTGTTGTTTTTTTTTTTTAGTGGTAGAATTGTTAACTTGTTGTATTGTTAATGTAGATCGTGATATGTGTTAAATTTTAGATGAACAGTGAGACGAATAGAACAGTAAAAATATATTGAAGCATCAGTTAATTGATGAAAAAAGGATATCATGTTTTGTAAATTTTTTATTTTGTTAAATTGGATTGAAATAAAGCGCCAAAAACAAAGCAGTGGTATAGCCAAGTATGTGCTCTTTGTTTTAGTAATCAGTTACTAAATCATTAACGATTGTAAATTTCCAACATAAATTTAGGAAATACAACTGCTCACTCGTGGGACACCAGAGATGCACCAAATGCAATGCAGGGGTTTTACGAAAGAGAAACTGATCAGGACCTATTCTCCTTCACAAAATATACGCATAATTTTTATCAGAATGAAATTAGGCGATGTTTATCAACATCAAAAGATTTTCGTTTGCAATTACTTTTGCATTTATGGCATATTTTCCAAAACAACCTTACAAAACAGATTTAGATTGCAGAATATTTTTGTAATTTTAATTTATAATATTTCGAAAAGGTTAATATTTTAATCAGTTGCTTAAAACTGATCTCTGAAAATTTATTATAATGTTAAGCTTTATATAAACAAATATTATTCTTTATTGTAAAAAAATATGTTTATTAGTTTTAATTGGTTTGTTTTTACTGGTTTTATTATCATAATTCATTAAAAGCATTAGAGTAATACTGAACATAAGTTCTATAAAGCTGAAGTAAAGTGTTATTTTGCTTTGTTTTTAATTAAAAACATATTCAAGAAAAATGTTCTTTGAAAGTTAGGTGGAGATATAGACAGAGTTTCTATATCAAGTATCACAGTCATATTTAAAATTTAAATTAATTTAGAGAAGAAGAAGTAAACCACTTGCTTAAGTGAGTTGATATTGAATGTACACAAAATGAAAACTTTTGAAAACTATTTCGAGCAAACAAATGAATGCCATCATACAAAGAGCACGTATGCCTAAGAAACTTTTCATAGTGAAGGTAAATTAGAGAAAGGAGATACACAAATTGCAGTGATAATTTGAAAGTCTTATAGTGTACCCATGTGAAAGTAATTTCAATTGCTCTCACCGTGCTTTACTCATTTTACAAAGAATATTCACAAAGAGAGTTTTACCTTGGGGAAGTACGAATTAACCGAAGAGAGTTGGGGCATAAATTCTCCTTAAACATCGGTCTTTTGAGCCCGAAGAGCTCAGAGCTCAAAGAATTTATTGCAAACTACTACCATATCTACCTAGAATGCCTAATTAGAGGGAATTACTCTAGAAAAAGCTGAACAATTTTATAAATAAATCCGACCCCCTCAACATCGCACAAGCGAAGCGACATATGAATTTATCGTAGATGTGGGAGTACACACAATTTATTAAATCAAAAAAATAAAAGCGATGGATGTAAATCAAACTGGTAAAAACTTGTCCTGCTTGCGGTATACCAAAGCTTTGAAATTTTGCTTTGTGGAATATGTTTGCAGTGTTTTTAATGTTTGTGGAATGTGTCTGCTGTGAGCGAAACTAGTTAGCTGGGTTGAGAGTAGGTGGTAGACTAAGAATGCACTTATGAGATAAAATTGTTACAAATTTGAACTAATTAAAAAAATTGGGACAAGGTTAAATACACATAGAGGATTTTAGGGTACTCCACAAATTTGCGAACAAATAGAACCGTCCCAGAAGTTCTCAGTCACATAACATGTGGTGGATGACGGGAAACTTGCATGAGTTGGGGAATATATGTGAGAATGTTTGTAAGAGGTGCGTTAGACAAAACAAAGGATTTTTTTTCTAGAAAAATAGTATTATTATTGCAGAAGAGATTAATATTTAAAAAAAAAAATTTGACAAAAACCTAATGCGCTAAGTTGATATGAACTACAAAATAAAAATTAAAAACAAAAATAACACGGGGACGAAAATTAGACACAGATCAACTAGTTTAACTAAAAACAAACTATTAACTAATAAATTTTTACGCAAATGCTTAAAAGTACATGAACAATACTACTAGAAGTCATACACACACAAATTTTCTACTGATGTCTAAAATAACAATCATCGCTAAAACGGCTAAATAATAAACTCAATGAAATTACCGGATGATCGAAAACATTTATTCTGTAAATAGTGGTTACATCAACAAGCCCTGCCATTATACAAAATATAAGCAATGTTTGTTTTGCAAAATGCATTTGAGATTCGTTTATTTGTTTTGTCTATCTGTCTGTTTGTGTTTCGATTACTCTCATTTCATGTTAGCGAGAATCGCAGTAGTGATGTGCCTTTGATGTGCTCTATTTTCTATGGTAATTACCGTAAAAAATGTGATGTTTTGTGATGCATGTGTTCACTGGGTGAATGCTTGAACCTTACCAATACGGATCGTAAAAATTTATAATAAATGAAAACAAAAAGCTAAAAAGTTGTTACAAAATTAAACCTCACAGAGATTCCGGAATCTTTGTACTCTATCTTAACGACGTATATTTCTAAAATTAACCTTAATCCGAATTTCTCTTTTAATTTTATTTTATTTATTTTTTTTTTTTGGCGCAGTGGTAAAAGGCTGGATATGACCACAGCTTACGCCATTAGTTCGTTTTCACGTTGTGAACTAGTGTTTAAACTATTTGCAAGCGCTGTACATGAACTTTTTTAAATGATAGTGAAAATTAAGGTACTTATTGGCATTTTAAGAAAAAAGAAAAACATAGATAAATATAACGCCAAAAACGTTTGCATGCAGCAGCTTTGCTATTGGCAACATTTTACAAATGGCCAATAAAATTATACAAAAAACAAAATAACCGCTTTGAGTGCATTTACCCACCGAAGCAATTGGTTTTATTCTATTATTCACCTCACTTTGTGATATTAAAAGAACCGAGCAACCTATAAATTCTCCTAATGTAAGATGACACGTGTCGATATCTCTGTCACGTATTATCACATTAGTGAATTTTATCAGAATACAGCTGGTAGATCATGTTTAAAATGCTCCTTAGTCATACAAATTGTTAAATTTTAAATGCAAGTTCAATTCAATCAAATATCACATAAGTGAAATGATTACAAGAATAATACCCGATTTAGACGGCTGCGACATAAAAATTTTGAAATTTTATTTTGTCTTTAATGTGAAAACGATAAATGATTGCGGCAGGCCGCAAAAGCTACTGCGATTACGACACTAAACAAATTAAGTAGCGTAAGGTGGCTGAGGTAGTGTGGTGATGTTGGCAAAATCATCGGATTAGCAGCCGAAACAAAACCAGACGTATACAAAAATGTTCCGAGATTGCTATTAGATGTATCGGACTCACCTCGTGCCGTCTTCATCATAATGCTTGATGGTGTCGAAAAACCAATTGCGTTGTGCGCACGCAGCTCTATCCGATAGTATGTGTTTGGGTTTAGATGTGCCATTTCGAAGCTTGTCGTTTCGATTACTTCTTTGGACACACACTCGTTACCAAGTTCACTCCATTCCCCATTCACCTTGAGACCCTGGAAAGATATGTTAGTATAGTTTTTTATAAAAATAAAAGGGTGTGGTAAACCTGTTACAGATTTGATTAAAGCCAAAAGCTTGGACATAAATTTTTACCGACTGATGATTTAGTGCGTTAAAAACATAGACGTAAAAGTAAAAGGGTCGTAAAGTAAGAAAACAGGCATCAAAGATATATAATAACAGACGAAGATATATATATAACAGTAAAAGTACTGAGAGTCTATTCTTTTTCGGAGGTTCTTTGCCATTGAAATTTTCAAAAAACGTCTAGCCTTGTTTTTCAAAAGCAAAACTAAATTTAAAGTTGTAAACTATATTATAATATCTAGACTAAGATAGCTTATATCAAATATGCAACAGACTTAAAAGCAACTTTACCGGACAATATTTGATCTGGTAGAAGTCGATGGGCTCGCCATTATCTGCTGGCACAATCCATCTAAGTTCGAAATGATCTGAGTATGGCGATATTACGACAGACTCTTCCTCATCGTCCTGCATAGGAGAATGGAGCGTCTTGGGCTCCTCGGGAGCCGATCGTTTCGGAGTAGTTTGAACTTTATTAGCTCCCCATGGACCCAAACCTACTTGATTTCGGGCAGCAAATTGAAACATATATGACGTTTGTGGCTTAAGACCTTCCACAATATAAGGACTATCGGGGGACCAGTCTCGTGTTTGAGCTTTCGCCCAATCCCCTAATCGTTCATCTCTGTACCGCACAGAGTACGCTACTATTGGCAAACCGGGCTCTGTAGCTGGCCCTAAAATTTCGAATGTCATCGTTGTAGCAGTAACTACTTTTGGAGTGGCACCCTGAACGTACCCAGGTATGGTACCCTGTTTTAGTTGGATATCAACCACATCCTCTCCATGTACATTTTTTGCAAGACAGTGGTAAGTGGAATAGTATTTTTGCTCGAGTGGTGTAACAATTAAGTTACTTCTTGGACCAATGCCCTCTATTACAAGATTCCTGTCAAGTAAGTCCTTTACGAAATGACCCTTCCATCTCCACTCAATTGTGGCATTGGGAATGCTCTCGGCTATACAACTTAAGTTCGCAGTTCTCTCTTCCCAAGTGTATACGGGGGGTAAACTTCTCATATAGGTAAAATCTGGTGGGAATTGAACTTCAATATAACCCACTTTGTAAGCTGTATCCCCTCTATTTCTGGCTATACATTGATACAATCCATCATCTGTTCGCATAAGTTTCGATATCCTCAAAATTCCTGAGGCTTCGCCTTTTTCGTTGTCCCTATACTGCTCTAAAACGATTCTATCGTCATTGCGCTGGGTATCTGGCGTGAACTCCTCCTCAGATCCCCAGCGGCGGAATGTAACTTCTGGTGCTGGACGTCCCTTTGCTCGGCAGGTAAGTGCAACCTCTTTGGTGACCACTCCCGTCCTATTGTACAACTCTTCTATCTTTGGCCTGACCAAAACGTCCAATTTCGTTTTCATTTGTGTAACACCAGCTGCGTTTGTCGCAATGCAAGTGTAGGTGCCATAATCCTCTTGTTCGACTTTCGTTATTGTCAGTAGACCTGTAAGTGGATTCAACAAGAATCGATCAGCTGTTACAACGTTCTGTTGCGTTTTATCCTTGATCCATGATATTTCGGGTACTGGTTTGCCTGTTGCATTGCAAAAAGTTGAAAACGATTGACCCTCGGTCGCTTCGAGGTTCTTTTGGAGTGACTTGATTTCGGGTTTGATATAAACCTCTACGCGAATATTTCGTTCAACTAACTCTCCAGTTTGTATAACAGCTGCTCGACATGTGTAGATACCATCGTCGGATTCCTGAACGTCTCGAATTAGCAGTCCTAGAGTTTGGACTACGTATTTGTCTCCGGATTTAATCTAATGAAGCAGAAAGTATAATGGACCAGTTATATGTTTTTAATCAATGCCAACTTACTTGATCCCCATTCCGCAACCAATCCACTGTTGGTGATGGACTGGCTGTAACCTCACAGCGTACTAGATAATCACTGCCTAGGGTTGGGAATTGGTTTTCTGGTGCATCCTTCCACGTGATGGCAACTAAAAGAATGAAATAGTTTGGCTATTTTTGTTACGGACGAACAACAATAAAACTTTTGAGCTTTTTAAGAGCTTTACAAGTTTCTGCTGGTTTTAGGAAATTTAGTTTTTATTCTACTCTGTCGTTTTTTCTTGCCTTTTTAAAAGCAAATACCAGAAGCAAAAAATCGAATAGGAACAGAATCTAAGTGCAGAAGCAGAAATAGTATAAACATTTTTTTCTAAAAGCTCCGATTTTCTGCAAGTTTTATTCTATTTCTGCTCCTGTAATTAATTTCCGATTTTTATACGATCTTTTAAAAAAATCTTACCCTTATAAAATTTCAATTAAAAATAGCAGTCTTACCATATGTCTCGATGGCCACGCCAATCTCAAGAAGCTGGGAGCTCGCATAAGACGCTGAACAATAGTATCTTCCAGCCATTGTCTCACTTAAGGACGGTATAATAAGGGCTAGACTCTGATCGCCTGGCAAGATTTCTGTATACATCGGAGGCTGTGTTTGGCCCGTCCTGTTAAAAGAGAAAGACCAAAAATCGGTTAGTAAGTGCAGCTACTAAAAGGCAATGCGGTGAACGATTAGTGCTCTATCTTTATGCATGGAAAAATGACTGATCAAGGGCGATTGATTTTTATTGTTAGGGCGCCTAGCGAGTGAAGGTATATGCTTCGATGTTACTTGGGTTTTAGTGTCGTCCACTAAAAACTACGTAGGTTTAGTATGAAAGGTTCAGGCAGCGCCTCAGTTTGAAAACCTTTATTTCATTTTTTTTTACTGTGCCAGCAACACATACACATTGATCTACTAGAATGGGTGGACTTCCAAACTGGCAGTATCTAAGTGAACGCCCCCTGACCTTAATTGTGAAAAAATGGTTATATGGTGAGGCGGAGGCGGCATTAATGCTCTTATTATTTGATGATCGCACAGCAAACAAACAACAAAAGAGTTAACAAAAAAAGCTACAATTAATAGTTGAACAGTCTCAGTTCAGGTCGAAAGTGCACTTCTATTCTATTAATTTTTTCTTTTTTTTTTCGAGCATCGTGCAGTTTTAGGTGGAGGTGGAGGCTCCCAGCCCAGTTCGACCACTTACTAACTCTGATTGATTTTTTTGTTTTCATTTTTTAATGGCAAAAGTAAACGAAAGTCCACTAAAAAAAAAACATAAACCAGTCATTCCCAGCAAAACTTACGGCGTTGGCAGCCTACGTCCCTTCGAATCGTACATGGGGTAATAATAGCGACTCCTGACGGTGGTAACAAAACAATCACTATCTCAGTGGGCTTGCGCCAAAAGTAAAGGGCAAATTATTTTGCTTTATTCTTTATTTTCTGTCTGTAATTTGCCTCTTCTTTTTGGGCAAGTTGTTTGACACCAAAAAAGCTAAACTCCACAGCTTCTGCATATGTCTACAGGTGAAAAGGCAGGAAGCTGCAGAATTTAGCGATTAAGGCGAATTTCGTATTGACAAGTACTGAAAGATACTTACGGTTTCGGGGGAATGGTCATGTTTAGATTGTCTCTCCATTGTAAATCGGTCAAAAGGCTTGGATCCTCGACGTCTGGGCGACACGTTAGCATTAAAGGCTTTCCAACTGGCTTTCGCTGCACCTCTTGTACTGGCAGAATTTCTAAACGTTGTTTAGCCGCGCATTCAATTAGACCTGAAAGAAAATAAAAACAAACATTAGTCGTATTAGAATTTATTTTATCAGTAACTTATCCAAATAAAGTATCAACAAATGAACGACAAATTCCCTACTACCAATTTATGAAGATGTTTGTACTTCGGTATACTGGTGGCATATACGAACCGACACTTATTTTCTGGTGGCAGCATATTAATTTCACATACTAAGCTGCACAATAAGATTTTAAATGAGTATGATCTTTTAATATAGTCATATTAAAATGTAAGAATGATTAATTGCAGTAGTAAGAATAAATAATTTTACTTGGGTTTTGAGACATAAAAATAATCCTGCTTAACTTTCTAGATTGACGGTCAGAAGATACCATGTTTAGGCACTTTGCAACCTTTTCTCAAGAGCCTTCTTTATAACTTGTATTTGAAGATGTCAAGAACTTGAAACTGTTAACAAGAACCTTTAGACTTAAAGTCCACTTACCCAACTATTAAAGTTTGGCACAATTTCTCCAAAGAATTATAAATAAAGGGGACATAATCTTTTCTTATGCAGTAAGCTTCTGGTCTTTGAACCTTGATATCGGTTGTCTAACGGACGTGCAAGACGAGGTTTTTGATGTTCCGCCATAACGACTATTGAAATCACCCAAAGACAAGGTAGGGCAGAGAATCACTTGCAAGTCATGTGCAGCAAGTACTACCTAATGCAAATTTACCAAAAGTTCGCTGTTTGAATTCAAAATGAGTCAAGGGGTCCCGTTTCCCCCTCGGAAACAAAAGTAGCAAGTTGGTTTCATACCTGAGGTGGTCTCGGCGTCGTCTATAATTCAAATTTTAATGCGAGCAAGTTTTTATGACGTAAACATTCTGCACACGCAGTTTGTACATTTTTAAGTTTAGAAAGAGTGCTCCTGGACATTTTTTTTGGGGAATGCTGCTTTAAATTCAGAGCATGGTGCGCTCAGGCAGGACCCCATTCTTGCCCCAGGATACACTCAACTCACCCTCCCCAAAAGTTCACTTACATATTCAGCTCACAACTCATCATACCCCGGCTGAGTCTTTGGTTTCGAAAAAAGAAAACCGAAGAAATCCCCAGAGCACGCGGAATTAGCAGACCAACCCCATTTTTTTTGGGACTCAGTGGGGGTGTAAAGTCTTGCAACTGTCCGTATGCTGCAACTCTACTGGGAGCGCAGACAAATTGAATCCTCTTTCGCAACTGAAGCCGTGTTATATCTGCGAAATTTGTGGAAAATCTTGGAACTGTACTCCGCCAGAAATAAACCACTTGGCCCAGAAAACGCCCGCTCCTTCAGATATCACCGCTATTTGGAGCTGCCGCTTAAGAAGACTTAGTCTTTTCAGAATCTACACCCCTTTCCATCGCGTCCACCACCTGCCTTGTCATCATCAGGCTCATCAGCATCGCTTTGCGCTAACGACTTTTCCTCGAAATACCACCCCCAAACTGTAGAATCTTGGCTTTAAACTTTGATATACATCCTCCATTCATCTCCTCGTCCCTTGCTCTATCTTTTTGCAACCTCAATAATTTTCTACGGCTTTCTATGCGGCTCAGAGCTGTTCATGTAAAAATCCTGCCCAGCCCTTTCCGCCCTTATACACGGGTTTCTCTAGCCTGTCTGTATTGCTTCGGCAGAATACCAGGACTCAGGACTGACGATGCAAAAATTGCCGATAGTGCGAGGCCGGGTATATTACAACGGCGAACGGCGGCGCATATAAACACTGTTCTGGGGACCGTACGGTGCCAGAGCGCAAATTGATTATTGTCACCCGTTCGACCATTCCGATATTTATAGGTTCCCCCTAGGATAGTGCAGCCGGCGAAGAGACAACTGGTGACATCTTTTTGTGCACCAGCTTCCAGTGTGGGCATTTCTGTAGTTTCTGCGGTATTTTTTTATTCCACTTTATTTTCTGAATTTACTGCTCCTACATTTGTATGGTTCTACCCAAAAGTGGCAAATAGAGATATTCGCATTATGTCTTACGTGCTGGGACAAAGCAGTTGACACCTTTATCCTCTAAATCGGTTTTGGTTTCTCACAACAGAATAAATAAAATTATTTTTTAAAGATATCTATATTTAGTTTTTTTTTTTAGTTACAACAAATTTTTAGAGAGATTAAACTTTTATTTAAAATAGAATAGTTATGTAAATAAAGGAGTTCCATAAGGTTCTATATTAGGCCATATGATTATTAATGATGTTCAAATTTATCTTAGTAAATAGAGTAGGTAGAGAAATAATCTCTTTCTTTACTAAAAAGATATTATTTAAAGGCAATCATTGATTTTATTTCGTTCAAATTATTTTTTGAAAAAAAAAAAAACAAAATTTAAAGGAAATTAACCTCTTTAGGGCCGAATTTTTTAAGTTAGAAAAAAATGGTTCAAATTTATTCAGTTATAGAGATATATAGAGATATTCAGAATGTAAGAACAAATTTAAAAACAACTAGTAAATAATAAATTTGAATAGTAAACACTAGTAATTCGCTGATTAGATCTTATTTACTAATGATTAAGGTATAAATATGTACCCGAATTCCATGATAAAGCTATATGATTTATTTTTAAATGTCATTTCGAACTATGACAGAGAACTTTGAAATAAATTCAAAAATATTTTTAAAAAACTTTTGTACCTGGTCGTTTAGTCCCTAGATTCGTAATCTATAGAAAGAATGTGATTGAAAGTATCTATCACTTGTTCTGTGACACAAATGAACATCTAATATTAGTGGTTTTTGTAATTTTAGATATATTTGAAATTAAAATCGGTGGTAATGACTCTTAATTTAATGTAAAATTTCAATCTAACCGATTGCGCAATTCAGGAGTTATAATCATAGAAACAAAGACCAGATGGATAATGAGATGTTCAAAGTGACGGTCATCAGTCTTAGAAATATAATCGATATAATTTTAAGATATTTTGCAGTTGACTTGTTTGCATACATTTTGCTTGGCATGAGTTAAACTGTAGAATGTGTACCAGGTAAATGGATTTTCGATTTCGAAAATTGATTACATTATTTTGATTGGAAGCAAAAATGCAGGAAACGATTCTCTAGCAAGTATTAAGTAACATGTTAACCCAAGTTTTACCATAAGCAATTGTACATTTTCCAACAAAATACATTGAACTTCCATACATTTGTTAATCAACGAGAAAAGAATAAATAAAAAGTTTACGAAAAACTCAAACTCACATGAGAAAGACGTTAATTACCATCGTGAAGTTGTTATGCAAATCGGAGATATCTCCGATGGATAAACAAAGGAGATCACATGCATCTACTCTGCTTTATCTATTTTTTCACAATTGTGCTGCTGTTCGGGGATCAGCCCAATTGGCACAGGTAAAGCCATGCAGGCTGCAAATCCCGTAGAGCCGCCTGTAAAGATTTCACATTTAAAAGTAAATTTGTTTAGTGAGCACAACATAACTCGTTCGCGCTTTTGACTGTTGTTGGCGCAGTAAATTATAATCTCCCCGTAGATAAGATAAAGATCGTCGAGGTGTAAAGACAGTGCGATTCGTGCTATCGTAAGCTAGGCCAGGGCTCTGAGGGTAAATATTGGAGCATAATTTGCTGTCGGGGACAATTTGCTGGGGCATATAAAGTACAAATATTTTATTTTTCCCATGGAGTAAATTGTAAAAAAAATCCCTGTTATTGGCACTCGGGGTGGGAGTGGAATTGTATATTTCGAATTGCGCTCGATTTGGGAGCAGGTGAGCTCCAGGGGGAGAAGGGCGTTATCGCATCGCAGAGGTTGTTGTGCAATTAAAGCACCATAAAAAATAACCGAACATCCAAGGGAATATTTCTGTGTCCCAGATAATTCCCACAAGTGCAGGGAAGAGCATGACTTTCCCCATAAAAGCCCCATAAATTTTCCAGTTCAGTAGCATGCGGCTTTCTTTGCAGGCCCCGAAATCAAAAGTCTGCAATAGCGGAAGTACCGTTCGTTCTCAGGTGACAAAACTGCTCTTTCGCAATACCCCTTTACCCCGAAAAACTGGGACAGAAAAATTCTTTACAAGTGGATGCACCAGAAAACTGATGAAACTAGTCCAGGTCTCTTGCGCTGCTTTGCTCTGGTGAAATATAGCCGCTGCGTCGTGATGAAATCATCACGGGCAGGTTACCTGTACCCATCGTCGGTGACAAATCATCCGAAGAAGTCATAATCAGGTTTCAGGTCATTCGGCTCGAATGGGTTAGATTTAGTCCGGGTCGCGGGGGTCGCATGCCACTAGCGCTAGCCGACTTTCTAGCTCCTTTCATTCATCAGACACGACCCGAAGGAGTTAATAACACTCCAGTGAGCACCTGGACTTATTCGTCTTATCATTTCACCCCCACTTGCTGGGTGGTACTCCTTTCGACAGGTGGGCGGTCTTGGGATACTCCTGCTAGACTGCGTACTATAAAATTTCTTCAGATCTAAAGAGGCGTAATCGGATTACTTAAGTGCAAAGTGATTATTTCGCAGTGTGATGGGGTCGTCCTGGTGGAGCTATCTGCAGCTTTTGCACTTTTTCCATTAATTGGATTAATTAGGGCCGCTGTACTTGGCCTTTGTTGCTGAAAGCGAGCTAAGGAAAGGGGAGCTGCCATAATGCGATTGGGACTTTCGTTCGTTTCCTCCCTCCCGCACAGGATACAAAATGCCCTGCGACATTCGGTTTTACTAGTACGAAGCTGTCCAAATGCTGATCCAACGAAATTTGTAAGCTTTTAATTAATTTAGCAGACATTTGTGCGAAACTCTACACGGGGTGGGGAAGAAGGCGCCTTTGTCTTCTTATTGTTTGTTGAACATAATTTTAACAACATTCCAGAGACATCCTTTCATGTGCTTACTTTTGAATTCTAATTCTATTCCATCGACTAGAAATACGTTTTACACTTCTATTTATACATATGCTTAATTTGAACTCTTTGCGTAAATTATAATGAGGATTATTATTTGAAATAGTGAACACTGAAAATGTATTTTGTACTGCGAAGTACCTTCATGTTAACTAAATAAACCACTATCAATTATACGTATTCTTTGATTTTCCTCTATACTTTCTATGACTTCAGTGGAGTATTTAATATGAAAATTTCTACTACACTTACACGATGGAGATAAATTCATTACAAATAGTGTTTTGTCATAAGTCATTTTGATAGAACTTTTTTGAATCTGGATTTTAGAAACATTTTATCAAAATTGAATAAAACCTGTTCTGGTAAATTTTTGAATGTCTTGAGGATGATTTGAAGGTAAAATTAAAAATTCTCATTCTGTTAAAAACTTTTTTCAAATATGTCTATGGAATTTTTATGTTACCCTCTAAATAATTAATTATTTCGTAAAGGTTATTAAAATCAATTCTTAATTTCAATTTTTTTGAAACTTTCCTTTCCTTAAAACACAGCTTAATTTGGGATCAATTGCAAATTGACAAAAAGCAATCAAGAAGAAAATGCAATAACACGAAGATGAACAGTAAATTTACATAAACTTCTTTTGAATGCCTAGGTCAAAGAAATCGTCATGTTTATTTACAGTTAAGCACTTACGATTAATTGATGCAAATGTACAGTAATTAGTCTTACATGCATCAGTTGCATGTAATGAAAATTTCTTTAAATTAAGATCAGTCTGTCTTAATCGGAATTTACTTTTTAAAGTCTGATTCATTGCAAGATGTTAAGCAATGAAACATTAATAAAACAGTTGTGTTTTAACAAAAAATGAATATAGCGGAAAAGGAGTATAATAACACGTCGACCTACTTGTCGATTATTCACAGTATGTATATGTCGAAAAATATACTGAATAATAAGCCAAATAGAATGTTTAATAATAAAATTTGATTTTTCAAATAACCCTTGCACTAGTGTATCAGAAATAAAATTAAAAATCACTTGAAGTATATTTTAAAGTGCACCATGTTCGTTTCCATTTTGTCGTGATATAACAATAAAAAAGTGAGGATGTGAGGATGTAGTATTAAACCTAAGACCAACATCTTCAGTCCTTTTAGGTTAAATCGCTCTTATGGGGAAGCAAACGGAGCAAAATAAAATGTACAAAAGTTCCGCAGTGCAGTACGGATGCTTTTTGCAAAAACCATTTAGAGTCGAGTACTACAATATAAATGAAATTGCATCAATTTACCTATTGCCTTTCGTGGAGCAGTAGAGTAACTATGTTGCCCCGAAAACTCTAACAGCTCTTCTTCGCGAACTACAGAAGTGCATGTTCATTACATTGCAACGCTGACTGCATACATATTGATGCGTTTTATGAGTAATTGGGCAAGTTTTCCCGATAAAGTTAAGAAAAAAAAAAAAAAAACATTTTCAAGAAACACGAAACTTTCTAAGTAGTAAGACCGGGCATCTTCCAGAAATGGGCAACTTCTTTGTACACAGTAAATCTCCCCTCCATTTGGTTTCTCTAAGTGAATTTCAAAATTTATTGCCGGACGTAAACAAATTCTTAATCCTGAAAAGAGGATCTTCGCACTTTGTATTCCATTCACAAGGTCCGTTTCTGCATGAGATGTAGATCTGTGCCGCAAGATTTGAATTTCTTGTGTAGAAAATGTATTCACAGTACACACTTTAAAAAATAAGTTGAGATATACTTTAATCCATGAAGTAAATTTGATACAATTTAAATTTCATCTGTTGTACTTTCATTAATTTATCAGATGATTCTTGTAAAATACATAAATATGAACATTTTATTAAAATTAAAACTTAAAATTAAATCAAAATTCAGAAATTGCTTACTTTTTAACAACAAAATGTTCAAAATAATACTACTGAAGAAATTCTAAATCAATTCTGTTGCATTTTTTAAATCAAATTTTTTTCAGAATTAACTCTATTAAAATTCATACAGATATTTCTTGCTATTTCTAACCAAAAATCATCAGAACAAAATTCCTTAAGAAAGCATCGATAGTAAGAGCTACAAGTAGTTCTGTTATTTAGAGGAGCGAAGCGTTAATTCGAAAGTCACACGTTCGAGTCCCGTCCCCTGGTTAAATTTGCTTTTTAATTCCCCTATTCATTTTGAATTTTAATCCTTTAAGAAAGCTTAAATTTAAACGGCAATTCAATTATTGAAGTAATATACGCATAACATTTTTATCAGGACTCGAAGAAAAATTCTGGGTAATCAAATTTTTGTGTGGTATTTGCAGAGTAAAAAATTTGTCGATAATTTAAAAAAAAGATCTTGGTTTTTCAGCATTAACCTTACCAAGAAATACCTATATAATATTTTTGAGTAGTTTTGATCATATTGTCTGGAAACAAAATTTTGTGATAGTGCAATATGCCAAACCTAAATAATAGGAATTTTGTATAGAAACTATGGTACATATTTTTGAGAGCAAGATTGAATTTATAAAGTTTATATTCAAAATACACAAAGTGGTACGTGACTTGATCCCTTATTGTTTGGGTGGTATGTATAAGGAAAAAAATCTACTGCTTCAGATAGACATACATACGTACATGATTTTTCCGAAGGAAGCAAACATTTACCCAGCTCGTCCGGAAGTATTTCAATTATTCGCGAGTCTTCTCGACCGAATGCATTTGCTTGCAACTGAAGGAGATTTCCTGCAAATTCGGACGGAGGGAGCATGGTCGACCAGAAGGCACTCAAAATAGACATTCACTTACTTGAAGTCAGTCGCCAGATCTCCTCCCCGGGCTCCCCACACGCGAGCAACATGTGTTTCCACCTTAAAGATAATGCCGCAGCATCGCGTTCGCGTTCATTTGGACCAGTGACTTGAGGGCTTTTTGGACGCGGGGCGCTGCGCTGTTTATGTTGTGAGAATGAGATTCTTTCGCAACGGTTGGAGCTGTTTGAGGACGTCCCACAGTCGTTCCCTCATGCCCCCGATGTGGTTAAAATTAACTCAAAATAGCGTCGTCATTCCTTCGTTCCGCGTAAATTCATATTCGGATTGGGACATTTCACACGTACGAACATCTGTTCGCCAAATAGCCTCGGGGCATCATCGCAGCTCTTTTGAATCGAGATCACAATTTGCGGCTCGAAATTCTTAATTCTTATGGCATCAAAACAAAAATATCGATGCTGTTACACTCTTACCCCTAGCATGTTAAGCATATCCCCCTCCCCTCGTGAGATACTTTAAGAGTTAGCAAGGCATTCGGGGCGAATATTTGTTGCGAATCTAATTACGTGAGATTATGTAGCACGGAAGTGGTCGTTCTGCCAATTTCGCGCTATTCTTGATCGATGGTGCACTTTCACTGTTTTTCCTTCGATTAGGTCAAAAAACCCAATTGGGACATTATCGCAAAGAAGGGCTATCATGGCCAGCTGGAGGAAGCGATTTGTTGCGGTTTTCTAAATGCCGCTTTATAAGTGGCACATATGCGTTCAAAATCGAGTCAGTAAATCGTGCCACCTCACGGTTTCACTTTTTAATGACTCGACATTGTTTACAAAAAAACAAAAAAAGATATGCTACAATTTGGAGGAATGTTTGACTATTTTTACGCGGATGCTTTGAACTTTTTTAATGATTTTTAGCGAATTTTTTTAGTTGAAGCGTCACATACCACGTCATTCATATCTGAATGACACCAATTCTCTCGTATTCATTGAGCTGACGTGTATTTCTGCTTGAAAATTAGTTCAACATATTCATTATAATACAGATTTTCTGCAGACGTTGCCACGTATGGAAAATTGACTTCAAAAAGCAAATTAACAAATCTACGAGCTCAAACCATTTCAGATGATGTGGTGGATTAGTTAATTTCACCAGAGAGAAACAAATCAATCAATTTAGGAAATGCTATGGACTAAACTTCAGTTGATTATATAGAAATTGATAAAAATATAACTCAGTAGAGTATGTCGAACATTTGGTAGATTTTAAGGTAAAAGTAAATTTAAGTAAACGATTTCCAGTTTATGATTAACACTGGTATCCAACATTTAAATAATTTGAATAGCAACACAAAACTTCTATAAAGCTGCTTTGAACAGTTTTACGCTTACTCATCTCAAATACCACTAAACAATACAATTAGGGTCGATTTCATATTTCAGGCTTAAGCTCCAACAGTTTTACGATATTATTTTAAACTTAACATAAGTCCTCAATCTCAATGACTTAAGCCTAGTTTATTTTTAACAAAATATTTCCGATTAAATTGAGATTTTGGATTACGTAAGTATCACGATGAAAATCAGAGCTTATAAACCGGTCAAAGTCGGTCACAGTGAAAAAGGACGGGAAAATGTTCCTGTATTGAAGAAATTGAAATGGTCAAATATCTTTTAAAGAAAATTGCCACACATTATGCTATTATGATATTTTGATTATTTGTCAGCTTTTTATGATAAATAGTCCCAAAACATGTTTGAAAAAGTACTATGAATACAAAAAAATTGTCTGAGTAAATCTTTTTTTTCACTTTACCAAAAATTGTGAAAATGCCTGTTATTGATAAGTCACCGCCTGCTGTGGTAGCAATATTTCGGAACCCTCCCCGATCCATTTCTAGTAAATTCAGAAAATTGGGGATGTCGGCATTTATGACTAGCAGGGTGTCGCTATTTATCGCGAACGTTTCCAGAATTTCTGAGAGAAGTTTGATAGAACGCCAAGTGGCAGGCGAAATGGGGAGTTGCTCCAGTTGGCCATCGTCCAAGCTTGGCCCCTATCAGTGCAAAAATCGTGACGAAAACTAGCACAGGCCCAGCACGACACGGCCGAACGCTGAGTGTGAATCCGGCCAGAGAAAGATATTCGCACCGATAGTGCTCCACCTCACCTTGAACTGATTGACGACCCAGAACAGGTGGCCAGGGATGGGTTACACCTTTCTCTGGAGGTGTATTTGCATGGTAGGGCGTCGTTTCGTTTGTACGGCTTTCTACCTTCACTTGGAAAAGTGCGGCTTTGATTCACCAGCAAAAATTGCTATGTCGGGGCTGCGTGAATCAGAGCAAAGTAAGACTGAGATTGACTCACTCACTGTCGCAGCATTCAACTCTCCGCGGTAGCATAATCGTACGGAATTTCTGCGAATAATCAGCAGCAAACGCTCCGTGTAAATATCGAACTGAAGTGGAACAGCCGCGACTAGAAAGCGAAACTGCACACAGCCGCAATAAAATTGGTTCTATCAGTCGCAAAATAATGCCGATAAGGCATCGATCCAACTCAATCGCGAGCTCCTGGATGGAAGAAGGGGCTCCTATCGCTAGGTCAGGAGGAGTCAGCGAAACTGAGCCATCGCAACCCCCCAAACCTGGACAGTGTTCACACCACCGGGCGATGCATTCGAAATGGATTATGGAAATGTGCCCGGGCAATTTGGGGCGTCGTTCCTGGTTTGGGAGTAAGTTAGACGACCGGGATTTCCGGGGATATGCCAGCGCCAGCAGTTTTTCAACAGGATTTCTAGCGTGTTCCGCTATCTGCGTCATGTTTAATCAGCCCTGACAGCTTCAATAGGAGGAAATCGATGCCGTGCGAAAACTCCAGGAAATTTCCATGCTTCCGTAGTCCTGATGTGCACTGCAGCGGACTGGGATTGCTGAGCTGGCCAGTTTTCTTCCAACTAAAAATTTCTGGTACCCGTCCGAGCCTTCTTATAATTGAAGAGTCAATTAATCGTCAAAAGGACTCTACAACGGCTTAACAAAAAATTGTTTTTTCTTCAACAAAAAACGGGCCAATCATTGGATCTCAACGAACATATGCATAAATGATTTTTTTTTTTTGGCAAAAAAATCTAGGAATCGATTTTTCTTTTCTTTTTAGAATGCAAATTTCATTCATTTTTGCTGTTGGCAGATGGACACTAGTTCGTTTTGTTCATGTGCTTTCGAATAAATTAGAAAGACCCGAATTAAGCCACATCAGCACATTACCAACGATTTTTCGTCTACTATCTCATAAGGCAATATTTACACTTTACTACTTTAATATAGATTTTGATTTGTGACATATTCATAGATCAGCTCTGCCCGCATCTAGGCCGAGAATCATTAGTGAAAAAGATATTTGTTACTTGGTCTAACTTTTGTTAAACATAATGGGCTAGTTCTTATAACCAAAGGATTTTTATTAGTAAAATTTATTTTTTTTTATTTATATATACCATATATAGGGAATAATTGAATCCTTTAAATTCCCGCCATTATATATGAAATTAATTTTAAATTTCAATACTTTAAATGAACACAACGACAAACTATAGTATAATCTTATTAAAAGCCCATTTTTCAATTGATTGCTAACTTTATAGTCGATAGTGCACTAAAGGAGCGTGCACGGATATCTGATTTTTGAAAGAATTGCTAAAATCATGAACCACCTTTGCTTAGACCATTTGTTTGAGGTAAAAATACTTTTTCAGTGTTCCCGCATATTAAGGCTAAAGAGCATTCTTTTCCCTTAGGGGGGATTGTATAGTTCTTACCGACAGTAAAATAATAAAGCCAAAGAATATTCTTTTTCATTCTTTTGTTGTATTCAAAGAACATTCTCTCTCGGGAATGGAGAATGAATTCAAAACATTTTCAGTAGGAAAAAATTCTTTTTCTTCACGAAGCAAGTTTTTTTTTTTCCAAACTATTCACTCTATACTTTTTACAAGAATCTTTTTACTTTATTCGAATCCTTTGACTGGATTAGACGAATCATGTCGAGTAGCTTAAAAACTATGAGTATATTGGATTGATTTTATTTATATGGCCAGTAAATAATACAAAATTTAAACGCAATTATTATTTCTCAATCTAGAAATTCGTAATTTTCTAGGTCCAAATTTGAATTTTCTTAATTCAATTGAAAACTCAAACGCCTTTAGGCAGTTCATTAAGTAATTCATAATTTATAGATACGAAGACGTTTGCTAAGCCTGTGACATTTCAAAGAAAGATTTTTTCAATTGCAGCAAAGAAATACAAATTTGTCCGCTCTCGAGCGTTATCAAAATATTTTTATTATACAGATCTACTTGAAATTTTGTGTATAGAGTTAAAAAGGAGGAAAATCTTTCATTTCGGTTTTATTTATTAAACAGTCGTCGTTTTGATTTTAAAATAAGAATTTGGAAATGGGAAATGAAAAATCCACAATAAAAACATCACTTAACGTTCATAACGTTCTTCTAAAAAAAAATGTTTTTAATAGTAAACTTTTTTAAGGGGAGAACTCCTGAGTCAAATTTTAGCGTCGTAATGCTCTTTCGAATATTCAAAGCGACTCTTAAGACGACGTTGTAAACATTTTTGGTACTTTCAGCACCTAAGCGCGGCTTATGTATTTTCACCCAAGAAAACGAAAGCAAACACCGTCAAAAATGCGAAGAATCGCCCCCCGTTTGTATACAAAAAATGATTGCTTCGAAAATAAACAGTTCGCGCGTTCGATTACTGCGCTGCGACTGGGAATAATTACCGAAATTAATGCCTCCATAGAGGAGTACATGTTTACACCGGGACCAGGACTGGGACTCCATTTCTGGAAGCACCCACGCCACACCCGAAAATTGGGCGACACTTGAAATGATCCGTTGCGTCCCGTGCCAGCGAGGCATTTTTGAAGAGGAGGAGGAAGGAAACAGTTTTCATCGCGCCGAGACCCTCAGGACCACGAGAGCAATCTCGGGAGAATAGGTAAACATGCTGACACAATTTGTAAACACTCCATCGACTCCGGGCCGTATTTCATCCCGTCCCGGGGAGGGAGAGGACGTCCGTTTCGGATGGTTTAGTTTCACACTATACCCAATAAATCATTAGCCCAGTTCGATGCGACGACCACTCTGGGAAAAATTCGAAAATTCGCCAGCATAACCGGTGGACCTTCAAGCGAGTTTCGGTTTCTTTTAAGAAAAGAAATTCTGAGCAGATGGTAAAGATTTCATCGAAGGTTCCGCTTATGTCACCCGGACGCAGCAGTGATCCACTACGGCGAAGGAGTTGACAGAAACTTCCCTCGCTCCGGCTCCGGCTGCTGGGCAGATGGGTGAAATGGGTTAAGTGAGTCTGACACTTCGAGGCCCCAAGCAGCCACTTATTGCACTTAACCACGTTTTCCATCCAGTTGATGTGGCTAATTCCCCGGAGTCCCTGCTTTTCCCAGTCAGGCCTACGGAATAGTGTGACATGGTGACTGACGCCTCGCAACGTTCCCGGTTATTGGAGTTGATTGATCACTTGATGAACGAATGTGAATGCGCTCCGGGAGCGTGTTCGGCCTAAGAAAGATAGATAATAATAAAAAAAAAAAAATGAAGCGGATTAACGTCAGCAAATTGTTTCATTCGACTTGAGATGCAGGCTACCGACCTCCTTAAGGTCTTTGATTAGCTCGACAGGATTGATCGATTTCCCTGGAGATTATGCCCAGACTGAGGTCCTCGTACTCAGATACTTGGGATATAATCGTTTCATCTTAAACTTAAGGACAGCAATCAGTGGGAGCCCCATTAATTTAGAGAAGTATGTTACAATTCTAATAATAATAAAACATTTTACTAAATAATACATTTCAGCGCAAAGCTGATTTCCTTTCAAAAACACCAAAAATTAAGATCTGCGTGTATCCGCAATTTCTTTAAATGTTAATAAATGTAATATAATAAATAGGCACGATATACAAAATGATCTTAGAACCAAATATAATTTTAAAATATAGTTTTTCTCGATATTTTAAATTTCCTTCAATATTACTCACTTTCAGCCATTCGTTTTCGCATTCATAACATGTTAAAAAATGGTATTTAAATAATTAATTACTTTTTATTCCCACGTAATTGACGCACTAAAATAAATGAATCCTTTAATTTTAATGTATATGGAAAGGAAGATTAAAATAATTTTGGTTCATTATTTTCTTGTCAAATTTTATTGAAAGGTTAATATTGCATCGTATCGCAACAAGCATAGCTTAAATCATTATAATGATGATGTAAATTTTATTATTAAATTCGTTTACCATTAAAAGCCAAAAATTACTCATTTAAAGTATAAACAGAAATATTATACTTTCCATTAAAAATCAAGCCAAATTGTATTGCGATTTTTAGTGATTTGTAATTCTATTAATCCATTAATCCATTCCACGCAAAGCTCGGTATTTATAGTTTTATATGTTTTTCTCGTTATATAATATTTCTATAAACATGTTTATATTGAGCACAGATTTATCTGGTGTTATTTGTGTAGAATCTATAATTTGTTAGAAATTGCATATAAAAAGAGGTTTCCACATGGGAGAATTAAAAAAGTGACGAAATAAAACGTAAATTTCGATCAATATTTTCATACAATTGCATATAAAAGATACCATTCAAATTATCAACCTGTGGCGTAACGCATTCATCATAATTTGTTGAGGTGTAAACAAAAATGATTTTTTTAGAAAATAATTAATTTTAGTTCTGATGCACATTTTCATGCTTGTGGATTCATATATAAAAAAAAGTTACATATTTGGAGACTGGATTTTTGAGAGGCAAAATAAACCTATTAAGAGGCAAAATAAGCTCTACTAAGTCCATGTTTTTCATATTTTTAATGTGATTACGGTTACGGCAAAATCTAAAATTATCATAAAATGTTCCTATTTTATTTCAACAAGACAATGCCGTATTTACACAGTATCAGAAATATTTCCGATTTAAATAATACAATATTAAAATACAAATTTACTTTAAAGATTCACAATGTGCTCATCTCTGACTCCTACTTTTAATCAGCTATTTTAAAATACGAAATTTATTTCTCATCGTTAAGGAAAAAATAGTAATTAGTTACGCTCTTACGACATTAAATTTTCCAACACATCTATTTTTAAAATTGATCCCTAATTATACGTAATCCGAATGGAAACGTAGTGGAAGCATAGAATAATGAAGTCCCCTCATACCAGAAAATACAAATAGGTTCCGGTCACTGAGTTTTATAGGCATAAAAACAGGAACCATAAAGATTACTCTTCGTTTAAAAATTCTCTTATTCCAACGTTTTTGTTGAGGGGGCTGTAAATATTACCAGCCATTACTTTTAACTCAAGAATTTTTAAGATCACGTCCTAAGCAGCCCCTCCTCCTTTGACCTAAGCTGAGCTGTAAAAGTGTTGAGAAGAAAAATATTTCTATAATTCCTTTTCGGGTTTTGCTATATAAATTCTATTGCTAGCTCCGTTGTTTTTGGACCTCTTTATGGCCCCAACTGTATCGCTATAAATCGGTAGAACCATCTGTTCCCTACGTGCCTGCCAGCGACTTCAATTAACTTTAAAACAAAAAGGAGTACGCTGGCCGAGTTGTGATTTGAGCCATTTATTTTGGTTTCGTGTTACTCAAAATTCGGTCCACCACGTCCGGGCAATTAGTTAGCTCCGAATACATCATTTAGCCGCCTTCGCAACCGGCAGCCGGCAGCCTGTTTTCGGGGTAGTGCCCTCAGTCGACACTTTTTGAATCGTTTCTAATTTAAATTTTATTAAACTATTGTTAACTACATGCATATACCATAATTTCCGAAATATTTCATTATATTGTGTACTATTTCAGCTCTAAAAATGTGACTCGTAGTAGCTATAAAAACCTATACAACATTTTCCTAGGGTATGTAGCCTTCAACAGATGGTGATGGTGGTCAGTAATGAGATTATAAAAGTTGTATATGTTTATATAAATAAATATAAATAAAATATGTTTATATGTTTATATAAATAAAATTAGACATATCATACCTTTTCAAAGTTTTTTTAGACGATTTAGAAACGTTTAAAAATGTTTGCATTGTAGAATATTGAAAATTTCAAATTGCATTTTTCGCTATTGGATTCTTTCGTCCGGTAAATTGCTTCACTCGACGAGTCTGATGCGAAGACGACCCTGTTTTGCACGCAAATATTATATTAAGGCAGTAATAGTTTTACTGTCCTATTTTAGCAGCTGAATGTACTAGAATAGTGCAAAGGATCAATATCCTACCCCAATTCTTCAGGGATGATTGCACTGTAGGCAATAAACAGGAATTTTCGACGGGAAATTCGGTTCGGTGGAAATTTTTATTGTTCCTCCTGCTGCGGGAACACCAAAAATATTTTAAAATCCTCCGAAACGGTTATTGTTATGTTCGCAATATTTGCATGCAGTTTGCGTACATTTCGCCTGCTACCAAATGAAAACCTCCGGGTGGGCTTAGGATCCGACTATAATGGGTGAGCGCCCCAGTCAGGACTATTAAGAGCACTTTTCCGATTCTTGCGCTGGGGAACGCGCTGCTCCCGGTTTAATGCCCCCGCGGCAGAGCAGACATAGTACCTAAGTTTATATCGTTCCCAGTCCCCACGGGGGATGCATGAAAACCGAACTTCGGGAGACTTCAAATTATATATATTAAAGGGAAAACATGAAAAGAACAATGCGGGGACCAGCGGTAATGTAAATTTCCTGTTCAAACGAGGACTCCAATGACCCTCCAGGGACCTGACTTGAAGCCTCGAGTAGCTCCTCTGTGGGCCTCTCCCGAGTGTGGATGATGTTGTCGATTTTTTTCCTATATTAAATTCAATTCGAGATGGCTCAGCGCATAGCCGCCATCCAGGAATGTCTGGAGCTGTTCTGGATCGGAAGGGGGCTAATATTTTGTCCCATAAGTTAAGCCTAATGGAAATGGATGTGTAAGTTTCATTAAACCTACCAATGCCAGAATCCTTGATGCTTCGACCACTTTTTTACCGGGTTTATTTCATTTGGCTTCACTGAAGCGCTCACAACAAAAATGAAAAAGGGAAATGTACGCGCCTGGGCAGGTTATTAAAAGGTCGGACTTACTGCGGGGGATTTGAATTACCCAGAAAAGGATGTGGTTTACGGGCGAAATTTATACGTTTCCTTGCTCGAAAGGGATTTGTGACCGGGGGATATTAAGGGATACTCGCCTTTTTTTCGCGTTTTATTATTTTTGATTGAATTGATCCTCTAACCTGGGTAATCCTTTGGTATATTTAAGCTCCGCACCAAGGATAATGTCATACTATAGTGTTTGTTTTTGTCGGTACAGATTTTATATTTTTCATTTAATTCTCACCTCTGCACTTGTTTCAATCTTAATTTTTTTAAATGATTTGCTTTTCATCGTTTTGATTGATTTTTACTAAGAATAATTTAAATTCTCGATATCTAGAAGATCTATAGGATCTATAGCATGCCTAAAATGTAACAATAGCTGCAGATTTGAAGTTTCTAAAAGAATTTTAGAAGCACACAAATTTGGCCCCGTTTTGATTTTAAACATCTTGGATTTCAAGAAATTAAATTGTCTGTGGCTGCTAAAATCTTCTTTACTATAATAGAATATGATAAAAACGTTTTTAAGGAAGCAAATTTTAAAATGTACAAAGCAAATTTTAAAAGCTGCCTGGGAAACATTTTTTTTTTCAAATAAAAGAAGTAACTCTTGAAACACGAAAAAGTTAATTATAAGTAAATGGTTAAAGAACAAAAGAAAAATTCCACTTAAGGCAATTTATTCTCTATATATCTTTTCTAACTAACTGTATTCACGTTGAGAATATTCGGTTAGGCTTAGATTACTCTTGGGATTTTTAGGTCATAGTCCAGTATGGTTCTCATTATTTAATTTACTTTTTCTACTTTTGAGTAATTTATCTTAAATTAAAAAATGATTATTAAGCATAAGTTCTGTATATATACGGGTGCAAATAAATAAGAAAGCAATTTTCTTTACCTTAATCATTTTTTCCGTATCGTAATTTACTCAAGGAAAGTTTTTACTCGTCATCGCTATCATAATGAAAAGTTCAATTCATGCTATCTGAATCAATGTGATTGTTACTCGTGCGGTACCGTCGTAGCAAATATTATCTTTAGTAAAACCTGTTGCTTCTTCGACAAAGGAATAAAAAGTGACTAAAATGACTCTTTCAAATTTTATTTTTACCTCTTGCGAGTCATCTTTAATGGTGTATCAGTTTATAAGAAATGCATTTTATTCTGTATCCTTTGTAGGATCGAGGTCTTACTCTAAATTAAGATTCTCCTTTTAAAGAGAGGGTTTTAAGTTATCATCCATTTGTTCAATCAACCCACTCTTTTACATCTCCAATGTTTGACGGTAATAATTCAAAACGACAGCAAAGGTTCCAATTTTAAAAAATACCATCCCGCGTAAGATGATATCCAGAATAACTTCAATTGTTTTCATTATAATTCCCCAAGTTCCTAAAATAATCGGAACATTACGATGCATCAGTGCGGCACGTTACCCTCAAAGTAAACAATATTTTGTCTTAAGTGCGTTCGTCATGCGCCTCATGACCTTTGAAAAAGCCACCATACACTAATGTTGGAAGATGAGATAGCTTCTGTTTTCTGTTCGTCCACTCCTCGAAGGCATCTGGTTTTCTTGGGCCTATTTTGTTTACCTCCACCATGAAGAGCACTCATTTAGGGCATCATTAGATCCACGCGACCGATAATCCCTTCCGAAATGAGACCCAAAACAGGATTACCTTTAAAGTCAGTGCCGCGGAAGGCAACGACCGCGGGGATATACTGCGCCTTGTCTTTGCTGCTATTTTAAGGACGGCGAAGTGCAAACAAATTGTCTGAGATTTTATTTTTTTCTTTTTCGTTTGTTCCAGGGAAGGAGCTGGGTTCGGGTACTTCTCCGAAGGAGGAAGCTGCAGGCCATAATTCAGAGGTGACTGTGAAGCTGTTCGGAGAGTGGTGTTCTATTGTAAGCGCGTGATAAAGCACTTATACGTTACAACCTGAAAACATCGATATAAGCGCAATATTGCGCGCGAGGGAATGTTCTCTATAGGGCGCCATAAATCCAGAAAGTCTTGTTTTTTTTTCTGTTTTAACAGAATCGTAATGAATAGCAGCGCATCCCCTTCCGGTCGATGGTGTTCGTATCAATTTACCATCGAACCCGGACGGGGTGACAATGTTTCGTTATTTCAGCGAAATCAATGGGGTGTACGTTGGGGCTGCGGGGTAGTGAGGGTGCGTAAAAGTGAGCAGTTGATTTATTGGCTGTTTATGGTATATAAAATCCCGAAGTTTCTGCACAAAAATAGCATCTAGCCGAAATTGAACCGGGGCCAACAAAACTCCTGCTTCTGGGGGCGCATCTAATTTCTGATGGAGTTCTAAATTAAGAAGTTCCCGGTCGCGATGCAGCCTGCAGCAGGGGTTGCACTAATAACGCTAATGGATCGCATCGGATCGCTGGTTGACTTTTTATGGCTTATTTGAGGCTCGCGCCGTCGTGCACCGCCGGCTGGAGATGACTCCTCGATATGTTGGTTCAGCTGGTCCTCGTCCAAATTGGGGGAGTATTTTGTGCCCTATCATTGCACTCGGAATGTAATTGAACGAGGGCCATTTGTGCGTTATTAGTTTCCTCCCGAACCTGATGATTCATCCAGTGGAGTGGCGGATAGTCTCGCTCTTTAGCAGATTAATTGATCCCGTTCCATGTTTGCGCTGGTCGCTGTCATCGTCAAAATCAAACGCCGGCTGGCGCGCATCGTCCTGCTTCTTTCTCATATCGATGCGTCCCGAATGATTGATGGGATTTTATTATTTTTTTTATTTTACTATGCGGCTCTGTTGGACTTATTAAATTTTTGTCCAAACAGGCCCGGCCTGTCGCGGCTCTTTAGCTGCCATGATTGATGCGAGAAACCGAAATCGGTCTTAAACTGTCCCATCCCAATAAAATGGCTCATTGTCTGTCAGCCGCAAGGAACAACTTAAGCCTGAAACTGAGCCCCCTTTTCAGTTTGCCAGGATCTTCTTTTTCTTCGCCTTTTGTCTGTGATGTCTCTTCGGCGCGACAGTTGGGGGTTCCAAGGGGGGTGGTAGGGACAATAGATGAAATTTTTACAGGCACGTCTATTCTCCGTGTCCGACGACACTCGCTTTGTTCCTGGGAATCCCTGATCCGCTCCCGACGTACATGTAAGTAGGAGTCTACAGGAATTTGCAGAGGTTCGCCGCAGCGGCAGTTTGCTTGCGTGTACAGTCCCCTTTTTTTCTTTCGGGAGAGCATCCGGGGATGCTTTTATTGTTTCACAAAACTCATTGAATCGCTTTCAATTGTCCCGCATAATTGAACAGACACGAACTTCCGATGACTCTCGAGGGGATGAATTGCAATCTCTTTGTCTAAAAATCCACCTCTTGGCCGACCACACCACAACCACACAATGTCGCGTCCGAGGAGCCCCCAAGAGGGCGCACACGTTTTACTTTTTGTTTTTTCTTCTTTTAAAGAATCGCCCCGATCTGATAAGAGCCTTTTTAACCCGCTAAGTTTGGGCTCTCTTATCCCCGAGAGGCATCGGAATGGCGCCTCCATTCAAAACCTCCTCCGGGCGAATCCCATTATCATTCAAATTGAGTGTGCGCAAACTGATTAACGGCCTGATTGAGTTGTCGAGGAGGAGCCCCCCCAATGCGAAAAATGCGACACACGGCTCGGCGACGGGCCTTCATTATGTAATCAGTTCGAGATTGTGGTTTTTCTTCCTCTCGGGGAGAAGAGAAATGCACCCAGAGGCGTGGGGCTAACTGATCTCATTATCGTTCCATGAATGACCCGGCAGTTGCTAAAAACCCATTTCGAAGTTGCCACTGCGGCGCCTTCTAAAATGGAATTTCGACAATAATGGCGCGGGCGAGAAATGTCTTTTTAATGAACCCTCTATACCCTCGCTGGGGGACGAGCGGTCGGCGGGTAACTTTGCAACTTCTTTCAACTGATGCGGAATGCAGTCAATTACTCGATGTGCAATGGAAACTCAAAATGACACGGGCGGGTAATTGAAAATCGATTCCAGTGTACCCGGCCAAGTATGCCCTTCGAGTTAATTGCAAAAATGCATTTTGCGCTCAGTTCGCAAGCGAATTTCTTCGCCTTTTCTCGTCGTGTCGTTTTCTTAGCAACTTTTATGCAGAGAAGAGCACTCTATTTTGAATGAGAAGGGGTTGAAGCGGGGTCGTTGCAAATGCAATTTATGCACCGGAGTGCACTTTTCTTTCTTTTGTTGTTTGCCATTCTCCGAATTGTACCTCCTCGAATTAAAAAAATTTCTCACCGTTACTTTTCTCCTATTCGGTCTTCCGTGTCCGCGGGGACTTTTACCATTTATGTTTTTTTATTGCAGAAACCTGTCATCCATCCATTTCAGGTCAGTGCTCATTTCCTTCCTACTTGCCGGTTTTGGGTGGCGAGATAATTGACAGATACCTTCCCAGAAGACACCTGTCGCTTCAATCGTCTTGTAGGCCCATCTTTGCCGATCTATTTTTATGGCCACATGTCACATCTTCGCATATCCGTTAAATGCAGCAAAGTGTCAACATTGTAGCAGGCCTCGTTCAAAACCTGCTGCACCGGAAGCACTGGGCAGCACCAATTGCTTCTCCGCTTGCTTTGTCTGTGCAGCATTCACCAGACATTTCCGCAGTCTCGATCAAATTAAAAGTATTTATCGATCCGTTATTTCGTGACTGATTGATTTGATTGCTGTGATCTCAACACTTTTTATTACTTTAACAAAGTAATGTAACATCATAAGAAATTAATCGATTATTTTAATTCCATGTCAGTAAATTTTCAGACTAAATGTGATGTCTTTTATTAAATATCTTATATTTCTGGTCATTAGTTCGTCACTAACTCAAAAAAAAGGTCAAGAAATTTGTCTACCCGGTTCACATCTATCACACGAAATTAATCGATTATTTTATACCGATTCAATCATGATATTGATCGATTATTAATTTTCTTTAAATTTTAAAGAAATTATTGAAGATTTATCCCATTCTAGTGGCCCTTCCCGTCTTCGAGTAAATAAAATATCAACAAGCTGAGTAAAATTATAGTGGCAAATTGTCATTCAAATTTAAAGGCATAGTTCAGGATTAGGACCTGTCTTAAGAAATCTTTCATACTGCTTTAGTTAATGTTACGATCATAAGAAATCTCTTCTAAAGCAACTGATTTTAGTTTTTTTTTTTTTCAAAAAGAGGACTAGCAAACTTTAAGTTGAGGCAACTCACCAAAGGCCATAAACCCCATTTTAATGCTAAATTTTTGTTTAAATTTAAAGTGAGATCGAAAGCGATTTAAATTCTTTTTAAAGTATTACGTCAAGCAGACAAAAGAGCAATCAACGTAAATTCATTTTCACCAGTTTAAGAGCCGATAACAATTAATCTGAAAATAATGATCGCTGAGCCTTCGTAGAAAAAGGTATGCCCTCATATTTTCGAGCAAATCTCCACAGTCGATTATGTGTACTATGATTACCTTTATACTCCGTAACTCTGCATAAAATTTTGCTAATTAAAGATTTATCTTAAAATATCACAAGACCCATCTAAACTTTTTGAATTAAAGTAAAACAAAAATTGAATGTCTTCACCCCGGGCGTTTTGGGGGTCACATTTAATATTGTCTAAAAGTCAAAAATCATATGACGTCCCTTGATCAGGATCTTTGAACTTACAATTTAAAATGGTCTTATGAGAACTGTTTGAAATGGGATGACTCATATTTCGTTTTGATATCTCTTTCTTATAGATCATAAAACATTTAGTAACAAACATCAAAGAGATATTTTATTAATTTAAATTATAACCAGCCATAGTATGGTTAATTTCGCTTTTGGGCAATTTGCTTATAGAATCTGTATGGGACAAAATCAAATTTACGATTATCATACGACCTCGCTACAGTGCCACACATGGAGAAATTTTATTGCGTAAAAATTACCCAAACGGATATACCAATTAAAAGCACTCCGCGGCACTGAGTCAAAGGTCATGCCAACGGAGCCCTGGAGCATAGCGCTACAATGGGGCTGCCCCAAGCAGTAGAGTAGCTGCCTGTGCCGGCCGAATCTAATTTCATGATTAATTAGAGAATTTGAAAAAGTGCCACCCTTCCCATTAATATTAATGAGGAGGCCACGAGCCCGGTTTCCTTCTGCAGAGATGCACTTGAGGCATTTTTGGTGTAATTTATTTAAGAGTATGGTCATTGATGAGAGATGCTGTTGCAACTGTTGCTGGTTGGGCTGATGGTCAGCGGTGGCACATCTTTTAAGACAATGAATGAGTGGCTCCAATTAACTTTTGGATCATTCGCAGCTAATTTACATATTTCTGTGCTGGGCTGTGACACATCTTCCTGCAGTGGATTAATTCCGAAGTCAGTGATCGTTTGTCATCTGTCCGCTCGATGGGTATGCGAAAGGACAACGGTCGGGACTGAGTCACGCCTACAAAAATTTTTATTAATAACAAATTAAAGCCTGACTCGACCATGGCGGGTACAAAATCAAGGGGTCACGCACTATATTGCGCGTAAATCTTGCTGATATCAAGCATCCAATTTACGTTGGATTAGCGCGGATTGTGCGGAGCGGAGCTTGTGGAGCTACTCATTGCACCTACCATTTCGCTGAATCTGGCGTCTGGATGGACATCCGAAAATGTTGCGAACGTGACGGCACTCTGACGGGGGATGATGGAATGGCGGAAGAATGCGGCATATAACGTCCATGTTTATCTGAATCGCAAAGAAGCCCACTTGCGAACTAATAAAACTTTAGTGCAACTTCCTGTTGATGATGGGGCCTCATGAATATGCAGATGCCGCGCAAAATTTATTACCAGCAAGGACATGCAGAGCCGGGGTCTGGGAACTGTCCAAGCTGGGCCTGGTCTCGTCGTGATAAAATTGTAAGACCCCCTCCTCGAACCCTCCGCTCAGAATCCTCAGAGGCTAGCTCTGAAACTCAAGACTTATAAGATAAACAAAAGTGGAACAGTTCCGAGGAAATTACTTTGTTTTAACCTACACTCCATTCAGCCTCAAGAGTAGCGGAGGTGTTAAGTTCCTTGAGATAGTCTCGAATCTTAAATCGTAAGACGTTGCGCAATTCGGCGAATTGTGAAATTTTTTTAGAGCGAATCAACTTGAAATACATGCAACGCTCTGACTCCTCAATAAGATGAGATGCTTCTGAGTCAGCGTAAAAGCATAACAAAGAGGAGCTCCACATGAGCCGCGACCGAAACCTACTCCAGTCTTAAGGGCGTCCAAGCGAACGGTTCGGCCAATTTTTCTTGGCTTGCTCCGTTGCCGGTAACTTGAGATGTTTTTTCCTCTCAATCGTTTTAAAAAATCTTTGACATCCTACCACCACCCCGCTACCGCCACGCCACCGTTATGCGTCTTCCAAGAATCGCGTTCGTGGCTTCGGGCCTTCTTCAACTGCTTCCCTCTGATGGATGATGCCTTGATGGGCCACAGGGAAGCCCGAGCCCTCAGAGAATTACAAATGAGCTCAAGTGAGTGCTTCATTTGAATGATAAAGTTAAGCCCCACAAAGCCTGCCATTTCCTAAGATGCAAAAGAGGAAGAAATCGACTGGCCTGTAATAGCTTCAGCCCTTTGATGCATCTTTATAGACTTCGTTGCCTGTCGTCGTCTTATCGTCGACAGTTGGGGCTAACCGTCTTTGCGCTCAAACCCGAGGCTAGCGCAGATTTGCATCGCTTTGGCGCAATCGACCGGAATAGGAGCACCCGTTAGCAATTCTGAATTTTTTAAGTGAATAATTTATTGATAATTGCCCAGAATTCTTCCGCGAGGCGGAAAAAGCAAAAAATATGAAAAAAGATAATAATAATAAAGACAGAGAGAAAGATTTTTATTTTTTTTTTGTTGTTAAAAAACCGCGAGAAGACAACCATGTGTTACGCGGCCCTCAAACTGGCCACATGTTCTTATAAGACGTTGTTCGAGCGCGAGCTTCATCAGCCGCATAATGAGCATCCCAGGGGCATAATAATCAAGCAGTCATGATCACATTATACAAATTATGCAGCACAAGAGGCCCCTCGTTCATGAGAATCTCATGTTTTTCTTGTGAGACAACATAAAGCAGCGGCGCGCACCGACATGTGGCGGGGGCTCTCAAGATGTCTTGAGAAGCTTAGCCCACACAAATCAGGCCTTTTTGATATAAAAGCGACTGGTGCTGTCGCTGATCAGATACGCAAGATGCAAGTGCACTCGTTGTACATCATGAAAAGAGGTAACTATCACTCACTTTCCTCGTCTTTTAGATGGAACCTCCATCTGCCTTGTATATGCCGTCACCGGATACAGCTTCTGGCTGTACTGCAAGAATAAGAACCCCCTTAAGATCTTCCGGATCGAGTTTCACTTTTCGATGAGATCAGAGTGGAAATTGATCGGTGATTAAAAATAATGGCTCCTACTGTGCTAGCCCGGAATCAATTTCAATTTTTCATTTTGTTTTCGAAACAAAACGAAACGCGGCAGGCGCAACCTTCTTAATTTCAAGTGGGTTATAAAAGGGTATAAAGGCGTGTTTAAAATTAAAACCATCCGTCCTTTAAAGGGCTAAATTAACCACAACAAATTTTGTATGGAGGTATTAAAACGAAACCTTAGAAAGAAGGGTTCAAACCTGATTCGTTTTTAGAATCTTGTACACACCTGGCGAAAACACAATAGGCCCTAAAAAACTTTAAACTACCTTGCATTTGTCTTACTTTACTGAATAAGTTATAAGGGTTAAATAAGCCCACAAGAAATTTCTGTAGTGCCTCTACTTAAGGAAGGATTTTAATAGATTGATTTTAGACTTAAATTTTCCAATCAAATTTTCGTACCTCTCCCCATGTGTGATCACAGTATTTCCAAATATTTCCCAATTCCACCAGAAAATATTCACTTTAAATTTATTAAATCACCCTTTTAACGCATCTTTATGAGCAAAATAAATTAAACACAATTCCACTAACCACGCGATTAATATCAAATGATATTAATGAAGTTAACCAAAATTCAATTTTAAGTAAGTTAAAAGTTTTGTAGAAGGAACAGCAAATATTCCTAGATATTTAAATGCTTGCATTTGTTTTATAACGACAGGTTTAACACGCATAATTTTTTTTAAAAAACTCAAAATTCTTAAAGTTTGTCATCAAGATGTTCGGTCTTTCAGCGAAGTTTCAATTTCAAGCTGACCTCCAAACAGCATGTTGCATGATATACAAAAACATCCGGCTCAAAATTGTGGCACAATGTCTAAGCATGATTAGTCAGTTTATTTGTGCAAAAGTGTCTTATCAAATATCAAAAAATGTCGATTTATATTTTTAACCGATTTGAAAAAGGTTTCAATTCGCAAAAAAAACTAGGTAAATTTTATAAAATTATTCATTCAATTCACTCATTATTCAATTTCTTTCAAGAGTTATTTTTCAGAGTCTAGACTACCATAAAAGTGATTTATTGTTGCACTAGCAACTTATTTGAAACTGATTAAATAATTAAAACCGATATTAAATTTAAACTTTTCAAAAGTCGTTTCGCTAAATTTAATAGTTCGCGATCCTGGTATAAGCTGAAGATTTATTCTTGTAATATGTAAGCATTTTGTCGTAGTCGTGAAAAAACAATTACATTCTTCACACTTTATGTAATTGGCTAGATAACCTGCGATAATTGTAGCGATAAATGCGTATGCAAATTACTTAAGTCTATTTTAACCAGCTGCATTTCACAGTTAGCGAATAGAGTAAAAATTAAAAAATTTCCTCCTATCTAGTGAAATGTACAGTCGAAGAAATAAAAGGATAAGGAGAAATTAAAGATCAACTATCAAATTAGTTTGAAAACCGTTTAATCGCGATAATGCTAAGATCATCACGCACCTTAACAAAATAAGAATAAAAAAGTATTACACCATTACACGAGGATACGAAGAAATTCTTGTTTGGCTCTCATGAGTCAGAACCATTCAAGCGTTCTTAAAGAAACCACAACGTGACCAATTTCCTAATGAGAATGTGTTTTATTTCAAAATCACTTTTTATCAAAATCAATTATCAATTTCTATGAGTCTGTGTAGATTACAACGAAAACTTTTGCGTCATAAAAAAAAAAAATAAAAATTTGTAACAGACAATTCTGGTCGAATTACCTTTTCTCTAGAAAATTCAAAAGCTTAAACAACGACATAAAAACAACCTGTATCAACAAATTGGAATAATTTCAAATAGCGTAGCATACCCAAATATTGTTGTGAAATGGAAAAAAAATTAATACGTTTTTTAATGATATTGGTGAATAACTGAATCGATTGATATAATCTGGTTTTTTGCAATGAATTAGTTATTTCCAGTCATTTACGTAAACTATAAATAAAATGTATTTACTAATAAATTTGCGAAACTAAAAAGTCTACTTAACAAACTGGAAATATTTCACTTATTCACTATTTTATTTACTTTATGTATTCTCGATCAATACGATCAATGTTTTGAATAAACCCATTCCGAGTTTTCCACGATAGGGACTTTATTTACACGATTTTGAAAATAAATGACTGAATTATCTATAACTAAGTTTCTTTCGATTATAAATGAAAAAATCGTTAACGAATAAGCTTAAAAATAGTGGACCTAGGAATGATTCCTGCGGTATGTCACGAGTAATTCATTTAATACTTCGTATTCTAATAAAAGCGATATAAACGAACAAAGAATTCTAGTTATTTTATATGTTATACTTTAGGATTTAGGTGAAAATCGACATTTGAACCCTTCTTGCAGCATATTTATTGCTTGTAAAATAAATAGAATAATAATAATAATTTCTTTCATAGAAATAAAATACCGATCACGTAGATAGATCTATCAAATTATTATTTGAAAAACGTCTCAGGTGGTTTTTGCTCAAATTTGGGGCCCATTTACCTAGCTTATCGTCACCCGTCCTTTATAAAATTAACATTAACAAAATTGATTATTTTATATTGAAACAGAGTTCAAAAAATAATTCTGTAAATCCCCAACAATATATGCTAACAAAAACTTCTAGAATTTGATACTCCCTTATTTACGAAAGTTTTAAATATGCAACGAATTTTTGTACCCCTGAGAAAAGTAAAAATACAAAACTTTTAAAGCCTAAAATCTAAAGCTGTATTAAAAATTTGAACCGCCTTACAAATATCCGGATATATAGACTTTTTGACACGTATTAACTAGTTTTGATTTTTTTTTAAATCCGATTTAACTCTAAATTTGAATTTTATTCGAAGTTAAGATTATTTTTTTTGGTTTTATTTATATAAAAGGACCATGATCCCGGAAAACGATTATTATATAAAAACATATTTTCTTTCACAAATTTAAAACGCAAATGGGAATACCGGCTGACCATAAATAGGCAGATATCAAATAAAAGCCCAGTGAAGAAAACATTTTCGAGATAAGCCAGAAGTCGTCTTGGGCCTAAAAATTGTGCTGATCTTTAAAACCACTTGTACAGAAATTGATTTTGTGTAAAATTCGACACCTGAGGAAAAAAATAAAAGAACCATGTCCACTCACCTGTTAAACAACTGAGCAGGTACAGGACAAAGACAGTCCTTGGCGCATTAAGTCGTCGGCCGTCCATTGTGGGATGATGCTGAGAAATCCTTGAAAATCTCCTGGAATGGCTTCAACGGATCAGAGTCCCACTGTCTTTACACAATCGGAATGCGCTGCGGGAGACGTTCGCACTATGCAATAAATTTTACAGGTACAAAACAGGTAGGTCACTTGCTTTCTCTCCGCGAGAATTATTTTTTCACAACAGAAAAACTATTCGGTCTCGTCGTAATCCACAGCATCCCAGTGCACCTGGACGAACTCACAATTATTATTCTGGAGAAAAATAACTCCGCCGGTGCAACACTTTGCGCTCTGAGGGGTCCCAGGTGTTTCCGTTCAATTAATTGCGGACTTTCAGGTGAATGGAAGCCAATCAGGCGGGATCATCCAGAATAAAAAAAAAAAAAACAAATAATGATATAACGAACTTATTCCCCGGCGGTAGACCCGTCGCAGAAAATCGCTGGAGTCAAGAGAGCGACCACCGTAAAAGGAAGCAATTGGAGTGGAGTCGCGTCGTCACAGTTGAAAACTGGCTGACAGGTAAAGCTGCAACGCACGATCAGGTGTACGTGTTGAAACGTTGCCCACTGATCGCGATCCTCGCACACATCCACACCTTACCGGGCTAACTGTTATACCTGGAGCGCGCTGACACCAACACACAAAGCGCTTAACGGGGGCTCCGCGATCGCCGCTGATCTTATCGTACACCTCTCTACACACGGTCACAACTCTCACAGCGCTCACACCTTGCGAGAGATAATGGCTAACTGTCAAAAATTTTCGCGTTCCTCGCACAAAGGAGCATTAGGGCTGACAATTTCCGTTGAGATCAACCACTCGAGTTTTTGGCCCTCATAAATCCGTTACTATCGCACGGAGATCATCCGCTTAAACGCGCACCAATTGCAGCAACAAGTTTAACCAACTCCGCGAAACAGTAAACTTCTCCTCTTCCTCCTCCAGGTGATAGTTGACCTTCTTTTGCGAATTATGGTCGGGGAGCGGTCGTCGCGACCCTAACGTTCTATTACAGTAAAATCCTCGCAGGGATAATCCAAGGGGAGCTATGAAAGAGGTGGCCTCAGCTGCGGCCCAGTTCGATTCGTTCTGTTTTCACTCTCTACCCCTGTGATTCGGAAGTTGACGAGACGCGACCAAATTCCAAGCACTACTGAGTCAGCGGCACGCCGTAACGGCCAGTGAAGGCAGCGAACGCTCATGTTGCGAGAGGCGATCGCCCGTGGGAAGTAATGTTGACGGGAAATTATGCTGCGGAGGGGAAGACTCTGAACGGGCTGGAAGCGTTGAAACGACTGCGGCACAGGAGAATGTTTAGACACAACTTCCAGTGAGACACTACGTATTGCTGCCGCACAACCGAAGGGGAGCTTATGTAGCTGGCAATAGTTCCAATGATTTCCGGTTGCGTGCCAGCAATTCTGGCGCAACATCGAGTCTCGGAATTTGGCAGTTGCGGGTTCGCCGTTTTCACCCCCACCGAAGGATGGTTTCAATTTCTGTCTCATCCTGCCCACAAAAGGTTGTGAAGGTAATTTAATTAATGCTTACAGGTGGCGGATTTGCCAAAAGGTCAACTAGTGCCTTTTTTTTCGGCATATTTCGATTCTTTCTACATAAGTCTAAAATTAAATTTCCTATTTTTCGACAGTTTTAACCATTTCACACTAGAACTACTAAGCAATTATTTCGAATATGTTTATTCTAATACAAATCTGTTCTCTCTAAAAAGATTCGTGGTATATTTTACGAGAATCCCCTAAATAATCTTTATTTATATGTTTTTTTTAACCCTTTGCAACAGAATGTCACCGCACAAGAGACATCGCATTTCTATTCTCTAGGTCGAATCTGTAAAAGCGACCTTTAGTAATTTCGTAACTTTATATACATTCCAGGAAAATTAAACATCAATATTGAAAAAATTAGATACAGTGCTAAAAACTACACTCAACCTCTAAAGAGAATGCATACAGTGAGCAGCGCCACCACTCATGATCCTTCTTGAGCGCTTTATCTTAGAAATGATCACTCCTATAAAGAAATACGTTCGAACCTTTTTTGTATAGAATTAACTCAGCTAAAATTTATTATTTAACCTAAATTGCCGAAAAGTCTTCTCATTCTTCTTCTGAAATTTAAGAAATCAAAAATCGAAACATCTGTTACATTTTTATTTAAGATTTGGTAAAATTTAAAATTTTGGGCGCCACCTTATTAACGCCAAGTGAAAAATGTAATTCGTGACCTTATTATTGTCGATTTATTAGTTCTTTTCAAATCTTTGAAATTCCGTTTTTATACCACAGCTGTAATTTTACTGGATTAGGGATACTTAACTTGTTTACAAAATCACCACCACACTCTAATAATTTTTTCATTCGTAAGATAAAGATGAGGGCAAAATTAGAATAATCTTTGCTTCGAGGCGTTGTCTTTTCACCTTGCAAGAAAGGTGAGAACAACGAACCTTGACGGTGGTATAGCGACGAAGGCGTGACGATGTGGCACCATCTAAAGGAGTCCCTTGGAAATGTCCTTAAGTTACATCGGAGGATGAAAGCTTTTAAGGACAATCGCGGCTGTCAGCCCTGATTTGCGACTAATGGAAACCGAATTGGGGCGACAGAATTGGAGTGGAGTGTCCCTGCACGGAAGACCCTCGTGCACACACACACACCCGCTGCGCCCTCTTTGTTCGGGGAAATTTTCTCGAGGAGTGCACTAAGTAAGCCCAATTAGTGGCTCCAGTCCCGGGATTCATGGAAATCCCACTCAAGAACCCGATCCCAATGACTTGCACAGGTTTTGTTCTTCCACCTGCAGCTGTCCTTCGGTGGAGGGCGGTGACGAAGGCTAATCGCCGGTTTCTTAAGGATCACCAAATAACGCCGCAAGTGCTTCCTTTTCTTCCGGCAATTTTTCCGCTAATTAAGTACGCGGAAAGTTTTGAAATGTAAACATTGTGGCATTGTCACTGTCGCTATCTGAATATCTGCAGCGGCCCAACAAAGAATGCACATCTCTCTTAAATTCACGATTTCGCGTTAATTTAGGAAACATGTTCAATAAAAAGTATCATTTTATTTCTTAGTTATACAATTTATAGTAATAACACCAAACGTGTATAGTTAATAATGCAAAAATCAAAGGATAGCATAAAATACGTAGCAGATTTAAATCGTTATTTGATCGGACTTAAGTTTTGAACTGAATTGGGCTAGCATTTTCTTATCTTTTCAAATAATAAGGAATTAGATATTTTTGTCTTATAAATAATTAACTTTTATCAGGCTTAGAAATGCATTGAAATTTAAATATGAGAATTATGAAATGAAATGTTGGAAGAAATGAGTTATCATTAAATTAAGCTAGTTATTGTCATTAAAATATATAAAATAAATTTCTCTGACCCCCAATTGCTCTTATTTCGTTGTAAAGATCTTAAATCTTCATTGCGGCTCGGTGTTGTTTAGACTTTTAATAAGTTTTGAATACAATAAAATAAATTGTTAAAATTACTATAGGAAATCATATGTTTATTAAAAATTCTATTATTTATATTACTAGCAAAATGTAGTTAAGTAGTTAACCATTAAGGTGTATTTTTAATCCTTAAAGTTTGGCTTTAAAAATTAAAATTCCAGGCAGTTAACTCTGCTTTTGAATTGATAGCCTATATATCAACCCTGAAGCAAAACTATTGAAGTATGTAAGTTTCCAAAAAGTCTTATATTAGTTGTCTTTGTTGCATAGAGTTTTAATTTTGTTTGACTGTTTTTTTAATTCAAAAGCACCACACCAAAAGAAACTGTCGTATTCTACAAATATGAAACAAATTTTTAAATAGGTGCTCCTCTGTATTCCGTAGTAAACCGTATTTTTACATACATTGTACAGAGGTTGAAATCTTATCTATCATTATGCTACTTTATTTCAGTTTTTTTCCATAAGGCATTATTGACGACAAACAGCGATTTTCGTGGGATTATGTAAACTTTTTTTTCTTTTTGGGCTACTGTAAATATCTAAGGCTGATCTAGTTTCCACGGCTTTGTATCATTCTCAATTATGAGCCGCTTTGCTGCATCCACCGTCACCACCATCACTACCGATCTAGAGTCAGAATTACGCATTCCGTTTAATTAAGATCAGTTTCATGCATATCATTAGCATCCTCGGGGTTTTTTGGTTCCCCGACGAACTAATTACGTGAGGCATGCCAGTGCGGAGATGCGCTTCTGGTCAGTTGATTATTTCGACTTTGCAGTCTCATTCGACGACCTTTGTATTGGGCAGCCCTGATCACCGGTCTCAGGTGACGCCCTAATTGCCCCCGATTGACGAGAAAATCCTTAACGAATTGATTTCATCCCCCGAAATCCGGTTCATTTGTTTCTTGTGTCGTTCGTCGACGAATCGAAGCCACTCAAAGGCGGAAGGTTAGCTCACGTTACCTTACCGCTCTGTCATTAAGCGGGGGGAGACAGAGCCCTAGGGCTCAGAAAACAATGAAAAATGGAAAATTCCGTCACGGATGAACAACGCAGGGCCTCCCCGACTTCTCGATGCAATTTGTCAGAGGAGCCCTTCGTCGTCGTCGGCGGCGGCGGCAGCAGCCCCAGTGCGGCGTGATTATTTATTAATGCCCGGCTGGGACACGACCACGGTTTGCGGGGTGCTCCACCCCACAGTGCGGCTCCAATGCGCGAAATTCGATCGGGGCAATAAATAAATTAGAGGGAAACAATCGCAGAAATACTTGCAGACTCACCTTTTGATCGGGATAGGTGGTGGCGGGGGAGGACTCATTGTAGAATTTTTTGTTCTTATGCCGTACGAAGACTTTGAAATTTCATCGGTAAAGAGCATAAAAAATGCATTGGGGCACGACGGGAGAGAAGTTCGATAAAGGAAGCTATAAAACTTCTAGAAAATAGAAGTTTACCGCACAAAGTTCTGAACACAAAGCTACAAAAGAACTCGAAATCGTGTGGAATAAATGATTTGTCTGTCTGTCTGTTCGTTTGTTTATATCCCTTTTATTTGTTTATATATTTTTTTTATAATTTGTTTTTGTTCTTTTTGTTTGTTTTATATCTTTAAAACCATAATTCTAAGCTAAATTTACTATTCTTTAGTATTTCTTTTGTAAATTCAGACTAATTTTTAAACTGAGTGATTTTTCTCGATCACTTCTATTTTAATATGGTTGATCTAAAATTAAAAACTGAATCCGATTTGTATTAATATCGAACTATTCACCATTTTAATGAAGCGTTTTAAAAAAAAAGATAATTAGTAACAATATTGTGGTGAATTCTGAAAAATTGATTTTGAGGACAACATTTATTTTTATTCATTATTTCAAATCAATTTGATATTTATAGTGAATATACTTGAAAGATAAAACTACTCAAAAATATAAGAATTTTTTCAAGTCAAGTGGCTACCGCCATTGTTGATACACATTTGTGCCCGTTTTATCGTATTTTCCATGACTTTTCGCAAGATTTCCGGTGATATTCCTGTCGAATATTCTCTTTAAGGGCTGCGATTGTCTGCGGCTTGTTGGCATAAACCCGCGACTGCAAGTAGCCCCAAAGAACGAAATCTAGGGCGGTTAAATCGGGCGATCTGGCTGTCCATCCCAAATCGCCAAAGCCGGAGATTACGCGACCAGCAAACGCTTCCTTCACAATATCCATTGTGGCTCGTGCTGTGTGGACACAATTATTCCACGTTCTTGCGGTGTATAGCGCTGCACTGCTTGTCTATTTGTATTCTGGATTTGTGTAGTTCACAAATGTCAAATATGATTGACGTACGACACTATTTGCAATAATTATAACATCTTTCGATAGAGTGATTAATTTTGCGCCACCTTGTGTATTCAAAGTAATAAAACACATAACAATGTAAAAAACGTTCGCATAACCGTTTACGTTAATTAATTTTTGCATATTTTAATTTAATACATTTCGTCTTATTTATTTATTTCGATTGGTTTCTATTCTCGTTCATTTTTCACAAATTGTTATTTCCATGCCTAGAGTAATTCAGTTGAGATAAATAAATGATGATTGACCATGAGAATTTTGAATAACAAATTTGCTTCCTAAAAGGAAATTTTAAATAAGTTACAAACTGTACAAGCCTTTAGGCTCTAAATAAATTAAATCTTTCATCTGCTTTCAACATTAAATGCTGAAAATTTCAGTTATAGGGACTATGACGAAGGTTTCTATGGATATCTGAGTAAACCTTTCTCTTCCCTGGAGCTAAAATTTAGTCAATTTCAATGAATCCTAAAGGTTAACACCTTCCTTTTGATTCCCATAAACTTTAAATAAAGACATCCGTCTAACGTCTTTTACTACAAAATAATTGGATTACTTTCCTCGATGGTTCTTGTTCAACGTCTCGGCCAGATGTCGTAGTCAAGTCGAAAATTTGGACCGGAATTCCCGCACGGTCGAATTGAATTTGAATATTCTTCTTATGCATCCCGGCAGTAAAACAGAGGAACCCTTTTCCCATTTTCTTTTGCAGGTGCCATCACCTTCGCCACAGGGACATTTCCTCGTTCCCGTTTTGTAATTTTGCGCTTGACTTATCTCCTAAGACCCAGAATGAAGAGTTGCTTCCTGGCGAGGGTGAATATATTTTCTCAGCCCCAAAACGTCGCGCAACGCCTAAATAATTTGTTTTTCGGTAAAATTTGAATACACTCCCCCGCAATGTGCTCCGCGACAAGTGCATGTCATTTGCACTTAAATGGATTTCTGAATTTTCCCAAATGCGGGGGAGGGTAGTGTAGAAGGCTAGACACGCCGGATTTAATTGGGGGTTGGACTTGCCGGCTGGGGGTCAGGTGTATAAAAAGCGCAGGTTGCGCGCTTAATTTTCGCACTTCTACCACCAAGTTGAGGGGAGAATTATCGCGGAAAGTGTCTTGGCCAGCCGTGTTACCTTTTTGGTGGGAGAAAACATAAATTTCACATTTACCGGGAATGTTCAGACTGAACGGGGTTCGGGGATTCTCCCTTTTTTCGTACAACATTAGAATTGTGCACGCAATTTTATTACACCGGCAACAGATGAAATTCCTGTGTCGTTTCAGGCTAAAATAGGGTAGTGCCTGCGAGGGAGGGTTTTAGGGCACAGACATTTCGTAAATATTACATTACGTCAAAGACCTGAATCCTGTAAGGGCGGAAAGGATGTTGCACTTAATGGACTCCATTCCCATGGAGTAGGGTCTGAAGGAAGTGACGTTGCAGAGAAGTGGGTCAGAAATTGAATTATCCTCAATAAAAAAAGCTTTTTGCTCCATCAGCGGAGCCCGACTAGACCACGGTGCAAGGGAACCGAGATAATTAGAAATGAAAGACTCAAAGCCAATTTGAAAAAATGCTCATTTACGGGACGAAATCGGCGAAACTTGCTGGGAAAAAAAATTCCCTCTTCCCGGTTGATGGTAATGCGGCGCCGACTTCACAAAAGTCCATTGAGTTTTACGTCCATTTCCGTTTTAGTGCTAAATCCCCGGCCAGATGCAGGTATATCTCTGTATCTTTGTATCTCACTCGTTTGATAACTAGATTCTCTGGATGCCAATCCAGACCGGGTCTGGGCGGATGGATAAAAACCGGCACGCCCGAAGCAATGGAAGCAGACGGCAAAGCAACAGAGTCTAATCGCTCCCACGGGAGCATTTAGCTGAAATAGTATGCAAAGCAAAGAAATGGATCAAGAGGACGCTTTCGTTCGCATTGTCTTCCGGCTGCTGGCATCCTAGAGGAACTTGCAAGTGCTCACCATTGACACAATTCAATCCCCCCGTGAGGATGCCGCGGTAGCAGGAACATCTTAGAGATATGAAAGGAAAGGAACAGGATGACGGGGAGTAGCAAATTTAATCGGAAAACGTTTTCTAGTTCTAATCTCAGTACAACGATTTTGTAGACGTTAGGAGTAGAAGGACTAAAAGATTTTAGTTTTGTTTTAATCTAAATGCACACAAAAAGCACCCTGTTTGAGATGATGTTGAAGGGACCGTAGTGGGTCACAGAAGCTCTTTGGAGATTAGTTGAATGGTTTTCTTTAATTCGTTATATAATAACATTTTAAACGAAATCCACAGCTAAAATCATTACTTTTTTGCATGTATATCTTCAATATATCTTCACATTAAACTATTTTGTTAAAATTTTACATTACACTGAGTTTTGTAGAAAAATCTCTATAAGGATAGAGAGATGAACGTTTTAAAACTCCAAATAGGATTAAGTTAGCATTATAAAATTGATTCATTGATACATATGTAAATTTTCTTGCTTTTAAATCTCACATAGTTTAATATGAGGATTAAAAGAGCCACTGTAATAGATTTCGACAGCTGAGCATATTGGACATGTAATTCAGAAGTCCCAAGTTCGATCCTCAATCCTAAGCGAATATTTCTAAACGTGAATACAGTTGGAAGGGTTAAAAATTAAAGAAAACAGAAATCGAAGCAAAATTTCTTTAAATGGGGAGAATTTTAATTTTGATTTTTCAAAAGTATGCATTATGCTTATATGAAAAGCAGCAAACGACGATTTTCGCAAGACATTTTTTAATTTTATATATTACCTTTAATATTTCATTATTCATTCTTTCTATTCGAGTTTTTTTCGTAGATTATGAATTTGTAAATAAAAGTGCATATTTGGCTCTCATGTTTGGATGGTGTTAAAAAGGCATAATAGACCGGATTTTGTCTACTTTTGAAAAATAACCATAAAGTACGGTCCTTTAGAGTTTAAATAGACTCATGACAGTCCGCCTGCTGTGATATAAAAAATTAAATAATTGGTTTGTGAAAATAAATCAATTCCACAGAGATCTTTCTTTTTCAATAGATGTGATTTTAAAGCTGATTAGAAATTAAAAAACTCGTAAATCATTAAAATCGATTTGAATTAATCAAAAACAAAACATTCACATATTCGACACTTCTTAACCAGAAGAGGTTTATCCGACTATCGCTTAAATACAAAAATGTTTGTTATCGACAGTCGAAAAACTTATGAAGTCAATTTAATGAGATAAAAAGCCATCTTTATAGTTGAAATCATCTGTTGTTTTGTGTCTTTATCCGTATCTAGCGATTTCCTCAAAATGAGTAAGTTTTCCTCATAACTTAGCAATTATTGATTGCAATTAGAACTGCTTCTCGGATCTCGGATGGCACCATTACTCGTTTTCCAAGGGAATTCAACCGGCAATGGTGAGGCATCCTTCCGAATAATGCCAAAGTCTCAAGAAGAACAAAAGTTGTACCGTCTGCTGTCCACCCACTACCCCGACGTGGAGTTTGGGGCAAGTAGGGAAAATTAAAGTTCCGCATTTGCATAATTCCCGGATTAGAAAGAGGCGAGCGCAACTACACATTGCATTGAAATGGTGGCCATCGCGCCGGAGCCAAGACGTTTTCTTGTTTTTAACACGATTCATCTTTATGGGGAAAACCACTTGTAGATGTGGCTCATCTCTGTCGCGACAGTGTGGCGCCGCCGGGTTCCGCCGTTGGGATGAGGTCCCAATCGATTTTGCTCCCCTCCCGAAAACACCCCAAAGTCAGCGAAACTATCCAGTGCTCTAGTGAGTGAGACAATTAAAATGATGAAATTTGTTTTTTCCACTCCGATACATTGTAACTTTATAACTCTCTATGAGTCATGGAGGCATTAGGACACTACTCTCGTCCTTCTGTACTACCACATGCCAGTCAGGAGGACTAGTCCGATTGGTTTTTCCGAGGGAAAATTCTAGGAATTAAATCGCACTTAAATCAAAATGAACATAACTCAGTTTATTCGACCTTTCTGAGTGCTGTAACGAGAGCACAGGACCACTCCAGCTCGGATGGGTGATTTAATAAAAATCAGAAGGGCTCTGCCGCTGCGTTGGTACAATTCCAGCATCCTGAGGTATTGTGTTTTCTGCACCGTCTCCACGTGCATTACCTGTACAATTCGTCGACAGGTTCCTCTTATATTTCTGCAGCCCAGAGCAAGTACACTTGCCGATGGGGGAATCGAATTTCTTCCAAAAGAGTTGTACTACTTCACTGAAACGCAAGCTTTATTAATTTTACGTTTATCTGGACCAGAAGATGCTTCTGGTCGTTCTTCCACGAATGAGTGTATTATGATATACCTTGGCATTTGGAAAAACAAATTTAAAGATTTCTATATTAATTTATAAAGCTATGGTTCTTAAATAATAAATACAAACTATTTTCGAATACATAAAAGATTCTCATGGTTTTTGAAATACTAATAGATTTTAACAGTATGAGATAAATCCGTAATAAACATATCATTTGCTTTTTATGCTATGGTAATTTTCGAAAAATTAAATAATATTGTGTTTTGCACAAGCTGAAAATGATATGTATGCAGTTATCAAGTATAATTAAGAAAATCCTTATTTGTATTTCTTCGTTTTGTAATATTAGGCGAACAATGCGTGCTTGTCATTCCCTTAATTTAAAAATTATTGCTAAAAATTTGTATAACTAAAAAGGGGGCAATATTTTTAAGTTATGAGATTGAAAAAATATTTAAAAACACTAGCAAAAATGTAACTTTTCAAAAAAGTTTGTATAATAGTTACGAAGTATAACTAACTACTAACTATTGTCTAATTTACAACAGTATATACCAAGATTCAATTTTATTTAGATTGGTAAAAGAATAGTAAGTAATTTGCGACAAAATAATCACAACATTTGCTTCCATTTGAATTTCAATTTGTAACCCTTAACGCCTCTTGTTCTGCAAATTAACCCCTTTTATCGCAAAGGAAAGGGTTCTCGATTTAAAACCACTTCCTCTACTTAAGAGGTACTCATTAAAAAATTTTCCACCACAATGGAATGGAAAGGATGTGAAATTGGCGCGCGTGAGATATTCAATTCAATTGATGTCACATTAATGTCTTCTTTTTTTAAGCCACCACCGTCGTCAAGGTATATCACCCTGAAATCTATACCCCGCCCGCATTTTGTTTCTTCTTCAATTTTCCAACAAACATAAGGCGACACGTGACCTGACGGCCGGTGTGGGTGCGACCCTCACTCTAATTAAAACATCACAACTATTCGAAGTCCCTGCTCTCGAATCGCATCCCCAAGGTGTGTCGTATTGACACAGAAAAATAATATACATATATATACAATATATAATTTTCTGCTCACAAAAATTAAAGATTAGGCAGCCGCATCATGACGGATATAAGACCCCGCTGGCTAAATCCGTCACCTCGAGCATATGGAGGTGGTGCAAGATGAGGGTTATGCTGCGGCGCAGCATAAACTCTGCCAGCAGGGTTGACATGTGCACCCTCTTCGTCATTCAATTTTCCCTTGATTGAATTGCCGTGGGACGTGCGGTTGTAAGCTGATTTGCAGAGGACCGCCACCGTCTGTCTGTCGGTCCACACTTTGATTAAAACGAGAGTCTTATCCGGGGATTTGGTCGTTAATTAGAGGAATTTAGCGATAATTTCATATGGGCCATAACCGAAACGATGCTTCGTTCAAAATTGGACTTTTATGATAGTCTTCCTTTAGGAGTTCGAAAGGATAGATGAATAAACAGATAGATTGGTTTATAGGTAAACGAAAGATCCGCACTAAAGCTTCTTGTCTGCTTTTGATTTATAGAGTACGCTTCGTCATGAGCCACCGCAGGCTCTAGGCCGTGGATTTTGGAAAGAGGAAGGGTACACGGGTGCATTGTCACAGAAATCAATTTTCGCCACATGGATACTGTGCTCCTCCTTTTCATATAACGAAATGGATTCCTCATGAATAGGAGAAGCAGGCACAAAAACGTAAAGCACTCCTTTTGTACTCCCACGTAATCACATCTAATTAATGTTACCTTGTCCCCTCCCTCTCTATACATTGCCATAATTATCCCACTAATTATGCCTGATTCATTCAGGGAATTTCTCTAATATTTCAAACACGCAACAAATTCTACGACGTAAAGTCGCTTTTCAGATGGCATTATACCTCTTGGTTCCTATCTTTGAGCGTACCTATGCGATGCGGCGCAGTGTCTCTTCTTTGTGATTAAAGCGAAGAACAGGCAAGTTATATAATTAATTAATGTAAATTTTCATGAGATGGACTTGTTGGTGTGAATTTTATGAGAAAATTTATCTTCGCAATTTTAATGAATTTTTATTCAGTAAAATAAATATTTATTGAAATTAATGGTTATTTCAGAGATGAAAGGCTTTGGCTACAGTCCTTTAATATGGCACAGAACAGATTTTTATGCTTTAAAAACTTGAAATTTAAATCATGTCGGTAGCTTTGAAAATACCAACCAACCAAAATAACGATGCAGATGGACAGATAGACAGTCAGACAGATGAACGGAGAAACAACGAATTCAGACCAAAAGGAGTTTATTGTTACTTATTATTACTGTCTGCGCATTCTAAATCCCTTTTATGCTTACTAAAATCTGAAAAGCAAATTTAAAATGAGAGGTAAATTACTCATTAACCCTTTATTTGCTTAGGTGCTTCCTTATTTAATGTGTATTTAATGCATCATTTTAATTGACAGTTGAAAAGGGTCTAAATCAATAGATTCAAATTCAAATAGAAGCATTATGCAGATTAAATTGTCCCACAATATGAAAACCGCAAACAAATTCTACCCTTTTATCCAAAATAAAATCAAATAATCTCCTTGGTGTGAAATTTTTTTGGGAGCACCCGCTTAACGTGTTTGCAATAGGCCACTATCTCAAATTGGGGGATGAGCTCATGTGTTGTCATAACAAGAGTATTTGAGCAATTTAATTTGTTTTGAAGTGCAAAAAAAAATAAAGAAAAACGCTTTTATTTAGATTAACCAGTTCTATTTAAAGACTTGACGCAGCCGGGCTACTCGCGGGATATATACGGAATATAAATGCCTTCAAAATATTTATGGAGTTCAGTTCAATTTCACAGCCAAATGCACTTCTGGTTTTCACGATCGTATGAGGTCATCATCATCATCATCATCAGCTTCCGCGGCAGCATTGCGGTCCATTCTAGAGCCCGGCAAAAGTACGAGACTCTTACTGGGTTATTTAATGCTCTTGCTACTTTCGTCGTGTTAAAATTTGAAAAGTAATTAAGGCCATAGACTGCGGCTTGTACGCTGTTTGTGAGTGGACGCAAGTTTGGCTACTGTGCGTCCACTTTCCTCTAATAATAACTAAGAAGCATAATGGGATCGGGTAAAATTATGATAGATTCCATAACGTTACTTTCGTCGTACCCATTTAATGATTTATCGAGAAGTTAAATGAACTATCTAATCGAATATAAGCCTTTCACAATTTTGTATGAATCGGTGAACTATGTATAAAAATTTAGTTTTACTCAAGATTTCTATCTAACTTTACGGCAATTTTGTTCTAATTTAAACTAGAATGCAGTAAATTTTAAATTTACAATCCCATATTTGTCGAACCTTTTGAAAATGAATTCAAAATATAAAGTATTAAGTTGAAACATTTAATTAATTTAATCTTGATTAAATCCACGTGATTATTGTACTTATTGCGATAATTGCACACTCTTTGTCACCATCCCTCTTCTCCTTATCAATTAATGATGAGTTAGGGAATAGAATATATGCCCAAAATCAACGTAAATAAAAAGCAAATTCCTGTTTGTCAGGCTCAAATTTTGCCACTATATAAGTTTCGAGTACGCAATGGTTTAGGGTTAATAAAATATATGAAAAATTTCCGATAAAGGGGGCATCAAACACAATCAATACTTTTGCTATTCACTGTAACTAAGTACGCAAGTACAATGAATTTGGTGAAGTGAATATTGGCACATGACATGATACATGACATGATAATTTTTAACATATTTAATTTCTTGAAGTTAAAAAATTCGCTCCTACCATATTAGTTTAGATTAGATTAGATCAACGACTTCAACAATCCCCGAGTGTCCTATTTCATAAAGATTCCTTAAATTTTAAAAATGTTCAGAATTGCCATGATATATTGAACCAGACTCTATTAAGATTCTCGCTAACCGGTACTCTGTCCCCACAGATCGTCCAAGCGTAGAGGATTATAATGATGGATCTGACGTTATTAAAACATATCGCACAAGTGCTGTAACAACTTACCCAACAAAGTGTCTTTGGAAAAGAATGTTGTTGCATTAAATGGGCGATATCTACTTTCGTCAGCTTGACTGGTTGAACAAATCAGCTGAAAAAACGGTTTAATTTAACGAGCTGAAAAATCGGAAACTGACTAGGCACAATCTTCTTTCTGTGTGTTAAAAATTGGTGCGATTTAATTGTAGCTTTAATTTATTTGAAATTCAAATTGGAAAGTAACACAATTTGTTTCGGTGTGGTAAAGCGTACTGGGCATTAGCTAGTTATTTTACATTATGAAGTTCTGTACAACAACTGAATTATAAAACGCCTTGCAACTTTTTAAGCCATTGGTTATTTTTGATCATACTAAGTAAGATTTCATATTAAACATCTAGAGTTCTGTGCCATCCTTTCCTGTTATTAAAAGCTCTCTATATATTGGAATACTACTTGAAAATTATCAAATCAATATTTAATATGACAAGGTCAGTCCATTGGATCTTCGTGACTGAGAGAAAAGCACATTAGACTTAAAATTCAGAAGACCTAAGTTCAATTCTGAAACCTAAAGGAATATAATACATGAAGACAATTGATAGGATAAAAGAAGATAAAAGAAAACATTTAATTAATTAATTATATTTAATGCTTAATTAAAGCAAGTTTTTATTTGAAATTCTGTGCCTATAATAAATAAATTTGGATAACATATTTAAAAACATCAACTCTAAAAATTTTTGTGTATATGTATCGATGAAATTTCCCTGATTAGTTTATGAATTAATACTTCTGTAAATTACTTTTGTGAATTTAGAACGGAAAACTAATTATAAAAGCAATTCTTAACAGACAATTCCACAATACCGCCCATTTGCCAATTTTTAAAGTGAATTACCCGAAAATTTCGAGTAGAACGATTTTTAATTGCCTCCCAAATTAAAGCGGGAATTCATCTGAATTACCCAAGAGAATTGTGAGATTTATCACCCTTAACTAAGCTGAAAGTTGCGAATTGTTAACAAATGGAGAAATAATGGCTAGGGCGACCCGTTATCTGTCCCCTTTGCATTTAAAACGATCTTTAAGATAAAAGTAGGCGATGTAAAATGGAGTGAATGAAAAAAAAATAGGAAACTTTTTGAGTACTTTTTGGTGTTTAAGGAAAGTAACTTGAAGTTATTCGGCGCCTCTTTGTCCCTTAAAAATTGTTCTTTTGTAAAGAGAAAAAGAAGGTGAATTTTATACTGTTGGCAGGGAGAATTTTTGTATCCGCTTCAATTTGTGCTTTTAAAACGGCCTCTGGCCTGTGGACCATGCAAAATTTGTCGTATGAAGTGACCGATGAAAACGAAAGTAAGAAGACCTCCCTGAAACTCAAGACAGTATACATCCGGTTCTGAGTTCTGTTCTGGGATAAAATGATAAATGACCTAAATAAATTAAGTCAAATGTCTGGCCTGCCGCATTAAGCAAGTCATAATCTCCTGTTTTTTTCGCTATCAAAAGCGGATATTCGAATTAAAGCGCGCTCTTCTACTCTAAAAATTTTACTTGATAAAATCTTTATTCTGCGAATAAATTTTTAAAAATAACCAACAAATAATTGTGGAAACTAACCAAAATAAAATACGAGTATAAGAAAAATCAAAAACTATGGTCTGTATCATTGAAAACGATCTAATCGAATCGAAAGGACCTTATAAAAACCTTTCTTGAATAAAAATTCTTTAATCATGTTCCTAAAATTTTCATAAATTCATTTTAGTAACATTTTACTTCAATTTATTCTTGCGTTCTAGGTCCTAAAATTATTTTATATTTTACAAAATATAATAGATCTAAACTTTGAGAGTCCTACTCGTATTTGATTATTTTAGATTACACATTATACAATGACATAACTACTTTTAAAGCAAATAGACTAATAAAATTGTTAGGAAAGTTAAGTAGCCTTATTAGATATGATCTGACCTTTGCTGTAAAAAGTCGTGTGTCTTAAAAAATATAATTTCGAATATTTTATTTTATAGATCTCCTGACATTTTCCACTCTTAAACTCATTAAAATTTTCCTCATTAGACTCATGAGTTATAACTTCAATTTACGTTAAATATTCAGTCGAAAAACATGTTACTAAGGACCCGGTTCAGTTTAGCAAAAACGAGGTCATAAACCTATACATTTCTATCGAATTAGTGACCGGAAATGACTGATATATTAGCAACCAATTTGCCAATCACTTCGACATTACCTAGCATTCCCACTTAAGTAGATTTCAGTTTGACGCTTCTCCTGATAGGAATTCCAGAAGCTCTCATTTATTCATGTAAATATCGAAAAGTTCCAGACAGACAGAGCCCTAATTAGCTTGGGCACTCCCGGCTAAGTGGCATATCGATGACAACTTGTTTAACGGACAGTTGAATTATGCTCCCAAAAATGGTTTAGGTACGATCGGCAGACCTGGGCTGTAATTAACGCGGCTAGGTGTCATTTCCTTCAATTGTGGGACTAATTCACCCTGGCCATAAATTAGCTAAAAACCACAACGACAGTGCTGGCCACCGTCATCGTTGGCTAATGAATACGATTAAAATGCGATTTAATGAAGTGCCCCGGGATATTTGAATTCCAGACTAATGCCGGTGTGAAACAGTCCCTTTGACGCCACTGTTCTTCATTACCTAAAAATTTTTGAATCACCCTCGCATCGTCCTTTTGTGATGAGATGCCATTGTCCAGTGGTCCAGACTTAATGTACATCACTCATGCGGGGGAAATGAAAATCTCGCCGGGATGTTGTATAGGCGTCCCAATTGTTTTGTGCCATGTTCTTTTGTGTTAGGGTGTGTTCAGAAATTCAGACAGAGAGTGAATACTATTTGTGCAGGGTAAATGACACTGATACCAGGAGTGGGAAAAGTTGCGGATGCCGCCTGGACCCTTCATTCCTTAGAACCCCAATTATGGACAAAAACGTGCAACGTGCCGTACTGCATTTTCTGGCACGAAGCCAATATATGGCGAATTGACGGCTGACGGACAAAACAATCACTATACGAGGGTGAGAAGACCATTCTTTTGGGAATACATCCTAAATTGGGTCTTCTACTTTAATGTATAGAATTTCACACCTCATACCCGCCGCGCTTTGTACGCTCCCATTTAGATAAAATAAATGCTTTTGAACTATTGCTACACTATGTATAGTGTGGTGCTGTGCTTTGTCTGGCCGAGGATTCGATATGTTTTCGATTGAAATCAAATTTCGCAATGTTCTGTACCACGGTTAATTTAAAATCGATTCAAATTGTCACAACAACACGCCCAGCCACCGATAACGAAAGATTTATGCACAACCGGAAATATGTAATAGTTGTGTTGCGTAATTGTCGGCACATGCTGCATCACAATATTCCAATTGTCTGTGACGCATCGGCAGCCGGCTGTTATCTAGTTATCTATTCTTTCCTTCCATGTTTCTAATCGGAGGGATGACGGAGAATAGCCCCTTCTGCATTAAAATATTTATATCTTCAAAATAATTCTTCTATTAAAACGTTCTTAAAAGTAACCCCTACAAGAGTTATGATTTTCTTATAGTACCTTCTTAGTACCTAATTTGCTAAGTTGAAACACTATAGATGCACCTCAAAGTTCGGTATTAAGACAAGTTTGTATTCGTGTTTATTACCCAGAACTATATTGTTACTAAATTGTTATGAAACCACTTTAACTAACTAAAACAAGTATTTAGGTATGGAACAATTCCATAAAAGAAACTGCTTTTTGCTAAATTTATAACGTCGAGTATAAATTAAATTGGTTTACTAATTTAAAGTTTAAATCTATTTATAAATATACGGTCTACCTTACTTTAAACACTGGGGAAATAATAATTTACCTTTCAAAAACAGCATGGGGCAATGTAATAATAGTTGTTTTTTCTTTGAAGGTCCATAAGTTAATTTGCGTAAAGCATTTAAAAGAGCACTCGACAAAAGTCGTAATTAGGGTAAACTTTTAAAAATTGCACAGCTTTGCTTTCAATTCTCATTCATTAATATCGTACCACCATTTGTGAATATTGTGCATTTTTAATCATATTTGCTTTGTATTTTAAATTATCCATAATTTTATTAAAAGGGTTATATTTTTAAAAACAGCATAAATACATTTTGTTTGATTATGTTTTGTTTTATAGTTTAAATCGCACATAGTTTTTAGGAAAAAAACCTGATTTAAGCAAATTACCTCGTAAGCACTAATTCACTAACATTTTTAGGTGTTTAGACAGATTTTGCGTGTTGAGGCCACCTTTTCCAAGACTTTTTGTTCAACTTTTACATTTAAAAAGTAAAAGAAATGTTTTGATGATTCAAAAGACATAGTCATCATTAAACAGGGTACTACAAACGAATTTACATAATACAAGATTTTATTGCAATAAATCTAATTCTGCAAACTATTTAATTTATAATAAAAAACATTAGTTTTCTAGATTTTCAAAATATGTGTGATTTTTTTACTGTAACTATCGATAGTGCGCTAGAAAATAAATACCTCGAATTGAAGTTTTCGGCTTTTTTTCTGAAGATGTCTAGAATTTGATCTGACACCTCTGTTTTCGTAGAATTGGTTCTTATCATCGTTTTCTCTTGCTACGACAACAATGAAATTACTTACCATCTGTCCCTTCTTCCAGTAACATTCCCTTATTTTTGGAAGGACTAAAAATCAAGCCCTACAACTGTTTCAATTACAAAGAAGGAACAAAATTTTCATCCACCGATCGCTATGAGTGTTTTTCTTTTCCGTCTCGATGGCCATGACGAAGACGTCGGAATTTCTGGAGATCTGAACAAAGCGTTCGTTTACTCCAATAATGGTGGAAAAATCAAATAACGAACAATTACCTCCTATGCCCTGTGACCCGGCAGTTTTATTGACAACGAAAGTGCTCTTGAGTCCTCGCTCTCTCAACACGACCAATTGTGTCTAATGTTTTTCTTTCTAACAGAAAGAAATCGATGAGTCGGTCCCTTTCGAGTGCCGGGCTGTAATTTAACGCCTCTTTGAGTCAGGTAAAAGGACCATTAAATCTCCACAAATGTGGCAGGCGTGAAGAATTGAATTCGCTTAGAGATAATGAATTCCCCCGAGAACCGCGCCAGGAGATTTATTAGGGCCCCCTGAAAGGTGCGTTACGTGCTCTTCTGCTATAAAATTGAGAATCGTGTTAACATGTTAATGAAAATCACTCATTTCACGCGGCTCAAGGCTGGTTTAACGCATAAAACTACCAAAACATGACTGAGTGCGGCTGGCTGTCTTAAATCATCCGAAGATCCTCACTTAATTTTTTTTTTAGGGGAACTTTTTAAGCGGCCAATTACGACTTGTGTACATTTTCAGCAGGCAAAAAATTCCATTTGTTTTCTTATTGTTGCGGTAACGTATCCAAACAAATAATAAAATTGATCGCTACTTGACATGCTAAGTACATAAAACAGCTTTATGAGTTAGACACACAGCGCTTAATGGTCATTATATCTAAAATGGGAGTTTTAAAGGTTGCAAGCATTGTATTGTACCTTTTTACACTTATAAACATTAAAACTACGCAAAATTCCCAAGTGCTCCAGACAAAGTGGCCGGTGCTTTGTAATTCTTCCCATGAAACTAGAAGCCCCTTAAGAAACAAAAGTTATCTTTAACTTGCAAACAATAGCGTCCCGTCGACGTCTAGGAGGACTGAAATGCCCTCGAACAGCAATGAATGCTATGCTTTTGCTTTTGAGTACTTATAAACTAGCGCGTGTTCAATTTTATTCGAGGGACGGATTATCCTTCAAAGTTGTTCAAGTTTTTACCATAAATTTATAGAAGAAAACTTCCAAGAGTGTCCAGCTATTTGTTGAGAATAAAAGGGAAAAACAGGCAATTGGGGATGAAGCAATATAACTCTTTTTTCATCGTTCCGTACAAGAGAAAGCTTCTTTAAAACTCGGTCTGCTATTTCCCTAGCAAAATGTTTACTGTTTTTACCCCCTTTCTTATCCTATTCTACAGATTTACAATTTTCGAGCTAATTTAATTCCACTTTACGTCACTTTGGGAAAATCACTTTTGGTGCTCGTTAAAAACAACAAATTCCAATTTTCAGAAGTTGAACATTAAAAAAGTGTAAGTGGGTAGTTTCCTTTTTAAATCGATTCCTTAAATGGATAATAAAAATTTATTTCACTTTTAAAATTTCTTCAAGACTAAAGTATACTGAAATCGATTAATTCAGGATTGAAGTTTTAAATTGAACCAAATTGTGCGTTTATTATTTATTTAAAATATTTCCGAAAATATGTAGTGCTGGAATATTTCCGTTTGTGGTATTTAAATCCACAGGAAAAATATGATTATCGTTTAAATTTGATAAGATTAAAATCGCAAAAAATGTTATTCGTAACACAATTTAGTTCCAATATGTTTTGTTTGTGTTATAGCAATAATATAACTTATATATTTATTTGCATATATTTGACCCTGCATGGACCACCGGTGGTTCACAGCCATTGCTTTCACCTGGCTGCGTGAATCTGCACGTCAAAGCTGCATTTAGAGGACAGGTTTAAGTCTCAATTTGGCGTCAATGCGAACAAATATTATTTTCATTACCATGTCCGCAAAATCTTTTGATCACCCCTCCCCGAAACTACAATACGAAATTGTTTTGTTAACCAAAACCACCCTTAATTCAGGTGTGGGCGGCTAACAAATTTTCCACAGGTTGGTGCTCCAGATGGGCTATGCCCTGCCCCGCCTCTCTCTAGCACGCGCACGGCGGGAGTCGTTTCCATCGTCTGTGTATCATTTCCATGAAAATTTCTTCTCAAAATATTTGAATAAAGGCTGAGAAAGGCTGACGTGTGCTCCGTCGTGTGTATGAAACATTTCAAATTAACTTGAACTGGAGCGGAACGTAGCTGTGTTGCGATGCGGCGTCGGTGGCGGCGGCGGCGGCGGCGGCGGCAAACGGCCCCAAATTTAATTCGATTTAAGCCGATTTCGGGTGCTTTTACCTGCGTAATTTGATATGTCTGTTACTCTGGTTTGGACACAAACGGAAAGTAATAAGATATCCATCCCGGGGCAATATACTTTTTTTTTTTTGTTTTTATTCGATAATGTGCGATGTAACGAAATTGTCCTCCCGGAGAGGTTGAATCGCTCAAGAAAATTGTGGTTGAGGTCATAACACCCTCCAGCAAAAATGCGACACGTTTCGTTTGGCTGGAAAAAAAATTTAGTCGAAGCTAGGAGTTAGTATCGCATATGTGGGGTTTCCTTTTCATTATAATTGCCGCGTCAGGACTTCTCAATTTTCGGTTTAATTTGTCTTCTTTTTAGAAGTTTCTAATTTCTAGATCCAAAATAGAACAGAGGACAAAAATGTGGATAGAAACTTTTCTATAGGAAGTTTTGTAAGCTTAGATTTTTGGCTACGACCAACCACTTTTGAGATAAGTAGGTATTAATAAAAGATCATACCCATTTTGCAAGATACGACTAGAGTTCAAGTTTTGGGAAGAAACTTTACTTGATATCTCTAAATATCTTTGCGTATGCAAGTTTTAAAATGTTCGTTTATTTTATGCATGCTAATTATGAAATTGTTTAGAAATGGCTAATAGCTAACTATGAAACTTAACCTTAAGCCAAAATTCTACAATTCATAATCCTAGTAATGTGTTACTAATAGCCACGCTTACCTTATTACGCTATATAGGTTATATTTAACCTTTACACCAACCTTACTCTTTACTGGGGTAAAATTGGATCAAAAATAGAATTGTGTAGGTATTCTCAGAAAGGGAAAGGAGAAACAATTTAGTTAAAACCCTTTTAATGTCCTAAGACTTTTCATAGCAATAATATTGCAAGACTTTCAAATTACTCCCCTACAAAAGCTACCTATGTATGCTCTGTATTTTTTTTTATCTTCTGTTCAGTCGTAACGTAAATAAGATCAGAAAATGTTTTTAAACAATGTTTAGAATAAGGGATGGAAAGTAAACAAGAAAGGAAAGTGCATGCCTTGCAGAAATCGATTTCTTAAAGCATAATACAAGCAGCAAACTCCTACTCAATTAGGTAAACCTAGTGCAAATAATTAGTAAATCCCCAGAGAAATACGGAGATAGAGTGCGACGGGATCCTGCCCACTGCGAAGGCAATAGGAGCTAATTCCAAGACGTCGTCCCCGAACTTATATGCGGTGTCTAGCAGCTAAGGAATGCTCAAATTATTGCCCATAAATCCTTTCGAGATTACCCGTCGTGCCTAATCTACTTCGGCGAGTAGAAACCTTAAATTACGTTGCTTCCCCCGAATTATTGGGGATAATTATTGTTTGGGGAGCTACCGAACAGCAGGAAGTTAATTAGAAGCCAATGTGTATACATGATGATAACGGGACGTGATGCTACCAATTCCCACCCCCACATTCGCATACACCTGACCCATGCGACCGCACACCGTGTTCGGTTACTGGGTTTTCACATTTTCCGAGAGCTATGCTCGTTATTAAAATGTTTACATTTTCCAAGTTCCTCTCGGCGTCGGCAGCGGTGTGGCTCCGAGCATTTCAATGAAAGTATTTCTGGTAAAAGGTAATTTGTTGGAGGAGTTGGTAACCTTTGTACCTTTCGCCGGAAGCGCTATACTTTAAACCTTAAAGGCTTGTAAAATTGAAAGGTTCGAACCTTCCGCTTAATAGGCTGAGGCAAAATTGGTTTTTTTTTTCCAGGGCAAGGACGTTACGGGTCAGTTGTTCTTTAGGAAGCTCAAATGAAAATGGTCAGGATTTGACAGACTATTTGACAAACTTACATAACTCAAACTTTGCCCCCGACCCTCCTTAACCTGAGATATTTCTCTGAAAAGAAGGTCGGCTAGATGGGGTTACCCTGAGGGAGCCCATAGTAATTTTACTAAACTGTAAAGCAAAGTGGTCACACACTGCATCAATAGAAGGGCAATATGCCTCCGGGTGAAATTGGATTTTCCAGGTCCATCAATTATTGTCGACATAGGGCCACAACAGGGGTAAAGAAGAGATCCCAGCATCAGAATAAACTTTAATCCTTTGACGAAGTTAGAGGAGAATTCGGACTAAAACTTTAAAGTCCTTTTTATGCCATTCGAGTGACATGTTCCCCACCAGGCCTGCACTGGGAATAATTAGCAGAGGGGAGGGATGTGGAGGGCACTTATATCGGTCGCATTATCCTGCAATAAATTAAAAAGGATTCCCAGCGAACATTTCGCAGATTTTGGGTTTATTACTCCGCTGAGGGAAGTATGTCATCCATTCCCAAGGCCTTTGCACATGTTCCCTCTGCAAGTAGCTAGCTCCTAATTGGAGCAGAGCAATTTAGAAGCTCCTCGGAACTCCTCCCGACTCCACCAGTTAGGGCCACTCTAGATCAATAGACCTATCAAATTCCAAACGGTTGCACATGCAATTCATACAAAGATACAGGGCATAGTCGAAATTGCTTTCGAGGGCTGTGACAATATGCGCCTTTGCCAAAACCCTAAAGGGTCTTTGAAGCGATTTTGATTGACACCAGATAGACCGAATGGGGCGTTGTTGGCACTCGTAGCCTGGGAACAATACACAATGGTTTCAATCAATATTAAAACAGCATTTTTGCGCATTGTGCAGGCTCATCGCGAGCGACATTTTGTCAGTACACAAAAGTGACACGTCCCCTGGCACAGTAGGGTACCCCTCCTCCGCACATCTTCAGAAAACTCTCGGAAAAAGCCGGGAAACCCCATAGAGAATATGTCACTCCCTCAGAAATGTAATGGCAATTCATTGGCATCCCAACCCTCTTGTTTTTCTTATATGCGAATATCCTCCGTGAGTGGCAAGGGGTGATGGTACTATTCTCGGGTACTATCAAAATAATCCTCCCGCACATACGGCGGAGGCAGTTTTTCGACACGACACCCCCCCCCACACCTTTCCACCGCACCCGCAATACGACCTGACACTCGGCACTTCATCGGAATTCTAGCGGCAAAGGGTGAAGACGAACTCGACAGGAATATTAAATTTAATGGAGTTCATCTAGAGATGCAGGGAAATTAACTCATTCCATCTGGGGCCGATGACTTAACAGGGAATCTCTCGCACATATTGATGAGTTCCGCCGCCCCCGCTACCACAGTTTTTAGTCCCTTTGTTCCATCGGAGGGATAGGCTCAGAGTGGCGGCTTCATTTGCGGAAGATTGATTTGCCCTTGAAGAGTTGATTTAAGCGAATTTTGCAATTTCGAGATGGGATGGCAAAGAGAAGGTTTTAAAGGATGAGGGTAGATATAGTCCTCAAAATTTGAATGTAAATTGAAAATCTAGCGGGATCTGACAAGCTCAGGGAAAATATGCAAAAAATCTTGACAGAGCTCGACTACCAAACAGGCATGCCTTTTAAAAACGCCGCGATAACAGATCAAAGAAATATTTGCTTTTAATTTAAAAAAAAAAACAATTTCTATCAAATTCTTAAATTATTTCGGAAAGACAGAAAAAATATTACAACTTGAAGTAGAAAAGGAAATTGTACCTTGTATAGAGAAAATACAGCATTAAATTAACTTAAATCAATGTTACATGTATGTTAAATTAATGCAGTATTTATTACTTAAAGTACACCTACATTGAGGAAAATTCCACCTAAATATTAAAAGAAATTATTACAAAAAAATAGGTAATTTCTTCTTCTAAGTTTGCAAAATAAATCGCTTCAATACTCATTGGGAATCGTTCCCATTCATACTTTGAAGAATTCATAAGGTCCTTCTTGTTCATAAATTGTCGATTTTCTAATTTGCATGTTTTCAATGGGATTTAAATCGGCTGATTGTATCGGCTAATCAAAGGTTTGAATTTCACTTGATATAAACCAATCGTTTACCACTTTCGATGTGTGTTTCGGGTCGTTATCATGTTGAAACACCCATCTCATTGGCATTTCCCACTCGAAGTAAGGAAGTATCACATTTTCTAATATAGTTTTGTAGACGAAACGGTTCACAGGTACGTCTATTTGAGGGAGAGGACCTACACCATGATCAGAAAAATACGTTCCACTTCCATGCTTAATTGTGCCCCTACAGTACAATAGCGGTCATTTAATTCACATCTTTTTCCTCTGGCATAACATTTGCCATTAGAATTGAAAAGATTGAATTTACTTTTATCACTAAACAAAACAGTCTTCCATTCACTAATGCACCAGTTGACATGAGTTTGACTGAAATTTAATCTAATAATTAAAATAAAATTGATTTTAAAGCAATAAACATTATTTTATTATGAAAAAATCTCTTTTGTAAATGCTTCTTTCTAAGCATAGAATTTTTTCAGTGGTGAATAACTTTTTAAATCATTTTCTATAGCAGGTCTTAGTACTACCCTGGGATCTATCCTTTAATTTATATTTTTACAATTTTTCTCAAGGATATGAACGGATTTTTTTAAATTAACTGCATATCCGTTGCCTGTCCATTCGAAGCGATGTTTTACGAGTTCGTCCATCAACATTCAAGTTATCAACAGTTCCAATTAGTTTATATTTTTGTATTATTCGCAAAATTATTGATTTATTAATTTTGTACTCTCTTGCAATAGATATTTGCAGTTCACTAATATTGTAATCTGCTATACTCCAGTTGAAGTTCTTATCGTATTTACAACGCTAACTAACAATTCTCTTCACCTTAGGTTTTGCATAGTAAATTTTTGGAAATATTTTTGTTTTTAATTATTTTTTGTATTATTATTGAAATTTCATTTAATATTTAAGATTACGAGTATACGAGGGCAGTTTGATTAGTCAGTGACTTTTTGAATTTCCTGCACGTGTCATTTTAAATGCAATATGTACTACTCCCGTCAGCTGCCATCTATTAACAGACTACTGTTTTTGAGCAAGCTGCGTTATTGATAGTAGACAACCTCGTGAATTTTAACAAAAATGGAAAGAAGTGAATTTCGTATGCTTATTAAGCATTATGTGTAGTCATCATGGTAAAAATCCATAAATTGGGCTACGAACTGCTACCCTATCCAGCATATTCTTCAGATTTAGCCCCCTACGATTATTTCCTGTTCCAAACCTGAATAAATGGCTGGGCGGTGAGATTTGGATCGAATGAAGAGGTCGTTACTGAAACAAACGTCTACTCGTATTTTGAGGGTCTCAAGAAAACCTATTATTTGGAAGGAATAAAAAAATTGGATAAATGCTGGACTAAATATATAGACCAGGAGAGACTATGGAGAAGGAGAATGCTCTCGTATATTACAAAAGTTGTTAGGTTTTGCACAAAACTGTAAGTAATTCTGCACCGGCTCTGAAAGTAATCAAATTTTACATTTATTCAATTTTCATTTTACAAAACCTGTTGCTAGCGGTGATGAATCAAAGAAGACATTTACCTCTAATTATTTCAATTTCATGATGTTCGTAGTAATTTGCTGAAATAAAATAAAAATAAGAAACGCCTTAAACTTAAGGTACTAATTTATTTAATTTGCAACAAAACTTCGTAAGCATATACGAAAAATTGTAACAGAAAAAATGTTACATTTAGGAATTTAATGTTAAATATCTCAGAAGCAGAATACAAAAGTAAATAAATAAAACTGTTTTACTTATTCTCAAATTTAATAACTATCATAAATTATATTAAAAAGTTTAATTATGGGCGCAGTTACTTAAATTTGAATATTCGTTATAAGTTACAACTGGCTATTTATTATCAAACTACTAGGCATTGATATAAGCTACATTTAACCAAATTATTCTTTTAGTGGAGTATGTATAATGTATAGATATTGTGTATTTTATATATTACATCCCTCTTCGCGTTATTTCTTAGCATACCGACCTCGGCATTCCCCACATATTTTCTACTTGTGTTTTATTTCATTTTATGAGTTAATCATTTGTGGTGACAAATTCAATTGGCACCGCAAGGTTCTTTGAGGCCGCTATCAATCATCTTAAGGTAGGTACGAATGCGGTCGGGCAAACTTTGAATACCAACGTTCAATTTATTGAGGATTAACTCCCACCACTTCGACATAATTCACCTGTAAGCACTGGGAATAACTCGGCTCCCATGTCGATCCTCGTAATTTATGTCACCGCCGTGGCTGACTAATGGCAGCTTTATTAAGTTTAATATTCGTAAATTTCCGGAATGCCCGGGGGCATTTCGTCGACGAATCCTGAAGGTCCGGTCTTAGTTCAGGTCTACCTAGCAACAAGATTTCTAGAGATTGCTGGCGTGTAATTAACTCGGTCTAATGTTCCAAAAGGAGCTTCTATTCATTACCCAACCGAGGGATGGTGGTAATTTTTGTTGTCTGGTCCACTGGCGAGTGGGTTTGATGGGATTTTATTCTCCTCTAGGGCTCGAAGAGAATTTTTATGTTGAAAGGCATTTTGCGATTTTTTCTGTTAAAAAAAAAAAACTGGAACAAAATATGTCCATGGCATAAATTTTCAACATGATAATTCATCTCGAGGTGCAGCCCACAGACGATGTTTTTCACCTGCAACTCCACGAGCATAGCAACTTCGCTGGTGGAGCTATTTTGTGGCAAATAATTAAATTGAAAGTGGCTCTTCAGTGGATCAGAAATTTGCTTCAAACTGACTCCATTAAGTGGACGGTACCACAGCGATAAATGTGGGATATCGCTTAAAAATTGATGGAAACATTCGCTCGCTCGATAATCCTTCGAGCGGTAAAAACGCGGCTGTTTTGGTGCTCAACGCAGCGATACTATGAGAGGGAATTGACAAAATTCGAAAATTTATTCAGGAAAAAAATAAAAACTGATACCAGGAGTTGGTAGAGTGGTTGTTGGCGGTTTTTTTTTTTTTTTTTTAGTAGCTTCACTCGATCTCATCGCACGTAATAATTCAGCGAAAAGGCGTTTTTCAGCTCAGTCCCAATTACGAGCACTTCGGAGCCACTTCAAACTTGACGGGATTATGGCAATCGATGAAGGAAATTGGAAATGTTCACTTTAACGACACTTTGCTGGTTCGAATGTTTCCGGGACTCTCTGGCAGAGATACCAAGAGTCGTTCCGATATTTGCCATTAGATTCTTCCTAGTTCGATAACAGACAGAATCGGGTCAAGAGATTTTCCGGGGGAAAGCGCTGAATCAGCCTGATTTATAGCTCCATGGGTGAGCATAAAAATCCTTAAGGATCTATAGCCTATTCGATGGAATTATTTGCGGCTGAGAAATATATACAAACATTTTTTCCCAATTGCACTAATTGAACTGAACAAATGTTTGTTGGTTAAAATGACTGCTTTTTCGTCAATGCTGAATAAAGTAAAATAAAAGAAATGCGAGTCATTGCAAAGAATCAGTTTCTAGTCTATGATGCAACAATAATTTAGAATTAAACGTATTAATTATATATACTGAATTATAACATAATAGCCGACAATTTAAATTCTTATTAATCGTAGTTATTTTGCTTAATTTGGAGTTTTGCTGTTTGAAATTTTCTTCCATAAAATTTCTTTGAAAATGTAAAATGTGGAGATATTATGTTACCTTATTAGATTTACTATTTCCATGATCCACAAATACCAATTTCAAAAACATTTTTAAATCCATTCTATTTTTAAAAAGGAACACCACTGTGAGGGGTCCATTTTTTGAAACTTTCTTCTTTCAATTATTTTTGCTTATTTAAGGAAGACACAATATTTTTTTGTTCGCTATAAATTTAACTACCTTCTTTCAAGTGTAACATGATCGTTCAAAAGTCTTTTTCCGAACTCATACCGATATGGAGTTTTGTTGATTAAGAATTTACTTTCATATAATTCGTACTTACAATTTAAAAGTAAGTCATAAATAGAATTAATTGTGTCGATCCAGGGACAACTATCCATTGCCGCACTGATGAGATCACTTCCTTATATCGGTTGAAATACTCCGCTCATCGATTTTTTAAACTTGCTTATTTTAAACGAGCTCCATCCCAAATTATTTCTGCTTATTTGCGGAGGTTTTCGTTCGGTATGAATTGAAAAAAGTACTTTTTCTGGCATTTTTTTGGAAACTTAAATATAACAATGCTATCTAAAATTTAAAAGTTCAAGTAACTTCTTTCTGTAATCACGAGACTATCGCATTTAGATATAATTTATTTATATAATTCGTTTTTTTAATGTAATATAAGTGTAATAAAGTGTAGCACCATAGATATTAATTTTTAATTTAATCAACTTGTCCAACTCCTTGTTAATTTTTGAGTACTTAAATCTAACTAACATTTTCTTTTACAAAATATTTTCAGTTGGCTTTGTAGCTTTGTTTTGTTCAGAAGTTCTTTTTAAATTTTTATAACATTTTTGAACATCCAAATTTTTATAGAGAGAATTTTAATAAAGTTTTTATATCTTCTGACAAAATTATGGTCATCGTAAATTTGCTGCACGCTTCATAATCAGCAGAGTAGATAATAACAAAAGCTTTATAAGGGAGAATTGAAGGGATGTGAAAACGTTTAGAATCAGATGCATCACTTCGGCCCTACATCATCTCAAACCGTCCTTAATGCTCGCTATTCGAACCTGTACGTGCGTAAAACTTGGTAAAAATACACCTTTCAAACGACTCAAATTCTGATTTATATGGAAGATGTGGAGAAGGGGTATATACCTAAAATCTGAAGGGTAAAAAATAACGACCAGTTAAGAAGTCGACTCACGTTTTTTCAAGTAATTACGGTCCCCTTGGTGGTTATTTGCTCGCTCCTCTTACTTCCGGTGGGGGAAAAGTTGTAGGGTATTTCTCTTTTTAAAAAGAAAATGTTTTTAATTTTTTAGAGAATTTAGACTATCGAAATTTAGCAATTCCTTGTCAGTTTAACTGTCATCTCCAATTAAATTCGTATTATCCCCTACTCTTAATAGAAGTCGCACCCGTAAATCGCTAAATCCCCTTACAATGCAGTGGATTACGATGAGCCCCACCAATCTCTAGATTTTTTCTTAACTCAACCTTTTTATTTACCTTCACGTTGACAGAACGTTGGAAGGGAAAGTGAATTGTCAGCGGTTGACTTGAGTGCGATTTTTTACTCCTATTTGAAAGGGTTCATTTTCTTTGTGCGGATGGTATTTTTTGTAATATAAAGGGCAACGAATCTCAGCTGGAAGACGATCGCCAAGCCAGATGCTCTCATTAAATATGCACGAAAGTAACCCTGTGCCCTGCCCTAGCCTGTGACTGTGTACATCACGTCCCGGAAAGTCGAAAGACGGGGACTTTGGCTCATCTAAGCTTCCTTCATGGAAACAAATTGGATTTCCCAAATGAATTTAGTTTGACTGCTTAGGCTTCACGTTCTGCCCTACGTCTTTTTTCTTGTATTTTTTGATTTTATTTGCCGTCTTTCGTTACTCATTTCGTTTCTTCCCTAATGAAGTGCCAAAAGCCAGACATATCACGTATCATTTTAAGGATCGTGTATTTTGGATACCACCTCTGATTTTAAGTAAGGAGATGCAGAAAACGCGTCTTTAAATGGGATTTATTTTATATAACAAACCAAAATCTGGGCTAATTAAGGCATTTTTTAAGGTGAGTCTTATCATAAAACGATTATAACGATGACAACCCGATGTATCGTAAAGACTATTTAATTAAAACTGAATTCGAACCTACTTCTTATTTATGGTCGCGTAAAATTAGACTGTTGGCCGCATAATTAAAATCAGCAAATGATAAAAATTACTTCTTAATCGTTAAACTTTTTCATAATCAAATAAAACTCTCCATAATTTGAAATCTTCGTTCCATAGTCGGTACACGCTTTAAAATCGGAAAATAATTTTAATTGAGAAATCGGAACGTTTAAAGCACTTTCCATCCATCTTTTAGATTTCATATAGACGAATTCTAGAAATCTCGAAATTGCAAGAGAAACTTCATCATTCGAAAAGCTTAAGTATCTGAAGTAGTGAATGTGAGGGTGCAGGTTTAGGGGAAGAGGTGGGCTCCTCGAAACAAACAAAACAAACTTCGAATGAACTTTCTAAATGAAGTGCACATTTGGGCTGTTGTCTGGCTTGCTAAGTTTTCATTATATTTTTCATTTTAATTCTGTTTCTGTTACCTCTTTATACACCCCCCACACCCCGTCAACGAGTTCGTAAGAATTTTCCGGAATGAAATCAAGAACACCCTCACCGTCGGATCTAAGGGATACACTTTCCGTACCGATGCGGAAAACTTCTCTACTCTTGTGTTTGAGAGTAAAACGTTTTTAATTAACAGGATGACCCGATATATTGCATTTCAGATGTAATTTGTATTCAGAGTGATTAAGGTTTCTTTCTTTTCTGTAAATTAATTACGAAAACTTTCAGCTTCCACGTGAGCAAATGCTAAGTCGCTCGCGTTAAAAGTAACTTAATTGAAAATAAACTTAAGCTCACTTATTGCTATAATTAAATAATGTTTTTATGTACGATACAAGTACCCGGGTTTTTTTTTTTTTGCCTACAGAATTCCTCAAGAGTAAAAGTTCAAATAGCTTCGTAGGGCAATTATTTGGTGTGCTAGACTTTCAATCCAAAAATTATGCTGTAATAACTTTTCTCTTCTCAACTTAATAAACTTTTTTAAAACTTTTTTTGCCAACAAAACATAAATAAAAGTTTGAATCTGACGCCAACTCAATAGAGAAGTTTCACTTCTCGTGAAAAATTGAAAAATAATGCCAATGTAAAAATTTCGACACTTAAAATTACTTCTGTATCAAAATTACCCAATTCAGAGAAGGATCCATAATATGAATTATATCTCAAAATAGAATATAAATTTTAATTGATAACAAATGGTTATGTACTTACATAATAATTTTTCTGTTTTCTGATTTTTGTAAATATACCCAACTTCCAGGTAAACCTCCGTGAACGTTCACTGGGATATATTTGCCCGCAAGTAATGCACTTTCATAAAGTGCATTCAATTTTATATAGCGAAATTGGTTTTCAACTGCAACTTAAAATTGTTTTAGCAGCAAAGTTTTATGATGACTAACTGACAATCCCAGACCTTTTCATTCACTGCCGGAATCCATTCAGGTAGCAGTTTCCATTAATTTCCCAGAAGTATTCGTAACCATTGCTTGGTTATGCAATAAATTAAACGCAAGTTCCTGGCAGACTGTTCCAGCTAGAAAAATGATTTTAATAACCAACTATTGCAGAATGGAGTTATCTTGAAGAAATTATGTGGGGAAAGAAGGTCTTTGAAAATATTTTCTAATAAGCTTTTTATTTAAAAATATTTTTTTGCTTTCTAGTTTATTTCTTGTTTTTGATATTCAAGGAAATACGTGGAGTTCAAAATAAGCATTTTATATCTATAGAAAGTAATTTTACAGCCTTCGTCTTTTTGCTTTTTCTTTTTGTAAAAGTGAAGTCTGCAAAGAGACCAATCAGAATTTGATCAATTAATGGAAGAAAATAAATTAAAAGCGGTTTACCAGCAATTTAAAAGGAATTAAATCAATAATTGTGGGTTTCTTTATAAAATTTTAATGATTGTATAAAAGGAAATTGAATACCTTTGACAATAGTAGAAAAAGTATACCACCTACACCATTGAGTAGGGATCATATTTTGTTATAAGATTACTAAAAGAAAAAAACAATACTCTAATGATTTTAAAACTAACTTTATTTTAAAGTTAATATCAGTTTGTCTTAAATTAGGTTATGTTTTGAAAGTTGCCCAAATATAATTTCTTAATGCATTTTTGATTGCTTTTAGTCAATAATGCATCGATTAGCGGAAATTATGTATTTGAAAAGGTCATACAGTTCCACTTTTGAAAACTAGATTAATTAAAAACTATCGCACCTGACCCGCTCGAGGGCATATTTATCTCTCAACATATCCGTTCAGCGTCCGGTGCAGTGAATACAACCTGTTCTCATGTCAGCACGTCAACCGCATCAAATTTTCCGCCAAAATAGATACTATGAACGAATGTATGTAGAGTATTTCACAGTATGCAGGTGGGCAACGAAAATTTATCGGAAAATCGAGTTCCCACAAATTGATTCGTACCTGCGGGGCATTTCAAATTGTTTAACATTATGGACAAACAAACATCAAAATCAGAAGAACCTATTCGGTGCGGGGTATGTCCCGTGAGCAATCGACCAAATAGAGTGGAAAAAAAAAGTAAATGTTGGAATTAATTAAAATTTCGTCATAATATCAAATTTCGGTATCTCTATAAACATTTGGGTGATTGCAGGAAATCCGCAAAAGGTTCAAAGCGGCTCTGATGTGGTGCTTCTATGGGAATTTTTTTCTTTTTTTTTCAGATATCGTGCAAATAATTTAACCATTTACAATGCTCGAATTTTTAGACTTTGCGCTTTTTGAAATATCATTAACAATTCAAATTGGAATTTTAAATATTGACCTGAGGTAGGAGGCAAGTTTATACTATTCTAACTATTTAAAAACTAAAAATATGTATTATTAGAACCCAAAAACCTTATTTGCGAAGAAGAATTACACTAAAACAAAATACATTTTCGAACAAAAGGGTTTAAAGTTTTGAAAATAATATAAATTCATGCGTACCTCCTTGACTTTTGATGGTTCTAGCAACCGAAATAATATGCATTTTACAATGAAATCTGAACAGTGTACATTTAAAAGAATATAGAATCCGAATATGCAAAAATAAAAGGATTGATTATCAGGCAGTATTAAAGCTAAGTTTTGAATTTTTAACAGAACATATTACATACAAACCTTTCAATTTACCCCTGATATGAAAATAATTTCAAGCATAATAATTCGGAAGGTTTAAAAATAAAAGTCAGTTAAGTAGCAGTAAGCCTCGCACGCTAAGGTTTGCATATTTCCCTAATATGGAATATTTAAAAACAAACTCTCTCATGAGACGAGAAACATAAAAGATAAGATTCTGTCTGTTTTACTATCGATTTGAAGTTTTTAGGGTAGACTTACTCATTTAAAAAGACATATTCGATTACCCCAACCAAATAGGGAATATGTGGTCTTTATAAAGATGCCAAATTTGATTTTTATACCTTAAATATCCTCTGAGTAATGAACAGATTGATGCCAAATTCCTAAAATAAATTTTTAACATGTGCAAAATAACTTCTATGCCATTTAAATATTTATATCGCTACAAAACCAACTGTCTAAAGCCATTTAAATTGATGAGCATTACCTGCGAATGATGAACTTTCCAAGTGTCAGTTACCCATCGAATTAAAACGGAGAATATGAAAATAGTAAATTTTTCCTCATTTTTCATCAGCTTATCGCTGTAAATGAGTTTCTGAGGTGAAATGCTGTCTGTGTGTGGTATTTTAATCAAAACAGTTTCGCGAATTTTCCTCTATTTTATTTTCATCCCTAGGTGCCTACCGACAGTAGAAAATTATCCCCTTAAACAGAATGCGAGAATACTGACAGCCGCAGTCCAGGGGATATCATGAAAAATTAGCATTTTTTAATGGTATCTGTCACGCTGTCAGAAACGTTACATGAAATTTTTCGCAAATTTCAAGGAAACGAATTGGGCGGGTCCAAATCCCCCCATTTTGACTCTACGCCTTATCGGGTTTATGAAGTAACTTAAGGGTGGTAGAGTCGACGACAGTTCTAAGAAAGCTTCCCCTTCCTTGCGAAAAGTTCTCGTAAACTTCATAAAATTTTCATTTCGGTTTTTCCCTTTCAGAGGTGTTGGCGAAGTGTTTACTTTAAATGGTGCAAGCCTGATGTAAATTTCCGGCCACTGTACCAACATGAATTGCTGCAAACGTTCCAGATTACCACCGACCGCACACATACAACTTCTGCATCCTGCATGAAGCACTATGCATAGCTGCACCATAGAATAAATTCGTATTCAAAACGATCCTTTCGCAAGCACCTGCTCTGAGCAGTAAATCACCCAAAACACAATTCAACGTGAGTCCTGAATTCATTCCCAGGACGCTAGGCACCCAGACGCTCGATATAAACTTTGGGGGCTACTTGTACACATTTGCAGATCTCCAAAAAGAATGAAATCCCAAAGTTATGCCCTTAATCCGGAGAGGTTTGACATTCACTCTCAAAGTCCGCTGCCCGACAGACCGGGAGGGTATTCTAGACATCAAGCCCTAATCCTGAAGAACCCGATTTAGCATACTTGTTTCTTTTTTAATTTATTCATAACGAAATTCATCCCTCTTATCTTAAAGGTCTACCTGCACGTAGGACACAACAAAAGTACTTTTGTATTCTATACCGATACTTTTTTACTCAAATATCGACACTTCGCATATAGTAAGAGAATACTTACTTCAAGCAAGTCTAACTTGAATTTAACCACTCTTTTGTCACTAGGGGCCTATACAGGGTGATTCGTAAAGAACCAACCAACCATAGGCAACAGAATTATAAGGTCCTTCAGACGCAGAGCACATTTTGAACACCTTCTACATTAGCTTAGATACAGAAGAAATCTCGTAAAAGGTTATCGCTCAAGTTTAATGGTAGACATTTCTTTCCAATTGAATTTTATAGTGAGTTCACAAAAATGTTAATAACCTTTGACGGACAAAGATATTGACATGGTTCATTTATTTGAAAGTTATATATCTTAAGGGTGCTTATTTTTTTATTCTTAAACCATATTCTTTTTAAGGAAAATTTTAAGAAAGTACATTTTTAATCAATATTTTTGAAAATTTTAAATTTTAACGTTCATACCTATCACAAAACAAAAATTGCTCATTATGAACGCTGAACACAACACTGTAAGTAATCGATTGGGACACAATTCAGTGAAGTAAAACTCCTATAGTCTCATCTAAATCCAAAACATATATTATTTGCAGCAAGTCACTGTATCACATCGTAGGCCACAACTTCAACCTTCAGATAAACTCACAATGTAATGAGCATTTCCATAAGTGTGAAGCGCTTAAGCTCTGTTGTGATTTGTGGTGTTTTGGATTTAGGTGACCTTTTGTTAATTGTTCATTATTTGTTATTTCTGAGAATTAACTTGATCAATTAATAAAGAAAGTTAGTACATAATAAGCATATTCTTGAATTTGAGGGGATTTAAATCCATTTAAAAGCAGTTTAAAAAATTCAGTAAGTATCGAATATTTTGATAGTTTTAGACTTCTTGTAATTATGCTGTATTCCGAATTAACTAAAATTCCGTTGGTTTAAAAAATATGGTTGAAAATTACATCACTCTTCAAATTTTACCCATCAATATGAATAATTTTAGAAACACTTATTGAACGCTAACAGGAAAAGTTTATAACTTTACGAATTCGTGTGTAAATCATTTTCAGTTTTGATTATTAAAATTCAATCAATTTACATGTTTTTCAACTGATTGAAAATTACTTCTACATGAGGAGTTATTTTGTTGCCTATTTGTATGGTAGTAAAAATTGTTTACTGGTAGTATCAAATCTTGATACATATACTTTAATATCTGCAAAAATTAAAACATAATAGGTAACATAATAACTAAGATTTTGTGTCACAGCACGAATTTTTCTCAAAAATTGCTGATTTGATTTTAATATTATTTTCTTTTGTTTTCCATTCTTTAGTCTTTTAAATAAATTATTAATTAGTATTGCTTTTTTTCTTTTTAAGCAAACCAAATTCTATTATTTTACTACGTAAATAAACTTGAGCCTAATGTCGAAAAATACATAATTCAATGAAAAGATCAAACCAAAAGAAATATTAAATCATTATGTATTATGTATTGATTTTACCGAAAATAGACAATTTCATTTTATCATAATTTGAGGCTGAGTTTCAGAAAAATTGGGGTCGAACAACAAAACAAATTTACCTTGTCATGTGTACTGTCCCCTGGAGCTTATGGAGGTGGCTATTAAAGTTGATGAAACTTTTGTTACCAAGTCTAATTAAGGAACTATTTGGCCTAGAAAACAACTATTAGGGAACATTTTAATAATATCAGCAAATCTTTTAACATTGATCCTAAATTAGAAGAATACCCTTTTCATTTCAGACATGAAAGGGAAGTATCAAAAAAAACATTTTTTCCTTTACTTTTTAAGTACTAATGGAATTAATGTTCATGAATTTATTTAACGTAATTACTACTTAGTAATATTTTAGATTGAATCAACCATAAATCGAAGTTTTTGACCATACAGAGAAATAAGACCCCATTTTACTATCGTGTAAGGTAAATAAATAAAAGTTTGAGTTCTATCTCTAATTAGCCAACGTTTGTTTATTTACATTTTCAATTAAATAAATCTTGAAATTATGCGTTAGTACTGAAACACTTTCTCCTTTTGTTAATTAAGTTTTGAGCCATGCATGCACTGAAATGTTGATTTTAAATTGTTCTTTTATTTTGGAATGCTGTAATTTCCTTTGGTTAACCAAATAATGGAAGTTATTCATTTCATTTCAATAAATCAAGGGTTTTGACTCAAAGCGAAAGAATGCGGCCCATTAGCGCTTAAGACCCCCAATCCAATGATTCCGTTTTAAAATCATCTTCCCATAAATCAAAACAAAGAATTTCCACACTTTCCTTGAAAAGTACACAAATCCCACAGGAGCAAAGATTTTCTTCCCTGCATTGCCGCAGGCGATGGGAGACCCGAGACGAGATTCGGGGGTAAACATCGCATATTCGTTGAGAAGAATTCCCGACTTAATTTGTGATTAGGCCACTAATGCGTTAAAGCGCCTGGGGTTTATTTTAACGATTTAAGTGGGTTTGCGTGTTCTCGTGCTGTTTAAGTGAAATATGTGACTGATTTCGCACTTGAACCGCCGCCGGTAATTTTAGACACATTTATATAATTATTCATATGCAATCCCTCCTTCATACAAATAGTGCTGAAAATTTAATCCATTGCAAAAACGTGTTAATTTTAGCAAATTTCAGAAACTAATACTTCCCGCCCTTTTGTTCCTTTTTATCATGCACACAAAGTTTTGATTTTCCTTACACTTGTGAGTAATTCATTGTGAAGAAACAGAGCAAATTCTTCAAACATCTTCCCAGTTAACACATCTTCCAAAAAAAGCAGATGCATCTTCTTCCAGGAACATGTTCTTTAGTAGAAAATTTAAAACTTTTGCCCACCAGCCCGAAGCGATTTTCTGTTCGAAAGTGCTGTGGGTAGGGTTGGACGATGTTTTCTCGCTTAATTGCATTCTAATGTACAAAAGCATCAAACTTGATTCCCAACGAAAAACTAAGCTCTTGCCGTTCGGTTGGATTCTTTGGATTTGTTGCGGGGCGCACAGCCAGAGAATGTTAATGGATCTTCCTAGGACGCTCATTCCACAACTTCTCGAAGATGAAAATTCACAGCGGACATTATGTCGGGTGAGGAGAAAGCAATTAAGATGAAATTTTTATGATTTTAAGTCCAGCAAAATTTTCACATTTTTCCTTCCCTCCCCTAAACTTCTTAGTATTTTAAATAGTCGAATATCTACCCTCAATTTGCATTTCTACTAACTTAATCGCTTTATCAAAGACATACAATCTTAAGGGCCCTTCTTTTCCGGCTTGTTCAAGTAAGATCTGCAATCTGGCTTATCTTTTTTACTTAAGAACCCTTTGAAAAGATACGTTAACGGAAATTGCAAAGGATTGCGCTATGAAAGCGAACATTTTTTTCGCAAATTTCTTGATTGAGTCCAGTTTAGACTTAGTTTCTGGATAAGCTCCCTCAATTACCTCAGTTGTTAATTGAAGAGATCTTATCCTACCTCAGCCAGAGAGCCCCTCACGCCCGTTGTCTCATCACTTCCATGGATTTCTACAATTTCAAATTCGCAAGATTTCCTTTAAAAATCACTGACGAGTGGCACAGACCACTTGAGCGAATTGGTGCTTGAATTTATATTTCGCTCCCAGTACCATTTGCCATAGACAGTAATATTCACTTTTCTGGTACCGCTGAATGAAGGGTATTTAAACTTCCATTAAGATGTCAAATTGCGTGACAGGTGTATTTGCGATAAGAAAACTTTCACCACATATGTTCCCACCTTAGAAATCTAAAAGATTTGTCTCGTTGCGCTGGCAGTTGAAATTCGATTCATTGAAATTTTGATGGGTTCACATCTTCAGAAATTTCAGAAACCTTCCCCGTCTTATACTCCCCCACCGGGTGTATGAAATGTCTGTCATGTTTGAGGTCGCATTTTTGGGAATGTATGTTTTGAATAATTCAAACCAATTTAATGAAAGTGTAACACTACACTTGGGTACCTTTGGGGTTTGTTGGAAGGAAAATATGTGGGATCAGTTGGCAACGAAAGCGTCAATTACATTAAATTGTAAATATGAAACTTTTCTGGGAAAAGAATACAAATGGAAAAATGCAGATTGAGTGCAGACTATGTAAACTGATTTTAAAGTTTTGATAATCGATCTTGATTATAAATTTTGGTTGGTATTTAAATAAAATTATTATTACTTTGAAATTTCTGTTTTTAAAATCCTAAACAAAAAATCTAGCCTATATTAAAAAACATTTTACTTACTTTAAAAAACACGATACTTTATATTCCGAAAGGTGTTGTCAATTTGATAAAATTCAATATATGCTTAGATGTATTATAAAATTAGGGTTTAGGGTTTAGTAGTACTTGCATGCGATTATATAACTCTTAAAAGAGAAGTGTAATTTTTGTTGCGGTGCATTTATTAGGAAACCTCCGTCAAGCTAAGTGCGTTGCTTAGAAGAGCGCTGGTAGTATGTTATAGCAATGCCAAGCGTACTTTTAAGATTCAAACTTACTCAATGCAGATGTTTAAACATACTCAGGCCATTTTTATCTTAGAAGATATTTACGTTTAGAATGGAATGCTTATAGGCATTCAAGGGTATCGTATCTTACTTTATACTGTCAGTCACCAATGACTGACACGGCCCGAATGGAAAGTTCAATGTCAGTCACCTATGACTCACATGGCAGTTAACGTGTTAATGTTGATGGGATTTTTAAATTTTTGAACTTCTTTATAATGATAAAATGAAATGAAATTTAAAATAATAATAAAATGGATAAAATTAATTTAAATAGTGCACTTCCAACGATTTTCTAAGTGTTGAACAAATTAATTATAAATTACTCAAATCCAAACAATCTTGAAATATTTTGGAAAAACATATCAACCCCTCAATTCCATTTGCCAAAATACAGCTGATAGACTAAATTAAATGTAAACGCTTATTAAGCGTCTATTATTCATGTCAACAAACAAAGCAGAGCCAGCACAATAACTAACTCTCCAATGAATAGTTTACAATCACCGTCCGTTTCCGAAAATGCAAATTCGGCGTAGAATTCATTATACACCTGTGTCTGGCTAACTGACTGACTAGGGGTATAAACATATATTTGTATGTATATCTGTATGTTCATGCATATAAATACGAATACAGGGTGTACAAAACAGAGAAATTTGCTTAAAAAATCTCAAATTTCCTCTTGTCGCTGTTTACGGATCCTAAGAAGGATTCGTAAACTAAAATTAATAAGTTTTCATAATTTTATTTCGTCTTTGAAATATAATGGATTATCCTAATAAACACAATTTGGTACCTATCATAGAGCGAGTTTTCCACAAATTCAATAACCCGGCTGCCGGGAGCTACATTCTATCGAGAAAATTCATGGGTTTCATAGAAAATACGTGGAATCAATTCAATTGTTGAAAATTATCTCTTTGTGAAGTTGCCAGGGAAATTTCTCCCAGTCGCATCACAACTCCTGCTTCAAGCCGAAAATGGAAGCAGGCAAAAGGCAATATGTACAATGCCTCGAATAGAACGCAACTAAATTAAATTTGAAAATTCATATACAGAGGCGGGAAGAGAGGTGTAAATTTGAAAATACATTTCGATATGGAATAATGTCGCAATTTATGTTCAAAATTGCTTTTTATTTAGAATCCGAAACTGTCCGCTTTATGGATTTCCGAAAGATACCAGGGCTTTATAATTGTTTTTCCAAATCATGAACACTATGGACTGCTCCCAAGGGTCATGAACTTGTTCAATTATTAATTTTGTGAATAAAGAGAATATGTAGCGACTGCGATGACTATGTCCTTAGGTGTTAATTAAATTTGGCTTTGTATTCGTACGTTCGTACATAAAACAGACAACCTCTGAAATTCGATCATTTCGAAAAGGATACGAAGATCCTTCACCGGGTTACTATTGTGAAATATTTCACCGATTCGCCCGATTCGTCCGGTTCGCCCGATTCGATGGGGAGCCTACATGTGTATATAATTTATAACCTTAATGCCGGACATGGTTTTCCGCGCTTGGGACTGGGCGGAATTCAATCGTTCAAAGGGAACAGTTGCATAAAATTCCAATCTGCATTAGATAAAAACGGACCTCTACGGCTGCCTTTAGCTTATCGAAAAGGAGAAAAAAAAAATAGGGATTTCAAAAAATTGTGGAGAAAAATACGCAGATTTTTACCCAAAAACGTATCCGAAGCTTAGCGATGACTGTCCGAACGGAAAAAAAGGATATGATTTATCGCCCAAAATGCGGCATGCATGAGTTTGCAATTTATTGGCACCAAACTCGGTCAAAGTCATAAACCCTTTCGCTATTAAATTTGTATTGGGATATGTTTGTCCGCCTACTACTCTGACCCGGGACGACAGAATTTTGTGCGCGACATTAATGTTTTTTCGATAAATAATGAATTTTCTGGTCGACAGCCACAACACTCGGGAATTCGATGGTGTTTTCTTCCTGTTGGGCGGGTGTGATTCTGTGGCACGCTCGAAACCATTATTTGGGTCCTTTCCAGACCATAAATGGCTTTAACGGTCAAAAGGATGTTCTAAGAAAAGATAACTTCTTGGAACGTTTATTATGCTTTAGTAGATTACTTTATTCATGTCATATATGTGGATAGGAAGCTTGTACATTAAACCTTGTTTTGATAAACTGATACATGGGACTATTGGATTATTTTCAAAAATATTTTAGCTTACTCTTTTGGTCGGCTATTTTTGGACCATGTTATTAGAATTTTAATAGAAAAATTTCCTTTCGGATGATCCTTTTTGTGTTTATCACGAAATTTTAAGAATACGAAAAAACACATTTGCGAAAATATGTTACTAGCTGAACTAAGATACAGGCAGCAATCGAACTTCCGAATTTCGAATTTGAACTTCGATGCTCTCAAGGACAGTTGTCGATGTTTTTAAAAAATTCCGAGTTTTGTCGGATGAGAATTGTGATCGATTCGACACGCAAAAAATAAAATGTTATATCTGTTTGTATATCTTTTAACCTGTTTAAAATTTGGCGTATGCTAGAACACTTCGATAATTTTATATTTATTTAATTTTTAGGATGAAAACATAAAATTCAGATTTCGATTATCATAAAGTTACATTTGTCAATTTTGTTCAATTTCCTCACAGTTCTGAAGTTTTTCGTAAAAGTTTGAAACACTTTTAATTGTGTTTCGTTTTAGCAATAGTAAAGTGAATTTTACTCAGTAAACAACTTTTTTTTCGATGTACAATTTATAGAGGATAGAACTTTTAAATATTTCCTGTATTGAAAAACGCAGGATGCAATAAATTTTCGCCAATTAAATTTCTGTTACCTCATCGGTCATGTACTGCTTCAGAGGAGTAATGCAATCAAAACATAAAACGTGCTTTTCGTCTAGCGAATTGGAGGTAGAAATATGTATAAAATTTTAATATCATCAAAACCTTCTTCCGGACTCTCCCAGTACTAAAAAAAAAAAGTACAAGCCCGGCAGAACTATTCAAAAATTTTGCTACAAGTGTCACAGTTTACAAAACTCGATAGAGTAGGGTATTTTTGTTCAGTACCTTACTTTCTGTACCCCACTTCTGGCACCACTTGAACTCTTCGTCGGGCTCAAGGAGCGCCCATAGACACATATTTTTATGGGTCCTCGTTTTATGGGTGCTCAAATACAGGACAAACTTCTTATTAAATAGTAAAACTTTCACAGCAACCCGAGCACCCCATTCTGTCCCTGTCCTTCCCCCCTTCTCGTGGTCGTTCTACTGAACGTTATATGAAAGAGACCCCATTACGGCTGTGAGGAGCCCCAGGAGTTTGCTGTTTCCGTAAGCAGTGGCACATTTTGGAACAGCGTCAAGATGCTCAACGCCTCAAATGTTTAACTGAGAGAGATGCATGAAATTAATTTGATGCACTTGACTTTTAATGGTTCTAGCAATATTGGTAACTGCTGCATATTAAATCACCCTTTTTCGCGCTCAGACGGATGATTTATGAATATTCAATGTAGAGTGGTTTACCCAAACGGCCACCTTACCCTAAAATAAAGTAATGCTTTCATAAATGGGTATGGGTTTTTTTTCTCGCCCTTTTACGCTTTTCATACATTCAACCTTTCTCCACATGACGCCCATGGAGTGTGAGTTGCCCTTTAACCCAATCAACATTTCCGGGAATTACTTGTCACTGAATGGGAAGCTAATAAACATGGCAAAAGTTATATAAATCCTCGAAGGACACTCCTCCTAAATGAAACTTTTCTTATTCAGTTGAGGGGACTAGTGGTATCAATGAGTTAGCAAACTTTGAAAATGTTTCACATAAATTCAGGTGTGATTGCTTTTATAAACCAAAATTATCTCTAGAAAAAGGTACGAGGAAAGAGGGAGCGGATAAATTACTTCAGATAATTAGTACCTGCGCGAATGAACAGTTACGGACGATTAATTGGGATGCAATCAGGGCTATTTGTAACAGGGGGAACGTGATATGCACCAGAAATTTATATGTAATTAAGGGACAGTACCATGACTGGGGGCAGTGGTCGTTGATTCGGTGTTCCCTTCTATCCGCAATTAGTTCGATCTTGCGTTGACATTTTGGGGCAATTGGATGGATGTAATTTAAATACACGAATTAGAACCAGAGTTCAAAAGTAATCATTACTTTTTGATTCAATTCATGAATATAAGTACCCTTAATTATTATTTAAAATAATCATTATTCCAAGTAGTGTAGGGCGGGGCTAGTAGAACAATTTTTTACTTAGTCTATCGTATCTTTTAAACATTGTATGCAATTTACTTGATACTTACGCCAATAGAATTGTCATTTATCCTGCTAAAAACGTCTCCAGAAATATATACTATTTTAGATATAATTTAGATGCTATTGTTAGAAACTCTAGGTCATTTCGTGTTGCTCTACTTACCTCATGGGAGGGGTAAGTTGAGCAAAGGTATAGGGTAAATTAAATGCAGCGGAAGGACTTAGTTCAATAGTTTTATGGGAATAATAAAAGACTGAAATAAAATTGCAATTTATAACATAGTTAATTGTTCACTGCTAATTTATTAAACAAAATAAAATTTACTACTTCTTTAATTAAACAAAATCAAAAACAAACAGTTTTTGCAAAATCCCAGAGGAAAAGTAACCATTTTCTTATTTTTTTACTTTTTGATAATAATAATAATTCTGACAATAAGCAAAGTGTACGCGCACGTCACTTATTCGCCGGGCGACAACTGTTGATAGCGCGATGTGTTACCCTCCCTAATACCCTTCTTTTCGGTATTGACAATTACATGGTGCGCTGCTTAGATTTCAAGATATTTCAATTGTCCAACTTGCCCCTATGTTCAACTAGCCCCGCCCTACTCTACTGAATGATCGCGTTATTATATCATCGGTATTATTATTTCTAAATAAGCGATTATATGTATCTTTTTCTTATTTTTACCTTTGATATTTACGTTTTTCTACTCAACGAACAAATTCGGAGTTTATGTTATGTTTCTCCTCTCAAAATTTGTATTATAGATGTTTTAAACCAATTCTATAAAACCTAATGCGACAAACTCTTTTAGGACCAATTGTAAATTATAAAGCAATTTCAATGGTAGTTAAAAATAAATTTGATAGTTCATTCGTTTGAGCTTCTTGGATCAATGTTGGTTGTTATTAAAGAGTTTGTCTAAAAAATTGCTTCAGTTAAAAGTTCTTGTATGCATTAAAAGTGTCCCGAAAAATTAGAAATTGTTAATGGATAATGTTTAAAAGGATTCCTTAAGAAAGTTCCTAAACTTTTCATAACTTCATTCTAGTAACCTTTAACTTTAATTAATTTTTCCACACATAATATCAAAATAATATGTTTGGATTTTTTTAATCTAGTTATTTTAGGACTTTGAACGCAAGAATTAATTGAAGTCAAAGGATACTAAAATGAATATATGAAGGAATTTTTATCCAAAAAAGGCTTTTGTAAATTCCGTTCGATTCGATTGGATCGTTTTCAATGATAGGGCCATAGTATGGTCAACAACGGGTAGTGCATGTTAGTAATATAATAAAATAGTAAATTTCCTAGTTTTTTGTCCAAAAACTTAAGAATGCCCTTTAAAGAATCCAAAATCTCTAGAAGAATAAAAATACTTTTTTAGAGCTACAGCCTCTTCTTAGCTAAGGGAACGGCTATGCCGGATTTGTGCTAGAGATGAAATTTGCATGTGCAATTATTCACAATGTTGCATTCATCCTTTTAGGGGGTTTTGTTTGCTGGGTTGAAGCGCTCCCATCAGTCTCGAGGCGGGACAGCCGAGGCGCATTGTGCTGCAATTAGGGCGCATTCAAGTCCTTTTCGGCATAAGCACTCCTTCCCAAGGGCGGTTCTGCTGGCCTGCTTCCGTTGAGCGCGTTTTGCTCAACTCCACGGAGCGAAACAGGCGCGTAATTTGCTGAAGCTATGTTGAAAAATGCTCCTCCATATTTTATACATATTTTCGTGAATTAATTTAAAATTTTCCACTTTTAAATGGGCAAAAACTGAATTCCGAACGATGTGCTCTCTTTCTGCATCTGCCCGAAGAAGACTTCACTTTAGAGATGTCTGCTTTTCTTAAATTTTCCGAAGCACTTCTTTATGATAGTCCTTGGCACATTTTCTAGAGAACCGACAACTTAATTCGGGCAAAGTGTTAAGAAAGCAAACGACGACAATCGCATCCACTACCCACGCCATTTATTAAATATTTTCCCCCCGTCCGTCCGTCCGAACGAGAGTACATGCATTACAAAATCAATAATCTACAACAACGTGTAGACCCCGTGCAGTTCACGTAGCATGCTTTCGACATGGACACGTCCCAAAGATTTTCCGGCGTCGGAGGTATAACGTCTTGGAAAGTGCACGGGTTGGGAAGGGTTTCCGGGATATTTTTGATCCAGACTATCGAGAAAATTTTGAACATGATGGCAATCCGGATGGTACGTGAGCGATGCAATTTTGTACGGTCTATAGCCTCCACATCAAACAGACAGGCAGACAGACAGATATATATGCTCGGTAATATCAATTTTTAAGAGAAAAGTCCCACCACAATTACTATCCGCACAAATTCAGACCAAAAACTTGTCTTACATGTTACATAAGTAGCACCAATATAAAAATATTGGAACTGAACGTATATTGAGTGTTTAATGTCGCTTGTTGGATTTTAATGTTGGTCCATTATTAGTTTTTGCCATCTTACAAAGGTATAGGTATGACCCCAAAATTGTATTACAACTAGATAAGTTTGGCTAATTGTACAATTAACCTCTAAGAAGAACGGCAAATCTTATTTACTAGGGTAGACCGAGGCGAATCGGATCACTTTTTCTTTGAGGTTAAGTAAATCATACTAAAGTGTTATATAATGTTATTTTTATTGTTGAAAACGAAAGAAGTAACAATCAGCTATGAAATAAACATTGGAAAACTTAAATCATACATATATTCGCTTCATTAGCTCTTAAAAACTGAAAAAAGAAAAATATCCGAATCGCCCCAATTTTTGGGGTGAATCGGATCGTACACAACATGTAACAAAATTTTAAGTTTCTTAACACTATAGCTTTGGAATCAGTAAAAAATTAATAATGAGATCAATTTTAATTATTGGCACATAATTCACATATATATGGTCCTTTTTTCCCCCCCATATTAGCACATGTTTCGTGGCACCATTCTTCGCAGGCATTGCAGGCATTCTCAGCAGCCTTACGTAAGGTCAACTCTTTGTTCTGAACTTTATTTACAGCCTCTTTCATTTTTTCTTGAGACCATTCTCCGGCATCAGTCTTTCTTTTGTACGTGCGAACCATCTACAATGAAATAAATATGAATCAATAACCTCAAACATGTAATAAATCAGTTTAAAAGTGTGATCCAATTCGCCCCTGACGATATGATCCGATTAGCCCCATAATCAAGACTTTTGAAATAAATATTTTAGACGTTAACCTCTAAGATCATACTTAAAAGCGAATTGGTTCTCTAATATAGACACCTTGCTTAACAATATAAACCAATGTAGTTGAGTTTTAACACAAATCTGTAATATGACACAAAGAAATCGTAAGTACGTACCTTAGATGAGCGCCAAAATTGCGACACACACAAACGACCGAGTCGCTAACGAGCGGCGTCGCCACTGATTCACAAGCGCGATCGAAATACTGCCCTGTCGGGAGGTGCGGGGTGAGAGGAGAGACGCAAAACGCCGGTTGAGTGCGTTCTATGTTAATGCGATATTTGAATTATCAACAGATTTCTTATTTTGATCCGATTCGCCCTGTGATCCGATTCGCCTCGGTCTACCCTATACTTTTCGCAATTAATAAATTTGTTGATATTAAAACAGAATTCATTCACCATAGTTTCTTTGAAACTCTGTAATATATTTAATATTTTGTTTAAGAAAAATTATAAAAAAATTTTGATTGATTTAGGGCTATCGGCCAAGTCCGTTTTTGGAATATGTTAGGAAAATGTGTGCATAACTTCTTGGCGTTGAATTTTTATGTATTGTTTTGTGTTTTTGAAAATTGTCATAGTGAAAAAAACATGGGCACGATAAATTCATCATGCGGCAACTAATTGATCTTTTTAAAAGCAAATCACTTCTGACACGTCGTAAGTTATCCTTGAGCATCCTGACAGTGTTCGGTTGAAAGAGTAACAAATCACCGATCGGTGATTTGTTAGATGTCTACCGTTCGTAGCTGAACGTGAGGGTGGAGAACGAAACGTGCAGATATTTGGAGCTATACGAATTTGTTATCCCTGCCAACTAATACCAGGAGTACTCGGCACCATCGGGACACCAAATAGCGTCCTCCTGGAAGCATCCCGTGTTCGGGAATTTGTTCCCATGTAGCACTTTGGCAGGCCATTCTTTTCGCCATTTGTTGCAAGCAACACTTTTTACACACCGGCAGGACAGCAGCAATATGCTTTCACATTTTTTGTTGAAAAAATACCGAGTTAAAAATAAATCTGAAAAAGAAGGGTCAAAAAATATAAAATCTCATTTCGGAGGTGTTTGCCTTCGAATTGGCTACAAACCCGTCGTGGATTACCCGAAAGGGTAGTAGCCCAATAATGAAATTAATTAAATCGCCCATCAGATATTTCAGGGGATTACGCAGGATCGCATTTAACTGGTCGTTAATTCGCATTCTGCACTTTGCGTTCCAACACAAATCCTTTTTTTTTTTGGGTTTGGGGGGACTGGGCTGTAGTGTAGATTTGCTACGGAAATATTTCCTTTATTTAATTTTTAATATAAAGCATCCAGTCTACTCTATGTGCAACTCATTTCTCAATATCCGCTGGACAGTGGTGTTAATTTCATCCATTCACTTTTTGGTTAATATTTTCACCGTCGCTGTTTTGTCACATAAATGGGTGTAATTTTTGTTATTTATTTTTATAAATTTTAATACTTTTCGTTAATAAGAAAAAATTAAATTATGTTGAATTTTTAAAAAGCTGTTAATTAAAAAAAAAATAAACAAGAATAACTCAAAATCCTGTTTTTAAAATGTAAAGGATTTTAAATTCCAAATGAGGAAAGAGAGAGGGCAAAACATAAAACTCAAAGGAATAGTCGGAATATTTTCTATTTAGTAAGTGATTATATGTTTTCCTAAAAATAATAATAAGAAAATTACAGGGTGATTAATACAAACATATTCAGGGTTTTTGGATTCTACGTAGAAAACGCTATATCAGTCTTTGTGGAGGCCTGAGGAAAGCTTTATTTATTTTATTTAACAATTTCTTCAAAAGCTGATTATCTAAAACAACAATAAAATATTCCTAGTAACCTCAACGAAGTCGAGCTTTTACTTGAGCTCACGATGAATGAAAAGCAATATCGGAATATCGAGAGTTAAAAAAGCGCGACATAGAGGACATGAGCTCGTTTACACCCTAATTAATACGGTGAAAGGCTGGTTGGCATTGGTTAGGTACCAAAATATTAAATTTACTCAACAATTCAGCGGAGTTAATAACTCCATGAATACAGTCAAACACAAAGACAGTTCTAAAGTTTTTTCGCCTGACCTTTAAAGAGTCAAGAGAAATGAGCTGTAGTCTGTGCAAATATGGGGTTAGAATCGTATTATCTTCCCAAGGAAGACAGCGAAGTTGCAAATGTAAAAACCTGTATCGGACATCCTCGATACAATTGATATAACAATCCTAAATTGGAGGCCAACTGGGACTGGCATATTCTAATAAAGGCCTTACAAATGTCCAATATAACAGAAGAGAGATATAGGGTTTATTAAACTCCTTGGACTTCACGAACCCTAGAGTCGCGTTAGCTTAGCTGACAATGGAATCAATGTGATCCTCAAAAGAGAAGCGCGAATTAAGGACAACCGCTAAATCTCTCACTTTTTCAAGTTTAGTAAAGTGATGGCCATCCATCGAATACATAAAGAGTAGCAAATTCTTTTTGCGTGAGAAGGACGTACAGGTACATTTATCTATGTTTAATGGAAGGCATACTCTTGGTCTTTCCCCTACCAGATATGCACTCCTTTAAATCCTTAGAGCTCCTTGTAAAGACATCGCGCGAGGTCTCATTGAAAATAGAACAAAATAATTTTTGAACGATACACCCGCTTCAAAATTTAAGAGTTGTTTAAATTTAAAAAAACAGAAGTAATATTTTCCTTAGAAAATGTTTAAAGAAAGTCTCAATTTCATCGAAAGTTTCGATCAGTTTTGAATTTCAACCTCCATAACTCTCACATTTATAAATTCATCTTAATAAGTGAGATATTGTTCGGAAGGTACAAGGTTAAATTAAATTTTTATTATAGTATAGTACGCGTATAGTACATGGAAAATATTTTGGCATTAAGTAAGTCCACGTTGGCTTTAGCATCCGATACCTAATTCTCTTAAAGAACATCTAATGTGAGAAGCGACTAGCATAAATCATTTCTTTTTGCATACTTATTATACTTGCTAAAATATTCGATGAAAATAAATTATTCTATAAGAGCCAATTAGTAGTAATTTTAGATATGTCAACGCCAACTATAGCTTACTTTATTCCGGTTCACCTCATTTATTATTTCGATGAGACAATAGCCAGAACAAGTCCCATGATATAGCCCATTTATGGTAATATCCTTCATTATTTTTAATTAAAGCAATTTCTCATTCATCTCGTGTTACAAGCGAGCATCCCGCGGACGTGGCCCCACGCGCCAAAATAGACAGTCCGCAGCGGGTGCGTTTCGGTAAGGGTGGGTGCTCCAGTGAATGCCGAATAAGTGCATATTCTACTAAATTTGAACATAGGACATGTTAAACTCATGAAAAATTCATGTTGCATAAAATTGTTCGCCTCTCTATATAGGCATATATGGTAATATATATATTTTCTTTTTTCCCGAAAATTGCAAAGGTACCACTCGCACCATAGGGGTGAAGTGAGCATATTTGGTTTACACACCGGTGCACACCGATGTCATACGAAAAAAAAAAAAAAACTCCTCAAAAACATCTCAGATGAAAATAAGTATGAACAGACATTCCGACACAAACTGCTTGCGAGGGTAAAGGAACAAGATATGGATAGGGAAGAGGATCTTGAGGAAAAGACTCGTTTAAATAAATCCTGCGGCAAGGTATATCAGAAATTGAATCGCAATTTCACCGGTTTTTGTTTTTTTTATTTATTGCGATGAATTGAGGTTTGTTTTGTTTTCCAGATCCCGACCAGTTGGCAGGGAGATTAATGGATTCCTCCTCGGATTTGGGGATTCCCCGGAGGTGTTTTCATTTTTATCTGTTTTCTTTTATTTATTGTATTTTGCTCCCAAATGATATTTATTCTTAGATATTTGTGCGATGCATAACTTTATTTCATTCATCAAAAAATAAAAAAAAATAAACAAAATATCATCTCGATGACAGGGGGTGGAACCCTACCCTATCAATTCCCAATAATAAAAATTGCCTTGTTGCGCCCAGAACAGCTCCAATTATATTCTTGCCACGTTTTAAGTTCTCATCAGCACACCATCGAAGGGATTTATTTCAAGGAAATTACCCCGTCTGGAGCCATTATACGAATGCACAGATCCTCGGCATGGTCTGTCCATTTGCGGTGGAACTGGGGAGGGCCCTTCAGTTTTTATATTCACCCACATAACCGGGGACATGCTGCCCTTTCGCTATATCAATCAAACCGACACTCCTCCATATTCACAGAGTGGTGGTACGGCTGCCTCATAAAATATCCTAGATGGGTTTCATAAAAAAATATATACTACAAATTTGGCCGAGTTTTATGCTCTCATTGCTATATGTAGATCAACCCTATGCCCTTTGCCCGCCACCGTCATCCATTTCCTGTGGTCTCATGAAAAATTCATCGAAAGCATGTGTTAAGGACGTCATTTACTGGATTCTTAGGATAAAAATTTATTGCAAAGGCTTAATGTTGTGCAGCCGAGACGACCCGCTTTTTAGCGCCTTTAAGAGAAACCTATCTTTCTGTAATCTGGCGTGAAAGACTGTCGTAGGTGTATCTAACACTTCCTTTGGGATCTACTTTAAAAGGTTCTTTTTATGCGAGAATAAAAAATTAATGCCAAGTAGGGTTCGACGTTTATCGCTGAAATCCTTGCCCTTATGTTCGGCTGGACATTTTCTGGATGACTCGGCAAGTCTAATAAATTGTATAAGTAAAACTTATCTATACTGTTTATGTGCGATTTATGAGGTGTCACGTTATAGTCAACGAAACAGTATATACAGGCGAATTTATTATAACTTTATATAGATAAAATTATTGGCCTGCGACAGCATTAATTTAAATTGTTGCTTTACTATATTACATAAATATTTATGTCTGTCTTCGCCGGTTTTTCAGAGACTAGGCATAGAAAATTGAAATTCCACAAAGAAATATAGCTTATACCTACCCTCATATATACCCTTAGTTGAATCTTAAAAAATATTTTATGAACATTATTTATTTTATTTTATTTATTTAAGTTTAATGCAAACCGAAATAGTAACAATAAAAAACAATAAACACTAATAAAAGACAACTAAAAAAAAAACTAAACAAACAATTCTTAATAAATAAATAGAAAAATTACATGGAGGGAAGGAGAGATTCCTTAAAAAAATTCACAAAAAACGATAAACGTTAAATCGTTGTTTACGCCAATACTCAAATTTTTTACCTTGCAGGCCAGAAAATATAATTCTGGAAATAATTAATGCCAGAAATAATCATTGCTAACAAACCCCAAGGGCGCAAACGTTCGATATTCGGTCCGGTAAAAAGAGACCTCCAGACCTCACCTCCAATATTAATATAAAATTCACGTTGTAATTCACGTCTGAATTTAATAATATTTCTCTTCGATCTAATGAAAAACCTGGGTTATGGCAATTTTGTATTTTTTTATGAAAATTTTTGCTTATAGGTTTACAGCTGTTTGTACTCAGATATGGTTGATAAAATTTATTAGGATTTCCGTGGAAATTAATATTATTATATTTTCCCACTGATTATATTCGATATTAGTGAATGGAATATTCCTCTTTAAATTTTATCATGCTATAATGGTATCATAAAATCAAAGATTGATAGATATATATTAAAATTTTAATGAAGTTTAAGGCACCAACCTTTTAAAGTTTTCTACCTGTTTCCAACGCGACAATAAATTTAAACATCAATCTTTTTGTGTTAACTCTTTGGATACAGGGTGGCAAATTGACCTCATATCCTCTAAAATGGTTATACAGTTCCAATTTTTACTCTATTGACTGTAAATTAACTTTACAATAAATATATACCACACATACACAAACAGTGCACTTACAATATTAAAAAACAAACGTGTTAAAGTAAATAATTCTCTTTTTCGAATGAGTTATCTTTAAAAAGTATCAACATTAATTAGTTTTTTAATAAGCACTGTAAAGGAAAATTAATAGATTAAATCTTTAATTTTATATGGTGTGTATTTTGAATATAGTTCAAATAGTTCACTATTCCAATAATCATCGTAGAAAAGTAATGTACGAGAGAGTTATAGTAATTATCTGAAAAATATAAGTAATATTTAATTAATAATTCAATAGTCTCACATTAAAAAAAAAATAAAAATGAAATCTTACTGAATTAAAAGTCATCATGTCTGCTTCGAAAAAGTAATCACTTAATTATTAAATCCATTGTTACAAATGCTTATATCTCCTTAAAATGATAAAAATTTTAAATGATGACTAAAAGAATGAGGGTATAATGAGGATATAATTAGGTCGTAAAGAAAGCAAACATTCAAAGGTTCTCAATTACTATTCTTGATACGAAATCTTAAAAACAATTTTTAAGAAAAACACAAGAAATGTACTTATAGTATGTTTAGCTCCTCTAAAATACGCATTTAAATGTTGTAATTCTGACAAAGTGGAAGTTGAGTGTAATGCACTGGATAAAGTATTATCTGCCCACAATCAAAATAGCTCCGAGGATAAAATCTAGTTCTACAATTACCTTTTGGCAAATATTTTAAAAACCCCTCAAAGTCGAAATGGAGGAAACTTAAGAAAACTTGTCTCTAACAATTGCATCGCAAAAGTAAATGAATCATGATGAACGTCTTCGTCGTGGACGTCGAGGAAAAACCTTTCTTTCGGAGGATAGTGGGGGCGATGACGATGGTGGTGGCGGCGGCGGCGTCGCAGCGCACGGGAGTATATCTCGCTTCCTTATCTTGTAATTTTGACTTGGATTGTAATTTCACGCCTGAATTATCCTCTGGGGTTCATGGTCATAAATAAATACGATTTTCCCTCTTTCGCCCCATAAATTCTGTCTTCACTCGGCACTGGCGCAGCAGAGAGGACACAATTGGGGGAGCGCCCCATTGGAGCACCCCGGCCCTCTTGGTCTGTGTCTAGAATGTTTGAAATTTGAGTGTTTATTAAAGGGGTTTGGATGCGAAAAGCTGCTGGCGAGCACACAGCCTCGCAGGCAACTTTTAAGCGATGGTAGGGTACCTGGCTTAAGACTAGGACTCCAGGACTCTTTCGTCTACCCCCCCCTAGGAACCCATTTGTATGGGTGTTTGCTCACTTCGCGTCTGCGGCCATGTGTATGTACTTTTTGCCGCAGCATCTTAAAACAATCCGATTATCCTTTTACGGTAAATTTAAAATTCTCCCCTCCAGAGGAATTGTCGCCGAAAGAATTCCTGAAAGGGACTGTTTTTATAGCTGTCCCTAAATTTTTTACGTGCACCTGCGTGGGTGCAGCTCGGGGGAACGTTCTAGTTCTATGACTTATTAACACACAAAAACTTCAAGGTAACCTTAGCATTATTCCTTTTGTGGCCGCCCCCGCTACATTTTGAGATTTTCTCGACTAAAGGGCATTTTTCAAGGGCTCACAAAGAGATATAAATTTAGATAATTTTCGGGTGAGTAGGATGCCGCTCGAATAAATCCCCCCACCGGAACTAACTTGATTTCCCTTCCGATATCATTTCCCGCTATCCAGTGACTTTCAAAAATTTCCTTTTTGGACCTATATCAGTCCTTTGATCTGACTCAATATAAAGACTCTTTCCGAAAATTTTTTGAAGGGTCTCCGATGACTCATGCCAAGTAAGTTGAATAGAGGAGGGGGCAAAATTCGAGTTCCGTCCGCCGGGGGGGCGGGGGTAGGTTTTATAAATGGTTTTACTAAGTGCAAAGAAAGCATTAAATTTATTGCGCCAGGGCTCGTTTTCGGTGGGGTAAATCGATTTAACGTGCTCAACTGTAAGCGTGAGCAATCAAGTGGCGATTCAGTGATTTATCCTACTCCGGAACTTTTGGGAAAATTTTAATTAGAAATGATTTGGCAACGTTTTCAACTAAATTTTGGTTTTCATCCCCGTAATTAGGGACAAAGTTTAGTGCAGCTCCCTTACTCTGATCTGGGTACTTTTCAGTTGATTACGATTAATGATTGATTTTTCCCATTAAACTTTTAGAAGATTATAAATGCAATTCAATCCAACAGTTGACAATTTAATGGGTTTACATTTCATTTCAATAAAATTTTAATCAACTATTTTAATTGACCAATTTAATCAATAATTTAATTTAGCATATTTAAGTAATGCTTTTGAAATGAGAAGGACTCAAAAAACCTATACAAAATATATGAGTACAGTAGCTCAACTATATTTATATTATGTAGTGTTTTGAAAATAATTTATTATTCGTTTTATTTGTAATTCAATGTGCTAATTAACCTAACCTACTGCCGAGATATTTAGCCAAATACAACTTTTAGCTATGGTTAAACACAAATAAAATTAAGTCGAGAAAATAGAATATTTTGAGGGTATACTCGTATAATTAAGGCAAATTGGTACTGCATGGCTTTTATTTGTTAAGAACTTTTACTCGTATTAGTGCTAAGAAAAATGTGAATCTGCACAAAGCAAGAGGAGGATTGTAAATTTTAAAGCCTGCAACCACTGCAAATTTCCAGTATAATGATGACGCAGACGATAAATTAATAAAAATAGCATGTCTAATGTAACTTCATAAGGAAAGTTTTATTGGAATGTTAATTTAATAAATTCAAATATACTTTTTTATTATACAAATAAATTATTCAAATACTAGATTTATTTACGTTTATCGGAATTACACATTTTTCTTAACAATTCCGGATGTGGCTGCAAAACAACTTATAATTAAGTGGTATATTTTCATAGAAAATTAGAAAATTGTTAATATTAAAGATTCACATACCTAATAATATTTATTGAAAAAAACCAGTATTTACATAAAATCACTTAGTATGAATGCAACCGTCTTTAAGCTGTCTAAATAAAACACCGCCATTGATCTTTGCAAAGCTATTCGGACCCTATTATTAAAAACGAAAGAAACTACACCCATAGTTGACTATATCTATTTTAATTTTGGTAGAGTTGGCGCCTTGTGTTGCACAATACTTGCTATTATTATTATAACATAGAAGTCAGCGGAACGATTGTATATTACAATAATAAAATAAATTTATATTTTAAATAAAATTGAAAAGTAGTTGCGGTATATGCGGTACATAAATAAAGATAGTTCCAAAAAATCATTGGTATTTTTCATTTAATCTCGAATGGATTAAAAATGCTAACATTCTATGATATTTTAAATTGAATAGTGTGAAATAATTTCGAATATCAAATGCTTTTAAAATGTTTTTGATTTTTGTAATTGATTTCAAATGTTGAGTCGACTTAGTTATCCACCGACCAGATGAATTGTACTCATGTTGGAAACCCTAAGACATTCTCAGTCCCTTACGAATTTGGGTTTCACGTTTTCATTATTCTTTGTATTTCAAGTGTTGAAATTTCTCTCAAACACGCACTATTTACCCTACATTCCCCTCAGAACGGAAAAGGGTATTTCCCAGTCAATAGAACGACAGGATGTCAATTATGGCATCTCCGAGAAGGCTATTCCGTGCCACAACTCCTTTTGATGTTGCTTGTTTTCCCACCAAAGGCGAGATTAGAGCCTTTTCGTGACCGGAATGTAGAAATCGGCCTTTTTCCAGCACAACCCACGACTAAGAGTGGTCCTATCTGTAGAGGACGCTATCACGCTACAGTCCAACACTACCATAAATTTCGGCCATAAAATCATAGTGTAGTTAATTACAAACAAAATAGCACTTATTAAAATAAACTGAATGACCCGCCTAATCCACTGTGATCGCGTTTTACCTGTTTGTAAAAATACCACACTACCGCTTTGCCATCCATCAAAAGGGGCTTTTAATTTTTATATATATTTTTATTTTTACATCAAAAATTAAATGTAAATTCGGCCATTTGAAGAGGCGATTAAAGCGCGCTTTGTATTTAATTTCCATGGACTTAAACTTGAGATGATAAAAAAAAATACCGGATGCACGAGCGGACGGAAGCCAAGGAAAGAGAAACAAAGAACTTTTTTTTTTATTTTTTATCTTGAAAATCTTGCAAGAAAGTTTTTCGTTCTTTAAAGCAAGATGGTACCATGAGAAGAAGATTCTCAAGAAGAATAATGATGAGCTGCTTTGCCCGGATCTCTAAAGACTTTGCTGAGAAGTTTTCGGTTGGAATAACAAAAAATTCTTTTTTCCTAAGAGGCTTATGTATATTTAGGATCTTGGCAAAGTTTAAGCACCGATGATAACTGGCTACACTCCCGCATTATTATTTTTCCACCCATTATCGTGTTACTTTCTTAGGATGCTCGGATTAGCATCATGATGCTGCAGTTTTGCGGTCAGCAATTTTAACTTCGATTGCATTACTGCCTTTGTATTTTGAATTAAATTTTATCTAAAATGGAATTGAATTTTAGGGATTATCTCATATAACAGACATTGAAAATTTTATCAATATTATAAAAAATTAGATATCCTACACAAATTTCGTTTCCTGTCTCCTGTTGCTTAAATCTAAATACCTAGAAGACCTGTGTAAAGGATTTAATCCCTTGAACTATTTTGAGACATAATTTAAAAATTTAATGTACTTAATAAATTCGTTATTTGGAATTTTGTATTCTAACGATATATGTTTTTATGATATTCGTAGATAAAGCTTAAGCCTAACTCTAATCTGAAATTTTCGATGTCATTAATTCGAAAACGATTTATCATTCTTAAAATTTGTATTTAATATTTTGCAACTTAATTTTGAGGGTTCCCTACGTCCAAATGAAAAAATAGAAGCCTTATAGGATAACTATTGTGTCTGTCTATCTGTCCGTATATCACACCCAATTTGCTTCGAATCAACTGGACCGATTAAGTTGAAATTTGGTGCATATATGAATTTCTGTGACCCAAACATTGAATATGGGGTTCGCTTTTGGTGGGGCAAATTAGAAAATTAACAGTGTGACATACCAAGCGCTTCTGTGAGAGTCTCAAATATATGTTTTTTTTTCTACTGAGCCTAAAATACAGAAAATCATTCTTTACTTATAGATTATAGGGAAACATATTAAGAAGTCTATAACTTACTCATCGTACGGAAACCTCTCCACGCGAGTTCAACTCACACTTGTCCGGTTTTTTCAAAATGTATTGTGATATTTCACAAGCTTGTTTTTGTAGTGATATTCGCGAGAAACCAGTTTTGCGCTTTATTTTTGATTCAAAAATTAAAGTGTGTATTTGTCGTTTTATTCTATGAAGTAAATTTTAATAAATCCCTTATCATCATTCCACTGAACGGTTGCATCTCATAATTGATTTGAAATTAGTAAAAGCTATTCGTAGGACTGAAAGACTAACAAAACATTTCATTGAAAAGTACGTCCTTATGCGGCAACTTTGCCAATTTTTAATAGTAGATAGCATAGTATAGTAATAGTGCAGTATAGGTAAATTTAAGTTTAATTTATGAAGATTTTCAAATTTTTGTCGACATCATCATAATCAACCAATAAAAATAAATAAGTTATAAAGTAACTATGTTTTGTGGGGCCTCTGATAGTTCAGTTGTTAGCGCGCTGTCCTACCGTCCCAGAGGCTGTGGGTTCGAATCCCACGAATAACCATGGTCTCCTGCGCTACGTGGTAACACAATGGGCCAAAATTGGCCTAAGTGTGCCTTTCTAGGCAGCCACAGCAACCTAACCTAACCGAACCTAACTATGTTTTGTGATGTACCAAATATAATTAGAAAATTTCTATATTTTGCTTGCTTAGTACTTTAACTTGTTGACTATATTTTGTATATATCGCAAGGAATAAGAAGATTCTACACCTTCATATACATATAAAACATAATTTCTAATTAAAAAATTTCCAAAACTGAGTTCTCTCAGAAACAATTAAGAAAAAAACCCTTCACAAATGAATTATCCTAAATTTCAAATCATAAAGGGTATTTTTCCAAAAAATTATGTACATATATATAATAAAAAAAATAAAAAAAAATCAGAGAAAAAGCTTCAAGCAAATTGTCCGTTTGGTTAATTCCTTTTAGGAAAGCAAATTTATATTTATTTTTATGTGCCCCAGGGTATGGTTCGGTGGCTCGGATGGAACTTGGCCTGAGCTCTCTTTCGGGCTGTCGCACTTTCAAAGGGGTTTTCAAAGTTACAAGTCATTTATTTGTGTTGATTTATGGAGTAGGCCCAATGGAAGATCCCGGCACAATTTTCAGGGAAATAATTCGTCATGTCAGGGGGTGGATACAACTCTAATAAAATAACTGAAGTGTAAATTTATAGCCAACGTTTGGGAGGGGGAAATAAAATTTGGCCGCTTTCTCTTCCGCACGCCAACCAAAAAGGGCGGTGTCCAGATTTATTTTATATGCGTGGTAGCGACACGCAGGGTGAAAAAGTTATATTTTGTTTTTTTTTTTTAGGGGGAATTTCCATAAATAGATTAAAAAAAAAATACTTCGATTGCTCGCCCGCCAGATTTATGGGAGTTTTGTGAGCGAGACAAATGACACTAGAAATAATTAGTTAATTACAGGGAGTATAACATTAATTGTGATGCTAGCCGGGATAATAAACAGCCATTACCCAGTCGAGTACGTTGGCGGCCGACGTAGACACGCTAACCCCACTATTCATATTAATTGCAGAATTAACCAATGGCGAGTAAATCGAATTATGGTAATGTTCAGAATGTTCAACGTGTAATTCAATTTAGCCCTAGGTGGACAGAGGATTGCACCCTTTTAAAACATCTCTTACAATCATGAACCTATTGACGACTGGGGAGGGGAACAAAAAGCCGCAAGGGTTGAAATGAAATCAGATTTAAACAAATTGACATATATAGGGTCATTTTCCTTCCTGTCCACAGCCTGTTGACAATTTTATTTTCGGTTTTAAAGTGGACAGACAACAATTTAATAAAGTCCCCTATACATACCCCCATAGTTGAGGGTATATTCTTAAAAGCCTATCAAAATCTTAAAAATTAATTAAAGCTGATTCCGATCAAAATGAATTCAATTATACTCAAATTAATCCCCAACAAGACAGCCCTTTAATTAGTACTTCATTTTCAATAAAGTCTTCCTTCACTCCCGCCCGCAACTTTCCTTTATTTTGCATGCCACAATTAAATTGTCTTGAGGATCTTGTAAATGACATGACTTCCCGAAAAATTAAGTGAATTTTCACCTCTTTGAAGTGACATAAATTCACCCCTATGGGAATTGGACTGAAAACCCTTCAGGATCTGATAACGTTAAGAAAAAGCAGGCTCGCTTGCATTCTCGCCAGCTCTTAGGGCAAAAGGGGTTCGCCTTTTGTTACAGCCAGAAACTGAAAGGGACCCCTAAGTGCTGGAACCCTTCTGAAGATGGATTATGATGTTCATTGCGAAAAAGGATGGGGCCCCCGATGTTGTATTATGTGAAGGTCAAATCAATATTATTTTCTCAAAGAGTTATTTGCAATTTCGAGAATTGCGTAAGGGAATCATCCACTTAGTTTTAATAAATTAAAGGAAGAGCAGGAAATGTGCTACCAAGTGAAATATTTCTGGATTAGATTGGATAGTACCACAACCCAAATATGCAATCAATACGTACAGATACTCAAATTTAATTAATTAAAGAAATTACTTGCTCTGTGGTTATAGCAACCATATTCAATAGAAACTAGGAAACGAAACAAGGAATTATAATTATACAATTTAAATAGTTTTATATATTAACTTGTAATTTTTATTACATCCATTTCTTTTTTACAGATTTTAATCTTGGTTATTATGTTTCGAATTCATCGAAATATTCATACCAAATATCACTTTAAAAAAAGTACTACTAAGTACTGTAGAAAAAGACTTTCACAGACGCCGGAAAGAAGTACTAAGTTTTAGAAATTATTTTTTATGATATCTTTAACTTATGATATTTAATAAAATAAAACATAAATGTGTCAATCAAACCCGATAGATATTACTACATATGAAACTTGTCTTTGGTTTCATGTGCTCTGCAATGTATGAAAAGAGGTAATAGGGTGGACGGACTGTATCTACAGAGATTTTAGTAATGCTTTCGATAGGATTTCTCACAGGGTCCTTTTGTCAAAGTTTTCGTCTTTGGGGATTCCTCCCGGGTTTCTCGACTGGTTGCTGAAATCGTACCTGTCTGACCGATCGGTACATATGCTTTTTAATTACACAATATCTAGAACCAATCTTGGTAACTTCGGGCGTTCCCCAGGGAATTTATCTGGGTCCACTGTTGTTTGTTTTATTCATTAATGACATACAGAATGTTGTGATTAACTCTGAACTAGTTACTTATTTATGCGGACAATGTAAAGATTTATCGTAAGATTTCGTACTTTGATGACTTGCAGGATGATTTAAACCATTTTGTGGATTGGTGTGTATATAAATGTCTCCTCTTAAATGTAACGAAATGCTCTATTTTTCTTTTTCACGTGGGGCTTTACGGGTTCATTTTTGCTATACTTTGGGTGGACTTCCTCTGGCGGTCGTGGATTACATTAAGAATTTGGGTTAGTCTTGGAGCGACGATTCGACTTAAGGCGACATATCGACTACATCATTGGTAGAACCAATTCTATTCTGAGTTTTATTCGCCGTTAGTCTAGGAAGTTTCGAGATCCTTGGGCTAGGGCTAAAGAAAAGATACACCAACAATAACAGCGACAGCTACCCATCCAAGCCAACGTCGTCCAGCAGCAGAGCCGATTGGATACTATGGACGAAGAAACACAACTGCCTAGATAAAGAATCTGGCAGCATTGATCTACCTTCGCTTCAGATTTTCATAGACAAATAATTAAAACAAGAATGCTGAAAAAACAAATAGTTTAGGTCATTGGAAGCATTTAAGGAAACTTGAGAAACTAAGATTAGTCAATGGTTATTAATTTCTAAGAGTACCTTATACTAATTATAAATTACAATTCTACTATCTACCGAACAACAACTGGCATACAAGCTCACTATAAACGCAATAAATCCCTTTTTTCATGTAAATTTTTTCAAATTAAATCAATTAAATTTTGTTTTCGATGTCTGACTGAATTTCATATTTGCATACAATGTTGGTATCTAAAAATATTATGATACGTATTAACATTTGAATTTTGCGTATGTAATATTAATTTTAGCCATTTTAAATGCAATTATAATTTCCATGATATCAACTATAAACTAAATTACATGACTATGCGTGTTTACATTATCATAAATTGTTTTTAAAACAAAGAAAGGTTTATTTTTTTCCCAATTAATAACAATGGTATTTTTCGTTGCGGAATGAATATTCAATAGGAAATCGTTCTAAACTGTCTGCTATTAGGAGGGCCCGTAAAACCATTAAAATTTGCATATTCTATCGTAACAATCGATTTAAACTAATCCAGGACTTTTTACATCTACCGGATGATTGGTATCCAATAGCTGTGCAATATCGAAATGCAAAAAAATGTAAAAATTGTCAGAAAAGTAAAAACGATTTGTGGAAATTTCCATCCACTGAAATGTGTATTCAAACTGAAAATTAAACGAGAATTAATTATTTTGCCACAAATGCTGCTCATCGCGGAAACGAAGAGCGCAGCATCCCAGGCATCCTACAACGAGATAAATCCAGTCTGCTCTTTGTCTAGAGACAAAAATGGAAAGAAGAAAACAAAAAAAAAAGAACGAAAAAAAAACAATTCTTTGAAAAAACAAATAACTTGCCCCCGTCCGGGGGGAATTGAGTCGTTTTTCTGGCCACGACAGCGTCTTTCAGACGCGCGGATAAAATAGATCGGCGGTATAAAAGCAGCCAAAATTAATGCGACTCGCGGATGAGATAAAAATTTATTTGAGGCCTACTCCTCTATCTAATTTGAGGGGATAGGACGACCGCTTAGCGGCGGATTGTTTGCTCGGAGGGCACCAAATTTTCCCTTCGTATGGCTCAGATTGCTCTGTTCGCAAAATAATGACACTCGTTAGGCTTTTCAATGAAATTTTTATGGAGAAAGTTATAATTCCGTGGCTTTTTTTCTTTCCATTACTCAGCCGATCCCTATTGACTCTTTAAGGCTGAATGGGGTGGATGATTCAATTTTTTTTCGCGGAGTAGCGGCGGGGCGCACCAACACAATTCGTTCTGCCGAGTAATCCCCCAAAAAACCACTCGGCGGTTTTCTAAGTGCTCGACCAAATAAATTTTGCTAAAGAAGTTTGGCGGGATGCTTAAATCATGCCCTCGTCCTGCATGAATCAGGCTGGGGTTAGCGCTATGCCGTTCGAACCATACCCGCTTAAGGAAGTTTCGCAAGGATGCGACAGTCGTTTGAGTTTTGTACGTGCACAAATCACCAGAACGACTCCAAATTTCGCGGCTGTACCGACAAACCAGACGTCGCGGAACAAAACAAACCCCTTAACTTTAAGCCCCCTCCTCCTAAGTCAGCCTGCGATATTCACCACGAATTCTCGCGAATAAAGTTTTATAGGCTGCTTAGCATCCTTCGGCTGGCGGCGGTATCCCGTGATAAATGTTTCGATTTGGTGCTCCGACCGGAGCTCTAAGGAAGTAAAATTAAACTGTTGACAGAATTTATGAGGTTCCCCAGGGCCACAGGGTGTGAATTTGTAAACTAGGCCTTGCAGTAAACGTAGAAGGACCACTCTAGGGCTTATTTAAGGTGCATGTGGGGATCTGCACATATGGCATGCTACAGCCTGAAAGAAAAGTTTTAAATTGGTTTCAGAAAAATATTAGTTGTAAACTTCATGACAAAAATAAATAAAATAAATAAAATCCTTGGACAAAAGATAGTTAGAAAAGTTGTTTTCGCTACGACTTATTTTTCTTATTATAAGAAGGATGATAGAAGATTTTAGTGAGTATTCGCCGAATGGTTTGTATGCTTTCAATAAACTAAAGAGCAACTGAATGGAAAAAAAGATTTTTAAAATTCTTTGCTCAATACTATGTGTGTTTTACTCTATTTTTTAAGAAATCGTCGAATATTTATGTTTGCCGTAGAATATCAGCTCTATATATGTGTCTTTTGTTAGAGTTTTAGTAATAATCTCTATTAACTGCCTGACTCTCTGGCAGGAAAATAGTCAGCATAACTTTAATTTTTGAACGACCTTTTCGCGGTTTTTTTTTTTGGGTTTGCTTCGTTTTCGAAATGCCACTTTGACGATTTTTCAAAGTTTTCGAAGTTTCAATGTCATGCTCATTAACCCACGTTTTATAAATAGTAGGGTCATTTGCATGCCCAAATATCATTTGTTAAGAGACATTTTTCCGGTACTCTTTTTGCAAAACATCGAGATGTTTCGGTACAAGCCGCCGTCTTCAGTATTTCAGTCGATGGGCATTCAGAATATGGCAAGTCTTCGACCACTTCACGACCGTCTTTGAATTTTTTGTACCACACGCACAAAACGGCCTCAACAAAATCTGAACTCTTAATTAGTAAATTAATTCTGTAAACACAATATATGTAAAATTTCACAATAGAGAAATAAAGAAATTTAAATTAAATTACTCAAAGATATTAGGAAGAGAAATAGTGTTATATTAATGCGCTTGAATAAATTTTATAATCTATTGATATTAAGTTCGATTTACGCAACACTGTGTAAAAGTAAAAAGTTAAATTACACTACATATGGTACTTATCTTGGGTTCTTATCCTGAGAATTGAATCGATTGTTTTTCTAATCGTAAATACAGAAATTTGAAAAAATATCTTATCCATTTGTACATACATTGGTAAAAATTAAGTCTATGTATAGATTGATTCTTGGAAAAATGTACAAAATTATTTTATCATAGGATACCACACATAAAATAGGAAATCCAGTAAAACTCGAATAACTTTCATATGTAGAGAATGTTGTCTTGTAAGACACGAGTATGTGGATAAAAAAACGTCTCAACTAAAAAAGTTTGTCTCCTATTTTTGCTAGAATAAAAAAAAATTGAAAACATTTTTATCTGCAGATCTTTTGCGAATCCCTACCGAAACGAGATAAACTCCTTCGCGGTCGGAGGACACGAAGAAAGCCCTTCTTGAAAACAGTTTGATTAATGGTTCCTGCAGAAGCTGTTTGCGAAAGTTGCCCATCGTAAAAAGTTCCATCCTGGAATTATTTTCTGGCAGAGCCTTCACGCAGAATTAATTTGTTGGACTTTCCTCCAAGGCCAAACCACACAAGCAAAAAAAAAAAAATAATAAAAAAAAGGGAAGTGAAATGGAAGAGGATTAAAAATAGTTGATAGTTTGGGATTATGCGTATTTTAAGCACAAAAGCGTTAAACTCTTTCACAAACAAGCTGTAAGCAGGGATAAGGATTAAAGGGTTCTGAAATATTGGGGCCAGGATTAGTAGCGATGGTACCGGAGAGGTTTTTCAACTGTAGCGACAATTGTGCTATTATAGGAATAACTGTTACGGAAATTAAAACATTTATGTTGCGATAACGAGGTATCGTGCGCCCTGTTGTTTGTTTAAATAGTCACTATGCACAGTGCATGACGTTTGAAGGGATCATGTGCAATAGAACTGTTGGTTCCAGCATGCAGGAATTATAGGGCAGAAAACGAGGGTAGGAGGGTGCAGTGAACACCAATTACCGTGCAAAGTTGTGGATATATTTGGCCTCTGGTTAATTAAGGTTATCAATTTCATTCAAAGCTTTGAGCTGACCTATAACTCGAAGGGATATGAGGAACTGTCGCTCTGTAAACAGCTCGAGCTGACACATTCATAATCCCTAAAGTATTGGGGGGGGGGGGTGTCAGTTATGCAGCTCTAGGCCTTTGCTCCGTCTTTTTCAATACACTCGAGAGTTTTAGGATTAGCTGGGTGTCTAGTCGTTACGTATGCAACATAACGTGGCGAACATCCAACAGAATTGGTACCCCCGAGGATGCTGATGTTAATTAAACAAATTGGGTGCCATTCCCGGACAGATTGCCGGGACAAAGTGGGACCCCATTCTGGGTAACGGCGTATGCCCCTTTTATTGCATAAACATAAGGGAAATCTCCATTTCAGCGTTTTCATGGCAGACTTGTTTCGCTTGCTCCATTGTGCCCTTTAAGGCTGCACTCTACAAAAGGCGGATATTACAGTCCAAAGTGGTTCATTTCGCCTAAAACCCTGTACAGGCATTTTTTTATTCGCTCTTCCCCAGATTGCGGGTGGGGCCGGGTGCGCCGTCTCCGCCGCCGTATAGAGCGGAGCCCGACCTCATAAAGAACTATATCTCAGTTTTGTCTTTCCACCACGCCACCCACCATTGCTTGTAAATTGCACATGGTAGTTACATTACAACGTTAATCCCTGACTGCTCCAAATGGAGACCACTTAAGAATTTGCTGAAGTTGTTTGGATGATGGGACCGACCGGTGGCTGGGGGTTTATGCAGGGGGTATATACAACCTATGTATATGGGGAACAACCAAAAATGGGATGAAGCTCTCGGCCGGGGTGTGTAACCTTTCTGTGAGCTGAATATGTAAGTAACCCCTCCGCCCCGACAGTCTGAGACCGGGTGCATGTTTTCGAAAAAGGAACTATGGCCAGGGATGATGGTACATATCCGGGCAAAAATAGTCTCGTCGACATCCCGACCGGAATGATAAAAAGGCGAGCAAGATTTCAAGGCGCCTCTAGTAAAAGACGTCTGAACGAGTGAAATATTAAAATTACTCGTGTGTATGCAATGTCTTATTGAATTTGGGCACTTTGTCCTTTTCCCAGTCGTTACATTGTCCAGAAAAGGACGATGACTCGAAAATTTGCCTCAAGTGGCTGAATTCGTTCGAAGCCAACCCCCCCTCTAGCGGGCATAGACTAAGTGAAATTCACTATGGTCGAATTTAAAATGAAAATGTTAGCTTAGGACAACTTTATTCATAGTACCCCACATACAAATTTGTAAAAAAGAGCCAAAGGGTCTCCCACTTTCTGCAAATTTTACCCAAGCAGCAGATGCACCGAAAAGTTATCAAAGCTTAGTAAACATTTCTAAGTTTTATTTCAAAGGGAAATGCCGAGTTTACATTTATATAAAAAACCAACAGAAAAGTAAAAAATCAGATCATTACTACTGCATCAAATGGTGATACAGATTTTATAATAAACTGACTCCTCCTTCTCCTTTAAGTGAAAAACGGTGTTGCACTATGAACTAGTTTATTTAAACAATTACAAAATTAGGGCTTTTTAAATTTCATCATTTGTTTATATTATTTTAGGTATGTTATACGAGTTTATTAAATAGTATTATTGTTCATTTAATTATTTTTAAATTAGTTAGAAAAATATTATGCTTTCTGGTTCGTTTTATTGCTTAAAATGTTTAAAATGTTTACTTGAAAATTAAGTTTCAAACAGACGCTTAGCTATTTTGAACCGCAGCAGTTACGCGCAAACTAAAAGACCTGTAGGAGATTTTAGTTCTTTAAACACCAAATAATCAAATGATAATTTATTTTTTATAATTAGAACAATTATCTTTCAGTCAGGAAAGTTGTTAGATGTAGCAAAATATTTTAATCCAAATAATTGCTGTTAAAATAATTATTAAAGATATATTCAAATGTATAAACAAAATTGTGAGAAGTACGTTCAATTTTTGACGGTGTGTGACTGGTTGAAAGTAAAAAGAGACTTGTCATCTTCTTTCAAGTATCGTAAGTGTAGTGGCTACCTAAATTTTATAAAGACCGCACCTAAATCGGTTAATTCGTCAAAGAGATACATGGAAATAACGACTCAAATATCATTGCACCGTGAACCGCATAACTCACTTAATGTATAATTCACCAATATAAAAAAAAAAGCCTTGAAGGTTCTTAAAAAGACAAATCAGAATAGACAAAATACTCCAATACTCATTTTATTGGACTAATTTGCCACCGGTTTAAATTAGCCATGTTTATATTATAGCTACAATAATTTCAAATAGTAAACTACATACATATTATTAATATTAATTCCAATCGCGAAATGCTAATTTGTCTTTTAGTCGAAACATTGATAATTCTCTTTAAAAAATCGATTATTTTCCCCAGAAAATACTTCGCATAGAAGAATATTTTGAAGAAAGGTTAAACGTTAATAATACTTTAATTGGACGAAATTTGTCATTATACTTGTCCACAAATATTGACATAGTCAAAATATTATGTACAAATATTTGAATACTTTGTCGTCACGAAATCCAGAAAGCAGAATCTCTTGAAACCCTTATAAGTCCCCGTTTAGAGAGCAATTCATATTCATGCAACAAGGTCTAGAATATTTCACAGGAAAATTTTGCCACAGTCCTTAGATATAGATAAAAATCCCTTAAGGACATTCAAATGGACCTGTTGTGTGGTCGTAGTGACTCAACAAAATCCCTTTTGATCATGACTATTTTAGAACGAAAATTGTTTGCATTCACAATTAAAACCCCAAAAGCGAGCAGTCCGGCTTTTGTAAGGATGAATCGCAATATTTGCTGAGACCTAGCCATATTCAAGGAGCTTTTATCCGGCTCCTTTTCAATAAAATACCTAAACCCAGCGGTCCTTTCAGGCAGCATCTCTCATAGAAAGATGTGCCCAAGACCATAGGGTTTTCATTTTGGCCCACAAACAGGCTAAAATCGTACCTCGAAATAAAGCAGAAGGGCGCTCAAAAGTAATAACACATTGAAACAGGCTCTTCTCCTAATTAAAAATGCACGCCTGGCACATTTTGTGATTTCGGCCGTTGGATCGTCACAATGGCACCATGAGTGCTTCACCATTGACCTAAATAGGTGCCCTTAATATTGGCACCAAGAACGTTCCCAATTTTCAAATCCCCACGACTCTCTTTGTCGCAACGAAATTCATCCAGCCTCTTTCGTGGAATTACTTAAAAAATTTCACGATTGTCAAGGCAAGAGATACGTAAACATAGTGGGTGGAATGGAATTTCTGGAGGGGACATCAGAAAGAATGTTGCCAGGATATGAGCCCGGTTCCAGTGCCCAGAAAAGCGCATGTCATCCCATTTTCCAGGCAACGAAAGAGGAGAAGGCTTCACGTAATCCCTTCAAAGTTTCCAAAGTGTTTAGTCGATGCTTAGAGCAATCGTTAGCAGGTACTTACACAGGTGATAAATGTGACTGTTGCCTTAGGAAATACGTAACAGCTTGCAAATTTCAAATAATCTACAAAATTGCCAGTAAGTTCGAGCATACCTTCAAATTACTAGGAAAGTTTGAAGGAATTTTGAAGGAGCTCAAAATGGGGAGGGATAAGAACAACTCCTTCGGAGGGTAATGGAATAAAATTTAACATGAGCTTTTTGGGCTGTTTTCTTCATAATAATAGCAATTTAAGCACGTTAAATCCGTCGAGTGGATTTATCAAGAAGGCGCAAAATTAGGAAATTGTTACAAACTTTTGGCAGTGTAGGAGTTAGTAAGAAGTAGTCTATAAGATGAAATGGTTAAATTGATCTCAAATGTTGATGTTTAGAAGATGAAGATTTTTATAAGAAATACTAAAAAATACATGGAAATAAAGATCCACGCTTTTTCTCACTAATATTTACTTTTAAATATATTAAAAATCATAACTTTTTGAGAACTCTCATTTTCCAATTTTGATTAAAGTAAAAACCAGAAATACAAAAGATGTTAAATTAGAATTTTACTTTGATATTTAGTAGAGTTAAAAATTAATAGTAGTAGTAGGGTAGTAGGTAGGGTAAAAATACACTAAAAAGAATAAAATTAACTACACCTTTTTAGGTTTCACAGCGTATCTTTATTATTTCCATGAATTCTTAAGTTTTTGGCTTTATATGACTAAAGATAAAATCGTAATTCTTTCATCATTACTTTCTAAATTACCACAAATATTCGGTGTACCATCTTCATACTAAGAAATAAAATTAATTCGTTTTTAATCTTTGAAATTAAAGCTTATCGGCCTATCTAATTCTACGACTTTTATTCTTTCTCAAAATTTCCGAAATACCTTTTTGTAGAATGCTTCGAAATAAAAAGATTATAATAGAATATTAAATAAGGAATTTTTGGCCAGTGAATCATGACTAAGATTACCGAAAACATAACAGCAACATAACAACTTTTGATATCACCACAATAAAGTTGTAGTGAGCAATACCAAGCCCTTTTTACAGGTTTTTCAAGAATTATTGCCCGTACTTTGTTTTTATGGGATCAACGCGCCCGGAGCAGAAACAATGGACAGTTTTCTGAGATTCCCCTCACGATCGCGAACAAATCTCCCCTTTTTTTCATTAGCACGTTAAATGAAACTTTACTGCCCCCGCAATATTTTGCAAAAGACCGACTGGTTCACGAGGAACCATTTCATTTGGCGCCTTCCTCGAAATATTAAAAATTCCCCCGCTAAATTTACGCGACCGGAAGACTTTTTGGAACGCATCCTTGGCATTATTCATGGACCAATTTTGTGCCTTATCGCTGCGCTCAGATTTTATTGCATCATATTTCCTGTTATTGCAGAAATTCTACTAGATAAAACGATGAGATGGGGACACGAAAGCGCAGGTGTTTGGAACACCTGTGTGACGGGCGTGATGGATCCGCCGACACATGAATTTTGGCTCTGAATGAGTGGGTGTCTTAAGTCTTGGGCGTTTATTAAATTGCCAGAAATTGGACCCAGGAAGAATAGCGAAAAAGTTGAGTATCAATAGCTTTTATCGGTAATTCCTTTAGCACCGATTGACATTTTTCTTACCATAATAAGTCATTAGACTACACATATCTGGGTTTCTGGGTTTATGAAGACACTTTCATTTAGATACATAGTACTGAGGATGTATTTATGACACCCAAGAAATGATGAGAGGCTTATTCGTGTTCTTTCAGCTTCTATGTTACGGATAAATTTTTATAAAAAAAGATCAGAAAGATACCATTTTTTATGCTCTTTTCTTCAAAACTCTTTCAAAATCGAATTGAAGTTTATTGTGATTAAAAATGTGCATTTTGAAAAGTTTATTCCAGGTTTGATCATATACAGTAGTACAGTAATACGGTAGTACAGTAGTACAATAGTACAGTAGTACAGTAGTACAGTAGTACAGTAGTACAGTAGTACAGTAGTACAATAGTACAGTAGTACAGTAGTACAGTCTAAATACTAAAAATCGTGAAATAATTCATGAGATATGCGGTAAATAATCGTTTATATATTGTACATATTTCTAATAGCAATAATTATAAATTAAAAAATATAAAACTATCTTCTTAATCACACAAAATCATCTAAGTTGCATTAGAAGCAAACGGATCCGAGATAACATTTGAAAATTTCAGAAATTCTACTAATTTTTAAACTTACACCCAAGAGGGTTTAAGAAATCAACACTAACGGAAATTTAAAATTAATTTTTGAACAAAGATCAAACGCATTCAAATTTAAATATTTTATCTTTTAATTAAAAACGTAAAATATTCGATTTTAGGGGTAATAATTTTTCAATTAAATTTGTGGCGACTCCAATCTTATTTAAAAACTAAGAAGGCGAGGTTTTTAAAATTTGTGTATGTAGGCCTTGAATTGAATGTTTTAAAAATTATCGAATCGAAAGCCTTGTTGGAATTTATAAATTAAATGAACAAGCTTGAAAAATCAAATTCATTTTGAAGTTGAATCATATTTAAATGGAAACATTTTAAATACAGTTTATGTTATCGTTTTGTTTTGTGAAAGCGATCCTTCGCAACCTTTTATCTCGCAAATGATTACTCCTTTGAAAAAATACTTTAGGACTTTTTATGTAAAGAATTGATTCAACTACAATTTGTTGAATTGAATTCTTATTGGCGAAACGTTCATAGTTTTCGTGATATTTCAGAAAATCTATATTTTTGTGACCTTTGACTCCACGATATTAATTGCCCTGTATTCGGATCGATAAGGAACTTTTACAAAATATTTACAGCACTAACAACAAGCTGTCTATAAATTTTGTATATAGATTTTTCCAATTTTGGGGATATTTATATCAAATTTTCCTGGATAACTATAGCTCTGAAACTTGTCGAAAAGGCCTAATTTCACAATTTTGTTTACTATTTAACATTTTCTGATTTAAATACAGTGTGTGATAAAGGAAGTCTCTCTCTCTGCCTGAAAATTATAAATTTTTTTTTTCGTTTTCATGTCCCCCCACTACATTTCGTCCTTTGATGGCATGTTGCATAAATAACCAGCTCAGTGTTAATTAAAATTTAATTTAATTGCGGCCAGAAAAAAAATAGTTTAAAAAGAAAAATCCACAGCGTGGGAATTTATAAAATTTATGTCTGATAGGGTTTCAGTGGGCGTGTTCCCCCGGTGACGGACAATTTCCAGTTTTAATGGTGACAAGCAAAATATTAATTTACAATTGCTGGACTGCTGACAAAAGGGGACAATTCGCACTATTTAAATTCGCTACCAGCGAGATACGAAAAAAATTTTATTTAAAATTTTTTTTTGAGTTTAATGCGCCGATTATTGGAGGAGACTGTGACTTCTCTTTTAATTTTTGCGGTTAATTGCATTTATCGACCTTTTCCATTTGATTCGGTCTGACGCGGATTCGTTGTCATTCCGATTAAGTTTCCTTGCTCAACAGTTGAATGAAGGAACATTTTTTTGGGGGTAATCGCACCGTAGGCGATTTTCCTTTTTACTTTAGTCCAACTCCTGGGGCTCCAGGGATCATGATCGATAGATGGGGAGACTGCGTCGTCATTCGGTCTCCGGTAGGACCTTCATTCAAATCACATTAATCTTTCTAAAGTTAGATTAAAGAAAAAGTTTTGATCAGTTAGAGCGACTGGACAACAGATTGCAATTTTCAGCTGGCGAAGGGCCGAGATTTCTTCCCTTTAGGGAAAGTAAGTTTTCACTGGGGGAAACTTTGGCCTAACATTAAGATAAAGAAGAAACTCGTACTGGCCCTTCCCTACCCCCCTATCAGGAGGTTTGAGTATGCTTCGTCTTTTAAATAAAACAAATCTTATTTGGTTCTGGTTGTCTCAATTTAGATTATTGGAGGGTTATTTTGGGACAAACAATTTTGATAAAAGTTATTACTCTCCGGGTGCGCTCTGAAAGTTTCACTTTATTGATTTAGTGCACATGAGAGGACTGGCGCAAGTCCATTCATAAATTTCGCATTTGCTCGAAGTGCATCAGGTAGAAAATCCATCAAGAGAAACTTTAAAAAGTTTTTAAATATTCGTTCTCGACATGGTTTAAAGTATTTATTTACGCTTTGTTTGGGATGAAATCGATAATTAATTGTGGTGCCTTAGACCGTGCACTTCATGTAGAATAAATTGATTTCTTTCAGCTACCAAAGACATCATTAATCTTTGCGAAAAGCCTCCTTGCAGCTGACAAAATTGATCAAGAGTTTCTCCAACAAATGCTAATATTTTGTTATAGGAAGCAGGACTATCGTTAAATATTAAATTTTTAGGGGCAAATATTTGTTATCTATCTTTCGGTTATATTAAAAAACCTTTAAGCATTAAAGTTTAAACAGTACCCGGTTATTCTAGAAAAATTTAAAATGCCTTTAAAAGAAAAAGTATAGATTTACCTTAGATTTCTTATCAAATTTGGAAATGTTAAGAAAAGATATTTGAGGCATTAAAGGCTAAATTCTGAATTCCAGATTTCTAAATGATTAAACTGGATGAAATTATTTTGCCCAAATTAAAATATATTCCTGGTTTTTCAGAATATTATTCAAATTCAAACTCCTTCCAAATTCAAATTCCCTCTGGCAGTTTGGCTTTTGTACTGCTGAATTTATAAGTTCGCTTCCACGATAATTTCGAGTTTAAAATTATCAAAACCAATTAAAATAGGTATTTGGCCTAATAACATCTTCCAAAATGAATATTTTTGCTAAATTACAATCAGAATCAAATCAAACGAATCTCTTAAATTTCAAAAAATTCCAGTTATTTTTTTACTATACTTTTACTATACCTCATATGAATATATCGAGTAAAAATACAGAATATTAAATTTCATAAACATTTTGTGTAAATACACATATAACATTTTCATTTCCCTTTTTTCCATATGCATGTGATCATCGTCAATTTATATAACGCAAAATTCTGTTTAAATCGCCTTCCCCTCGCCCCTCACTTATTTTCAGCACAATTATTAAACCTGTCTATTCATTTTTTATTCCCTAAAGGGTATTGACATAAAACAATGTACACACTCGAGGAATAGACATCAGACTTTTGATATTTATTCGATTTTATTTTTCGCAAAATAACTACGAATAAAGCTGTCTTATCAAATTCAAAATGTAATATTACTTGAAAAATAAAAATAAATATATTTTTATTGTTTAGAATGACAATTTCTTTCGAAGATAGCAAAATATCGACCCATACCGTCATCAAGGAGACAATCCTCCTCCGAAATAGAGCACATCCAGACATTGGTGCATTCTTCTCGTACTGTGCGTAACATTCAATTGCCAATAATATTTCTACGAAATCGATTTATTTTTATGACAATGACATGCATGGCATTATTCAGTGATGGGGCAATAATGGAACACGCTGAAGAGTCCTCGTGGCAATTGATTTCGAGCGTCAAGTTGAATTCTGAGATTTTTCCATTACCTCGTTTGTGCAGAATTCTTTGCAGGCTATTCCCGGTAGGGAGAGATGAAAACGGGGCATGATGCGAAAGAATCTTATCTTATTGAGAACATATTCAAAGATGATTTCCTCTTGCCAACAATAAAGTTTTATATAAATCAATTCATGCTAGCTTTTAGTGGTAATAAAGCCTTTATTATATTATTTGTCAAAAAGCTGGAAAACTGATAAATTTATGTTTAATAGTTAAAGAATTGTGAGGATATTTCTTTCGACAAATAAGCGTTTTATATATCAACATAGTCTCATTTTAACTCTATAGATTTAATCGAGCGCTTTTCCAATATTTTTATTCCTTCCAAATAATAGGATTTCTCGAGGCCTTCAAAATAGGCGTTTGTTTCAGTGATTACCTTTTCAGTCGACCCAAATCTCACCGCCTAGATATTTCTTCAGGTTTGGAAACAAGAAATAGTTGCAGGGGGCTAAATCTCTAAAATATGCTGGATCGGGTAGTAGTTCGTACCTCAATTTATGGATTTTTGCCATAGTGACTACACATAACGCTGAATCAGCACACGAAATTCATTTTTTAACATTTTCGTTAAAATTCCCGATGTTGTCTGCTTTCAAGGGCTGTCAAACACAAACTAAATGTCGCAACTTGTTCAAAATTTAACAGTAGTCTATTAATATTATGGTAGCTGACGGTAGCAGTGTTGTATTTAAAATTACAAAACGCGAAATTCAAAAAGTCACTGACTTATCAAACTGTCCTCGTATATTTAACTTCATAATTGTGATTGCTTTTTTGTTTTAAATAATAGTTGATAAAATATCTTAATATACCAATAACATACCGGTTAACGAACAAAATTGTGGAGTTTTATAAAAATATAATGAATTCTTCTATGAATTCAAAAGGTAGAATCGAAACTACAATCAAATGTTCTAAAGTCCTCATTGAGGTAAGCATTTGAACATTTAGAAAAGAACGAAATTAAATATGTGTTTTTATTCGAGTTCCGTACGTCCGAATGAAAAAACAGAACCCTTATAGGATAACTTCTCTATCTGTGTCTGTCTGAACGTATGTCAAAGCCAATTTGCTCCGAATTTACTGGACCGATTAAGTTGAAATTTAGTACATATGTATATGAATTTCTGTGACCCAAACACGGACATCAGATATTATAGAAAATGTTTGCTAAGAGTAAATAAATGAACTTTTTAAATTTAAAAACAAAAGTTAAAAGATGAAAATTTACCATACCCCCCTTATCTCCGAAACAACTGAGCATTTAAAAAAATATATATATAGAAAATAGTTTTTTACTTCTTTAGGTATGACCTCCGCTTAAAGCCGGCATTTACGGAAAGCTCCATAAAGTCGGCAGCCCTAATTATTTGGTTTTTTTTACATTTGTTATCATCTAAAAATTCATTCATTCCATATTCATTCCAATGATACTGACTAGGAGCTCGACATTCCTATTCATTCATTCCTATTCCTAACATGGTAAATCTCTCAATATTATGCATACAAACTAACATTTGCAGTTAGAATGTATGCTAGAACATCATTTTCAACTACAATGTTAAGTTTGTTCTTCGGATAAATTATTGGGTACTACTCGTTCGACTTAACTAGGCCAAGCATACGTCATAATATATTGCCTATAATGTCTAATAAGGGACAATATATTCAGTCATTTGCGGTACTATACATACTTTTTTTAGTCCCCACAAATAAAATAGGGTCAGATTTAAAAAAACATGGTAGATAACATCGTACGCAACCCTCTCCATGTGAGTTAAACTCGCACTTGCCCGAGTTTTTTGTTTTAAGTAGTATTGTGCAAGTGGTCAGTGTAGAAGTATAAGAAGAAGTAAATTTTAGAGATATATTTTATTTCGGTAGATTTCAATGAATAACTATAATAATTACAACAAGATTTCGGATATACCAAGAAATTAAATTTGTGTAACTGCAACTAGTGGCAGCTTTATTTATCAAACACTTTCATATCTTGTAAACAAATGATATACATACCTATGTAAATTCTACTAACTTTTGAAAAAGTTAGTAAATACAACGAAAGCAATATAATGCTTTCTAAGATAAGATAAGGGGAGAGTTTCTCAATATAAAAATTGTGTTATTTCAAGCGCCAAAAGTTTTCTGGAAAAAATATTACCCCCTTTCCACATCATCCTGCCGCAACCCCGTCGTTTATTCCCTCCACCTCAACGAACACAATTCATTTCATCCAGGACTAGTCCCTCCAGATTTTTTATTTTCTGAATTTCATGGAGCATCGCATGTGTTCCATTAGCTCATCAATAACAATCACCCGATCCCTTGATAAATCACAGTAGGGGGTGGATTTCTTTGTTAACTTCATCCGCGGCTTCGTCTTCAATTTTTCATTGTTTCCACCTAATGACAAAGTGAAACGATGCTCCTACGCTCGTGTTCCGCTTTAAAATTATCTAAATTTCAACCCCTCTATCTCTGAGCAAATGAAAACAAATGAGCCAACACTTCGTACGATAAACAAAATTACAGTGGAGAGGGGGTTCCGAATTTTTGGAGGAGTTGTGTGATGAATTGGTCACTCCTCGAGATTAGCCACTGATTTAGGATAGCGTCATCCACTTTATAAAAATAAAAGTCACGAGTCTAAGACGGCTCGTTGGACCATAAGGGGGGAGCTGTAAACAGACAAAACTTTTGTATTTTGTAAACTGCGCCCCAAATAGTCCTGTCGTTATTATGCAAAAGGGGCCATCATTGCAAAAACCAATTTCATTTTCAATTTTTTGCAATTTATTAATACAGTAAGGGAAAGTTGTTTGCTTGAAAGACAATACGGCAGCCAGATTGTGGAGCCCATCTCGGCGGGCGGCGCCCTATTGACATAAAAATTAATGGCGTGTAGGAGACATAGCACGAAGACACTATAGAAATGAAGAGCAGCAACTACATTAAAGGAAAAGACAACGTCAGGTGTTTAAGTATCATGAGCTTAGTGTCGTTCCCATCAATATTTGTATATTTCAGATTTGCAGGGGAAAATTTGCTATAGTATCTAGTTACGGAGATAGTAATTACATACTTCAGTGAATTTAGATTATCTTTATAAACAAGAACCCTCTACTTGTGGAAAATGTTTGCTAAAAGTAAACATTTTACCTTGTTTTTGTCTATTATAACATTTATTATACCTATACAATATTGAGATAGCATTTTGCTCATGAACATAGAAAACTTAAGAACATTGGCGATTGTTTTTACGTATTTTTAATCGTACTTTTAGAATCTGCAGTAAATTTGTTTGTCTGATTTTTAATACATTCGTAAAACTTCGTTTTATGTTAGTTTAAAACAAGAGAGAATTTTATTTTTTTCTTTCAAATTAAACGAAATTATGTTTGTTCCATATCTTCGCAATGAGCGAAAAGGTACAAGTACTGTCTTTTTTTATATCGTTCAAAGATTCTTACTTTTAAAAGGTGCCTCGATATAGTGATAAAAATATTAAATATAAATTTATAGTACCTGCTCGAACTTAAAGGAGTTACATTGGTTTTGAGGACCAAAAAGAGCATATTTTCAAAATAACGCGATGAGATGAGGTGATCTGCGGAAGGGCCTTCAAAAAAAAGTACCTTCATGATAGACAGGATAATTCGTGAAGAACTTATCTGAAACAAAAATCCGAACATTTTCCGTTAGTAGATAGTAATAGCTCGTGATTGAACGAAGGATTATGAAATATAATAAAATTTAAATTTTGAGTTGTAATTTGTAACTCTTACTATAATTTTTGAGAAAGCCGGTTTTTATGAACGTAAGCCCGAAAATGTATTAGAATGATGAAAGTTGTTCACTTCCAGAACCGGATGTACGACTGAGCAACCGGGGCGGGAGCCACTAGGCCTCCACAAATCCCCAGGTATAAAAATTTTATAACTATACAATTTTTTGATTCCTAATTTAGAATTATAAAGGTAATAAAATGTGTGTAAGAAGCCATCCTATATGAAGTTTAATAATTATTGAATATTTATATGAAAATTAATGAAATATTTGGTTAGTATGCATGTTAAATAAATAAAACTTGTTTATATCATAGAAAAAGTATCAATCAATAAGTTAAGAGCATTGCTTCAAAATTTAAACAACTACTTAAATTTGTTATTATTATTAAAATAATTTATTGTATGTATCAAACAAGTTTAACTTATTTATTTCTTATTGTTTTTTCAATTTATTTAGAGCTATTATGCTATTACGTCATGATAAAAACTAACTTAGTGACTTTGTCTTGAAATTTCTCATAAGATACGAATCGGAAAGAGAAATTTCTTATTTCAGAGACTTCGATTTTTTAAACTTTTGCGTTTCGTACATTTTGTGCGGACTTTCCCCCCAGACTTTTGCTGGGGCTTCGTTCATATACTATATATACATATATATATATTAATATATGTATGTATGCTAAGAAAACAAACATCTTACTATCATCTATTATTATTTCCTAAACTAAGTTTCTCTTTAATGGAATCTTCTTCAGATATTAAAAGTCGTTAAAAACATCAAATGTTTGAAAGTGACTGCATGATGTAACTATGAATTTTCAGAAATAAAGTTCAGAGAATAACAAAAAATGGGGAACTTTTGTTAATTTTGTTGAATAACATTTTTATCCTACAAAGGCACAAACAGGCTCAATCAATTAAGCGCCAACTAAGCCCTTAGAATGCACTCAAGCACTACACGAAAGTGCAATTAAAGGCATTGATCCCTGGACTCGGCATCCTGGAAACTGAAGCGGCGCGCCTTCTAATCGAATTCCCGGCTAACTTTCACTACCGGATTACCTCCAGCTTTATACTCAACCCCCGGAAATACGGAAAAGTCGTGAAAACTTTTCCCTTCCACTAAAGGCCGCAGTGTTTGTTATTCACGCGAAACAAAACTCCTCGAAGTTTGTTCCGGAGCAAAATTTCAAAGAATGTGCGACGCTGTTTGATAAGAGCGCGCTTTTTATTGCATTCAATTCGGAAATTCGTAAGATCTTCTTTCCCGCATCCAGTCCATCCCAAGATAACTTGGATTACACAAATTTTTATTTTTACTGCCCTTTTCCCCGGATGGAGCATGTTGTCTAATGTAAACAAAATTTTTATTTGACCCCCCGTCCGCCCGTACAGTCCCGCAATAGGCATAAAGTCCCAGTCGTAAGTACCTAATAACACCAGCGGGGCATTACACGGTCCCGCATTAGAGAAGTAATCCAATTACGCAAAATGTCTTCATTTACGACTTATAATAAACTTAAGAATGGAAGTAATTTTCCGCGCCGGAGCAGCATAACTTTCCCCAGTTTTATTGCCTCCCCGTGGACTCCATCTAGACACACACTGCAGGCTAATGCACTGCGCAATAATCTGCAGGCGGTCGCGGAGGAGCGGGTGGCCGGTCGGAAGGTTACAGGTCGTTTCCCTTGATGAAGATGCTAACGCTAACGTGCCTTTGAGGTACTTCACCCACGCCACCATCCATCCGGTAAAAGGCAAAAATGGCAACGCCACCGGAAACCTGTAGCAGGCCGTTTCATACATTTTCCACATCCCGAAAAAGTGATGTGCTCAAAATTGAGCTCGGTCAAATATTGATTCCCCGTGGCGAGTCTAGCCCTTGTGTCCGAGAACGTCTGCGGCTAGTTGCCGCCCCCTCCGGAGTACCCACAGAAAATAAAATACGTTCAGAGGATCACAAAGCCACGGGTTGCCTACTATATTTTGGCTTAAGTGGAGCATGTTCGTGCCGACTCGGTTTGCAGCTCCATTTCCTTGACTTAAATCTAACATACGAACTGCAAAAGACTCGAGCAGTCTTAGGCCATTCCTTAAAAGGAGTCTATTGAAAGGACAACGGACCCAACGTTCTGCTCTAGCTGCTTCAGCGAGATATGAGCACAAATGGTTGCAGTATTTCTGATTGAAACTTTCTGATTTTCATCTATACTTTTTTAAGATAACTTCCTTATAGATGTTATGTGCAAAAAAAAGGGTATTTATTGAGACAGTGTCTGAATATTTTCGCTTTTACACCAAAAATATATTTAAGGTTACGAGTGCAAATCAAAAGGCTTTAATAATTGTTTAATTTTATTTGATTATTACACAAAGTTTAAAGGCTCTTCAAGGATTTTGATGAAACCTTTTATAATTGTTCATTTAGGGCCAAAAATTTCGAAAAGTTACGAATTTTCAGAAAATTGAAATGCTTTATTAGAACAGTCACAGACTGAATTCCAGGGGTTTATAAGTGTCTGGCTGAATGTAAACCCTTTTATAAGTGCAGTTAATAAGAAGAGGCTAAAATTCGTAAAGGAATACATAAAAAAAACATGTGATTTTTGGAAAAGTGTTCTATTTTTGGATGAGAGTAAGTTCAACTTTTTTGGAAACGATAGTAAGCGACAGAAAGTATGAAAAATTGAAAAACGAGACTTTAAACTCAAGAAATGTATAAACATTTTGAAAATAAATTAAAGGAATCTTTTGACAAAGGCGAATGACGGAGAAACTTTTATTTTTACCAAGACAATAACCCGAAGCATAAAGCTTACGATGCTAAAATGTGGTTGATTCATAATTGCCCTCATATGACTCCTCTCCAAAGTATGGATATTAACTCGACATTTCTACAGACTGAGCAATTCTTACAGGTTTTCGATATTGTTAATGTGAAAAAGATGAACAAATTTGAAGATATTTTTAAAAAGAAGTGCAATTATCTGGTGGACGGTACCATAGCGTCACAACTTCATGGGAACGCTTTTCCACTTTCCCGCTTTCCCTCTATGTGCCGCTTTGTCCCGCTTTGCCGATTTGCCATTTTGCCGCTTAGCCGCATCGACGCTTGCCGCTTTCCGGCTTTTCCGCTAGCCGCAAAAACCCTAAGCTTTGAATTTACAAAAATAACTGCGATAATAATTTCTGAAAATATATCCAAAAGGGACCGACGGAGGCTATTTGGACACGCTTCTTTTACCCTGGCCCGGGGCAAAAATACACAGAAAGATGTCGTTGCACAGATCCAATTTGAGGGTGGATATCGTTTGCGTGTCATGCAATAATGAAGTACAGAGGAAGTGCGCTTTTGCTTATTGAGGATTTATGTTATTTGCTGCCTTTTACGGCGTTATAAATTGAATAGCGACAAGCAGGCAGTTGCAATGTCGTGCAAATAATAAAAAAAAAAAAAACCAAACTAGGGGGATGCTGCTTTGATGTTGACTCAGTAAATATTTAACAAAGAACGTTACGAAGGGAATTACAAAAGGTCGTTATTTTTATACACTCTCCAGCTTGTAATATAGCTAATGGTTACGATGCGTTATTTTATGAAGAATAACGAAATCTTCGTATTCAATTTGAAAATTATAGTTAACCATATGTTTAGTTTTATATAGAAAATTTTGGTTTTACACCCACCACAATATAAACCGGTCGTGTGCATGCCTACATACGATGAAAAATAAAGTGGCTTTGTTCTTTTCTCAAGCCCGTATCTAAATAGTTGGAAAAAATAAAACTTGAATCCTATAAAAAATTTAAATTTTAAAAAGAATACAGTTATAGTCGTTTCGTAGCTCTATATTCATTTATTGCATAGTGTACTTAATGAAGAATTAAAATATGTACATTTGTTGCAGTCCTAACCCTTAAAAAGTAGTTTATATGCTTTAAAAAGCCTATTTGAGCTCATAAATAAATATCCATCGACTTTATTATTCAGGTACATATAGGACTAAAACAATTCAATATTGCATATATAGAGCGTGGTAGTACACAACCATATTTTGAATTGTGCATTATTTTATTATTTAATTTCAATATTCGTTGAAAAGTATTATTCATTTAGTAATCACAAAAACTTACTAAAAACTTCAGTCAAATATATCAAATCATAAAACTAAAAAAAAAACATGACTTTGGTCTTGCATTTAACAATAGTAGAAAATTTTGATCTTTATTCCAGAAGTATAACTCTTTAAGATGCCCTACAGTGAATGAACCTATAAAAGGCCAGTGAATTAAAAATTCTGTGCTAAGAATATTAAATTTAAACAATTGAAGTTAAATAATTAATAAATAAATAAACATAATAAGATTAAAACAGTCTGTAGTTCTTGTACACAATGATTAAACATTGAAGTTTAAGCTACTTCAATTTTACAATAAGTAGTGATAAAATTACCATACATTTTTAAGAATTCAATATTAAACTCATCTTGGTATATCTTATAGTTTTCGTAAATATTCTAGAAAGATTTTTTAGAAAATTTGATAAATAAAGACTTTATAAAGAAGTGTTCACTGTTTCATATTTAAGTTGTTTCAATTTTTCGAATTCTAATAAAATTTTTATATCTAAAATACCCCAAATTCACATTAAATTTTAAAATATGATTTTTCTATGAGTGATAATATCACGAAATATGTCCTTAAAAAAGTTGTTAGTGTTGTTAAATCTTTCTAATAAAAATTAATTATCTGTTTATACCTCCTAGTGAAAATTTCTTTTAGTAAATAGCGATAAAATCTCTCATAATAGACATAACACTCTACAAAAAACCCGAAAAGGCAAAAACATTTCGTTTACCCTAATTTTCAGCCCTTTCGTACAAAATTCCAAGAGTAATGCTGGAGGTATCAAAAAGATCGTAAATTTCCCCAACATTTCCTCTCGCTCCGTTTTCTCCGGTTGGGTTTGCATAACACGGAATCAAGTAATTTGTCACCGAATGCCTCCAGAACTGACTTTACAGCAGACATAAGTTAGGCGCCCTGAAAAAAAAATTTATTTGGCGCGACGTGGATTTAAGCAACCTTGATGTTTGCTCCAGAAAAAAAAAAAAAAACAGAAATGTGGGCACATTCCCGACAGTGGTCGCGGATTCAGGACGGGATTCGGGATGTTGGTAAATTGTATGCTCCAAGGATGGATTTACTCCCTTCCAAAAAGGACTCAATTCCTCGTCACATTTGGTTGACTTTAAAGGAACCCCCCACTGAATCCAGAAATGGAATAGAATTTATATAAATTGAAAATAAATTGCTGAGAAAGTCGACCGGATGTGGATGGATGGCAATTGCCACTCTCTTTGATTTTGCTAAGACGTTAAACTTCGGCAGAAACATATGTTCCTTTAGGAAGATGGAAAAAAAATGATTTGTGTGGCATTCATGGGGTATGTGGTTATTTATTATCATCCAGCAACGCACGACGACGGATAGTGCAACCTAAATCGGATATATGTCGCAATGCGACACGTACAGAAATCATTAATCCCCGAATCAGTCAAACTTTCTTCCGAAAGGAAATTAGTCGCAAGCGGGCTGGATCGAAAGGATGATGATTTTTCCCTGGGCTTAAATTAATCTTGGCCATCATTAATCATTCCTCAGTCCTCACATAATCGCTTAGGTTTCGAAGTAAAAGATGACAAATTTTGATGGCGCCAGAGGGAATAAAGTGTCATGAAGGAGGCAGGACAAAAGCAAACCTTTCCCTGGACCTTTTTGCATTTTCTTACCAAACATCTGCTCCCCAACCCGGGGAAAAGAGGTCCATGTGTTTTAGAGAAATTCTTGGAAAATTAAAAATTCCAGGTAGACTTTGAGGTATTTCAAGCTTTTACCTTTGCTCTTTAGAACTGAATAAAATCAATCTTGTTAAAATCTTTTTACTTAGTTAAGAGCACAGATTCAAGGTAAATTTTTGTAATAAATTTTTTATGCTTGTCAAATTAAGGATTGAAACCTAAAAGAAATCCTTGGTCTCTTTTCATTATTATTTAAAATTAAAATTTAATTATTAAACAAATTAATAAGATATGTGAATATCTCTTTAAAATTAAATTAAAGTTATTAACAGAATTTTATTTAAGTCCTCCTCATTTTCCCATTCAATCAATACTCAGAATGTTAACCTTTGCAAATAACCCTGCTAAGGTTCTTGCCCTTTGGGTGCATTGAACCATTTAGTAAATTTCAGTATCAAAATGCCTAAAGCACTGTGGTAAAACGATTTTATGTTTAAACATTTCTGAATTTCTGAAATATTAAATAAAACATTTTGTGCGTTAACGTGAAATAAGATGAATATGTCGAACAAGTTTACATTTAATTTCAACTTGTAGATACTTCGAAGAAACCCTTAAAATAGATGAGAGGAAGGGATTTACCTTAATATTTAAATAATACAAAACGCTATAAAGTCCGAGCAAGCCCTCAGTATGCTCAAATGCGGTGGTATTCAAGTCACTTCCAAGGTTGAACAATTTGCAGGTAATTAGATGCCTTTGGAGAAGTTTAATTAAAACATTATTTCGAGGAGAATGAAATCGCCTTCGGAACTCAACCAGGAAGCTGCTCGTTTGCCCTGTAGGTGCGGCCCGGGGCAGATAGGAGCAGAGCCCATAAATCTTATCTCGTATCGCAAGTCAAACAACCCAGAACGAATAGCTCGACATTATCACCCTCCAGGTGGAATTCTTGCTGTCGCCCCCCTCTCTGGTCGCCAGGAATCGGTCTAGCTAAATGGGATTGCTCCAGTTGAGCTGGTTTGTTGGCGGTAATAAAGCCCTTCGATACAGGGTGATTCAGACGGCGTTAAAAAGCGCCACCTTTCGAGGGCAATCTGCTGCAGGTGTCTTAAGAGCGGCAATTTGGATTAGCCGCTAGAAGCAATTAAATAGGGCGAACCACGCAAAACCTTAAGAGGCAAATTTGCAGTATTTTGTGCCTGTTTTTGATTAGTAACCGAAAGGGGATAGCACCATTTTGTTACAGGATGCCGCCCTTCCTTACCTCCAGACGGTTGGGTTCTTTAAGACATTTCTGTATTCCAATAGGCGCCAGACAAGCTCATTCTTCCAACACGAATCCCCTGTATAACATGTTGATGAGAACGGCGAACGTGTCATGAATGTAATTGAAGAATGTCTTTGGAATAGCAATCGGGGAATCCCCCGGTTTTTCTTCTGGGCCACACAAGCTAACAATGCGCCTCATTAGATCGCCCGGTAATGATCCACTTTATAATGCTCGGAAGCGGCTAGTTACTTTCTTGATTTGATTACCCAAAAATTAGTTTCAATTCAGTTTATTGCATAGCAACGCAAATTTCTGATTCATTAATTGAACCAAAAGCATAAAAATATTCAGAGTTTATTCTCATGTATATTTGATATTAAGGGCGTGGCCCATTTCACATTTCAAAAGAAAATTTATATGGAAAATGATAGTTCTCCCAGGGATCCCTATTTTTGAATTAATCGAATACAAAAAAAATGAAACGCATTTAAAAATTTCTTAATCACGTCAAAGAAAACATGTTTACCGTTTTTTAAAATTAATTAGTAGTAAAGGATTATCATAGAAGTTTGTAATGTAATTTAAATAAAAGATTAAACCTTTAACTATTAAATTAAAAGGCATAAATATAATATTTTCTTAAATAATTCATACAGTTCAATTTTTCCATAGACTTATAATTTTTTACAATAAATGCTTAAAGTGAATAAAGTTAACATGCTCATTAAATATACTGAACACAGAAAAATTATATTTTATATATTTGGATAAGAGTGTAAGCGTTTTATAGCTTATACCTGTAATTCGAAATTATTGTTAGATTTGTGGAAAATTAGAAAACAAATTTTTTGTCCCATGTTCCACTTTAATTTTACATACCCAACAGGTAAAGTAAAATAAAAATTAAATATTTCTTCGGGTAAAATAAAATAAATATTAAAAATTTTATTCTTAATGCTCTTAGTTACGAATCCAACTGCATATAACGTACACTTCATAAATGACGAAAACCATTGCTACCGTACTTTGAACCATATTAGAGTTGAACTATTCCCGAAAGGGAATTTTTAATATGAAAATTCATTTAAAAAATTCTCTCTGGCAGTGAATTCTGCCTCCAGCTCAGTTGCAGAGCAAAAAGCTGTATGCCCTAAAATTCATTTAGGGTGCAAAATTCAGTCATACTTTCAGCGAACCCAAAGTTCATATACTCATTATTTTTTCATATCTCTCTCTAAAACAAGTTTTGGCTCTAAAAATATTTATTGGTATATAGTACAACTAGCTGTTTCCAACTGATACTAAGTACCAGATGATTGCTGCTCCTACAAATATTAAAACCTAAGCTTAAGTTACGACTTAAATGAAGCTTAAATGTATGGTATACCGGAGAACTACTTTAAACATGTTAAACGTAAGCTTAAGTTAATGCAATAGCTTAAGGTCGCTTTATTATTATGACGACATGAAATAACATATTCCAAAATTGTTAAACCTTAAGAAAATTTCGTGCAGCATTATAATAAATTTGCAAGGGTATCTCCTATAATTTCTTTAAAAACAAAAAGAAAAAAACGAAGCAAATTTAAGAAAACTGCTGTCGGCAAAGAACAGGTATATTTCGTGTCTGAAACACTGGGGCCCACCACAAACGCTGCCCTGACTTTGTCTGCTTTTAATTATTAAAGGCGACGCCATTATATCTAATAGGGAGTCATCGTCCTCAACACTTTTCGGGTGGCGCAGTTGCCCGGATTAATTTCAGCATAAAACCATTTTTCACGAAATATTTTCGGCGGCGGAGGCTGTGCTCCATTGGGACCACTAGCGCTGGCCACCACCGCAGCAGAAAAGGTTCTCGGTCGTTCTGCTTAAGGTTCCCTGGAGGCCCTTACCCAGGATCAAACTTTTATTAGCTCTGCGGATGCTCCAGTGGCTAACCCGAATTATTTAGGACGTCCTGTGAACGTAAACATTTAAGCACTTTGCTATGGAGTTATGCGGCCGTAATTTCGGTTACTGGCATGTTTCAGCGGCCGACTCGACGGGTAGCTATTTGCAGATAAATCCGGTACCAGATAGAGCGGGGATGAGACTTCCTAGATTTAATGAAGTACTGACGGACAATCGCCACATTTCGGGGTGACCACCATACCACGCTGAATTAGCAGAACAGCACGTTTCTAGGACAATCCTTTATGTGGCAAAAGATTTTCGACAAATCCCTTCATGGGTTGCCACAATTTCATAGTGCAGAGTAGGATAAATAGTAGCATTATGCAAGAGCAACAATAAGTAGGTAATCTAACTTTTATGATAATTAAAATAAATTGCAATAGATATTTACTTTTGCTTAACTTTTCTAATGGTATAACATAACCAAGCTTGCCTATTCTCTTAACCGATCGTACAGTCACTTGCATATAGTACCATTTTTCAAAATTAATTGGGGAAACTTAATCCAGAACTTACCTGTATTATGTTATACCCTTTTAAAGCTATAAAAAGAATTTTGGGTTTTCTTTCTTCAGTTATTTTGTTAACCGAGTCAAGTTCAACATTTAAACGTATGATTAGCCGTCGCGGTATTGATTTAAGATATTTTGTTGTATAGAATTAAATATCACTGATTGATCTGCATGCACCAGAGAGAATAATTCTATCAAGATCCTTGCGGTACGTTCCTTTGCACAGGACTAATTATGGTAGTCATGAACCTGTTTCTAATTGTATAGTTCATTTTAACCTTTTAGCTGAATATGTCGATTTTACTGTTTCAAAAAGAAAATTTTAAGTATAGCTTTTTGAAAATCAGCACCTTAGGAATTAATTTCTTTACGAGTTAAAATTTAATGCTGTAGTATTCTTTTCGTATTTATTTTTGCTAATGTTAAAAATTTTAAAGAAACATGAAAAAGTATTGTTTTAAAATTAGATAATATTTTGCAAAAACCAAGAATTATGCCTGAACCGACTTTTGAAGAAAGTAGGTATTAACTAGTGTATTTGAAATATTAAAGCCTTGTTAACCGAGAGGAAACTATGAGAAAAATATAAAGTAAAATTTAAGAATTATTAGATATTGAAGATTGGCATTTGTTGGAATTATAGTTGAATATTACTAAAAAGAGTTCGAGTATTAAGTTTAATTCAACGTCCAGAATTGAGCCGGGTTCCGGGGCGTTTGGAGCGTTCCAATAAATTTGTTATCTAAAATACCGGCGTCGAAGCTTCCTTAATATTTCCGCCTTCCGGGGCAGAACTCTGTCGACGCATTCGTTAGGGAAGGGTATCCTTCTATGAAATTTCCACATTTACCGGAGCAACCATCCACCCACCCGTATACCAGGCTCCCGGAAGATAGCCCTGGTTAGCATTCGCTGGAATTCATTTGACTTTTTAATTTGAGCGGAAATCCTCTGAGCCTCGCAAGATCCAAATTAAAAGTACTGACAGCCGCCACTGCTCCATATCTGGACCTTGCACACCGCCCCGACCACTCTTTATTGGGCTCTTATTGAAAACTGCATTAGATATGAAAAGAGCTGAAGAATTTCGAATTGAATTGAAATGGATTTGGTTGGAAATGAGGACGCTCAAATTGAGACATTGCACCACCAGTCAGTTCCGAATTCCACTAAAGCCAGACTATACCCTCAGAGCTCTAGGGGCTCCAGCTGCTGTGGGGCACTTAATTTTTCAATTTACGCCAACATTCACAACTTGCAGATTTGACTGGGTTTTGGTAATTGGGGTGAGAGTCTGGTGAAACGGTCGTCATTAGGGCCACTTTAAATGAAAATCGATATTCAGTTCGCATTAACATCGCGCTAATGGCCTCTTTACAGAGGACTTACGCTACTCCAGTTTAAATGCAGCAAATTGATACAAATGAACTCCTCCTTGAAGGTGGTGCCTTAATCCAGGCGAAAAAAAGGGTTAATTCTCATTTCCATTAGGAACAGAGCACAACGCTCCGATGACCCACTGCATTTTCATGTAACTGCTTTAATGCAAACATTTTCTGCTCGTAACGAGGAAAAACAAGAGCAGGAGGAGAAAGGAGGTCTTCTCTCGGTCGGGATTATACATCCTCTCGACCCGGGAAACAAACTTGCATCAGTGCACGTTTACATTTTTCAAGGACCTTGCTAGAAGGGATTTATTTAGCTTTCCTCAGTTTTTTTTTATAATTTTTTTCTTTGCTCCTCCGTCCCGCTACCATCGCTTTTCAAATATCCCTCCAAGAAAATTTTACCAGGAACATACAATGGCAGCGAAGGATTCCAAAGCTATTTAAAAAAGGTCAACTGTACGCGAAACTTGTTAAAAAAATGTTCTCTGCTTACAAAGGGAATTTCGTTGCCGAGGTCCCGACTCCCTGAGTAAGTCTATTGCGATTATCCTGTTGAAGCCGGAAGGGAAAGCTACTGAAAATCTTTCAGAGTCTCTTTTTTTTTACTTAATAGAGCGATTTGAACTAAGCCCGGCATTTTTGAATCTTGAAACAATCTTTCAGAATTATTGAATTTATTTTCCCTATATTTCCAAGTAATAAGAACTCGTTTCAAGGTACTCTAAAAATATTGTGCTTCTTAAGAGAAGAAATACGGACTACTAACCCTGACATTTTGTTTAACTGCCATATAATAAAATACTCAATTTTTGAAATCCTTTAATCGGTTATTTAGCTATATCCATATATGAATTTATATATATGGTAATGTATTATACTACTTTTTCATTGTTAGTATTTATTTTGGAGAACGACGATATAACGTATTGCGTGAATCAGTATGCGATTATTTCTAATAAGCATTATTTAATTTTCAACAAATGTAGTCAAACATTCCTTGTCAATTTAGTTCTCAACATATTCCTCTTTTAATTATTATTATATAGCTGTGCTCTATGGGCAATCACCATAACCTAACCTAACCAGTGGAATAAATAATTAAAGATATTATTTCAATTTTAAAGTTTATTTTCACCAATATTTGTCCGTACCTTAAAATTTAGAAAATTAAATTGTCATAATATTAATTAAAATGATATAGCTTAAAACTATCTAAGAATATAAAATAAATAAATAATAATAAAGTAAACTATAAACTTTATCAAGGGCATACCCCAAAACCACTAAACACTATCGGATCTGTTAAAGGTGTTTAATAGATTCAGTTAAATTTTCCTTTACTAAATTAAAAATAACCAGTGGTCAAAGGACTTAAACAAAATCACCGGGAGCATCCTGGTGCACTTCCTTACGTTGTGTGATTATAAACGACCTAAAAACAAAAAAATCGAAAGTCGGGCATTTAAGTTATATTACGAGCGCAACTTAAAACCCACCAAATCTCATGTACAGGCGATGTTTAAAATTTCATGTGGAATTCTGAGGCTGTTTTGAAAGAGCAGCTCCCTCCTTCTGTAATTTCCGGTTAAACTTTCCTGCCCTCTTCCATATGCATATACAAGCAAACACATATGTAAATATATATAGTTTTTGGGGTCAGGATTCGGTGCCGACAGCTCTAAAAACCTTCCGGAATCTGGCTTTAATGAAACCCGGGGAGCTTCCTGCCCATTAATCTAAATAACCCGGCATGTCCCTAAGGATCGTGAACTATTAAAAGTTTTACTACGGTGACACCGGGGGTCCCATCCCGGTAGTGTTGCGCTAGATTAGTTATGTCGACGGTGTGTCATAGTTGTCCTGATTTCCATAAATATAGAAATGTAATTTCGAGGTAGCCCCGAAATGCTATCCTCGATGGTCATGCAACAATAATAAGGCGGAAAAATGCTTTCCACGTCGATGCTCAACGCCTTTTTTTTCTGTTAAAGATGTTCTGGAAAGAGGGGCTAAATGGAGTTGGGGATAAAATTGAGTGCTGGTGGAGCGGAGCCCTAGCCCCATGTCAGCCGCAAAGGACCCTCTGTGGATTTATTCGTGAGTGACAAGTCCCTATACCCTTCATATTACCATGACAACTCCCGGGACGATCCTAGCAACGAGCAACGAGCTCCCCCGTCTACTCGGACCAGAGACAAGCTTTTTGTGCTAATGAAATGACGGGATGTCATTTATCGCCTCCCCCGGGACACCAATCTATTTTCACTTCCTTTTGATTTCACTGGTTCGCCAGCGAAGGTGAGATTAGAACACTTTACGTGAGTTGAATGCTACAATCAGCTCAAGATTAATCCTGGGCTTTTGCCCAAGTTAAATGTCTCTTATGTCCTTTGGTATCCCCCAGGGGACTTCATTTCGGGCACTGTTCGTTTTAAACGAGAAAAGAAATTAATCATGGAAGAAAAAGGGCCTCTTGGCTATTCTTTAATTATCTCGGCGAGATTAAAACGAGCAGGGCTTCATTAGATATTTCGCAATTTTCGTTTTTTTTTTTCATTTCAAACCCCTTTCTTTCCAGAAATTTTCTAATTCCTACCTCTGACTGAAAACGAAATTGATTCGACCGAAAGTCGAAAGTTTTCCATGATAAAATTCTCGGGATCAACCCGGCGAGAATTAAGGATATGGAAAAAGTTTCTCAATCTTATAACTTGTCCGCATGTGGTGTCCCTAAAGTTCAAAAGTTCGCCACTTGGCTGGAAGCTAATGGACAAACGGACAGAAAGTAAACTCCTCCTCCCTCTTCCCCTTTTCTGTTCAAGGATAAGATGCAGGCAATTTTTACTGAATGACGAGCACCATGAAATTTTTAGACTAAAGTTAGAATTGAGATTTGCGCCCCGCGAATTTCCTGGTGCTGAAGGAAGATATCTCCATATTCCCGCTCAAGAAAAACAAAAATGCGAAATTGCTTCCTCTTCCTCTTCCGATGGGTTTCTCTTGTACCCGCACATCTTTCAGAATTTATTCATAGCTCTGGTTGCCCACTTGTTGATGGGGCTCCGCCATTGTCGCGACAGTGTGGCGTCAACTGGCGTTCAAGTTCATTTTCCTTTTACGACTATGTCGTCCTTGTCGTCATCGGAGACCCGGCAACAGAACGACAGGACACCAAGATCATTGACCATGGGAATGAGCAACTTCTTCGTCGAGGACATCTCCGAACACCACTTAATTTCAAGTGTCTAACAAAGTTTCCGTCCAATGGCCAACTTTATTCTCATTAGGAACGAAAGTGAGTTTCGGCTAGAGAACTCTAAAATTGAGCGAGGTACATTCCTAAGATTTTGACGAGACATCCCGGCCAGATAGCGACGAGAGTCCTGGACGACCAGACATTAAAATACACTTAGCCTCCCGTCCTTTATTTTACCAAGTTTACGTTTTCCTTAGAGAAAGATTACGAGAACTCATTTTCCATTGTCCCATGGCTCGAGTTTCGTCACCGCTTCAGAACTACGCGAAATTGCCCTCAATCAAAATATATTTTGAACACTTTTTTAATTAAGAGTAAGGGACATATTTAGTAATTTTGATGAGAATTTAAACATAAGTATCAGAAATTCGGTTATAGCGATACTTAAAGATTTTCGTCACAATCTTATTACAAAAATAAAACTTATATTCTTTTATGTTTAAAATTTAAAACTATAAAACTTTTACTAAAATCAATAATAAAAGAAAACTTAATTTGGATGATGCAGGATTAATTTGAACATAAAATTTTAGTTCCGGTAAGATTTTGATGCATAAAATTAAAAATAAAAAGTATTAAATATCTTTTAGGGTAGACTAGGAGCAGATTTAATACAATATGGGAAATCTTCATTTTAAAAATTACTAAAAAATGGGATAAGTACCCGCTAAATCTAATATAACTTTCATGTTTCGAAAAATTGTTTTTTTAACCCATTCTCGAATTTTACTCTTGGTCAATTCGACAAACTTGGACACGCGTTTTAGGTTTTTTTTTATTATGGTATTGAAAAATTCTAAAATTAAAACAATATCGACGATGTAGGCATATAATTCACCAAAATTCGGTAAGTCTTTAAGGTTCAAGGACCAAATTTACTTACATTTCCATTTCCATACTTTTAAGAAACTTACCCCTCCTTTTGCAGTCTGGTAAAAATATTCAATTCACCATGTGACTGACTTGACCTTGGTAGAGAAAATGGAAACAAAATGTCTCTGATGAAATTTTACTTTTTGAAATAAATCCAAATTTGACTCGCAAAGGGGCTCTTTGTCCCTAGTCAATTCGGGAGGTACTACAGAGGCACGAGTTTCAATTCAATCCCTTTCAAGGGACGCTCATTGAATATGTAAACAGGAGCCTCCTCCTTGTTCCCGACCAACCAGACGGTGGGGGGGGGAACGCTTCTTTGACAACTCCAAAGCCCACCGATGATGGGGCTCACCGTCACCATGGGCTACAGTTAAATTTGACTTTTATGCAGCATGCAAATTGGATTTTCCAAATGTACTTAGACAGAAGTTTGTTACCTTATCTACGGAAGGGAAACTCTGATTTCGGATGGTATTAGGGCGGGCTAACGAAATTATCAGGCGTATAGATGTAACTAAAAATGCTGTATGTTGTTATTTTCTGTGGTATCCCCCTTAGCGGGCGGGTACTTTAAGATTTTATTGGACCCTATAAACTTGAAGATGCTCCCTCCCAAAACCCGTAAAGTACTTAAGTCAAGGAAGTTTTAGAGGCCATGTGGACTTGGCATGCATTGAAATTTTATGGGTTGTAAAAATAACTTAAACTCTGTAACTTGATAGTTTCAGGGGGGCGAAAAGGGCGTAAGACAATTTCTGAATTTCGGAGGAAGTCGGTTTGTACATTTTAAAGTTTCATAACCCATTTTTGTGGTAGTCTTTTTGCTAGGTAACAAATTGTGGACTATGTTTTCATTTCTGACTAAGGAAATTTTAAATAAAAACTTAAATTTTAATTTAACAAAAATTAAGTCAATTAATTGATTTATAATATGGAGATAATAAATGTAAATGTTATCGTATAGTATTGTAAAAATTTTTAGTATTTGCAAGCTAATAACGAAGTATTTTTCAACAATTTTAAACCCCTTTACATTACAGGACTAAATATTGCCAAAAAGTTTATTTTATAATAATTAATAAATGTCGACATCAACAGAATTCAGAAAGTCAAATGCTTAATGATTCATTACTTGGATTACAACTTTTGAATTTTAAAACTGAAATTAAAATCAAGTTTATACTGAGGCGTCGTTGAAGTCATTCTAAAATTAAATTTTAGCCCAAAGGCGATGAGCTTCATGACATAGACATTTAACATCGTAGCGGTGTTGTACCTTAAAATTCAAGCGCAAAGTAAACGAAAACTTTCCAGTTCTTATGAAATTTAAGATGAAATTGTGCAATTTAAATAATTTTAAGTTGGTAAAGTCGCGGTACACCCACACTATTAGACAAAATTGATATGAGATGTGTTCGTCGTGCAGAGGAACAAAATTATGCAAAGCTTGGGGGTGTCTCGTTGATGTGTTTACCTCGTTAATTTAATTGTGCACCCCTTTTATCAAGGACAATTGAATTAGCGTTCATTCGCGAACGACTTCCCGTAGTCAAATTCGAGGTAAATACTTCCCTATGAATTTTCACCAACATTTAAAGCAATGAGTTTTAAGGCCATGCGCAAGAAATCACAATAAAATTTTCGATGTTTTGATGAGATTGTCTATTCCAAGCCCATTTACAATTATTTTATAATTCTAGAATTACCGGAGTAGACTTTTTTACTTTTATAGAGAGATTCATAATTCTGTTTGGTATGAATTTTGATGCAAATATTTAGAATATGATTATACAGGTCTTCATAGAATTTATTGGTGTACTATTCCCTGCCTATATATGTATTATATATATGTAAGTATGTATAAGTTTTATAAATGTTTTTTCAACTACATTTTGCGAGAATTGAAATCAGATCATCAGATATCGCAAAACTAGCCGAAACTTTAAAACATCAGAGATCCAATTTTTCTTTGCCAGGCTTATTTTTCTTTCGCACAGTAGAGCACCTTAAGCATCAGACGAAAGAACGGTCAACAGGATCTCTCTAAAAATATATTCTGTTTTTTAACTTAATGTTTTTAGAGAGAATAGTTCAAATTTAGAACTTTCCTTCAACAGAAAAGTGGTTAACCTAAATTTCTGGTTCCCCATTTCCTACATCCGGATTGTATGCGGTCGTGGGAAACAGGAAGTGTAAATGGAAATTACTTTTTCCACCGCCTCCGTTTATTTGACTCAAATATTTTGAGGAAACTGGAACATTTTGAAAGACGTTAAGGTGCCGCCCCGTGCCAGAATCGAATGAAAATAGCCTCACAGGTAAGACATGTCCTTACATGCAGATTTTCCCAAGATAGGGATGTGCTTTCAAAACGTACACATGGAGCTGCATATTTCATGAGCAGTCCGTTTCAAATTCGAATCAATAGTCGATGAAGTTTCCGACTAACAAAAGTCCTATGCAAATGTATCCCGCTCCTGGCACTGTTTGAAAAATACCAGAGAAAAAATGTTCGCTGCCGTCGACGTCTTATTTTTCATTCCACATTGAAAGGAATGCACCGCGATAAGGACCGAATTTTTCGATAGTGGGTAAAATTGCAAAATAAATCAATTTTTGAGTCAATATGCCCATTTGTGCCCAATTTACGTAACTGAGCGCAAACTTACACAGCGACGGTTTTAACCAATGCAATTTCAATATTTAGCCCTGGGTAAAATTTTGCATATTTCGTTTTAGTTTCAATACATTTTATGAAATTGTGGCATCTGTGCACGACGGCACCGTGCGGACACGGCCAATTTCATATTCATTTATTTAATTGAGAGCTTAAGGGTGCAATTCGGAAAATAAAATTGGCACGTGGCGAAAATTATTTATGAAGGGCATTTAGATTCCGAACACATAAATCGGCTAAAAATGACTACAAGTTGTTATTAAAAGTTTTTCGAATATATTTGTGTACCCGTGTACTCTATGATTTTTTATTACTCTTACTCTTACAATTTTATTATAATTCTTATTTGAAGAAGAAAGGTATACCTTTTAATTAAAGAAAATTCAGTTCCTATTATTCATTGTTGAAAATATCATAGACTCTAACCAGAACTAATTAAATGTTCACTATGCAAATGGTGTTTTATTTAAAAACAATTTTACAAACTAGCGATATCATGAAATGTATACTTAAAATCATTTTTAAAAGAGTTGAGGTTTTCTGTGTCGATTTCCTCGTGACTTTGTAATAAGTTAAATGGTGGTTACAAGAAAGTTCATTACCAGATTGGCTTACTCGTTTTCCGTAAACGCCTTTTCTGGAATTGTTATCCAGAATCCATTGATGATCTGCACATGGATTGAACCTTTCTAAGGACCCAACCTGACGCTACATCGTCCTCATCAATGCCATGTTGCTGCGAAATGAGGTCACGAACTCATTGAGTTCCCAGGTAAGGGCTCCGTTTCTTCTGGATGCCCGGGAACGAGCGCATCCACGTCCCATTCAAATTGAAATTTTATGGAGTTCACTTAACCGAGCGAATGTGCATGCAATACTCAATAAAGTAGCTTTCGAGCAATTGCTTATATCTGGCTAATAAAAGAACTCCCCACCGGAGCGTGGGTGCATAGTTTCAAGATTACGCAAATATTAACGTTAAGTCTGGACCTCGAGGGGTGCAAAGAGATTGATAGTTGGAGTGGTAAGGATGCAGTGGACGGAACCCATTCAGACCGAGTTATTTAGAACTTAGAAATAAATCGATAACCTGCCATAACTTCGAAATTAATTTCTCACTTATGGCATTGCACTGCATTGTGGTACTTTAGAGTCGGAGCTTGCAGAGACTATCGCTGCACTTGCGAGAGAGGCCCTTCCGTTTATCTGAATCGTCGTCGTTCGAGGCAGATTTCAGATACAAGTGTTAACAATTTGTTATCCTATCACGAAGCTCCGGAAAGGAGATCCACTTAGCCCAGGAAGATTAATTGGTTGCTATCACATTCACCGCATAAATCACCATCCTCCTTAATCCCTGGTCGTCCGAGGCACGTATTTAAAGGGCACCACCATCGGTTCGGGAGCCCTACATTTGGCCGCAGAGGGCAACAAGCAGTGTACTGTCGTCTTCCAAGATAAACAGAGGACCGTACACTTCCTTGAGTCCTTTTCATCTTAAAACTATTGTCCCTGTACCGCACTCGCTCTGCATTGTTTTCGTGTTAAGAAGATTAAGCTGCTGGTGATATTTCAGTCGTCCCAGCTGCCAGATTTTCTCTTGACTTATTCCCCGGTTTTTGGGAGCTCCTGTAATCCTTGTGAGGGTTCCTGCGGCTGCACAAGGAAAATTTCTACACCACAAGACGACGTTTTACATAATTTTGGTAAGTGGCAAATTGTGTTACTCAGATTTTTGAGTGAGTGAAGATACAAAATTATAGGATAAAATGTAAATATACTCGTATACGTAAATATCGAATATACCTTTAACTTTCATGGGTAATATTATTTTTCAATTATATCTGCCCCTTGGTTAGTATTTCCAGATAATTGTTATACTATCACTACATTTTATATTTTTATTTGTACCTATGTATGTGATATGACTTCCTAAAATAACCCCATTTTAAAAACGATTGGCGTAAAATCTGAGCTCTGGTGTGGTATACACCATATGTGCAGTATATATAGAATAATCCCTCAAAATTTGAGCCTAATCAGCCCAATCGTTTTTTTAAAAAATTACCAACCAAGTCAAAAGACGTTGTTCTTGAGAAAAACGCGTTTAAAGTTTAAAACATTTTTTTCTATCCATATTTTGACCCGTAATTAGACTTTTTCATTCCTAATAAAAAAGATAAAACCAAAAATCCACAGTATCGTTATAAGATGATATAAAAAGATTTTGTCTAGGGTCTAGGCTAGGGTGTCGACTAAATAGAGATATATCAACATTTTCGTTTTAAACTAGGTATAAAGGTAGCTGTATATCTTCAACCTAATGTTCCCGGAAAAGGAGAAAATCAATTTCCCTATCCCCTGAAACATTGCGATAATGAAGTTCTTGTAACCACTAGGGAACGACGAGGATTAGGAGTTCCCCCAGGAGGCAGCCACGACAACGAGCGGCCACACAATTCAATTTGGCAGACCCGGACGCACTGGTGGGCGTAATTTGTTTCGCTTAGTCCGCGTGTTAGAGAGGAGCCCCAAAACTCCTCAGAAATTCTGCAGCCCATTAATCCCCGTCCAAATGGAAAACAAAGTTAAATTCTTAGCTTCCCAGCCGGATGTGTCTTGAGGATAAACTTTGGGGGCGCTTTAACAAGTAGTGTCAGTTAGATGCTTGGCAAACTTTAAAAGGAATCCCTGCATTCCAGGGACATGTGAAACCTATTTATTCCAGATGCTGCCTTCTTCTCCTGCAGTCCCCACCATCTGCAGGCTAGATAGGTGCTCCAGCTATGAAAACAATACTGCATTTCATGTTGGAACGCCCAAAACGCTAGCTACTCCGGAGATTTACTTTAAAAACCATTACGAATCCGTCGAGATGCCAACCGAGTGGCTCGTAACACCCAGCTATTCGACATGATGTCTTTTCCCAACGAATAAGAAACTTTCTGCTGGCTGAAGTCAAGCTTAATCATAGTTACTCCCACGCCACAAGGTATGACAACTGTGTCTGCCAGACCGCTCAGCGCCAACAATGGCGAAAAGTCAACCAGAAAATGTTCTCCTTCCTTAGCCTGTCATTAAAAGATGCCCTCGTCCCTCAGGACCACCAGGAGACACACGGTCGCCTAATGCTCATTGTCAGAGACGAGCAACATAACCGCTTATGGATTTTCGTAACTCCGACTCTTTTGAGGATTATGCTTCTCACTAACATACCTCAAGGATGCTCGTTTTTTATATAACATCACCGCCTCCGGGTCTGGGCTTTGTTGTTTCAGTAGCTTTACGGGAAAAAAACTCCCCGGCAAAATGTACTGAGAATACTTAGATACAATAGATTCATACTCTGCACCTCAGAATCTCGCCAGAAGTTTGACAATTTCGGAGGTATTAAGGTAAGGAAGACATTTAGGGGTTGAAACCCGCTCCACCGCTGGAGCCTCTTCGCCGTAACTATACCAACAAGAAACGATTTACCGCCCCCAAGAAAAACAAGAGACACGAAGAAAACTAGTACCAAAGTTGAAAATGATAATAAAAAAAAAACATGGTCGTATCTTGTGCACCTTTCGAAGTTTTTTTTTTTCATTTCATGATGAAAAGGGTAGCTACTAGGGGGTAATGTAATTTTTCTTTGGAGGGACAAAACAAAAACCCCGGGAAGGGGCGAAAAAATGGGAGGCAATTCCTGTTAGGCACGAAAGTTCATGGAGTTTGAGAAATTTTGCTGGTGTTTCTTTGTTTTTAGCTGCAACTCAGAAAGTTCTGACAGGTCTTCCTCCCCGAATGGAGCCTGAGGGATCCACTTTGCGCTATTCCCTACGCTTTGAAGGGATGGCGTTTTGAAGCACCTACTTATCTCACAAATTGCGACATTTATTAATTGTTCGCCAAGAATAGCCAGAGAACAGAGATAAGAAGATAGGAAGTTTAAACGTGCCCAACAAGCTGTTTACTACAAAAATTATATGTTTCCTTCCCTTTAAGAACATTTAATTCATACTGATTGCTTTTAGTAGTCCTCGATATAACACAATCGGTAGAAACAATTTTTTAAGATCAGCTCTTTATAAGAAATTTATTATGTAATTTTTTATATATTATTTGACTTAATATTGCTTTCGCAATAGCTCTTTTCTTCGCTAAATCGGCTTAGTTTTTAAGAAACTGATTTTCACAAGAATTTTTGGATTTCAATAAACTTTTTAAATTTTAACCATACGTTCTAAATCAGTAAACTAAAAATTCAAAATATTTTTTTAAACTTGATCCGACAGATACCAGTGTATATTAAAATCGTCCAAGTATAGGGGAAAATCTGGTATTTTGGACCATTTTTATTTTCAAATGCGTTTTTAGATTTTTACAAATGTCTATCTATCTATTGTATAAAATGAAACAACAATTATTAGGTTTTGCCTTTTATTAAGAATTAATTATTATAGGCATGCCAACAATCAACGAAATTTGAGGTCCGAGCATTGTTCCCACTTTAGCAGACTAGTTCATGAGGTTACTAAATGGACCTCAATAGGCTCTGAGGTAAAACTAAAAAAAGCAATATATATGTATAATAATATCATGTTATAGCATAATAAAATATAATCTATAAAATTCGGAAATCGTTGCGCGTTTGTTTATTGTAGATAGATTAGATTGTAAAGAACTATCTTCTGTATTTTTTACAAAATTTTAAGCTCAGTAGTTTCGGTAATAAGGGGGTGGTGGTCAATTTTCATCTATTTTCTTAAATAACTTTGAAACTATTTATTTTAAGATTAGTATTGATATGTGACACCCCCCTATATTGGAAATTCATTTATTTACGTTACACATCCGCGTTTGGGTCACATGAATTCATATGTGTATCAAATTCAAACTTAATCAGTCCAGTAAATTCGGAGCAAATTGGCTGTGATAAACGGACAGACAGACAGTACTTAGTACTCAAAGGAAAGACTAGTACGCTCTATAATGAATTACTAAAGTCCCTCTCTAGAAATGCTTAACACACTCCAGTACCATATTATGAGTTCACTTCCATTGAGCATTTTTGAAACATAAACTCAATCATTTAAAGGTAAAATATTATAGACAGACGCAAGAGTAATCCCATAAGGGTTCCGTTTTGTCATTCAGAAGTAGCCTAAAAATGAAAAATTTTAAACTATACTAAATGAAAATTCAACTAAAAACATAAATCTACCTTTCCCGTCTTAGGAAGTCGAAATGGATAAACGTAAATTTACGTGACCCGTAAGAATATGACTTATATTAACATTCAGTTTTAAAATTAAGTAAATGTTCTATTAAAGTTTGCAGAGTTTATGTCCTACCTCCCTGAAAACGTAGGTACCTTAAAGAATTGAGCGTAAAATTTTAACTCAGTTGAAATCATGTTTTTAAAATAAATTTATCTGTTTGTTTTATTCAAACCTCAAAGTGGTTGAAATTTCAGCATTTCCTTCCAATATTTTTATATTTTATAATCTGTAAAATGTTAAACAGTTTTCGAAACTTCTCTCAAAAGTCCTGCGAAGTTATCGTATTTTTAGGGAACCAAAAAAAAATTGTAAAAACTTACTTAGTAATGAAATTCTAGAAAAGAAAGTTACTATTTCTATTATACTTATTATTGCTACAACAAAAACTTAGCATAAACATAAACCCTCACTTAATGCAAGTATGTATTTACCCTCATTTCACAAATGTTTGTAGGTTGAAGATTCACTGTGATCAAATACCCAAGAAAGAAGAAAATCTTGTTTTCATTCTGAAGCTTCTTATGAAGGAATTACATAAAATTTCTGCAGAAACAAATCTAAATAGAAATGAATGCGTCATATTCCAAGGACATCTCTCTTCTGAAGTATTCTTAGAATCAAGTTCCGATACAATAAATCAAAAACGTCAGAGGCGATTACATTACTAATTGGTGTCCTATCAAAAGAAATTAACGGAAACGCCAAACTAACTGATATTTCTTTTATGTCCAAGTCACGAGAAATATCCCCTACATTCGCCAACGAACGTCCGCTCGGATCCAAATTTGATTACGTCCTTAGGGTTCGATTTTGGGGCTGTATTTGTGGAAAAGAAATTTATTAAAGTGCCTTTTCGAAGGCTTTTTGAAATTTCGGATTATTTGGTGCATTTTGTACGTAGTAAAAATGTAAAAATCAAACCAGAACCCATTGAAAGAGCTCCTTTTTAACACAAGGCACACACCCCCAAAAATTTGGAGCAAACGTCCTTCTGGGAAATCTGTAGAATGTGCTTCATGGTTCTATCGACAGGTTTCCTGGGAAATTTCGTTTGCCCTGTTAAAATCTCGGACTCCGCCCCTTCCGGCCGGAATGAGTTAATAATTTGGATATTAATCAAGAGAGCTATTAAAACTTGGGCAACAAATGTAGCCCCCGGACTGTTTGGATATTAAATTTTGTCAGGATGTTGCCCGAATCCTTAGGCACGGGGGCGATTATTGCTGCAATTTCATGAAATACCGCTGGACCCTTTTTGATTAATTGTAATTTAATAACAACTAATAAAGCCCAAACCCTTGGGCGCCTGGGGTGAATCACCCGAAAGGACTCACTTTCGGAAACTTCCTTTAATTTCATCAACAAGAGAAAAACGAAATCGGAATTTTGTTGAAAATTTTTGGACAAAAATCCCTTTGAAGGACTCGACAATGACTGCGCTAATTGACTTCCCCCTTCCCTTTCCCTAATTAGTCCGGAAGACCTTATTTCCGTCTTATTGTGCTCACCGGAAAGCTTGTTAATGAAGAAACCATTCTTTTTTTCTTGATGGAATCCTCTGCCTGGTCTTTAATTAAGCTAATTAGGGTATCCCGTGAAGGGTTGCCTCCTCAATGATTTCCGTTTTCCAGGAGGAAGACGTATTATTTCTTCCCAAACCGGAGATTGGTCCAACAGGCCCTTTTGTCTGCTCCACCAGACAACCTACAAGACAGACGATGATCATGCCATTTTAAAATTCTTGCATTTCACTTTCGTCTAGGAAAACCTCTGTGAAAGCAAAGTCGAAGTAATTTAATTTTTCAAATAAAAAAATTCGCTAAACCCAATCAGTCCGGGAGGTGGTCTGTCTCAAGGCACTCAGCCTAGATCCGGTAGTTTCTTTCGGATTGATTTCCTGGAGAAATCACAGAAGTTTGGGAATGCCACCAGTCTGCCACGCTAAGATGTGCACAAAATGAAAATACTCGTAGTATCCCCAGCAGACTGTGACCTCGTCTAGATAATAGAAATTTTGTTTTCCTGTAACCTTTGGGATATCTCCAAACCCCTTTCCCTAATTTGGAGACAGGGGCTGCCAACTCGAACTTTTGGCAGTCTAGAGACATAAAACTAAATGAGGTCTGCTACTTAATGGCTCCGAAGAGTATTTAAGATTTGGACGCTTTGATAAAGACCCTTTCGGGGAGGAAATTGCGACTCATTCGGAAACGGCTGCTGGTACACCCACTTCGCCCATATTTCCTCTACTTCGGCTAGAATTCGCAAATCTTGATAAGGACGAAACCTCACTTAACTGAAATATTTTGAATCGACCCTACCACTGACAACGACTTCTGGACGGGAGGGACGCAAAATTTTGGCACCAAATTCGCTGAAATTTTCGCTTATAAATTTCACTTATAAATTTTTAAGTGCCCCATAAAGCGTTTAAGTTTAGTTAAATTGACAATTCCGTTTTAATCAATTTTTCATTTTATTATTTTGACTATAAAACGAGAATAGAATTGCGGCGACAACGGATTTTTATTATCATTTCTTAAATTAGTCCAAACAAAAAACAAAGAAGAATAAAATATTTATCTACATTACTTTTAATTTCTAGATCTATGTAAATTCGATTTGCATATTAGCGAAGGTGTTAATTAAAAACTTTCTTTCGTTACGTTCTGTTTTGCAAAGTTTAGTGTTTTGATATTATGACGAATTCAATAGAAACAAATTTCAAAATACTGTTTTTAGGAAAATTTTAACAATATTTTTACGATAATTTTGATATAACATATTTAAATTTGAGTATTAACGAATTAGAATTTATAAGTAATAACTAATTAGGATACTATTCCCTAAGAAATTGTATCCTAAGCGCTAGATACCGATTTTGATGGAGATTTGACTATAAAATCGAAATGAACAGCCAAAACCCTTATAGAATCAGTTTGTTCGTCAAAACCCTTCTTCTCAGCAACGGCTAGAGGTATCGGATTGAAATTTATATACCAAATACTTAAATCTACAGCCTCATAGTCGTGCAAAATTTAAAATTTCTAATTTAATGCAGTAAAAAGATACAATCTTTCAAAGTATATTTCCATTTAGACAGACAATACACTGATTGAAATGTAAAAATTCAGAGGAACTTCTTGTTGACCTAGAATTTCGAATTATGGAACCATAGAAGATATCATACCACAAGTAAAGCCGAAAGTCATTATTTTCTTACTCTATGTAGAATTTCCTTTTGTTATATTTAAATTACTTCTTACTACTTACTAAACTTCAAAGTTACATAAACGGTACAGAACCCTCAAGGCGCAAATTATTCTCGCACTTGTCTGTCGGTTTTCATTTATAAATTAAATTATTAGTGAAAGTTGGTTTACCCTATAATACTGAGGCTTTTTATTATTAAAGGAGAAATATCGACTCAAATAAAGTAAAATTTGAAATAGTTTAGTTCGTTGTTAAATTGTTCCTTAATTATGGCATATCTTATAATTTAATTTATATGATTATATTAATTATAAATTCTAAAATGTCATAAGATGTATGAAATGTGAGCTACTATCCATCATTAAGGCCGAATGGAACTTTAAGTCCTTGTCCGACTTAACAAACCCACATATAACAAAAGGGGGAGGCATTTACTGCCTTGACGAGCGGCTAATCAATTAAACTTTATTTAATCAGTGCCAAGACCTCTTCAGAACGTTCCGGGGACGAGGACACTTCGAAGCCCAGCCGGAGGATATGAAAGGTTGGCTCCTCGCTCCGATAACGCAAACTGCTCAATCCCGGTTAAGTGGCACTCCCCCGCACCGAAACTGAGGGTATTTACCTAAAGATTCCAAGCTGAAATTCATCCCCGAAAGGCTTAAAAGTTACGGCCAGCAGACATGCGGTTAAATTAAAGTGAATGTAAAAACTTTTTGGTCGGGCAAGAAACAGGTGTATAATCGTTCCTTCTCTAGGGATTAGGGATTCTAAAGTTTCTGGAAAGCCCTTGGCTTCCTGGTTGGTCCGGGTTGTAGGCGGTATGCCCACAAAGTGAGAGCCCTAATGCCCCATCTTCAAGTCGGCCGATTTCGGTCGCATTAAATTTTAGGAGCGCCGTCCCACAGCTCCGATTTCTAGCGACGAACTAATTTGAGCACTTAATTAACTTTCATATGCCGCACCAGTCCTTGCCATTTAAATGCAAATTGAGGGATTAGTAAGCGAATCGAACAGATTTCTGGTTAAATTAGTTCCCGGCAAATTCGTTTAGCGACATTGCAAAAATCGCAAAGAGTAGTGATGGACGTTGACTATAAAACAGAAAATGTATGCAATTTTGCTGTGCCACTAAATTATGCATGTTTTTTATGCAAAAATAGGACAAAACACGATTTAAAAACTACTGCCACCAGCTCCCTATATATTGTGGGACTTGCATGAAAATTAATATAAAGGAGTCATAGATTTAAGGGATTAGTCTACTTTAGACTTTACTCTCTGCAACAAATCATTTAAATCATAAAAATCAAATGTTATTATATAAATTATAACTTGTGATTTTTATGTATAATTAATGGCTGATTTTTTTCGAAAAAAGGAAGAACGGGTAATTTTTGCAATAACAAATATATTAACAAATAAAATTTTCAAATGATTGTAGCTTGGAACGAACCGATACATGTTAGAAATATGTGGTTAAAATTTCAAGAGAATCGGTTGAGTAGTTTCCGAGAATTGGACAACATAAGACAAAAAAACGTAAGCGGCTTAGCTACGACCGGCAGAGTAATAGAGCACGCTTAGGAACTCATGTTTAAGGTATCAAAAAGTATAGTTGATATGTTCGGATCATTATAGAATTTTCAGATAACATTTTTGAAATCATTTACTTTCTAAAAATGCAAAAAAAATATCGTTTTTGCTAAAAGTTGGTAAAAAAATGAAATACGTTTTGAGTTTAAGAAGAAAAAATATCTTTGGGTATTCAATTATTCTTAAATGAATTTAAGACACATTTTAAGTTTTCATACATGCACTATGTATGAACTTTTTCCCTATAGTCAACCAGTGTATTTTATGAGTATCTTGGGACGTCAGGTTATCCTCTTTATCTAATTATTACATTCTAATCCCTTTGCTCCAGGGGATACTGAATTCCGTGAAAACCACCCTACTCGACATGTTTCCTTGTCCACCTGAGGACAGGTTGACAGAAATCAATTGGTCAAATTGCCGGCTTTACTACTTGCCGTTCCAGAACCACGTCCGAGGAGCAAAATTTTCTCTAAAGCAGATTCATGTACCCTGTCACCATCTGTTAAAAGGATGCCCCCGTTGAGCCCCACGAAAAATTCACGATACTGAAGTAGTCTTCGAATATACCCCCCAAAAAGATTTCCCATGTGAATGTAAAAGGTCACGCAATCTTCTTATCGACTTAGGTTTTTTCCATCTGGAGCCCACATGAGCTGACTTTTAGAAGGTCCAACCAATTCGATCAGTGAAAGGAACGAAAATCCTCTTTCTTCCAAATTAAATCAGGAAGGAATTCATCTTTTATGCAATGAAAACTGTCTCGAGAGGATTTTGAGGGAGATTATGAGGGTCGCCCGGCCCAATTTTCCCTCAAAAAAAAAGAAGAAAAAAAAATTACGCGAAGGACGTCTGTTCATTACTTGAGTGGATGCTAATTTGATACATTTTCTACTTCGTTTTATTTTGAGAAAAGTATTTTTCTACAAAATCATTATATCGATATTAAGAGCTGCTTCAGGTGGTATCTGAGTAGTTCCGGAAGAATGAAACTTTGGGCACAAGGTGGAAATTAAAACACCATCGAATACCCTACAATTCGGGTAATTTTCAAAATAATTTTCACTTGGTACAGCAGCGGAGTACCTCCTTTCTGCAAACTTGAAAAAGCATTCAATTTAATTCTGCAGCTCGGTACCGCAACGAGTGCACAGCTTGAGATTAAGTCCCAATGCGAAATGCTCGCACAACTTTGGTACATTTCCGACTATATCTGAACTTTAATTACTCCCCCAGGCATTTTCCCATCTTCCCCGACTCCGGCTGAAGGGGGATCGGAAAGTAATAAAATGGAAAAGCATTCTGTCAACACTTAATGTGGCTATCTGTTTTATTAGAAGTTGTAAATGAACTCCAATTCTTCCTTTGCACGGAGATCGATTTTAATTACTTTCGTGGGGATGCTTTCGAAACTGCTTCTTCTGCATGACTCACTTTATGCCACCCGTCAATCTAAAATCCGAATACCCCCCGGAGCTCCCGGGAATGAAACATTAAACGCAATCTTCGTCAGCCATCATATCAATTTTAATTTGGCAAACATTACATTCGACTGAATCAAGCATTTGAAATTAGTGAAAAAGGGGATTCAATTTTCATAGTCAAAAATCTCTTAAAAACCGATGAAAAACTAAAACATGAGTTTGCTTCAATTACACTCGTCAAACAGTTATAAATCTGAAATTTGATTTTTATATAAAATTACCGGAAATTGATGTATACCTAAAATAGAAATAGATTAACGATACATGGAATGTTTATTTGTATATGCATATGTCATGGTCGGGCAAGAGACATGAATAATAATTTTTTTGCGATTTTGAATTATGAAAATCATAAATCATTTATGTACATCGTGTTAACAAATAAGGAAATAGTTCCATATCTAAGTAACTAAATAAGTATATTGCGCGAAAACTCTTTTTGCCATTTCTATCTTTGCTAGCGGCGTATTTTTACTTTTTTCATGAATTTAATGCAAATAACGTGAAATATATCGACAAAATACGTATTAAAAGTTTTCAACACGATCTACATAGAAGGCGGCCTGTAGCAGGACAAGGTTTTGCCCGAGACCAATAGTATACAATAAAAAATAAATCATTGAGAAAAATTCCTTTATTCAAGCATTCGTTGTTTTAATGTTAAACCATTCTGATTCTGATTCCGATTCTGATTCTGATTCTGATTCTGATTCTGATGCTGATTCTCATTCTGATTCTGATTCTGATTCTGATTCTGATTCTGATTCTGATTCTGATTCTGATTCTGATTCTGATTCTGATTCTGATTCTGATTATGATTCTGATTCTGATTCTCATTCTGATTGTGATTCTGATTCTACATTCTTTACAAATTTAAAGAAATTCATATGGTTTTTAAGAATTAAAATATTCTACGAGCAACACCGGCTAAATTCGAATTTAGTACATAAAGTCTTGACGGGCGAAGCTCGTCATTTTCACTCAAAGGGTTAATTTTTTTTTTTTTAATTTAAGACTTAAAAGTTACTTCTATTTCTTTTTAGAATATAAAATTCAATTGAGTATAAAAGTCTTGTCTTGCAATTCTTTTCTTTAAAAGACTAAATTTCAAAATTAAAAATGAATACTCGTTTAAAATGAGCAAATACAAATTTTGTCATTGTGATCTTGCATTATTATTTAAATGAAGTGCTCGCACAATTTCCCTCATTTTATATTCCGAATAACTACGGCTTCCAACCGCACAAACAATTTGCTCCAGTACTTCGACTGTGCGCAAATAAGCAAATAAAATGAAAATTAATTTGAGGTAAATAGCGAAATCCAATTGAATGGCAACAATTGCCGGAACCCCTCGAGGGGTTCACTTTTGGTGAAACTTTTCCTTCATACAGAGGCACGGAAACAATTTAACGAACTCCTTCTGCAAACGAATTACTCCCTGAAAATGAACTCTCAAAAATTAATTGAGACACCTGAATGTTGCCGATCGATACAATTCCCAGAGATTAATTACCATTTTAAAATGAGCTCTCGTCCCTTCTTTACTGTCCCAAGGGAAACGTTTATTTATTTTCTTTCTTATAGTAATTACAAACTATTTTACAAAACGATTCTTTGGGGGTTTTCTTTATTTTTATAAATGTCTTCATCATGAATCAAAAATCAGCGTACCTTTTTTAAACCTTTAAAGCTACCTTACATCACAAATCCTTATTGAAAAGGTTCCATCGATTGAGAAAAGATATTCCTCAACCAAAACTCTTTTAATTAGACTCTATTTAGTTTACACGAATGCTCCCTTAATCTTAATTTTAAAAAATTCTTTCTTACAATTTGAAAAGAGCCCACAGGTACTATTACCTTATTTCAAGATCCACTGAAACTTGAAGGAATAAATATTTCTGTGGTTTCTTTCCGGTCCCTCCAGTTTTCTCCTTAACGAAAGAGATACCTTCCCCCATTCTCTAAAAATTAAAAAGTCCTAAACTTTATTTTGCTGGAAATCCGAGGTACGATAGAAGTTAGCGCAAGGGCAAGGACTTTGATGTTTCAAAATCATGGATGACCTAGTAAGGTCATTTCGCCACATGAAAGGAAAATTATAAAATTGGTTTCTGAATTGAATGAATAACGGGCAAATCAAAAGGGTCCAACGTACATCACAAAATGAAACGAGGCTTTTATTACTTTTTACACGAGAAGAATAACAAACATGAGAAAGAAATATACGACGGCTCTTAAATGTTTCACTAAAGTTAGCTGGCTCTTTACGGCTTTTTGGGAATTTTTATGAGGTTTTGTATCCATGTGTGGAATTATGGTACAAAATTTAATTAAAGCCGACACTTTAATAAAGCATTACATGCACTCGTTTTAAAGTTTTGTAAAATTTTCTTAAATTCAGCTCAAATTGTTGTTTATGTGCACTCTAAAAAATTTTAGGCTCACTTTACTATCGTTTTGAAAAGAAATTTAATATCTTTCATTAAGGTAGTAAAGTTACATCTAAAATAATTACATAAATTCCTTACACTATTAACCAAAAAGACTTTTGCAGTATTTTTGAACGGCATATACCCCCTACTATGCCCTAATAGTGTCCATATCTATAAAGATATTCATACGATTGTACTCAGTGTTTATTTTGTTTGTAATAAAATTTATAGTACTGCAGAGTAATATTTTGGAAGAAATAATTTGTTTTACATTAAATCATGTATATAACATTTATTTACTAAGTACTTTTAATAGTTCTTTCAGGAAAAAATAAATTTAAGTGTGAAAACTAATTTTCCAAAATAAAATAAATTTTAACTACAAGAAGCGCCTTCAAGTAATTATTTCGTTGAAATTTGATTTAAATGAAGAAGATCAGTTTAATGCAATTTTACAGATTCATACGACTGTTTGCGCCAACAAATCATAAACAAATTTACGAAACGGGCTTAAAAATAACACTATTTTTAGTGTGTCTCTATAGAAGAGGGTGGTACAAATAATTTTCAACGATCTTCTTTGAACGCACTCCTTTCTCAAATATAAAAGTATAGAGCTTGTGTTTATTTTTTCTCCGTCCTTTGTGAATACTCCTCATAAAAAACAGAACTTTATCACCCTCGTATTTCTGCCTTTTTAATTTTTCGTGTCAGAATAGAAAAGTTTGGTGTTTGTCTGTCTTTTAACACTTTTACACAAAAACCACATAAGGCATTAACTTGAATCATAATTGAATATGCAATTTCAAATTCATATTTTTACAAATGCACTTTTACATATAAATGTAATCTAAATGCTTTCCTGCATCAATAACTGAACTGCATATTCTCTATGATGATTGCACCGAACAGAATAAGAATAATACGGTGCTTCAGTTTTTAATGGTATTGTCTGTACGCGGCCACTATTTTAATGATTGTGATAGAAATTTTTAAGTCGTCAAAAGGAATATTAAACGTGAAGATCCTGTTTTCACCAATCAAAAATATATTGATCTTATAGTACAGTCCAGTAACACAAAAAAATTAATGGTTCTAAAAGTATATACAGAAAATATTATTGATTTCAATAAATTGGCTCAACTAAACTTTAAGACTATACTTTTATAAGGAAGAAGTTATGGAAAAGATGTACGTAAAAATCAAAAAGTTAATTTTAAAGTATCCGGCTTCTTATGAGTTTATTTTTGATCCAAGAAAGCCTGGCGAAATAATCACAAAAACATGTCTCAAGAAACTTTCATTCTTTGCAAAGTAAAAGGCACTTTTAGTAACTTACCAAGCCAAGCTTATCTAGCTTATAGTGACAAAGTACACCTATTAATTATCTGAAAATTGCAGACATTGCAAAGGTGAAACGATACCAACAGTATTTACAGACTTTTATAACGAAATACTGCAACAGCCAACTGCAAATGAAAGAGAACCTGCAGAAGAAGAGTTTTGAGGAAATTGGGTCACTTACTTATATTTGATTTGTTATGTCTAATTTTAGATACCTATAATAAAAGTTTCACTAAATTTATATGGTTTTTATCTTTAAATTTTGACTACTCAATACCGTCAATTTCGAAAAGGGCATATCTCATATATAAAAAATATCTGAAAAAATATATATAATAAAATTTAACGTTAAATATTTTTGTCATTTGCTAATTGATGCCAAAATGTAACTCAAAAATAAATTTTATTATTTTTACACTACTTTAGAATATACACATTTTCGATTTTCAGATATATGCCCTTTTCGAAACTGCATATTAAATTATTATTATAAAAATATTTTGCCCCCACCTTATCCATCTATCTATCTTAAATATATGATGACGAAAAGTAATCCAGAATCCGAAACACTCAGCCAAAGACAAATAGTACTGAAATTTTTCAAATTTATTTGTAATTTAAACCTTTCTGATTTGTTGAATTGCTTAGAGTAAGCGAATTGTTAACGACTTCATTTAGCAAAAAATTACTATATTACTTTGAAGAAAAAAAATAGTTTTTAAAGTTTTATATAAATATTACGAAATAACGATTTTTCTCTATCATTTCTAGCAAAAAGGACAAAAAGGTCTTTCCTGAGTGGATCTCAAATTCGAATAATATGTCTGTTTTATCCATTTTTTTCCTTTTTGGGAGGATATCACAAGCTTATGCATGGCTCTTGAGCTGTTTAACACATTTATCAGCCAGAAAGGACTGTCGGGGACCAACCAACAGCAACAATAATTCAGCCAAATCCGAGCGATAAAAGCGTCACTAAGTCTGAAAAGCAGTTCAAGAGGATAACGCGGTGGCTGCGGAAATGGCCTCGTTATTGCGCCCCAAATTCACACAAAGTTGTAATTTTTTCCAATAAAACTAGCGTCGAGCGAAATCTGTCCGAGGACTTGGCTCGTTAAACACATATCATTCATCTGAGGTCCTCCGACGGCCCCTCAGGTCCTGGATCCTAGCCCCAGGCATGAAGGAAATTCAAAATAAATTGCGGTCATTAACAGAGAAGCGCCAAAATTTGAAGCTGCATTTTAGTGCTCCTTTGTGCAATTAAATGCAGCCCCGAAGTAGCAAAGCTGCTGCGCACATTTCTGGCACGATGTATCCCCATCCCACGGAATCTTCTGGCAGATCCTGGAACTGGCAGGCCCGGTACATCGTGGAGGTCCGCTATAAAACATAAAAGTAAGTAATTTCAACAATTAAATACTGACGCGATGTCTGAAGAGCAGCACCGAAAGACGCGCGGAATGTATTTGAGGGCTTGAAGCTAAAAACCCCTTAAGTTCCCTGGAAGACAAACAAGGACATGCTTTCAAGGATTTGCGTCGATGAAAAATGGGTCTTTCCACTCAGCGGAATTCCCGAGTTGCCTGAGCCCGTTTTGCCATGATTCATTTTTATGGGAAACCGATAAGCAACTTTTGGGGCTCATAAAAGTCCTGAAAGGCCTCTCCCTAATCATTACGGCGGAAATTTACATCCCTGCTGAGCCATACGAACCCACGGGCACTGTATGGCGCTCCAGTGCACTGTATGGCAGCCAAGGAAACGTCCTTTTCCTTCCGCTCATAAAATTACCAAAGAAATCTCCGAGGGCAGTTTACTGGCCCAACTTTTATCAAGTTTAATTCCTCTTTAGCGAATTGGATTAGGACGACGACGGGGGATTCCAGGGCATGGCTTTTACGGCGAATAGGCCTACTGGCCGGGAACACGGCAATTGAGGTTTCGCGCTCAATTATCCCGGCGGAGCACTTAGGAGCCCCAGACTGAGGAGGAGGTTTAATTTGATTCGTTCTAATTGAATGGATGCTCGGTTAAGTGCTCTACCGTTATTTGGATTTGATTTTACTTTATATCCAGACTAGAAATAAATCTCTGTAAGGACTAGTTCTATCTCTCCTAAGTATGGTTTTTACGACTGTAACTTTATTGAATCGTACCTTATTTTGTTAATGAACTTCAAATAACACTGAAATTTCTTAAAAAATTAAGTTCTCTCTAATTCCACTAATTTTCATAACGATTAATTTATCAGGCCTATAACGAATAAGTTTTATGCACCCCATATACAGAATATCATCATGAATAAAATGGTTTATAAAATTTGTTTCTAGCTAGTTAGCTTTCGCTTATTCCCATACACTATAATATTGTTTTAAAAATTCTGTATTTTTTAAAAATGTATGGTGATAGTAATTCCAAAAAACCAAGTAATTCCCGCTGCAAAGTGTCTGTTTGGATCTATCTTTTATTTTTTATGTTTATTGAAATTTTAATCCCCATCATATGGTCATCAATAAATTGATAGGCTTGATTTTTCATAAAAACCAATTCTTAATTTTTAACCGCTTAAAAATTATTGAAATTAACATTCCATTGTTCTATTCTTATATAATCTTAGATATTATTTTATTCTGACGCTAAGTGCGGTACAGAATAATTCTAGCTCTATCTCTAGCAATTTCACAGCTAAGAAAGAAATATATGGTGTAATTTTTCGAATTGTGCAACGATACAGCGAGTTAAGATCGTAACTGAAGCGGAAGACGGAGTGCGATAAAAATGGGAAAAAGGTTAACAGAGCAGAGGAAATGGACCATTGTTGCGGGGCTTTTAGTTCTTATCGTGAAATGTTGTCACTCGCACTTCTACCCCTCTCGCCCACAACAAGCCACAATTTTCACTCTGCAACTGCCCCAGTTTAAGTGCAGCAAAGCAACTTAATGGTGTCATCCCCAAAGGCAAAAGATTTCATTTTCTCAAGTAAATGAGCAAGGAAAGCGTTCACCTGAAGGTGTATTTGCAGATATTATCGCACTTAAGCGCAATAAAATATTTTTACAATACTAGAATGGTTCCTTATCGGAATAATGGGGTTCTTCAAGTGCACGACACGCCGCAATTAGATTGAAACAACGCGACCGCTCAAAACCGCATCCTTCCTCAAGGAGTTTGGGTCCGGGGATACAGAATCTAATCAATATTCAGGAAGCCGTCCGGATTAATCAATGGTCGGGGTCTGATAAAAATGTTCTCCTCCTTCCCCCGGACTATGCGGTTTCATAATAATAATAAAAAAAAAACTCCACTAGGGCTGCTTTCCTGGAGATGTGGAGTATACAGGGAATTGAATGGCGCTCCGCAGGACTCCGCCTGGCTCCGACTGAATCTAGCTAGCACCATCGTTCGCTGCCTGTTGTACTTTTTGTTTCCTTTCACTTTTCTGCTTGAAATAAATTTTTATTTTCTTGGCAGAAGGCATTAATTTTGTCCGTTTTTATCCACCACCATGATTCTCGGCTGAAAAACCGTGCCTCCCCCTGTCCCTGAGGCTGTGCGGGCCTCGGCAAAAGACGATAACCAACTCTGCCATTTATGCCGGGAATCCTCCTGTCTGTGCTCCAGAGCCCCAGGAAAGGGTGCTCTTGTCCCGGCTATGGGGAAGGGTGCCTCCGGGGAAAAAAAACATAAAATAAAACAGAAACGAGGGAGATTTATCGGTGCACTGTGCATGAGCATGCGATTTATTGAAATAAAAGTAAACCCTAGCCATGAACTTTTTAATGCACACAAATTGTTTTGCACCGGCCGGAGCACCAAAATGTAGGCACCTTGATACACCTTGTTAACAGTGGCTTTGGGCAAAGCACGATACATTTAAATTTTCAAGCAGAGAGAACCCCAAGTTCGCTTCCCTTAAATTTGTCTGTAGGTTTTGTATGGCAAGAAAAATATTAGAACACTTATATCTTTGTTATTTTCAATTTAAGGAAGAGGGATCAGTTAGCAGATTTCATAAAATGCTTCATGAAAAACCCATCAAACAAAATATATGCCATAAAGCATTAATTTTAAATTGTTTATATCATACTTACAACAGTTTTACTAATAAGACATTGCAACAGTTTTTAAGACACTAAAGCTAACACATTGAAAATTGAAATAATTGCCAACAATCAAAAAGTTTTAATATTTTTAATCTTTATAATTTTATTTTATTATACATGCTGTTTTCCTAAGGTCTGAACAGGGATATGGCAATCTGTATGGTCTGTATGGTCTACTGATCAGAGTTTGTTCGGAGAACCCCCCCTTAAAATTGGTTCTTCACACCTAGAATCGAAATTAAGAATTTGGAGGTGGCCATAAGTCCTTTCAGAGGATGATTCGTAACTTCGAAACACGCCTTTGGCTTGGAGTACGGTGTTTTTTTCTGTGAAAGGTCACATGACGGGAAAGCCTTTTCTCAGATAAAGTTTCGATCGTCTTATACAAAAAACCGGCAGACTGAAATGCCAAAATCATATTTTGGGCTTTGAAATTGCCATTTTCGAAGTTTGATGCGGTCTCTCTGGCTTGTTTGGGACAGATGGGATTGTGAAGGCTCAGCTTTCTAACACGTTATCAACCAGCATCCTACAATGTCTCCGAAAGAACTTATGAAACATTTTCTAGATTGACCCATTCCAAATTTTCAATTACGATTTTAAGGTTTTTTTTAAGTTTAACATGTTTGCAATTAAGATATTCGAATGGAGCCCTATAATTTTCAGTCAAATAACCAGAAATGCATTTTACTTTAAAGTGCAGTAAAATGTATTTCTGGTTATAGAGAAAAATGGCAAAAGTAAAAGCGTTCCTTTTGTTAAAAACTATTTCATAATTTTTTGTTATTTATGGCCTACAATATTTCCTAGTTTTGTTCTTTTAATATAAAATAAAATTAATTTTTCATTATTCAACATGATTATTTTGGAGTTAGAATAATTCAAAAATTACAGAAATTATTTATTTTTATAAAAAATTGAGATTGCCAACTTCTATAGACCTTATTTATAAAACAGAGACACATAGACCCATTCGCGTAAAATATTACCGCAGAATTTGAAAATCGCTTTAAAATTTGTAAGCAAAACGAAACTTATTTTAAGTGGTGAAATAATTCAAAAACTATATGCAGAAATAATTTTACAATTTCAAAAGAAGAAAGACTTTAAGAAATAATTGAGTGGAGCTAAGTCCCATTAAAGACCGAAGACTAAAGCACCTCAAGCTCCACAGAAAAAAGTCCTAGCTATCAGCCAATGCTGATTAGGCAAGTGGACGCCCCGCAGAAGAGGCCACAATTTCGGCTCAATCAACAAATAACTAGGGAGGAAAATTTAGTTACTGTCTTCTTAGGGGTGTCTTCATTTCATTACAAGTTTTGCGCCTCTTCACCTGCTTCGAAAAGAGCGACACAGCCGCCCGGACCCCAGGAGGTGCTCCCCCAGAGCGACTGGTCAGCCCAAATGCAATTATGTCGCTTGTTTGCTCAGAAGCTGAGCGGATAGCGCATTTTCTCTAGTTTCGCCTCCAAATGATTTTCTTTCATATTTTGATCTGTCGGAGATGTGATGTGGTGAAAATAATTAAATTGTGAATGCGGCTTGATTGAAGGGCTTCACCACCCACATCCTCTACCTCCCCCCCCCCCCTCCCACCCACCAAACAACCGCTGCACGTGTCCTATCTGCCTGGATGCTGTGTGGTCCATAGTCCAGGCGCCTTTTGCGGGAGACCGTTCGATCTCAATTTTGATGATATAAGCCAATTGCAGGCCCCGGTTGCGGCTAAAGTAAACACTGTCGGAAACAATCTGCATGGAGATGAAAAGAATTTCTTTTGCGTAATTACGCTGCTTAATCATTGTTTGCGATTGCCCAGTAATTGTTCGGAAATTTCCATTTTATCGCTATTTTTGCTGTCAATCAATTGGGCGTATTATTCTGCATCGGCCGTTATTTTGATACCGCCAGCGAAGCGAGGATAAAGCATCAATTACAGTCACATTTTAAAAATTACTGATGGGTAATGAGCGGAAGGTAGAAATGCGTTTTTATTGCACGAACAAAATTAAAATCTCACAGTCTCCTTTATTTGTATAACTGATGAGACTCTTCCAAAAAAATTCAGTTATATGCAGAGTTAAATCCCAAAATTACTTTTCGGACATTTTATCATTTAATAGTTAATATGATAAAAATTTTAAAATAAAACATTGTACATATATACGATAACTTTTATTACACAATATTTAGTAGAATGAGTGCATCAGACGATTTGCGGTAACCAGAATTACGAGGTTTATTTCAAATCATAAAGCGAAGAAAATTAATTTATAAAATTTTAATTTTACTTTAAAGTTTCAAAATATATCTTATCGAAACTCCACATTTTTTAAAGTAAGAACTACATAGACATGGCCCTTTAACTTGTTTTTAAGGCGATTGATTATTTCTGGAAGGTACAAAATTTAAATTAAACGCTTATAAATATGGCACAATACTTTGTTAAGAAATTTTTTAAACATTGCACAGAAATTCTTTAAACTAACTAAATGATAAATTTATTAATTTAATTTCTAAAGGAAAATGCAAATCAATTCATTTAAAAAGTAAAACGAAAGTGTAAATTACAATTTCAAAGAAAGTTTTAAATTTTCTGAATTTGAAAAGATTCATTAATGCCTTGAAAACTCACCCATTTTTCCTTTGAGCACAAAATGATTTCGCTAAAAAGGATATTTGACTATTTAGTGCTTCCCGCAAACTATTGAGGAACTTATTTGAAATTAAAGGACCAACTTTAGAGTGACTTATGCCCGAAGCTCAGAGTGGCTGTCTAAATTCTCCGAATAGATTCAATTTCGAATTAAGCACTGAGCTCTCTATAATACAGCTGGAGGGAAATTTAATATCGTCCGGGGGTTTCCTGCTTCAAGGTGGATTAAATGGAATTTATTGGAAAGTTTGCACAATTGAACTATGGGGAGTCAGAGATTTGAATGTTCGCTCAATCGCGATCTACTTCGAATTGGCAATTTTTTTCCCGAAATGATAAAGTTGTATGTGGCTTTTTCTTTTTTATTTTTTGTTTTTAGAGAGGTAGTATTGGAGGATTTGGTGAACTAGATTAGCATATTATGGAAATGGTTTCCATTTATTGCACTCTTCCGCTCAGGTAAAACAGCCACCATGGGAAATTCGGTAGGGATTATTATTAAAAAAGTTTTCCTTCCGCAAACAGATTTGTTTTAACTGCTCGCCACTTCCAATGGAGAGTTTTGATTTGTTTCTACCGATTTATATCTGATACGGATGCGGAAGAATTTTCAGGTAGCCCTCATGAGATTTATGATAAATATGAAAAACTTTATTCAGTGGCAGATCGACTGAATATTACGAGCTCAGAGATTATAACCGTCAAGGGAATTAAAGGTTTTTGAACGGAACTTGTTTCGCAGCTAATAATAAATCGCTTTTATGGCAAAATTTTATAGCACAATTTTATCTATAAATTATATCTACCCTATAACATATGAGACGGCATTTAATGTGACGTTATTTATTATCAGGCAGTCAAATTTTTCAAATTAAAGTTCAATTAATGCGCAAATCTCTTAAATTTGTGATATATCTTAATGAACCAAAAAATTACTTAAAGAAGTATAATCAAGAAATATTACCATATATTGCAGACTTAGACCTACCAACTACCATAGAGTTTCTTAGAGAATATCAATTGTTTAACCCGAAATTCCTATTTAAATAGTAAGGTAAAGAACAATTAAAAATTTATGTATGAAATCAAATTTTATTTTAAGTTCGGGCTTCGTAATTTTAATAAAATATTTATTAAATGTTTGTGAATCAAACAATTCTAATATTTTCATACTGATACAGAATTTTAGGAATAAAAATCAATCAATTGCGTATAGTTTGGTACGATTTACTATAAAAACCTTTACTTTTTGACCGGATTACATAATTTAATTGGCATACACAACTGATTTGAAAACATTGAAAACTGTACAGGCATAGAGGTCCTAGTGGAGACCGATAAAATTTATTAAGGCCCATAATAGTTACAATAACTTATCAAGTCTATCATAATTGTCTCAAGAAGGAATATCAAATTTTATTATAATTGGGGTAGTTATTCCTATCGTATAAACTAGAATCATAAAAACAAAGTTTAGAAGATTTTAGAAGAACGGCTCATAGAAATTTCATATTATGATATCAAGATTTTTCGTAAATTAATCTAAAATTGTAAAAACTGTGAGGTTGCGACTCACGAGTTCCATATTCTACTACATACTAAGCCTATATCAAAATGATTAGTCATAAACGCATTTTTTTTTAAATAATTTGCTACTTCCGAAATAGCAACATTCACCTGTTAACACGCAGAAATCCTGGAATGTCTGTAAATTACTGGCGCTCATTATGGTTTGGTATCTCGCGGTGAATCATACTTAGAGGCGAATCCTTGCATTATTATCCTCTTAAAAGCAATTAATTACAGCCGAGGCCACTGTCAATCTTCAGTGAAATTTACGACTTCTATTGAAGCAATCAATTTGGCCAGAACGTTACTAATGGCAGGACAGAGCCAGGAACCCGATGGCTCCCATTGTGCCCTATCGGTAGGAAGGCGCCAATTGTCCAGAAGGGTTCCAGGGCCGCTGTACCAATCTGCAGCGAGCGAAATTTTCCGATCCTCTCAATTTGCGGTTTGCACTGACTGACGAGATAATTCTGAGCCCCAACAATGGGGCTCTGTTCAAACTTCACTTCGCAGAGTGGAAATTTACAATTTACACTTCAATAAACTTCGGCTTCATTAACAATGACAGGATTGATTTATGTCCGGGCACAAGATATGACAATTGCTTTGCGGCCCCGCTGTGCCGGGCTACGCCGCGTAGGGACAGTTCCCTATCCCCCCTACCTGTGCGCCTGATAACGACCTCATTTTACGGCTGATTATTACCTTGCGAACGCAAAGGGCCGTAATCTAGCATCTGGTCGAGCTCTTCAGTTTTGGGGGCCACTTATTAAGCAGGTGGAACCCCAGCTCCTGTTAGCTTGTAATCACAGCCACCCTATGGTGACTGCCTCCAGAAGGTCTCAGGTACTCGCTTATTTAAATTTCATTTATTTAGTGTAAAAATTTCTCCCGGAACATCTCAATTTCATAGGTAGCTCTAAATCGGAAAAACATCAGATTTCAAAAATGGGATTTCAGTACCAAACGTGCTAAAGAGTCATCTGCGACGGGGATAATTTTTTCGCAAAAGAATATTTCAATAAGCTGACAGTGTTTAGAAACCTTTCTTAGATTTTACCAGTGGATTTGGACGTGGGCTCGAGAAGTCAAGGTCCACGTCAGATCGGGAGAATTTATTTATGGCAGAGTCATGAACCAAATCCTCTTAGGAGTCCTGCTAACATTCTTTGAACATGACCGGCTTTTAATCAGACATGTACTCAGCCGTGATTTTCGGGCAAACGAAGTTATGAGTCCTATTCCCAGTTATCACCTTGTAAATTGCGCGGAAAACACATCACGACCCATTGAATTAGTTACTCATCCCACGAAGACCCTAATTTATGAGAAAAAATGTTGTAAGCAGAAGTGTCGACTAACAAATTATTCAGTAAATTGAAAAAGATTTATTTATTTTATTAAATTAAATATCCGGAGACTCTGTTGGTCCATGCGTGTAGCAGTGTTTTGTACATGTTATTTAAAATTGAAGCTCTTTTTATTTCATTCAAATAATTTATTAAAATTACAAAACTAAATTGCGAGTAGTTTCAACCAGTAGTGGATAATCGTCAAAAACTATTGTATATTTTCAAGTGGTAGAAGATACAGAGATAAAAAGTATTATCTCTGTATATATACAAAATGACGAAAAGAATTAATAGAACATTACCCTACTCCTCCTTAGCAATTTTACATAATTTATTGGTAAACGTCTTAAAAATAAACAGATAAAATTAAACGATTTATTTTCAAAATCAACGACTATACAGGTTGTAACTGGGAAAGCATTTATGTATAAATGTGCAAAAGTTTGTATAAACCCCAGGCCTAAGCACGACTCAAGCCAATATATAAAAGTTTTTCTAAGCTTAGCTTAAACCTATTACAGAGGTTTGGAGGTTATGGAGAAAAAAGTAGACCATCCCTCATAAGTAAGAATATGTGTGTGTTACTTTAAATATTTTAGTTATTCCCAGAATAATAGAATTGTATCTCTAACATAGACGATGGCATTTACAGAATTCATGTAAAACCTTTACCGAAAATTATGTGTTAACATAAGTCCCTTAGCCGTTTCCTAGTAAAGTAAAGTTCTGCGGTAAAATCTCAGCAAACAGTCAACAATTTATGGAATTTTATGGCACGTAAACAACTTAAGCTCACATCGAACTTTTGCTCGAAGTTCCAAGTCCTTAAAATCAGTTACACCTTACCTTTTTGTTTACCTGACTAAAGCTTCTTTGAATTGTTTTCCCTGTAACCATCCTTTGGATAAGAGGACAAAAGTAAAGTAAAAAAATAAAAATAAACCCACCAGGTAAGCCAAATATTTGTCGGTGTCCATCCACATCGAAATAATTTTTAGAACAAAGACCTCATACACGTTGGTCTTAATCCCCTGCTCCATATTCATTGGAAGTAAGGACGCCAAAACTTCTATAAGAAATTTCACCAAAATGGGAAAACCCATTTTTCCTGGTGTGTACGATAGAACGTACAGCACCAAACGTACGTACGTACTTACGTACTTATCGGGTCGAGAATTCATGGCACCCAATGTTGGGAATTCCCAGAAAAAGGAAACAATTGCAGGAATGGAGGAAATTGCTGAAGCACACATTCCCAGCTTTTATCAAGGTAAGATAGTGGGGACTTTTAGCTGGTTTTTAGGGCATTGTCATGACCATTGTGTTTCTTTCCCGTCGATAACGGCCTCACAAAAAGTAGCAATACTCAAAGAGGAAAGAAAAGTGCAGGGAGATACTTTTACTTAACTGAAATTTCAATAAGAGTGAGTTCCGCAAACTGTTACGAGTGTTTTAATAACTTAAACCGGACAAACTTTCCGGAGACAGAACACATGCCCGAGTGTTACATTGCATTAATATGGCAATAACTTCGACGAAGTCCCCAAAATTATTTGACCTAAATCCTGTTTTGATTACTTTCCCGACTTTAAGCTTATATTAAGCATGTCTGAAATTAGTTTACCCATTCAATATGGCCGACTATAATTAATGTTCAGAACACTCCACCGATGCAACTCGGACGAGATCCTTTTGATTGAAAGGTGCTTCGCAATTTCAAACGACTCTTCAAATATTTGGTCGGATGGCGGGCTTTTTCATAAGGGGTTACTCGTATACCAAACCGCTAAATATTTGCCTTATGATAAAGTATATAAGCAGTATAAAGCAATATGTTGTGGACTGTAAAATAAGTTCAAAATTCTTTATACGAAAAAGAAGAATTAGGTTTCTAATTTCTTGGATTACCTTTTCTCTAAATTTTGTTAATCTATCACAATAGAAATTTTTAATTATTATTTTATAAGACATTATTTAAATCACTCCAAAAAATTAACTTTTATGAAATTGTTATGTTTCAAACTTCTTTCTTTGATTCGTTCATTAACCCGACCCATTATTAACAAAAAATAAATTGCATTATTGAATCAAGTACCGAAGAATTATAAGCAGGTCGAAATTAAAACTAAAACTTTAAAACTAAACTGAAACGATTGAGAGGCTAAACCTTAAACCCCTCCTTACGCTAATCAAGTCAAGTATCTATGATACTTTCTAGGAAAGACGCAGCCTTTTTCAAATATTCAAAGACCTGCGATTGAGTTAAGATTAAGATGAAAAGCCAATTAATTTATCAAACCTTTCACAAGAAGGGATATCTACACGTCTTCCAAATTGATGCGGTACAATGCGCAAAAATCAAACACCATTTGCAGCATTGACCTAGAATCAGGGGATGGGAAAGGTGAACTTTATCAAATTTTCATCTAACACAAATCCCTAGGCAATAAAACATTCTGAAATTTAGCTAAACGAGAAAACCATCCCCCATCCTGGAAGAAGGGAAAGAAGATCTGATTTTTGTTCGTTTTTTCCGCTAGGGATGGGCGAAAAAGAAAACCTTAAATTTATGGGACAGGCGGCTGATAAAGGGCAAGTGATCCAAAGTGCTCCATATCGCAGCAATATCAATATTTTCCTCCATAAATCAGGAGCCTCTGGGGATGAACCGTCCCGGTCTTGGCAACTAATTCAATGGGTCGCGATTTGTTTTCCGCGCAATTTTCAAGATATTTACTATAGCATAAATCTCATAATTCATGTCAAACCTATCCACTCGCATGAACATGTTAACATATAATGTAATTTTTATTTATTTATTTATAAGTGTAAACGTAATGCATATACCATAGTTAGTAGTATACCTAGTAAAGACATAATGAAAATTTATTGCAAATCACTATGTCAACGTAAGTATAACACTAAGATTTAAAAATTTTAGTCTTATAAAAAACTAAAAGTTTAGTTAACCCTTATGATCAATATACAAAATTTCAATTTTTTCACGTCATCCAATGACTCAGAATACCTACACAGTAAAATCTATGCTTGACGCTGAGATTTGTTACTTTTGTAACTTTGTACTATTGCAACTACAATGACATGCACATTCAATAGTTTAGGAGCCACTGTCCAAAACCCTAATGCATCCAGTGCATTAGACGTACTCTTACACCCTTATTTCAGGTATACAGCAAGCATATCCCCAGGTCAGTTTAAAACGAAATGTAACGAAATGTAAAGAACTTAGCATGTTAATAATTAACACGTTAAATGGCATGTCAGTCACCGGTGACTGACACTGAACTTTCCATTCGGGCCGCGTCAGTCATTGGTAACTAACAATACAAAGTATGATAAGCTTAGCGCTTTACGTATTAAATAAGAATTCTTATAGGCATTGCGTTCTAAACTTAAATATCTTCTAAGAAAGAATGTCTCCAATATGTTTAACACCAACATTAAGTAAGTTTCAAACTTAGAAGTGCTATTGCTATAACATAATACCAGCGCTCTTCATTTTTAATCATAAATTTTCTTATTTATATAAAAACCTGCCCTCATTACATTGAGTTATTAATTTCCTTATTATATACTCATATTCTAATACTAATTCTTTGTATATTATACCCTTGAGGATACCAGAATATTAAACCAGCACACTGCTGATTTTAATACTTTATTAAATATATCTAAGTTGCTCTAAAAATAGACGAAAGCATTAATCTACTTGAAATTATATTATAGAATGAGGATTTTGTAGGAAAAGAATTATTTTAGAAATTCAAAATTAGACATTGGCCTGGGAAGGTGTAGGAGATTTGAGTTGTTGCTTTTAAAATATAAAAATAATGTTTTGAAAGATTTAAACATACCCATACTATTAAAATAATATGGTGCTTAATAAATGAAATCCTTTATCCTAAAAAAAAACCACCATTTTGCCAGTTAATTGGTAAAACTAAGAAAATTGTTAATAAGAAAAAAGCATTAAGAGCATCAATCACCGAAACGTCTTCAGTGTGTCATAACAGGAAAACAGGCTGAGTTCGGAATGTTGAGAGAAGAGAATTCGACGAAAACCATCAATCTTTCGATCAATCAACAGCTGGTGAAATCATTTCGAGCATGCAACCCTGACAATATTTCCCTACATTTCAAATAGATTAAAAAACTGAACAAGGAAATTTTACATTTTTCTGGTTATATCAAAGAGGCAGAGACAGATATTGTAGCTTAAAAACGTATTTATCATGGTATCATGCGACGAGGAATGATACCAACGAAATAACATTTTGAATGAAATTTTATGTTGAACTCGTTAATATTAAAAGAATTTTTAGTAAGGAGATGAATAAATACTCAGTTTATTCAGTTCGATAAATTCAAATAGAAAATTTCAAGTAAATTAATATATTCCTATACAAGTTTTAAACTTTCAGACCGTAATCAATGCAAATGTGCATACCTATGCTAAAAATCGAGATCGGGTGATGAATGACTTTTTCATATATTTTGGTTGAATGTACTTCGTAGGTTTCTGAATTTACCATATTTAAAAGCTCTGAATTCTATAGCATTCATTATCTGTATCGATCGAGTTAAAAAACCCTTCATTTTCGTTTTTCTTCATCGAATTAAATAGTTCCCATCCTTTACATAACCTTTAACCGATTAGCAGAGCTGTGATTAGAACAAATTTTCCAGTTAAATTCCCTCTGAAGTAGTCCATTTACGAATATTCAAATCGAAGTAGCCCTTCAAAGTTTAAAACCACTCAGATATCCTTTGATTTTTGATTTACTCTATCGATTTTAAGATAGGTGCTTATATGAAGGAGTAAATTTCAAAAGACTTATTCAAAGATTAACTTTGCTTTAAGCTATTAAAACTATTTTAAAAATAACGAAAATATAACTATAGCAAGAAAAGCATCTAAGTGACTTAAATTTGAACTATTTCAATTTCGTAAAGTGAGTTTTTTTTACACACTATGTCGTGAATTTTCCACACATTATTTGTGTTGATTTCATTTCTTTTTTTAAGAATTATACAAAACTATAGACTTATTTTTTCTATATATAGTAATAAATTTAATTATTTAGGTATGCACAATTGAAACATTTTTCTGAAACTGAATTCGAAAATCAATTTAGATCAATTTACAGGAGTAAGTAAAAATCTAAAATATTATAATAATTAATACATTCAACCCGGCGTGTACCACCGGTGGTCCACAGGCATTGCTTTCATCTGGCTATGTAAACTGGTAGTTGGTAGTTAGTGGTTCACATATTTTTCTAATTATATTTCTAAACACATACTTTATATTGGTCATTGATAACGTAAAAAAGCTGTGAATCAAACAAGTACCGCCAGAAGAAAAAACAACTTGTCATATCGTTCTGCCCCAAAATAAAGAAGAAAATTTTATTCTTTTGAAATATCTGAACATTAGTTTTTCTTATTTACTCGCCAAAAGTAGTTTATAACTATTTTTAAATTTTCATCAACTAACAACAAACCTAAACTGCTTAACTTCTATTATATGAAAAAAAACTAATTTTTAAATATGAAATTTTAAGAATTTTGACTTTTCAAGTTTCGAACTTAATGTCCGCATGAGATAAGATATAAAATTTTCAGAAAACTTAGTCATTACATTTAGCATTTAAGAGGCAGAAATATTTTATAAATAAAATGAATGAATGGTGGCGCAAAAATAAAATTAAGGAGCATCATATTCCCTAATAACAAATAAGTGCAAATTTATCCGCTTTGAGATTGGAGGAATCCCTCTGCGAATTCGCAACGTGAGATTAGGTTGAAGGAAAGTTCTTAAATTTTTCCTCTGTTTTTGAATTTTTTTTTTGAAGATAACAACTTTGCAAAATCTCACGCCATTACTCTTCAAGAAACTTTCTTCGCCGTCATCTTGTTTTTAAGTTTTCAACGAAAACTTTTCCAGCTTCCTGATGCAGAAAGAACGCGAACCCGTTTGTTACTCGACGGGCTAAGGTAGGACCGGCAGCAGGAAGCCACAAATTGATGCATTTATCAAGTTTTGCCCTTAATTTGGAAATTAAATATTTAAAGAATTATTCATCCGGTATGAAGCTCACAAGAACATAGCTTGAATTTTCTAGAGGGCGAATTTCTGTGGCAGGAAATCGCATAACAGACAATCCCCTGTGGGGATCCCATTGGATTGTCTAGCGACATATACTCCTGCTAGGCTCACCCAAAAATTCAGGACATGAATCATTCAGAGAACGAATTCCTGCAATCCTTGCAAAAATATTCCCTCTATTTCTTGAGGAGATTGCGGGGTGCATATACACGGGACATAATTCGAAATGTCTTGAATTTGTCCTGCAGGAATGACATCCTCGCAATATATCCTACCTCATCCCCCGCTCTCCTGTATTAGTCCTCCTGGGCACTGTCTATGCGTCCAGAAGTTTTTACGGCATAAAACACTTTTGTCAGTTATGCATGTGCTGAATTTCGTGCCCGAGCGGAAATATGTTTTGTATAATGCAGAAATATATTACATCGGATTTGAGTGCAGTTCTTCGACAATAATTTGTATGCACATGTATGACGGATTTTTGCAGCAGAGCGGCACCATATGGCGGAGCATGAGTCCAACATTCGGGAGATAAAAGTTTCCCTCCCCCTCGTCCCGGAAATCTTACAAAATGCGCTTGATGTCTAGCACGGGATCCGTGCGGGCAAAGAATACGGCCGTTAGATGCACCGATGATTCCGTTTGGTGCAACAAAATCGATTGAATCAATTCTCCCTATTTATGCTATCGTTGCGAGAACATTTTTGCAAGAAAGGAAATACAACGAGCGTATTTAATGGTATTCTTAACCCTGTGAATATTTCGAATGCAAATTTATTTATACGCTCAACGCAATTCATTCGTTTCCTTTCTTGTTGTTTGAGAAAAACAATTTCACCATATTTGTTAAATTTAAATATTTTTAGTATAAAGAATATGTAAACTTTTTGATTTCAACGGAAAATTTCATTTAACATTTAAATTAAATGATTTTAAAAACCTTATTTAAAATATGACTTTGGACAGAATATTTATTAAAATTTAAAAAAAATACTATGGCATATACCATCAAAAAATGTAGGGTACTTACTTCCACTTATGATATCGAAATACGACTAAACGTCTTATAAAATTCATTTTAAAAAAGGTTTTTTTAATGCAAATAGAATAGTCTCTGATTCTAGAAATTTAATTCATATCAGTCTGTCTATCATGCTGATTTCAAACATCTACCGAAAACTTAAAATATAATTTGTTAATATTAAGCAAAAGAATATTTCACAACTACAACATTTTTCTAGGACTTCGGAATTATTGTAGTTTGAAACGATTCAATTTTTTATTTCATTCTTTGTAGTTATGTTAAAATTTAATTTTAATTTTAAAAACTGTACCGAATAGGAACAAAGTAATCATCGCTTCATTGTTCTGACGGTTTTAGGTGCACGTTTTTAAAAAGGGTCAACACAGCTGACTGGTTAATCAAATGAATGCAATAATCGATTAATTGAGTAAACATATGGGGTCTCTGGTAGATCAATTATTAGCGCGCTGGTCTACCATTCCAGAGCCCGTGGGTTCGCCTTCTGCGCTAAAAAGTCAATAAGTGCAATGGACAACGTTTGAGCGCGCTCTAGGTTACTCGTTGCGACCACAACAATAATAATAATATTAATAAAACCTATAATATTTTTCTTTTCAATTAATCGGTGATTTATTTAATTTTATGATAAATTTGAGAAATATCAAATAAAACCTTTCTAAATTTATGCGATATACGCACATATATGCCATAATTATAGAAAGAGAAAAGGTCTTTTAGTGGCCGTTGTAACCTAAAGAAATCAGAACATATTAAAAAACTTGAACTTAATATTTAGCAGCTAGCTATTAAACTAGCTACTAGCAAGCACTAGCAATTTAATGCTTTGTATTTTTAGACCATTTAATATTTTTACTTTGGGTGCAAAACCAAATCGTTTTTGGAAGAGTTAGCCACTACTAGTTTTTCGTATAAGTAAAATTGTTTCATTTTATCAAAATATCTTCTATTTATAATATTTCAAATATTTACATCAAACGTTTAAATTTTTATTTTAAAAAACTTATAACTATTCAAATATTTAGGCGACTTCATTCTGTCTATAGGAAAGATAATTATAATTTTTCTAAAATTCAAAATTAAATATCTCGAGAAGAGCTAACGACCACAAAACTTTGTTTACATATTCATCAATTTTGGACGAAAATAAATATTTTTACAACGTTTCATTATTTTGCTTTCCCGCTTATTAAAATTTGATGTAAACAAACGTCTTAAAGAGTACACTACTTTTTAATTAGATGTGCTACTTATAGTTTGGAAACTGATGATTCTGGTGATTCCAAATAATTTAAGCTAGCTCATGCTGGGAAAATGTCTGGAGTAATTATATAATCAAAATCATAAAATACACTTTGCATAATGATGAAAAATTGAGAAGAAAGAAACTGGGAACTACCCAGGAAGGTATGATAGCATTAAAATTCTTCTCATTCAAATTACAATCTTGAGTACTCCTGCAAAGTAAACTACCCTTCAGATTCTGCCATAAAAGTGGCAGAAAAATCATTATTTTCAGATTCAATCTAAATGGATAGTGCATATGTGCTTGCAACTAATTCAAATTTGTAGACTAAATACAATTTCGATTTAAAATTCCTTTAACCCTCCAACTTCAAAGAAACTCCTCCAGGGCGGGCAAGCAGACGGAGGAGCAGTTCTCCATCTGCTAAATAAAGCTCATTTGGACTAAGCGGGCTCGAGCAATTTACACCTCATTCTGAATTTTGTGATGAGAAAATAAGTACTTCCTCGTCTTCGGGGATGTCGTCTTGGTCCCGCCCTCCGGAGAGGCCCTTGCAACCCTTTAGTTTTTAGGTGCATGACTTTCACAACTCGAGCACGAAATTGCCATTAATTTGTTTAGAGTTAAAATAATATGGGAGCAGCATTTTACATTTTGGGGAGTGGAGATGGTGGCGTCGAACGGGGACGACGGTGAACGATTGTAGTCTAAACAAAGGGCGGAAAAATTTAATTTATCTGGGTTGAGAGGGGCTCGCAACGGTGGCAATGTTTCGGGTACAACTTTGGAAATATTTCCTGGCGAGAGGCCATTAAAATTTTAATTGAATCAAAGTGTACAAATTTTCGAAATAATTCTGAATAATTGAGCATTTTCCGAGATGGTGTTTAATTTTAATTGACTTAAAATAAACCAGGACACCACTGACGCGTCCAAGACTGATTTTATAAAGTTTTGGGTATTCAATGGGGCCTAAGTTTAACAATTTTACCAGATTGTTTGCTTACAAACAATTGGGGAAAAGCGAATCAGAGTTTTTGCCTAATTAGAAATATGTATAATATATTAAAGCGACAATCTTTCTTATAAAGCTTCAAAATTTTAAACTATGCTTAGTAAAATTTTTCACAAAAGGTATTAATTTATTTGAATTGTAAACTCCTTTAAAAATTATGCAAAAATATATGCTATACTATGCTTTTATGCTGTATTTTTTAAAATGCCCAATTTTTGAGACTTTAAATTTATAAATAAATAGGGGAAAACGCTTTTAAATTTTGATTTTTCAAAATCTCTAATCTTTAAATTTAATGCTTAACCAATTCGCTAAACAAAAAAAAAATATATGTTGAACTTTCACATGTATGAAGCCACCATGCACCAGATTCAGTACCGTCCATTAATGAAATTTGCATATACCACAGTTTCCGACAGCAAAATTAGACTTTTACGCCTCGCCTTGACAAGAATAATTACAAAAAGCAAGAGCTATGTTGCTTATCCCCCCACACCCCTGCCATTCACGTAGATAACTATGTTTATGCTCCATAATCTGCAACGTGTCTCCCCTCCCCTGCACCATAATCCCATGAAATAACACACGTTTCATGCAACTTATATGAAACTTGGACGGATGAATAGTCGTCCTGGCCACTTTTGCGAATATTCTAAGTAATAACGAGGAGTTGTCAGCAGTTTAATATTAGTTCTAGAAATTATTGGGAAACTTTTTCATACTCAACATGGCAACAGAATGTGTGGTTTGTTTTTACGACAGTCAGGCGGTATCCTGATTTATAGATGTCCACTTTGTCGTCTGATAGTCAAAATCTTTATATATATTTTACGCTTCACTCTTCCATCTTTTATTATGAATATTAACTGCAAAATTTGTAATTACACCTATAAAAAGGTTGTAAAACTTACTGTCTACCGAATAATTTGATTTGCGCATCACTGCCCCAAATGAAGTGACAATGAACATTTTAAATTCGCGTTGGGGGTTGGTAGTGACGGTAGTGACCTCATAGCTTTAAAGATTTATGTTAAGTCATACATCTACTCATTTTAAAAATTAATAACATTAATAATAATAGGAAATTTCAATCACATATCTATGGACCAATTGTTCTCTACTCCCACTATTTTTGAGAAAAGTTGTAGTTTCTTCTTGATCTGTAATTTATGGTACCTATAACCAAATATAAAATGCTCCCGCCAAAAATAAGTGAGTTACTTAAAATGTCCACGGTAAGAGAAAAGCAATAAATTACAACGCCGTCGACATAGCCAATATACCAATTGAAGGAACTTTCCTTTAAATGTTCGTTAAAGAAAACTTCCATATTGCACCCACCCTACAAAATTATACTGAAACTAAAAAGGAAAAATTTTTTATACCGTATGTAATGTAATGTTTTTTATTAATTCAAAAGAAATCTCAATTTCGAAAATATTTAACTTTATGAGAGGCTATTACATTCAGATGATTTTATAAATACTTCGCTCATTCTTCCAGTCCAGAGGATAAATGAATGAATGCAAAGTTCCAATTTTAAAATTATTTGATACGTAAAATATGTTAAAGTTTTTCCATAAATTGGTTTTCAAGATAAATTTGAATAAAATTGATGTTATCCACTATCCACTAAGCGCTAAATTTTGGTTTAATTAGTTCATTTCTGTACTTCTATTTTAACTGAACCGTAGAAATTGCATGAAGTTAAAATTGACCCAAATATCGCATCAATTGCATCAATTGCATCAATTCCTCCTTTCTGTTAAATTGTTTGCTTATGGCCAAAATTAAAGCGTGCAATGACCCAAAATTCAATCTGTACACGTATAAAATCCAAATAAACACATACCTAACATTTTAGCGGTCGAATATGGGGAGATTTTAATAGTTGGATCATCCCGAAATTTAAATATATGGCTGCCAGGACCGCCCAAACCAAATTAGAGTTTTCGCAGCAAACTTAATCCACTGCCCCACTGGCAATTTTTGAGCCCTGGAATTGCAAACCTAAAATATTTAAAACTAAAATTGATACGATATTGAAAACATAGGATATCCCTGGAGGGATTAGTTCGACTACTGTTGTCGGCTTTGTGGAATTTTTGTTTGGACGATTTACGCGATTTTTACGAACCAGCACGTCCAATTTGTTTGCATATATTGTTTGTAAATGGTTCGCTAAACTGGTGAATTTTATTATGATTACTCAAGTCCCTAAAATCCCTCGGGAACACCATTGTCCTGATTTTTGATGTACCGCTATAGCAAAGGTACACAGAATCTCATTCGAAGAGGAGTTTTAGTGATTTTGATCACCCGGATAAACATTACCATAAACTAAATTTTCAAGAAAATCAATAAACATTGTTTGAATAAATTCATACATGTCTTTATATATAAATAAAACTTTGAAACGAAGATATTTCACACAAATACGAGCTTCTATTTTCAAGTTGTTGAATAACTTCTTTTATAGTATAATTAAAATAAATCTCTTCCTTATTAACGAACTAGACTAGATTAAAAGTAGTAAAGATGTGATATTAACTCAAATTAAAAGTACAAAACGTAATTATCACTTTTATATAAAACTCTTTTCCGTGTTCTAGATAAAATTTACTTTAAATAATGGCACAAAATCTAAACATTAAAAACTTTAAACAAATAGTACACTCACTGTATATATCCATCCCTTCAAAGCAAATTACAAATGTAATTTTATAGGGCAGAACTCAACAATGAATAGTGTGTCTTATAAATATACATTTTTGTTTTTCTATTTCAAGGGACAAGTTCCTTTGCGCTGCATCGTTCCTGGTTGGTTAATGACTATAAACAAAAGGTGTAAAAATAATAAAAGCCCTCGAGACTTTCTAAAAAACATTCTTTCCACGTTGATGGACCAGTTGGCAAAAGATATTCTTGCAAAATATCACAGCAAAACTACAAGCAAATTTTTTTTTTTTTTCCCCTAATTAACATTAACATCTATCCGGCGGGGGCGGATGTCTGCGACAAGGTGGCAGTGCCATAACACAATTTCTTAGCCTGCAACGACTATTAAACTTAAGAGAAACTTGGAAACGAGATGACGCATAAAATTCAGGAGATAAAATAACATGAAGCAAGGGACATCTTGGGCCAGAGCCAGACGCTGTGCTTTATCGGGCTCCAGCAAGGCTTCCAACTAAAACAGGTACTCTTTTCACGACATAACACCCCTCGCCCTTCCTGGAGATTATGACTATGCGGACACCTGGCAGGAAGAAAGGGGACGGAGGAGACGAAATGCAAAGGTTCCTTACCGCTCCTTGCAGTTTGCGCCCTCGTAAAGAAAATTATTCAGCCTTAAACTCGATGAGAAGGAACTCTACCATCGTTATTTTAATTTAAAGCGAAATTTGATGGAGGGAAAAAAGTCACAAAAAATGAAAAATATTGTAATAATTATAAATAAGTAGATGGTGATACCTATACCATCCCTAGTAGGGAATTTGTATTTTTTTTTCATAAAATATTGTCTTCTTTTGAAGTACACTTCTATACATACGCAGATCAAGCAAATTTTAAAATTTTTAATTTAAATTAAAACAAAGTATATTTTTTCCTTCATCCTGAAAGGGGTTTATTAAAAGGTCAACATCCTTTTTCCCATTAAATCGTATTTACTTTTCCAAAAATTCAAATTATTTTCCATCCATATTATTTTGCCTTGTACATTTAAAAAGTTTTGATCTCCTTTCGAATTTTATTATTATACTACTTTAAATCTTAAAAGTTCAGTTCAATTTGGACCCGAAAAAATGTTCAACGCCAACAATGTGCTATCCTAATGTCCTTTCTAAAAATTTCACTAATGTTGACCTACCATCTGTACCTGCATTCACTGTAGGAACCTGAAGAGAATGTTTTTAATTTTTTTAAAACTCTCCTTTTCATTGAATTTTCTTCGAAATTCACTTAATTAATACACCTATTATTTTTATCAAATTGCTCATCTTATTGCCTTTCCAAAAAAGTAAAGCATGTCCAAGTTGAGCAGAGGGAGCTACATATGTAAATATATTTTTGTAAATATTTGTTTATTTGTATTTCATAAAAAAACGCGATTATATTGAAATATAAAATTCTTAATATGGTAATAAACATTTAAGTTTACAGGATTTAACTGATTTATTTACACATGGCCATTGCTTCGCAAATATCCATAAAACAATTTTGTATATTCTCTTGTTTATTTATTGTAGTTTACGTCTAAAATAAAATAAAATATAAGTTTGTGTCCTTTAATGCATTACCCAAAATTAATAGTGTAATGGGATGGTATACATATATATCAATAAATTTCTTTATTTTTAGAATTTGACTATGATTTATACCGCAAAAAATGTTGGATACCATACAAAACACTCAGCGTCCATTTTTTCAAACGTTTCAAATATGATGGAAAAAATATTTGCGCCAGGTAGGGTATATGTAGGACACATTATGTCGGTATAATTAAGTAAAACATATAACTTTTATTACCCAATTTATTTGGCGTCGAAAAACTTAGTACCATCGGTGGGTGGAGCTATTAACATAGCAACCACTTGCATCTTGCAAGAAAATCACGGTAGTTCAATTAATCTGCCGCAAGTGCTTTTCACGGGAAGAGTAATGTGTCTGTGATATAGCCGAGGCGATTCATGAGATTTATGTAATCTAATAAATTTGGCCCTCATTCCCGCCATCATTCCAGTCTAAGCATTCCAGTAAAATTGCATTTTAATCTCGGAACAGTGGAGCAGACCTCTTCTAGCACTATCCCGGCCGATGCAGCAAAGCAGACATCGTTTCCGAGGAGAGAACCAGCACAGCAAGCATCCCAGCATCCATCGGCAGAGCCCCAGAGCTCCGCAGGGTGCTATTAACCAGACCGCAATCGTATTCCACAGTGTGAAAGCCAAAGTGTGGAATGGTCCCTACAATTAGAGAGTGAGCATTTTATTCAGGATGTCTTAATTACGAAATTTCAGCTCATCCGAGTATCACAAAGGGTTTAGTGCAATTTGGAAGACTTCCAGCCGACAGCCGTGCCGAGACGATTCTGTAGCGCCCCACTCGGTTTTTGGAGGTAAAGAGATTATATGGGGTGGTGTTCTATTTTGCATTTCAAGTTGGGTCCAGCCAAAGGAGCTGGTTTGGCATGAAATTAAAAATTGAATGAGGCCTCTGACCTCCTTGAACCAAACTCATCCACTTAATAAAATCATTCCAGTTTTTGCCGGATTATATTGCAGAACCAATCCCAAAAAAACCTGAGTATGATGGGGCCCGCATGCAAATTCTTTTCCCACTGATGAATCTCTTTCACCAGCTCTATTCGGGCTCAATAACTGATTAAGTTTTCGGAGTTCCCATTGAGCAAAGTTCAGATTCAATTTCTTTTATTAACCTGATATTCCCCGGGAATTGAAATCGAAGAATTAAGACTAAAAAACTCAAAGAACTTGAATTTGGCGGGCTTCCGCCCACGAAAGAATCGGATGGGATCGATGGGCTCCGTCGACATAGTCCTTGAAAGTGCTCCCGGTCCCAATTCTATCCCTTTCCGCAGTCTAGGATAATGAAGGGCTTAACAGGACCATCTGCTGTACATAGTCAAGCCATCAACCCACTATCACTGCTCAGAAAGTAGTTTCCCGGCGCTGAATCCCATCCAATTAAGATCGTCAGGAATATCGCTAGGAATCACCGGGAATAGATATATGCGCGTCGTTCCCGTCATTTCCTATGATATCAATCCCGAAAATTTAAATGAATGGCACAGCGTCGGTCCCGGGCTTTTGAGCTTACCCTGAATTGAAAAGGAATATAAAGTAGACAGAAGTGGAACAACGGCTGGAATCCGGGCAGACGGAATGGCACGTTCAAGAGAATTTAACATATCCTATATAGCGGGCGGGAATGCGTCTATTAGGAATGGTGTGCAGCTTTTTTTTTATCTTTTAGCTTCTTCCTGCCCCTATTGTTGAGAAGATTACACCTCTCGAACATGTTGGTTCCCTAGACTAGGTGGAGTTTTTCCCGAGGTTTTTTCACTCGGCTAACAACTGTAGAATAAATTGTAAGAGAATAGGAGTGAAAATAAAATCTATACATCCTGAAAAGAGGGAATTAAGGATCGTGATGTAGCACTCTATTGTTTGCGTGAAAACCGAACCAAAGTAAATGTGATATCGTTGAAAGCGTAATTTGAATTATTTCTGAGACTGAATATTTTAAAATAGACTCCAAGAAATAATAGACACATTTAGAACTAAGAATGTTGTTTTAAACAACTTTTGATGCATAATTCTCGGAAAAGTAGGCGAGGAGGAAATTTAATACCATTGTGTTCGAAAGTCCAAAGGAAATTATAAAAACCTTAAAATGAGAAGATTCACATATTAATGAAATATTTGAATATTTTTAAATATTACGATGTATTACAATGATACTCTCAGAAACTCAAATTTCTACTAAAATAATGATAAGTTTAAGTTTTATAATACTATTGTAAATTTTGTGGATTTAGTAAATTGACCAATTAGATTTTAACTAATCATTTCTTTTCATATATATCTCTAATTAAATAATAGTTTTACAGAGTAGAATTTAAATTACATGCAGTATATAAAATTATGGCTTATTTCAGTTAGATGGTTTTTGATTGGTATGTGATTGTTTTCATATTCTTCATAAAAACTTCTAATTAATGCATACTGAACAAAAGACCTACGTCAACATCTTCACGACTATCATAGCTATTATTCTCTTCTCAAAACTTTTATAACATGAAATTTATTTGACCATCAATTCATTTCGCATTATAACATTAAAATTACATTTATTACTTCTCTTAAAATTTAATTTCCGGCAATATAACAATTTTAACTAATGTAGTGTGTTGTCGAAGGCAACTTCGATCCGGTTGTATAAAATATGGGTGTTGGCGAAGGACTCCAAAGAGAGTAAACAAATAAAATAAACAATCAAATTACAAAATCTCGCTCGAATCTCTAAAAAATTTGCATAGTAGTCATAAATATCAAATTGTTCTACATGAACAGCTGGCCTAGGAGCCTGAATAGGAAAATAATTTTTGGGGAAAAATTAATTTACGCAGAAACTTCTCATCCCATCATCGGTATTGTTATGATCACACGCGTATCAGAAGCTAATTATCTGTGGGAACGTATATAACCGCTGACTAATAGCATCTTAGCATCAGTTGTTTTTAAGCCTGGACATGAAGTCTTTTGTAGTTTTTGCGTTTTGCCTGGTAGGCCTGATTGTAGGTCAGCAAACCAGATTTAGACCAAATGCATCGCATCCCGGTAATTGGTGCATTAAAATTGTTATAAAAATTGTTCGTTATCAAATTTAAAATTTCCTAGATCACCCTGGAAAGTGCTATCATACGGAGACAAATCATGCCTTCGAAATCGATGAAGTTTACAAACCGGTCGAACGTGACGCTTGCAGAAAATACACCTGCCTCGCAGATAATCTCATCTTAGAGAATTGGTATGTTAAAGATTATTATCAGATATTTTTGCGATTATTAACATTTAATTAAAATGTTCAGGTGCAGCAAATACAACGTGCCTATAGAATGTATCGTTGAAAGGGGTAATCCAGTTTCACCATATCCAAAATGCTGCGATCGTTTACGATGCATCCGCGATGGTCTTGTTCATGTATGGAGCACTTCCTCTTAAAGTTTTTAAGTATAGCCGTTTAGTATTTGTGATTGAATTGAGTTACTAATAATTGTTATGTTAATTTGTTGGTAATATTTAAAAAAAGTAATGTGTCACTAATTCTACGCAGTTCAGTTATGGGTGGTTACTTTTTTTTCTGTAATAACCGGTAACCGGTGTTATTATGCAAAGTAAATTTGTATTCGATTCGTTAAGAAAGCTTTTACAGCTGTTATACCAACTCAGCTTAAGCTTAAATTTACGGTCAGTTTAACGAAAGCTTCTTTTGCTCAAACAGTAAAAAGGCTGTTACTACTGTTTTTAATTTAATTTTCAACTCTTTTTTAACTTACAGAAATATTTTGTATGCTCAAAAAACTTGAACATAAAGTTTCATGCCAACTTGAATCTTATTAGTGCATATCTGCTCCAAAAATATTTATAAAGGAAAAACTATTAAATAATGTAATCCAAGATATGTAGGTATAATTAAAAATTTAAAAAGAATAGTTCACCACCTAAGTTTTTTAACTTACATTAAAATAGTACAGACTTAATCGTTGCATTCTATCAGAAAAAATAACGAAATATTTATAAGACAGACTGTTAGAAAATCCACCTATGAATTTGTAAATAAAAACTATTAATTGGAAAAAAAAATCTCTTACTAGTTGATGATTCAAATAATGTCTAAAAATAGACAATATAAAAATCTCAAAGAACTCTTACTTCACTTACTTAGCTTCATAGGATAGAAGGAAATAAATCTTGACCAGTTAAATATACTTACATGATAAACAATTTATTGAAATTAATAATCAAGTTTTTATATTTCTGTCATATTATTAACATTTCATTATGACTAAGAACATATGCTCCAAAAATACCTCTTATGAGTCTTCTGCAAATATCTTTGGGCCCTATCATTAAAAACGATCCAATCAAAACGAAAGGAGCTTACAAAAGCCCATTTTGGATAAAAATTCCTTAAAAAAGTTCCTAAAATATTCATAAATTGATTTTAGTAACCTTTGACTTTAATTAATTCTTTTACACATAACATCAAAATAATACGATTGGACTTTTTGAATCAAATTTTTTAGGAATTTAAACGCAAGAATTAACTGAAGTCAAAGGTTACTAAAATGAATTTTTGAAAATTTTAGAAAGTAATTTTTATCAAAAAAAAGGCCTTTCGATTCGTATGGATCGTTTTCAATGATAGGGCCCTTTATAACTTCTTCGAAGATACTGGCACATATGAAGTGTATATTTATTGTTTTCTACCAATTGTCGAGGTAATATAGATCAGAAACAATTCCATTAAGAATTTTTAAGAAATTCTCTGCCCTGATGATTTTAGATAATTTATTTGACTTTATGTGTATTAAAAATCCCTACAAATTACGTCTACCTGCCTATCCGCCTTTTCGGACTGTATTTGGATAGTGAAAAGTATTACTAAATTATTATTTTTTTCTCAAATCGTATAAGGTATCAAATGAAAGATTATTAACAATACTAACCCGGAGTCATTAGAGTTGGGTGATAATTACCCGGCTTGTTTCTGATTTTCAATATTTTTTTAAGTACGCACGCGACGTTCCCGTACATCTGAGTAGCTGGCATTAAAATTACTTACTTCTAAACGTTTTTAGTAAAAAATCAGTGGGGCCAGGTTATGCTGGAAGTTACATCTCAAAAAGGTATAACCCATTGAAATATCATTAGTTGAATACTTGGGTAATATTAACCCACCCCAACGTCCGTTTCAAATTCAATTTTCAAAAAACCACTCTTTTCGAAAAGCTTGATTAAGAGAATATTTTAAATTATATTAATGTCCATATTTAACTCGCACTTGACCGATTGTACGATTAACACTTTAAAAATCAGCAATACAAAATTCTTTTGTTTGATATTTTTAAAAGTAGTAATGCCAGCTTTAGTCGTTTCTTTTTCTCAAATGAAAACATCTTAAAAATAAATGTTTTTTGGGAAAAACCGATATTAAAGCAGTTAATTCTATTTAGCAAAACAAATGCATAATAATCACAAACATCTCATAAATATGCATGAGACAAAGATTACATCACAATCTGCGGGCAATAACCAGTTGCATAACAGCCCACTACACTACCCAAATAAAGCTCAATCGAATCAAAACAATCAAAACACATATCATTTAATCCTCACAGGTTGAATCAAGATCACATTGCTAATTAATCCTGAGCGGTTTTTCTAATCACTTCCTTGCCATCTTCAGTGCATCTTAGGATATTGCAACAATCAGGGTAGGCTGCAGTGGTGTCTCCTTTTTCTGCAACGCAATCCACTGGTGCAATGTATTTAGGGCATCTGAAAAATTCAATTTGTAAAGTCTAGAATTATAATAGTAATACAAAAATAGTCTTACACATTCACTCTGATGAGATTCTCCTCCTGGCAGGTGTACTTCTGGCAAATATCTTTCTCGACTGGTTTATAAACTTCATCGACGGCGAAGGCATGATCTGTATCCTTATGATAGCACTTTCCGGGATAGTCTAACAAATATCGATTAGTTTAATATTAATTGAATCGTATCTTAAAATTACCATCGTGCTTGGCATTCGGAATGTAGGACTCATAGGCCGCGGCGAAGCCAAAAAGACACAATACGAACACTAGAGAACACTTCATTTTCAAGGCTGTGAGAGAAGAATTGACACCTGAAAAGGTCGCGACAGTGCTTTTATACGATCGGCGGAATTAATTTATTCAACATAGCGCTCGCATCATTCGTTCAACACCCATCCCGAGAAACAGAAACGAGTTTGGCCTCTCTTATAAACAAGTCGGTATTTTCGTGACCAAGTGACCAAGTCTCATGTCCGGGGATATATAGAGCTCATTAGCGTATAGAATGAAAGTGTTTTATTCTTTCTACGTTTTGCACAAGCCTCTTACTTATAATTCAAAGAAATTACCTCAAGCGATCACATGCTTATGGCACTTATAAAATTTTTTTAACAACACCATTTTTTCCCATTTCCCCCAAAAAAAAATTTTACATGTTTCCAGGTGAATGCTGCAATGCGATGTGATGGGCTCGTGTGTGTTCATATTTCTGTCAGGTGGGAAATTTAATGGGCAACTGAATAATTCATAAGTGTTTTGATGAATTGAATTTGCTAGGGACTATTTCATTCATCTCTTACCAACATCCACCCAATTTACGATTCGAGATGTTTTCGAATTGCTGCACACGGACGAGGACAATTTTAATGTTTTGTAGTCAATTTATTGTGAATATTTTAGAGATTCTCATTTTAGAGTTAAGGGGATTACACCACAGCAATTCGACTAAATCTAAGGTAAATTGTTTTGACCTACTTTTGCCTGTAACCCACAAGGCTTTAAACATTCTTCTACAAATGTAAATAAATGCGACAAAGGTCTTAAGTAAAACATTCTTAAACTTCTCTCTGCTTTCAAATTACGAAACAAGAAAATTTTAATCAAATGAACTATCAAAGTCCAAAAACTTAAAATATATTTTTTTCTTTTCATTTAATATTTTATTATTTTACTTTGTTCTCTCGATGACATAATTTAAAAAATATCTACCACATTATTGTACAGTGCTTACACAATTAACAAAAATTCTTAAAATTCACTCTCTAGAAATTTTATCAAATCAATATTTATTTTCTCATTTTAGAACCAGAAATCAATGCAAAGAGACAAAAAAAATTAATTAAAGTCAAATGAAGAATGGAAGTTAAATTTCTTTAAATTTATTTGCAAACCAAAAGTAATACAAAATTAACTAGTTTTTGTAGTATGTCAATATTTTGTTTTTAGTAATTTTGTTTTTCTTTAAAACTAATACGTCGATTTTTCAGTATCGCTCTAAATAGCATAGGTATATTCCCAAAAATATAAAATGTTTTAATATAATTTTCTATTATATATTAGGTCTACGGGAAAGTTCTGTCCGATAGTTTCGTTTCAAGTTTGAATATATTTGGATATGGTCGTTTGATTTCGTGATTTCGGGCTTAGTGATAAGCTACGCTCTGGGCGGCCTTTTACGGTTGATGACGATATTTTTAAAACCATGATAGATCAAATGATGAAAAATGGATTACATATGAAAACATCATAAGAAAAACAGCGTGAACCCGGAAAACATCCTTCTTCACCTCTACACCGAGCTAGAGCCTTAAAAAGAGAATACTGTGTATATGGTGGGACATGCAAGGTCCAATCCATTATGAGCTTTTGGAACCCAAGAAAAAGCTAAATTCTGAGAAATACAGTCAACAAATTGACGAGTTAACAATGTACTCCAAGAAAAAAGGCTGACAATATTCAATAGGAAGGAAATCATACTGCATCACGATAATGGTAGACCACATGCTGCTTTGGCGACTCGCCAGAAAATCTCAGAGCTAGGATGGGAAATTCTTTCGCATCAACCATACTCCTCAGACCTTAACCATCAGATTTTCACCTATCCCTTTCTTTACAAAATTATTTGATGAGAAAAAAATTCAAAAATGAAGAAAACGTTTACGTTTACAGTAGTGCTGCTGTAGTTTTTCGCATCCAAAGATTTTCTTCAAAAATAGGTTTTATAAATTGCCATCCTGTTGGGAAGAACTCATAAGGAACAATGGAAATTATATTGTACAATAAAAGTTAAATATGTTAAAAATTGTATCATTTTCTTCCTCTTCAAAAACGGACAGAACTTTCCATTATTTTGGCAATCCTGACTGCATATAACCCCTCATATCAGGTAAAAACACCTTCTGCAGACAGTAGTGCTTGTTTAGGAAATATTTCTGATTTCCACAAAACTCCCCTATTGACTGCTATGCAGCGTAATACGATTTGCTTCTGATCTGTACCACAGAAAATTGTTTTTGATCACCCAATACCTTAATCGGTCGCTCCCTAATCCCACAGCTGAGATCAAGTCGGTTCATTGGTGCAAGTTTACTGGTTTATCCCTTAGAGTAATTCCATCTTGGTACTTTTTTGCGTCCCAAAGGGAGTGCAGTTGATCCTATTGCGGATAGCAGCCCATTCGGGAGTTTATATGGTCCCTAGACATACAGCAGGATTTTTATTATTTTCGAACGCCGATGGCCATCCAAGTAGAATTGATATGAGTCCGGACAGGACGTGCTCTGCGACGGATTTCCAGTTTTATTGCAATGCCCGATGCCAGAGAGAAATGTTCGGCTGTTGCGTCTATCTTAAGTGAACAGAATAGCGTGTCTAATTGAAATTGTGCTTATGGTGCAATAACTCAATCCAGCTTATGGGCAAGTCGATGATTTTTCCTCCATACAGCTAGATGAAGAATTCCCAATCTAAAGTCATTCATTTGATTTTACTAATTTTCACCAGATGCTCTTTCTCTGGCTGATAAACTTTGCATAAAATTTTTTACACTATGGCAATAACTCTTTCTGCTATGTATTCAATAAAATATGTATTCCAACAATTATAAACGATATTTCATCTGAAATACGTTTCTGCATTATTAAGATTTATATATTCCAACACGTACAAACATGGGTGGATCCATAAATAAAGTTTCAGTGAACAAAAAGCTCCTTTACTATTGTAACCAAAACATTGAAAAATCATATTTAACCATGTTATGCAAATATAATGCATAATTCTCGAATTATATTTCCTCTAGACCATTTTGCTCATCATTGCATAGATAGATGTTTTATACGAATCCACTCTTCCACTCAATCCTTTACTAATAAATCCATCCAGGGATTAATCTTGAATAAAATGATATCAATCAGACGCTTCAATCTAAAACCTTCAATTAAAAATATCAATTTAGTTCAGTTCAATCATAAGTAATGATATTTTGAAATAAATTGCGGCCAGTTCCTATCGACCCTAATTATCGGTAAATGGAATTTGCGAAAGATTTGTAGATGTAAGAGTTAATCAGATAATTGCTTTTTTAGGCAGTTGTTTGATTACTTAAATTCGGTATTAATTTTATTTTTCTAAAATAAATTAAAATAGTTGATGTAATGCTTGAAAGAAATTTTCGTTTAACTTTTTATTACTTGAAGTTAAGAAAATTTAAGAAAATATAAAAAGGATATTATAAATTATTAAAACCAATTTATCTTTGTTTAATTTTAAAAATATTCTTCCCAGTTTTTAAAGCATAATGTTCTTTGAAAAGTTAGACTATCCCACGCAGCACACAGCCTCTAAGCAAACAATTATTGCAAAGTGGGTATCTTATTTATTTAAGATATTCATGATATTCCTGGCTTCTCTAAATCTTTTAATGATTTATTAGAAAACGAAATATTTACAAATATATCAGAAATTGTTAATTTCATTTTGATAACTTCGAATTAAACGAAATGGTAAGCTTCCTTTGAATTTGTTATTTTAAAATTCCAAATAAATCTGCCTCTTACACATTAAATATTATTTATTATAAATGCTTGTAATTTGAAGTTCTTCAATAAATGTTATTGATCCTAAATTTTAATTTCTATACTAAATATCCACATATGAATTTTGAACTCTGATTACCTAGAACTGTTTTGTTTTTCCTTTTTGATATTGAATAGGTCTTATAACTTGTTTTGAAAGTTTCCTTTGAATAAATACGACTAAGTAATTGTCTAAAGAACATAAAGTTAAAAATTAAGCAAAGTTAACCAATTTTACACGGTCCAAAAGGCAAACGGCCTTTCTCCAGAAAGATTTCCATAGTAAATGCATCGAACAAAGCAAGTGGTCTAGTTAAGTTCCTAACAAGCGTAAGCGAAGAACGGGTTTTCCTCTTTCGAAGCATCTTTCTTTGAGGAAAAGTTCGTTTCGTGCATAATTTCCATTTGCTCCTATTTTCACCATTTTTACTTACGGCTTACTGCCAAGGGAGCTTTAATGTTTCTAAAAGGTACTAGACATTGTTTGCTGTAATCCCATTTGCAAGGCTGAGCGATGTATTCCTCGGGCAATAAGCCTGGAAGGTGCACAAACTGCCTTATAACTCCAACTTTATTTTTTTTTCTCTGAAATCCTTTCAAATCCACTAAACGCTAGTAAGGAGTAGGATGCGAAAAATGAAGAAATGCGAGACCTTATGGTGTAGTTTTTTGTTTAAAAAAATCGAAAATTACAATATTAAAAGCAACAAGTTTCTGGCCACTATCGAGCCATTCTTCCAGAATATTAGAAATAATCTCCCTCGCTGGACCAATGCAGTGTGCTAGTCATTCACGTCGAGAATTATAAGACCGACTCGACCAACTGCAACGGGTTGAGAATTGTACCCGGGAAGGCGCTAAAACTTCTCAATTGCAAGATGAAACCAGGCAACATTTTAATTAGGGAATGTTCCTTCGGGACATAACTTCTTAACTTCCTGTACATGAACTCGAAAGGAAAATAATGAAAAACCGAGCCATTACCGCATCCGTTCTGTCTCCGGCGTCTTTTTATTTTGTTCCTTCCTTCAATTGTCTTCGCTTGCCGCCGCGAGAGAGAACAGCGTCTTTTTTTTTTTTTCCTGGATAAATTTTTCCGACCTGGATCTCGATTGTGAGATTTCTTGCAGATTTCTTTCACTTCCTCCCCGTATATATATTCTCCTTTTATTTTTTTTGCTCCCGCCGAAGTTTTAATTGTTTCTTCTTGTCTTGGATTGAAGCCAAGTGGAGCGGTTATTGCATTTAAGCCCTTCTTCAGCGCCTGCACCAAGGCGCAACTTTTTAGCAAACAATGAAAGCGCCTGAGACATATTCCCTCAGTAGCACACAGGGACACAGGGACACAGGGTGGTGCTAAGGTGACAAACGAAGGAAAACAGATAGAAAGTGGGAAAAGATTCCCTGGCTGGGGGGATTACTTCTTGGAAAAGCCTCATCTGATCATGGTGTTGGTGGTGGTTCTACGGAACAGTGTCTTACAATCCTGCTTTGGCTGCAAGTTTGCGCAATCACATAATCCCTGTTAAATTTAAGCCGTCCAGAGTCAATCCGTTCTGTCTATATTAATGCTCGGCTCATTCCCGGCACGAAATCCTTTAAGAAAACTTCCAGGTAACTTCTGTGTTAAAATCCAATTACACATCTCCTTACGAAATGCTACTTCGCAGCTGCTAGATAATCGGATTATCTCCCTCACGTTGAGGTTTCCTTAATCAACGTTTCTACTTTACTTGGAAAATAATAAAATTTAATCTCGATGCACAGGGCTCAGGGGTATTGTGAATCTCTAACACCATAGTGGTTCCAGAATACAGGCCGAGTTTAGTAAGATATTAAGAAAACAGGCCATAGAACTCAGAAAACATATGTAGGTATGAAATAATTAACTTTTTCAGTTATGCATTATTTCTTATTTTAAATTACCTAATATTTGTTATAATACAAAACCATTACTATACATAATGTAATTAATTTTTTCTTCATATTTATTTTATTTTGATTTTATTGCAATTGTAGGTGTATATTGTAAGGGAAGATACCAAGGCAAAATGTACTCATGTATGGTTTTGAATCGGATTTTTCGAAATCATCTATAATAAAGAAATCAAACAAATTTTTAAACAAGTACCTTTCATAATTGTTGTCGAATTATACAGTAAAAAGTTATTAAACAGTGATAATGAGTTTCGTTCTTCTCCTATTAATAGAATTATCACGTTAAGACTTTATAAATCTTTCGATGTACCTATAAGCCCATTACTCGAAGATCGTTTTGTGTGAGGATAAGTTTGATTAAAAGATTTTATATTAAATCTAAAAATCTGTAAGAGCACCCCAACCAACCCCCTAACCCACCCACTACTTTCCCCAACAAGATATCATCCGGCAAGATTGCCATTTGAGATAGTCGCTTATATTGCCTCCCACGAACGAAATTCATTCTATCAGAGGCTATCTCCGGAAGGATCTCAACATTCAAGGCTTTAGCGCCATTGTGTGCGACATGTCCTTATTTAGAGGCCCGAGGAGCGTGAGGCCACGCCATAAAACTGATAAACTTAATTAGTCGGAAGCCCAGCTGGAAAACTCACTATAGTAGATAATTGGATTTTGTGAATAGTGCGGGGCCACCTGCAGTATTGCTCGGGGGCATTTAATTTTGTTAAACCGAAGTTAATATTCTGCGGGAATATTTATGGCATAATTTATCCTTAGAGTCCTGCAATTTTCTAGCCGCAGACACAAAAGCCGACCGTTGCGGTTTAAACCGAACCTTATTTATTTATAGTTTAAATTGCATAAGTAGATAGTGAATAGTGTTGACTTGGAAAGAAACTAGCATTGAAAGTAAATTAAACAAATTCCAAATTCTATAATAGTTCTATGCATATGCATTGCTAGTTAGCCCCTGTAGAGAATCTAACTAAAGCTACTGCTGACTCCCAAATCTCGATCCAAATAGCTGCCTTCCATTTCAAATCGATATAACTTAAAGTTGACGACATTATTCAGGTAAACGTAAAAAGTAGGGCTTCACATAACCAATTTTTCAAATTTCAGAAGAAATTTTCAATACTGGGTGGAATTTTATTTTAAGTTTCGAATTTATGCTCTAACCGCTGAGCTACCAGGAATTATCGACTCCGTATTTTAAATTAAAAAAGTTAAAAGTTAAGTTATGCCACACTTATATTTTCGACTTCAGATCAGATTCCGGATTTCAAATGACACAATTTATTTGTTGTTCATTATATTTCAAAATTATAACAATTAATAAAATTAATATAACTCTGTTGCACTTTTCCATATGTGTCTATATGTAAAAAATACTCAAACAACTTCAAAAGTGAATTCACTCATTTTAAATAACGAATGCAAAAGAAAGTTGCAAATTACCGAACAAATTGAATACCTGCAATTTGTGGGATAATAAAACAGCATCTGGTCCAACTCTTGCAGACATTCCTCCGGACCAATGCTGTCGTTTTCTGGGCAATGGCTTATATAAATCCATTTGCTAATGATTGTGATTTTGAAAGAATTCCATTCCAGCACAGCCACAAGCCATAAGACACATCTGCCCGAAAAACTACCTTGAAGCATTCAATTTATCCACCATTTACCTGTGTGGCAGTGAAAAATGTTAGAATCCTAGAAAGTCGGATGCTGTGACGATGCCGCACCACAACCAGAGGTTTTCTACTACCCAAATGGTTCAGAGTTTGCGGTTGTAACAAAGTGCAATCTCAAAAGTTATGGATACCAAGCGACGACGGAAAATTCGCCTTTATTTCAGTTTATTACGATTTTGCAAACTCAATTTGTTGAGTGAGATTCTCTGAGGGAAATCTTTTAATGAAATTGCAGACAACCAGAGTGAAACTGTACGCGATATAATTTGATTTCGTATTTAAGGTATCAATTTTTTAGTTTCTTTTTAGTTGTTAAAACCTTCAGCATGGTATTTTTCTCTAATAAAAATGATAAAACATAAAATAATTCGATAATAGTATTAAGGGTATTATTGTCTAGCTGGGAACTAATTTTAAGGCTTAAGAGCAAGTTTTTTAAATTCATTCTTAATCTTTATTATTTAATATTGAGTTTTGCGTCTAAATTGAATTGTATTCTAATGAAAAGTCGGGGTTTAATTTAAAGTGAATTTCATTTGGAATTGTGTTAAATAAAATAAATACTCTTAGTCTTAATTTCGTAACTAAACTTAATTTTGTTATTTACATTTCGTCCCCCATTTAGTGGGAATTTGGGACTATCACATCACACTGCAGTCAAAAGTATAAAACCTTTAGATAATTTAATATTATATACACTAATAGTAAATTATTAAAGGGTAAATTTTTTCATACAACCTTAGAGATACTCTAAAAGTTTAAAATTGATTAATTGACTAAAGCAAACTTGAAAAACTCACTCTATCAAGAATTAAGCAACTATAAGCCGAAACTGATTTAAAACACCATTTCTTATGTATTCTATCAAATTCGAAAAATAGCGCGAGTTCTACTTATTTCTAATTTAATAATTTCATATGGCATAGCACTGCAAGTCCACATAAAGTGATTTGGTCAACTCTGAATCAAAGTATGCTTTCGGTTGAACGGATGACCGATTCAATTACCTTTTGAATTTGTTTAAATTTAAAGCCCAGAAATGAATTCGGGCGAGTGCAGGTTGTGGCCATGTCCGCTTTTGCGGCAAATAACTACCATTCAGTAATTCAAAACCAACTGCAGCGCCGGAGGTTCGCCGCATATGCAAACATTCGGCTCCATCTGTGCCTGCTCCGTCCCATTCACGAGTTGTTTTGCGCCGGATAACTTTCAGTTTTTGATTTTACCAATACCCTCCCGCCCCGAGACCGGGAAGGAGAGTAAGGGTATGTTAAAACAAGGATTCAATGGAAAATATTGAAACAAGTAAAAGGGATCCGAAATTGTTTATAAAACTTCGACCAGGCTACGTGCTTTTCCCGCAAATGTAATCATTCCTCAACAGTCACTGCGATAAAACCTCCAAATTTTGGTACATATCACACAAAAATATTTGTGTGTAAGACGCTCAAATGCCGGCTGATGGGTACGTGATTCCAGCCCTCGGCAAGAGTGGTCCCTTCGTCATTCATTTCAATGTGAAAAAAAGTAGAAGTATCGTTCACGTTTTGCTGAAAGCTCCTGGAGGAGGAGCACAAGATTTATACCTTCTTTTGCCATTTCCAGAAGGAGACGTGCTCACTGATTCACCCGGCAGATATGGCCTGAGTCGCACCATTGCTTTTCAATGGGCTTTCAATGTGTGCGAATGCAAGGTATGGTTGGAATCACTTTATTTGAAAATTTCGAAAATTTATTTGTTCAAGTCTTGCTTCATAAAACATCTAAATTCGGTTTCTGATCTCTTTAAAATTCTTTAAAACTCTTAATTTTACTACAAATTGTTTTAAAAACAAATTTATTTTGCTATGTCTTATTATTAACTCAGAAATTCATTTCTAATCCATTTGTAATAAACTACACCTGTATTTAATCAATTGTAACTCAGAATCGTTTATAGTCGCAGAAATACAAGTGGCAAGTATAAAATATGATAGAAGACTTATACTGATTAATCTAATCCGTCCTATGTTTATATTTAAGGTGTAGACCATTACTGTGTATTACTCGTAATAAACACAGAACTAATTATGGATAACATGAGCTGATTACACATTGCTCAAGAAAATTTGATTTATCATCGTTGAGTTGCTTTTAAATCTTAAATTAAACTTGATTTGCAACTAAGACTATTGTCTGTTGAAGTGTACTTTGTAGACTATAAATAAATAAATAAAATAGGAAATTCTAGAACCATTAATATGCAGTAATAAATTATTTTACTTTGCGTTGAATTTGTTTGATTTCTATACTTATTTGCATTGTTTGCAGATATGTAACAATTTTATAGAATTTCTGTTAAATTTTGAAAATGTATATGTTAATAATTATTATAACAACTTTCTTTATACACAAAACAAATTAATTAACTTTCTATACCCTACTTACCTTAATGCTATATCTGGTTAAAATGTTTATTCTTAACTACAAACTTTAAAAAAACATTCTAATGGGAAAATAAAATATTTAAAATAGGACAAAATAGGTTAGTTATGTAGGAATATTTGGGATCCTCAATTCAAAATTCGGTAAATTAAATTGTCGAAGTGATTTCGATTTCGTCTGATTTTCTCTTAAAATATAGAGGGAAATATCTGGATATGAAATTCTCGTCAAAGTAAAATTCACTTGGATGATTTTCATTATTAATAGTTTGTTGATCGGGTGCCCTCCTTGCGCCCACAAAGTCCTTTGTAATTATCCAAAATTGCATGTTGGGGATAGCCACGAAGGCAGAGGTTTATACAGCTCATAATGCATCCCTAATTCCAGTGAAAATCCCTTAGCGGCTGGAGCTGGCAAATAGTTGGAAATTTTCTGCGTTATCCCAACATCTCTGATAAACTCCTCTAATTCCTTCGAACTATCTTGGAAAAGTTGTTTGAATGAAGTTTTCCCTAAACTTGCGAACTGCAGGGTCGAGTGCAACTATCGCTTGGGACCATTTCATAATTGCATCTACCATAGAAATTTTAGACCGTTTAAACTATGCCACAAGTGTTGAGATTCTTAAAGGAAAATCGAGACTGACGGAGGTTTTGCACCCGCAAGTATAGCTTAGGGCGGAGAAGGGGTAAGTTTTAGTGTTTGAAAATTTCAAAACAGCTAAAGGCGAGAAAATTCTGTTCGGACCAGACTGCATGCAGTATTAAGAAGCTCAGCGATCTGTAATTATTAATTGGAGTTACGTCAGAATTAATTATGAATGTATCAAAAATTACTCAACTAACTGAGATTGTGTGGCCTTAAGGTTACTAAATTCGATGCGACTAGAATTTAATTGAAAAACGAAGTCAATCTCTGGAAGCATGTAGAATAACCCGGAGCTAAGTGCTGGTGGTGCAGGAGGTCCTGACACAATGTCATCGACTTGTAAGTTATAAATTCTTACAAGATTCTGCCATTCGTAAAATTCAAAAGGACAACTTCTGGAGGATGCAGAAGAGAATATACGAGAGATGCAGCATCCAGCCAGCAACTTCGTCTGTCGACAGTTTACAACATCGCATACAAATTCTCAGTTTTGTTAACAAGGGGAATTATTGATTTATTTCCATTTTCTGACACGGGTCATTCATCCGGGTTCTTTTCATCATTCACCTGATCGAGGCCACCGGCTGCAGTTAATAGACTGGTCCGGATAAAGTATGGAGGAGAGGAGCTTGCCTGGAGGTTCCGGATCCAGAGACTTCCGTCCAGTGCTCGAAACTTGTACACCTCCTGGTAGTCGGCTATTAATTTTGCGCCTGTACCGATTTTAATATTATCCAAGCCGAGTGGCCACTTGAAACCCTTTAGGTACACTCCCTGAGCTTGAAGTCGACTGCCATAACCGGATCAAGGGGTAAATATGCTAACCTGCTTGAATAATGACGGAACAGGGGGATTAGGAGCATGCAACCGTGCAAGTGGGGGTAGCCCAGGTAATGCAATATTTAAATAAGGTTGTGGGCACATGGGTCTGCTCAAAGGACTCCCACATTCCAGAAAGAGCAACTGGGCGTTATTGCATCTAATTGCTTTTCATTTATACGCCTGACGGCCCAAATGCGTGCATTGGAGTGTTGTAATTGTTTGGTATTATTTAATACATAATGTTAAATACGCGTATAATATTCAAAGTGTTCTTTTAATAGCTATTCTTAAGTAATGCTAGATTATGCTAGCTAACTGACTGACCAAATTGAATTTTGAAATGATTCGTTCAAAAATAAAACAGAATTTAAGTTCGAGCGCTGCCCTCTGGTCAAAGTAGTAGTTTTTCTCGAATAATTCCCACAATACATTCTAAAAACGTTTTGTTGAATAATTAAATTTTGCCTTACCTTACCATTACCCACAATTACTGTAGTACATTTCAACTTGCAATTAAATATAAATTTGTCGTTTAAATTTATACTTTCTTAAAAGATTAATATTCAAGCAACTTTGACAAAGGACAGAGTTCGAACCTATGACTTTCAAATAGTTAGGCGTTTCACTTCTCTAACTACTAACTGAGCTATCCATTGCCATTGCTTAACAAATTTGATGTAATAAAGCAACATTTAATTGTTAAACATTAAGCAATTTCTGAATTTTCAAGAAACATTAGTTATTTTAAAAAAATACGTTAATATTTGCTTTATAAGAGCCATCTAGTATAATAATTGAAGTGAAATTCAACATATGAAATTTAAATGGTATCAAAATTACTTGGAGGAAGGTAATTAAACCTCCTTCCTCCAAGTGTAACATGATTGTTCAAAAGCCTTTGGCAGACTTGGCATATTGAAGTTTTGCAGATTAAAACTTTGCTTTCATAAAATTCATAATTACAATTTTAAAGTAAGTCATAAGTAGAATTGCTTATGTCGCACCTTTCGGATGTCTGTGGCCGTACTGATGAGATCGGCTCGTTGTCTCGATCGAAACACTCCACTCATCCATTTTTCGAAACTGGCCTATTTTAAATGAGCTCCGTCCTCGTATCAAAATTACTTCATTAAAGTAAATTTCAACTTATTTTTTTAGAATATAATTTTGTATCGATTTGATCCATTACAAATTTAGTATTATATGTAAAACATTTCAGTTTATTTTATCTTTATTTATTAATTTTACATGGTTACTTTTAATTTTAAATTTATTATTAAACTTTTCAATTTTCATAACTTGCTGTTTTTTAAAACCTATCACTTAAGTGTTTGTTTAATTTTAAATACAGATAAATCAAATAATTTTACACAGAACTCTTTCAAATATAATTATATTTTAGATTTTTATAAAAATAAAAACAAACCACTATTTTTAAGGACAATACTTCAATTTTTGCCGTAAGTTTTATTTAAATTTTAAACAGTCTGAACTAATACAAAATGCACAAATTGTAGTGCGTATTTTATATAAAGAATGCTTTTCAGACATAGGATTACGAAATAAATCATCTTAATTTTGAAAAAAACTTTTAAGTCCTAAAAAGTTAACTTAAGACGTTTTGAACAAACTAAAATAAATTCATGGCCAGACATGCCTTCAAGATTTAAAAAATAATAAATATTTGCCTTTTCTATTCTAAGTTTCTAACGGATTTGTTAGCATAGGTATTCTAAAAGCAAGAGCACTTGAGTGGTACTTCATCCTCGAAACTGAACGACATCACCTTCCTTTTCAGTTGGAGATCTCGCAAAACGCTCATATTTCAAGTTTTCCATTTACAAAATTTGCGTATGAAAGATTTTGCTTCCTTGGGGACTTCCGACTAGCACCGGACTTCTTTAAGCAGAAAGCCCCGAGGGGAGACACCAGAACAATGTCTCCGGCCCCCTGACAGCCTAAAAACATATTACCATGTCTGAAAGTGCTCCCCGTAAATCAGATTTACTTTGTTTCGCATGGGGCTATTTTGGGGCCGACAGGAGGTACTCGGGCGTGACTTCAAGGTTCCTTGCGGAGTTCATTTGCATTTATAGAGAATTCAGGACATTATACGCCATATATCCTCGCTACGGCCGCCTAGAGATAGGAACCAAAAATTTACCCACATACTTATGCTGAGGATTAATTGCCTGCCAAGAATTTATTGGTGAAATTAATTCTGGTTCAGTATGCCCTCGGGATGCATGCTCGAGATGTTGTCAAAAACGTTCTCCAATCGATTCCTTTAAAATTTCCAATAAAGTTAAGGAAACCCAACGTAGCGAAATGTACCTACCTCACCTCAACACCTTCTCTATATGGTGGAAAGAAAGCCTTAAGACGTTTCAAATAACCCTTTCCTTGAGACCGCGTTCGACTTTATTTCCGGGAGCTCAAAGGATTTTCTTTTCTTAAAGAAGCCGTCTTTGCGTACTCGTCTTATAACTACAGGCCATATGCTCGTAATTTACGAGGATGTTCACAAAAGACATTGGGGAAAAGCAATCTTTTTTGCTTGAGGCAAGGTAGTTAAAGGGCTCTGTATTTCTTGTGACGCAGAGACAAGGCAGGCATTTCGTAGTGGAAAAAAAGGAAAAATCCTTAGAGGCAAATTGGCGCGTTTCACCTTTAATGCTATTTCCGCTGACGGTCCTTTAATCTCACGGGTGCTTTTCTAGGGTTCAAGTGGCAAGACAAACTTGAATCTCTTGAAAGTGTGAAACCCGCGCTTGGTACAGCCGCTCCAGTCGCCTCCGTCGGGAGGCTAGAAGGATAGCAAGTGCACCAGCAGTAGATTAAGGAGTCTCTCAGACATGCTTCTCCTCTTATACTACTTACGTATCAATTTTACCGCATTCTGTTGAGAAACCGCAAAAAGTTACAATAAATGTGAAAAACATGTCCTGAATAGGAAGCCTGAAAGTCCTTAACTTGTGCTCAGCGATTTTTTGGCGCTCGACATTAATACATGCTCCTCACAAGGACTCTCTAAGGACACGGTCGAGCTTTTCTTGTGAAAATTTCAAGGATTAAAATTGATCGCGCCTTCCCGTTTTCCTCCTCCTTACACTCAGATACTTTGATGGTATTTAAAAGGGCTGAAAATTGCCGTTTTACCTTACGAAAATGGGAAAGACTAACTTCATAAGAAAAAGTCAAAAAAAAACCCCTACCCCCAAATGCTCTGTAAATATTCATTTTTATGTAGCCGCGTCGTTAGAGGCTCCTTGGAACGGCGACACGGCACCCGATATCCTAATCACATCAGTTTTCTTTTGGCAGTGATCCAATGCAAATTCGCAAACAAAAAAAAAAAACATGGGAGAGGAATATCCAAGACACCACAATTTTGTGAATGAAATTTTCGGTTGGGATACTTTGCCTTTCTGCGAATTTGCAGGACGTTGTTGCAAAATAGGGCATACTGCCGGAGTTACAGTGCCAAGTCCCTTTCCTGGTTCGCATTGTCATCGGGCATACATTACGATTCCCATAAAGTTTTGAAGCTAGATTCCGTTGAATCTGCGGAATAGGAAAACGGTCTTAATAGAAGCATGAAATTTTACGGCGTCGTAATGTTTCCTAAGTTTGTATAGCCCGACTTTTTCGATAGTTATCCTTAAAGACGTTAACTCAGTTGGCACTCCAACCAAAATTAATAAATTATGCTATTTCGCCATTCTTTGCGTATTATGTGCAATTGATTAGTTTTAAATTTTGTAGCTGCATTTCTCCGGATATAATGAGTCTATAATGGCTTAGTAGTACTGGTACAGATCTTAATTTTTATTTAGTGCTATTTCATCTTATATGTCTTCCTACATTTAAATTAGTAAAATAATTACCATGTAAATGTGTTCTTATAAAATAGTTACATATAACACACAATACATAAATTGTAAAATTCCTAATTCGTATAGAACAAAGCCCAAATTGAAAGAGGATTGTGTTAAGCCTAAGAAAATTGTCCAACCAGATATTATAGATTACAATGATTCCTAAAAACTATGCAAAATATTTACACATCTTTATTGAATTGTTACAAAAATCTGAACAAATGATATGAAGGTAAAAAAGAAAATTTAATAACCTAAGCATTACTTTAATTTACAAAATATTTTATTCATTATTTCATTTTTCCTTTCTCTAATTTAATTTAAATTCATTTCTGAGAGTAATATTTTGTAGATTACTCTTCCTGCCTGCCTTTCGTAATAGTTTTGTCCCAGTAAATCAAATCAAATCGGACTTTAAAACAATCTCAACAATATCTCCGGAATTGAGAAATATAAAGCAATTTTACTTGCCATTTTTCCGCACTGCTACTATCAAAATTTCGTTCTTTGGAGAGCCCACAGCCTCCGTCTCGCCTCGCCAGAATTAACTGGCAATATGACCGTCGATAAATAAGTTGCTCCCAATGGTGTATGGGAAAAACTCTCCAGGAATCGGAGAACTCAAGAGGAGGAGTGCACAGCTTGGAAGACAAGCCCCGGGCATCAATTCGGTATAGACGTGATAAAGTAGCCCAAAAACGACCCAGAATTAAACATTTTCTTTTAAAATGGTTTGATAAATTACCACCCACAATGCCAGCCAGTTGAAACGGGTTAAAATTTCAAAGTGGAAAAGTGTACAGGTTTCTGTTTTGTTCCACACCGTCGACCCGAGACCCAGAAGAAATTAATTTATCGCTGCTGCTTTACAAACATAAATAAATCTAATTTTTCAAAATTTTACTACTTGGACTTTAAACCTAGATGGAGATCTCCGGGCAGTGGAGAAATTAATGTCGGTTATTAGGACATAGTCACATACTGTGGTTATGATTTTCTTTGAGTAAAATATTTTAGATGAGAAAAATCCGTGGCCCGCAACTATTAAGGACACTTCCATTATAGTCATTTATACCACCGAAGTAAGCGACCTGTGTCCGCTTATAATTCACACAAAACGCAATCTTCCATTTAGAAGTCAGACAGGTTTTTTGTCTCAGAAACCTAAAAAATAGGGGCAGAAGTAACAATCCCGAGACCACAACACGATTAAATTGGAAGTTTACCCCAATACTGAAAGTAATTAAAAGAGCGTTGGTCTTCTCCCGTGCAAACTTTTTGCCAGTTTTAATGTTTAATGAAGCCTCCTCCCGTTCACAGATTAAAAGTTTTTGCCGCATTTTAAGCTCGTTATTTTCGCGGCGTTCATAGCGTACAAAACACCTTAATTAAAAATCTATTTCCTCCCACTGGTTGGAGAGTTTGTTATCAACGTATAGAAATGATAAAATCCACCACCGTTAGAAGGAACACCCTCTGTATATTTTTGGGCAAATGTGAAAATTGGAAAGACGAAAAGAGCAGAGGAACTTGCATATATCCTGTTGCCAGAAAACCCCGGAAGGTATATTGTTCCCGTCGGGAGACTTCGGGTGTTTTATCTACTGATAAGAGTGCAGCACCACTTTATCTTCATATTGTAGTTGTGGTAGATCCCCGGGGATTAATTTCTTAATTATAATCCGGCAAAATTTGCATTAGTAAATTTGCCTTAGGAAGGTAGGTTGGTTCCTTCCGACTCCCGTAATATCTCGACCATAGCATGTAATATTTTGGAGGGAAATGTGACACAAGGAGAGACAGTAGGATGGAATTAATTTTAACATTCTACTCGGAGCGAACGTTTGAAATTCTAAATTATCCAAATTAAAGAGCAAATATCCAACAGTAAGATTAAATACAAACCGTTTTTCAGCATAGTGCGGAATGACAATAGAACATTTTAAAAATCATTGTAAGACAAATATTTCATAGTACTCATAATATCTATTTTTGCCCGGTATGTCTGTATACCATACATTCTGATTTTTTAGTTTTTGTTAAGAAATTGATACAACCCAACCCATATTTTCCATATTAAGAATAATCTATGTATAAATAATTGATATGAGCCGATATCTCAAGTAAATTTAATGAAAGTGTGATTTTTGAGATTTATGGATAGACAGAGCTGCTTTTAAATCGGTACTTGATTTGCAAATAAGACAGTTAAAATAGTTATTTCTTTCTATATTATAAGTTAAATTGTCTGTTGAAATATACTCTGTAGAATATAAATATATATGTATATAAACAAATATAGACCTTTTTATAATTATCTTTTAAAAGAATTTTATTGTGTTCCTTTTCGTAAAACAAGTTTTTCTTTGAATTTTCTAAAAATTGTGATGTTCAGCAGTTAACTACTTTCTTAAAATCAATTTTCAAATATTAAACGAATCTCTCAAACTTGCCACAACCTTTTCACCGTTCGGTAAAAATATTAAAACCGATGTCTTATCCAACGATTTACGATCAGACTGTCTGGAGAAAATTGTTGTCCCATAGAGCGTAAATACACACGATATGAAATCGTTCTAATAAAAAATTCAATGAAGATTTGAATAAAAATTGAAAAAAGCAATGTTGCACCTCTCTGCCATTCTTGGTGGCTAGCTTGACTACGACGGCGATGACGACGTTGAATGAAGATTCACAGATCGAGGACGTTGCCATCATTCTCAAAGCATGGTTGGGCCACATCTTGAAAAATTCCTTCTCACTTTTGTTCAATTCTTCGGCATCTTTTGCTATTCTTCTTCGGTAAGATACAGAGATGTGGTTGGCACTGATATACTTAAAATGGATACCCCTCCCTTTAACAAGTAGGCGTCCTGTTGACATAATTTTCTTGTCTTCCTCCAGCTTTTTGACACTAAGACGAACCGAATATTCTAGGAAACCTCCTCATAAATTCGTAATGTGCTTGGTTCATGAAAAATTCATTTTCGATTAGTTTTCTTAAGCCCAAACAGCCCCCATGGCAAGCTTCGTTCCCTTTGTTTTGCCGCGTAAGTGACGAAAGCGGTTAAGATAACATGTAGCCTTTTAAGGGCAAATCTTTCAACTGTATCGGTTAAGGTGCTGAATGGTAACATGTCTTTTCTTTATTTAAGATTTTATCAGAGAAAAACTGAGATTTAAGCCTTTGGTATCTAGTCTATTTGAAGAAAGAAATGTTTAAGGAGGGCAATGGATTTTCAAGTAGATTAAGCAGGAACAGACACTTGCACTTAAATTTTGGATGGTGAAAAGTTTATATGCCATATAGGCTTCAACTAATTTATTTCAATTCAGTACGGTAAGTAATACATACATATAAATACGTATTTTACTACGGATTGAAGATATAATTCTTTATTGCGAATATTGAATTTATTATAGAGCATCAAAAGTGATTAAGTATTATAAATGTATAATTTTTTGAGAATTTCAAGGAGCACTTGTTAATTTGAAGTAGTAGTAGTAGTACGAGAAAAATTCTTATCAAAAATAAGTTAGTTTAAATTTTCTTTTAAACGGAAATTGATGCTTTTCTTTACTTAGCTTTTGTTGACTATAAAAACACTTAATTTTTGTTTGTTGTGAGTATCATCTAAACTCATTCACACAGTTTTTGCGTCTAATTAAAAAGTAGTGTGTTAGTGCGGACGTTCAAAGAACATAGAAGTAGAATAAATTTCCAAAAAGCATATGTGGTATAATACACTTATTTGATCCTGATTTTTGATAGATAAAGATTAACTTCGGAAAATACAACATGATCATTTCGTCTATCTATAGAAAATCAAATGTACAAAAAAAATATAGATTGATTAGTTTTGAAAAAATTCATCCTTATCTAATATTCCCGAACGATAAATATTTCGAGCTGAGATTCTCCAAAATAATTAAGTGTCTTTGATAAAACTCTTACTTTTGCATAACATATTATTTCTGTTATTAGGAAATAAAGCTAATAATTTAATTAAAAGATTGTTCTATTCAAGTTGTTGTATTTAGGCACGTAATGAATGTTTGAAGCCAGATTATATTTCCTTATTACAAAAGTAATAATTTTAACTGTAAAATCACTAGATATATGAACATTGCTATTATTCCAAAATAGCTGAAACTTGTTCAGAATTTCAAATCTTCTTGAAATAGCTTACTGTCCCAATGTTTGATCCTATTTCCTTAAACCTTCTAAACACAGAGAGAGATAGGTCTCTTAAATACTTCATATCCCCACCATTTAAAGTCGTATCTTTTGTTGTGACCAACAGTGTGACAAAATGATATATTTATGAAGCAGAGTTCCCTTCCGAGATGGAGACCCATGCCTGCGGAGGAATTTGCAGTTTGCAATATAACTGCGTGCCTCAACGCCATGAATGAGTTTCACTAGAGGGATATAGGATGAGAGGACAATTTCAGAAATGTTAAATTCATGTTTTATGCACGAAAAGGTCCCATCCAGATGAATGCAGACCTTTGATGTAGCTCCGAGTTGGTCGTTGTGCATCTTTAAACGCAATTAAAACGCCAAATAAGCCCCTGGAAACAAAGTGACCACAGAAGCCGCAAACTAGGGGTTTATTGCGGCCACTATGGAAATGGCTTAAACGAGTCCTGCTCTGTCCTTAATTGTGTAATTAAGGTGTTTCAATCTCTCTCTCTGTTATTAGTACTAAATAAGGTGAACAAAAGAGCTTCTCAGGAGGATTAACCGTCCGGTTCTACGGCGTTTTGATAAATGTTAATAAGGACGAATGACTGTCGAGGGGCTGGGAATTGGTGTCGCTCGATATAGAGAAAAACAATTTTAAATTCAGGACGGCTAATAAGGTAATTTGTCAATATTCCCGAAATGAATACCCCACGGAAAAAGATCTATCCCACCCAGTTGCCCAGCGCTCTAAAACAAATGTTTGCCTTCACTTCTGATTACGACTTGATGGAATTAATGTGCCAAATAATGGCTATCCTAGTGGCGTGCAATTCACACCTTTTCTTTCCCTATTGGGCGTGAATAGGGTGCTCCCGTGCTCCCGTTTGGTATTAATCTCTCCGAGAAGCTGAATTTATAAATGGGCTCCCGGATCCTTTAGAACCCGGGTTCCTTTAGGAAAAAGGCGATACATCTCGAGACGCTGCCCGCTCGCGCAGGGTATGGCTCGTGCTGGAATCCCCCAGTGCCTTGGATGTAATCACGTAGCCCTTTCAAGAAAATTGAACAATTTTTCATGGAAAATTATTTCCATTAAAATCGAGCCCCCATTTGCAGGCGGAGCAAAATTTATACAATTTCCTTGATGTTCGATTTTATTTCAATTCAAGCTACGGAAATATACCTTTCGAATATTACTGAACGCAACGTTTAATTTGGCTGGTTTTACTCGTAATTAGCATGGCCAATTAATTGGCCGTAACCGCACTCATTCCTTAATTCCTTTTTTAAAAAATGCAAACCCATTTTCGATCTGGCTAGGGCCAATTTATTCGACCTTAAGACAAATATGCGAATCGGATTCCCAGCAATTTAAAATGCGCTAGGACGCATTATTCATCCGATTACAGTGTAAGCTTATCATTACGACAACGAGTAACGCGTACTGTGATGCTTTTTCCTCCCCGTTTGTATAAATTGGTTATGTTGCAGATCTCGTAGACTAAAGGGCTCTATGTTATTGATTTTGTCCCGATATCTGTGTACATGGTATGAAGCCATAAAAAAAATTGGAGCCATGTATCTTTGTATCTGACTCAGACTAGCGGTGCGCCCTTATGCGGAAAACCACTTGTGGATGTGGCTCATCTTGGTCGCGACTCTGCGGCGTCGTTATCAATGAAGGACAATGACGCATTGATTTCCCTCAGCGGCTAGATGACGACCTAATTCATCCCGACTCTGCAAAACTTTATTATTTATTGCTTTGACTTCGGCCTATTCTTGTTACAAATAAATCTAATCCTTTTTTCTGTGACAATGGTATAGTAGTTTTATATCGAAAAACATTTCCGAGGGGAATAGAACAGCTCAATCTATCCTGGAACTAAACTGAAGTGCATGGGCCCATGAAATTAAATTGAACAATGCTATTAAAATTGGAAGATGAAAAAATTATCAATATTTTTGTTTTACTTACAATAAATAAAGAATTCTCAGCATAGACATGGAAAAACCAAAATGATTATTAATCATACATAAGTGTATGTTATATCCAATTTAAAACAACAATACATAAGAATAACTAAATCCAAAAACCAGTGGCTCTGCTTGAAAATATATTTAAATATCATCAGTTTTTAATCTTATTCAAATGTGAAATCTGCCTCATATTGAATTGAGGTCTGTGCAAATTCAACTTTAAAATTAGCACGTAAAATCAAAATAAATTAAATATGAAATTTGTATACAGAAAACCAGATCAACTCAGTAAATAAGCCATTTTTCAGAAATTTAATAAAAATAAACCCAAAGTGAAAGGAATTCAATTAGCATGAGCTGTGTGAAATTCAAAACGTTTCACCGACAGAACATAAAAGAGAAACATTCAAATTTCAATGAAGAAAGTTAATGAGTGAATTTCGTACACGTTCGCAGTACACGTTTTTTCCACTCAGTGATTGCGGTCTGAAGGCTTCAAGGATGCAAAGTGTGAGTACCTTCGTCAAACCACGTGGCTAAAATACGAGCCAATGTGGCATTAGCTTTTAAGTCCTCATATGCCATTCCAGACAAAGGGAAAATTTTTGCAATTTTCCAGATTATGACTAAATGGACTAAACAATTATTTACCACGAAATGGATTTTAGCAATTACATCCTGATTAATGACGAACAATGAAATTTCACTGGTAAAATTGTCATACATACCTTTCGGATTTTATGAACGTTCGTAGGAATTTTATTAATATTGTTACTGTTTGTAAATTGATATATTGTGCAAACTTTGAGGCATTGGAAATCATATTACACTAATTAGCTAAATAATGAGCGTAATAACAATTTATAGGCTTAATGAATTTGATATGCTTAAATGCAAAATGATAGGAAGTGGATATATCAAAATTATTACACGCATTCACATGCTTCCCTTTTACAGAGATTAAATTAATTTACGTTAATGAACATGATTATGTACATACATATATTCCGTGTAGATTTATTAATTCGAAATTAATCTAATTGATTGTCGGAAAACCCAGTTCTGGTTTTAAATTATGTAAAAATGTAAAAGTATTAAAATGATGAATAATAACATTTTGTAATAAAAACTTCATTAATTCCTCATTTTATAATTTTGGCTCTTAGATAAAATGCTTATAAATTTTTAATATTATTTGAAATAAACAAGACATCATAACTTAACGACCACGAAAGTTGTAATTCTCTTTTGGAAATTTTAATGTAAGGGGTTTTTTCACTTTGTTTTCTCTTTTGTCTCTTTTATTTCCTATTTTTTCGAAAATTGCAAATTTCCATATTGAAAATTATTATTATTATTAATGTTATTATAAATCTCTTGCCACAACATAAGTCTTTTAAAGCCGAATTGTAAAGAGCTATAATAAAACTATGGACGCACAACAGATGGTCATTTTACATTCCTTTCTACGAATTTGTTCGAATATTTTAAATTCTATCTATAATTTTTAATATGTGCTGATTTTGAAATTTTGGGTGTTGAAAGTATCAAAAAAAAAAAAAATATAAGGTAACAAAAACCTTTGATATTCATAAAAGTCGTACTGTGCTATGAGAAAAACGTATAGCCTTAGAACTTACGAAACAATTCAAACAAAACTCAAAATGTACAAAGTTTCTATGGTAATAAAGAACCTAAAATATTTTAACATCGCGAATATTTTTATTTGATGCGAAAAATATTATACGTATGAATTAGAACTGCAGTGAGGAATGCTATTAATGTAGCAATCACGTTTCCGGTAATTACGGCAAGAATACGTGACACGACTAGATAAATTAATCTTGATTTGGATCTCTTTACGAAAAGCTGCTAAGTTGTTGAATAAATCACAATGACTTCGAGGAGGGCCCGGTAGAAGTTGAAAACCCCTTAATACAATGCACGTAAGACCCGACACGATGATATTAATAAAGAAAACTCCAACTGAACACAAGTGTCAGCCAGGTAAAACGCCCGGTGGGGTTGAGAAAACTTAAAAATTTACAAAGGACATAATTCACCTTTTTCATGCAGAGGCTATTAAATGATATGATGGGGGCTGGATAAATTGGACGAGATTACGTATCGCGATATAATCTCTTTGGTTCAAAAGGTTGTTAACCCTTCTTCCTTTTACCAGCGAAATGAGGGGAAAACCATATTTTTTATCCACTCGTAAATTTCACCCTTCACGACCCATTAAAACCCACGTAAACCCGGTATTCCGTGACATACCTTAAGAGTCTTAGGATCTCTCAATAACTAGCCGGACTATAGCCTCTTTCTAAAGATTAATGGTCAATAAATCGGCCGGTTACTTCAATGAGCATACGCCTACGATTTTATTAGTCATTAAAAGTAAGGACCATTCAAAATTTAATTTTCCATCGAACGTTTGTGACTAACACTTCGATAAAATTTCGAAAAAAAAACCCACCCCCTTAACAGACTACCAAAAATCGTAAAGGTCCAAGCCGGTGTAAAAATTGCAACCTTTTGAAAAGCTGAGTGTCGAACTCAATTACCGTCTCAAAGTGGACCATAAAATGCGTTTGGTTGAAAAAGAAATCTTAATCGGGCGCCAAATCGACTCAGATTGACGGGACGGTCGTCTCGAAAGTCGCCTTAATACGGGCAATTAACCTTTATTAACTCAGAGAAAGCACTCCCCATTTACATTAAGCTGCTAAGTGAAGATAACGACTTGGAGACACACAATGTGTTAATAGAGCAAAATTTGCAATTAAAGCTGTTAACGGCAAATGTTGCTTTTATGTGTCGGGCGTACAAAACGCCTTAATTGCAGCCCCATGTCCGCTTGAATCCAACGGGGAAAAATAATTTCATTATGTGCCGCAGCATACCCCATAAATTCACTAATTCACCATTTAGGTTTGATACACCCCAGGGTACAATGACAAGACACCATTGAAATTTTCTTAACATAAAAACTTGATGAGAATTACTCAAAAAATATTGAGCTTGGAAGATTTTATATTCAAAAAACTGCACTTACAAAATCCTTTTAATCAAAAAGTAAGAGAAACCAGAAATACGATAGCTATTACTTTAAACCGATTAATGAAATTAAATAAATTTTTAATTTAAAGCATCCTTGAAGATAAATGTTGGTTATTTTATAAATAATTGTAAAGCTTTCTTTCATTACAAGTAGTCAAAACAGTTAAATCATAGGCATTTTCTTTGAAATTCAAGTATTATAATAAGTTTTTCTTTTTCTTTAATTTTAATTAAGTTAATAATCATCGCAAATAGAATCTTAACTATAATTTTTGAAAAGCTACATCTTGTAAACTTGAGCCGGTAATTTAAAAATGTTATTTCTTAGAAATTCAAAAGCTACAACTTAATAAATACAATTTAAATAGATGTTCGTCAAATTTGAAAACATACCTATAAACATTAGGTTGCAAAAAATCGTTTCTCGTATGATTTGTAGGGATTTTGAAAATTAATTTTATAACATAATTCTTTTCGAAATGAGAAGCTTGGGCAGTAAAAAATACACGAAAGGCATATTTTTGTACTATTGCATTAATTAAAAATATCATTCTTCATTAAAAATTAAAACATGTGACTACTTGTAAGTTTGAACACGAAATATGATACCCATCAATCGTAAATCTAATGTTACAATCAATTATTATTATCTAATTTTCTCTTTAATTACCCACTCCTTTTTGTGTTTAATGTATGTAATTTGCATCGAAAGCAAGTCTGTCTGTTAGAGAGTTCTCATGATAAAATAATCATACAGTAATTTTAAGGATAACTTAAGCACTTTAAAATTCTTTTCACTGTTTATTAACTATAAATTTACAGAACCCATCGAATTGACGGATTTCATATTTCGTATTACAGCAGTGTTATAGTCATATTTCAATTTTTACCTACACATATGTACATACTTGTATAAAAATATGTCTTTCGTATATTTTTTACGTGTCGAGTTTCCCATATCGTATAGAAATACTTTTTAAAATCCCTATCAATCATACGAGAAACGTTCGTAAATCTAATGTTAAGATGTTCTCATTTTTTTTTTCATCAATTTAACATACATAGGTAGATTTATAAAATATAGTTTTAAATTTTCTAATCCGAAAAACATTAAAAATTCTTTATTTTGATTGTATGTACCCACTAAAATTAATTATCTTATTAATACAATACTTGAATTTCGAGCAAATTCTTGAGATTTTGGTAACCTAATATTGTGGATTACACAAATTAAATATCGTACACCTACAATACAACTTTAAAATGAATAAATTTTATTTTCAGATGTACTCTCTTTTTCATTTATGGTAAAATACTTAATCCAACGAATTTCTTCATACATAGAAGTGTATCTCTTTCGTAAAATTATTACTTCCAAAGACATTTTAAGCAGAAGCTATTACTTATCGTTATCAGATTTTCGTTTTATTTTTCGAGGGTGTCTTTTTATTACGTCCCAGGGTATACTTAGACGTTGGGGTATGGTGATGTGTCCCACTGCGGTGCTATTTCAGGACACAAAAACACCTCCACGTGGAATTTCGCGAGATAGCACACGCGGAAGCCGGTCCCAAAATTTATTCAAAGTTGTTCAACTTTTCATGAAGTCAAGTGCCCGAGTACCCGCAACGTTTTCAGCCGGATATCCGTGGTGAAATGGAAACGTTGCATGCCACTGACTTTTCTACAACTGCAAGATTTTCTGTACTATTAACTTTCCCAGGGGATTATTAAAGTTTTGATATATTTTGAAAAGTTTTTCTCTTAATACGATCACTCGGGGGGCATTTCGGTATCGGGAGTTTAGAAAGCCCGGCCTTAGGAGCCGGTCTCTAATTTATAAGGCAACTGCTCGAAATGGATAAGTTTCGGGGGGAAGGAAAAAGTTCTTCCTTAGGTACCCCCGGTGTACAAGGAAATTGTCCCACCAGCTAAAGACGAGGTTATTGTCTCGTACGGAAACTTTCGAGCGACCTGATTCAGAACAAAATGATTTTCGGAGGAAAATTTTAAAGCAAACGACAATGAATTGTGTCCCCATTCGAACCATTCTTTTCTGGGTCAACGGGGACGTAGATAATTTTCCTCGATTTATGCCCTCCCCGGGAGATTGTGACCATTCTTGGGTTTTTACTCCACAAGTATTTATGGCCTGTGCAATCCGGAGTAAATTAGCTCGTTCTAAATAATTTCCCCGTCCAAGTGGTTCAATTTTTTTAAGTCTCATTCTAGTTACAGCCACTTTCAGTCGTGGGTTTCTCTCGGTTGAGAATAAAAGGGATAAAATACAACGGACGTTTCTACCCTCTTCTCTGTGCATTTTACCTGAATCTTGAAGTTAAATTAGATTAAGTACAGAGAACAGTGTAAAAAATGGACAAAGTTTAAAGTGGGTTGAAAGGTTAAAAGTCATTAATTAAATTAATTTTCAAGGGTGTGCTGGCGGCGCTGAATGCTTTCTTTCTTAGAAAATGAGAATTTTTCTAAACTTTTCATGGGCTAATTAGTTGTAGGTGGGAGAGCTGCCGACAGGAATTGCTTCTAAGGAATTGTGTACATTTAAGTAATTAGGTTTCAGCTCATAGGCCACTGAGATTAACGTAAATAGAGACACTTTGAACTAAGACCCATTTTAAAATTTGACGCGACGATGTCATCAACCAAATTAATTTTTTATTTTATAAAGAAATTTTTCACAATTTAGTGAAAATTATACCTTTAGATTTTATTTTTGTTAGTCCTTTAGAAATTAGATGGAAAAACTTACTGGGGCTGAACATCCTGCAAATCGTCTGCTTAAACAATTTTGTCATACACACAAACCAGTACAATAAAAATCGTCTGTATAATTTTAATGATTATGATTATAAAAAAACGTATTTTCTCCTATTTCTTAGCATCTGACATCGGAAGGACCATATCGGACCTAAAAAGACGAGCTTTACTTGGTAAAGTTGGAGGATAAGTAAAAAGGTTATTTTTAGTTCAAGCCTTAGTTAAGCCTAATTCAAATATGGCTTAAACCAATGTCAACATAATTCCAAAGACTTTTGTTCGTCTAATAATAACACTATGTACCCAAAATCTAACATGATGAGATCGACTTTTCCGAAAACTCCACTTTTTTTGTAAACAACGCTAGAGTCGTTTCTTATACAATAAATAAATAAACTATTTTTGCTCATTGAATAGAATAAGACATTAAAAAAAACAGATGAAAACATTAAACGTAAATACATTTTTCATTAAACCTTAAACAATGAATATATTTTTTTAGTAGGATACCTAATAAATATATTTTTTATTAAATTCTAATTTCCTAATTTCGTAATACGTATTTATGTTGTAAGGAGCCAGGACATTTTGAATATTTTATTTTATTTTAGAGTATCAATGACCTATCTATGCTTCAAGTTTTCATTTTAAATTTACATACCAGATACTCTATTAGAAACTTTTACGTTATTACTCGTAAAATTCTCTACAGATAAATCTTTATTGAGTTTATTGGTAGCTTATTGCCACAGAAAATTATGGAAAATTATAATTTCCATCTATTTCATCTTTCATGAGCGCTTCTGGAGTCTCCTAATTGGTAATCCTTTCATGACTTGAATTGCCATTTTCCGACAAATGCTCATGCCTTATTCAACAGAGAATATTACGGACTATCGAGTACCAACTGAATATTACGTCTATTTCAAGAAGATGACGAAGCCTCCCCGATATTATCTGGTCAATATCCTCTGAAGATTAGGCATCCAACTGGAAACATATTAAGAGGACATACCCTTTGAAAGCAGGATCCTCATTGATACTTCAACTAAACCATGTTGACGTAGAGTAGAGGCGGTCGGGAGGAGTCCATTGGTTAAGTGAAGCAAGGTGCGCTTTTATCAGAGGACCCTGCAAGAAAGGAAGTTCCCTTTAGTCACGAGTGTGAGACTGCAAACGTTAGCCTAGTTGGGAGTTGAACTGGCATGGACAAAGTGTTCCCTAGGGAGTTGGTGCACAAACATTAGAGACTAGCTGGCTGGGGGCAGATTAGCGGTGAGTACAAGTTCTGCGTAATTTTCATAAGAGCTTCTAGTAATTAAAGCCACCTCCTCCTGATACCCTCATGGATATGTTACAGCGGAGGTAACTGGCCATAAAGGCCCTCAGGTTCCTCCTCAAGTAGAACAGCTCGGCTCACAGAAAGACGCCGGCTTTGATGGTTTCGGGCTCATTTATATTTTATAGGAAGTAGGAAGCAAATCGACCGGCTCCACGGCAATACAAATGCTCCAAAGAAGTGGGGAGCGGTGTGACAAAGTCTTTTACGCAGCTATTCTATTAATGCGACTACTTGCCCACCTCCTGCTGCGGCGAGCAACTTCCTTAGAACGGTCTGCCCAAATTATGACAATTAAATCCCATGAAGACTACATAAACTCCGAGAAGTAGAGCCTATTACAACTCCACGGTAAGCCCTTAATAGCTCTGTTTTCGTCCTCTAAATTACTCCACTAATCTTGAGGATGGGCTGCAAAGTCCGCACGACCCACAGTAGCAGAAATGCCTCCAAGTGATCTAATTTTAATGTTATCTGAGGAAACTTTGTTCGAGGATATGCTCTCTGCAATTTGAGCTGCCCGAAAACCCGAAAAAGGGAGGCGGTTTCCTGCCAACTGAGCTCATGCAAGTGATAGGTTGAATTTATTATGTTAACATTTTCTCCATTTTGCCTTTAAATTTCTAACGTTTCATACTAAAAAAATAGTGAGTTGTAAGGAAAACATTAAAAGAAAGCTAATAGTCTGCTTGTCTGTTACTCGTACAAAACTTAATTTAATAACTTTCAATCCATTTATCATTTAAAATGTTGAACACATTTTGTTTCAATCTTTTCAAAACTAGAGTCCACGAGCATAATTCTGGAAATCCGATCCAGTTATATACATACCCTTAGAAAACATGTACTGCCTCCAATAAAATCTATTTTCATCAGAAAGCTTCAAAGACTCAATTAGCATTAAAATTTCGATCATTGTATTTACGTTCTTAAAAACGGTTCTATTGATTTTGATAAAATTTACGGAATAGAGGTTTTCGAGAGCGCAAAAGTCGATTTAAATAAACCTCATCTATAAAAAAATACTTAGCCATGTTATCAAGCAAATGATCTCGAAATTATAACAGCAGTAATAACTTAGATCGCCTGAAAATCAAAATGAGCTAGATTTAAGTCATGGCTTGAAATAGTTTGAATTAGCCTTTAACTTAGTCAGACAAAGTTTAAATTAAATTTTAATTTTGCTTAAGATAAGCTTAAACAAGATTTATACTATACTTATATACGAGAAGATGTGACTTTAACTAAAGCTAATTGTATTTGGGCAATATTCGTTTTTTAAACAATTAGATAGGTGACTAAAATCAAAAAGACTCCGAAGTAAGGTTTAATTTTACAAATCCTTGAAGCAAGTCTCTTAGATAATTAAATTTAGCTAGATGCCTTTCTAAAAGATTTTCTAATGGTCCTTGAACTTTATAAAATTCGTTCACTCCCTTTCCCGGGGAATATATGTATAACACATTTAGATGCGGTTAAATCCTTTCATTAATTGACATGGCTCGACCAACGATAATATTCCTCCGCCATTTATTCACCGTCCCTGCCCCAAATATTTCAAATAATATCAACCATAAAACCAAATTGTCCAGGAACACAGGACAGTGTCTGTTTGTGGCCCCGGAAAGCTGGCAGTTGTTTGCACTATCCGGCGATAGACGCAAACATCATAATTAATTTGAAATTCCAACTGGTATCATTTTGTCGGCTTAGGTATCGCATAAATTGCGAATTTAATTAAAAAAAATATCAGCAATTGTCACAGAATATTTGAACAAATTATCCACTTATACATTTTCGGAAAGCAAAAAACATAGGATTTTGGGCTCTGACTAATTGATAACCGTCCAGTTCATAAGAATTCAAAGGTAGTGGATACCATGTGGAAAGGAGAACGGGGTTTGATTTTTATTAATCCTGTCCCGAAACCGAACGGACGGAAAGAATAACATGCTAATCCTTCACAATTTACAAAGTGCTCAATGATCCCGAAACCCTTTCGAATCTTATCGGTGTTTGTTGATTTTATGGTCCAGTGGCTCGTTTTGAAATTCCCGACGACATCCTGGCCACCGTAAATCATTGGGGATCAGACGGGGAAAATGTGAATATATCAACAGACCCTGGGCTTTTTGACTGGTTTGGTGGCTAACTGTCTGGCCATTGTAATATACAAGACCCATAAAATTTATTTACACGCTTCCTTCTGGGGACAGGACATTGTGTGCTTCACCTATGAATTTTTATGTGATTTGTACCAAAGAAGACTCAAAAAAAAATATTCCAACAAGAATTCATTATCTAGGTTTCATACATTTTCATTTTTGTGGAAATTACCTATCTTCAAGAAATCCTTTTCTGATCTAACGATTTGTGTGCTATCCAAATACGTAACATCAATCAATAGTTAGACTTATCGATGGTCAGAACTTGTCGGTAGTCAGAGATGGCCAGAGCTTCTAGTTAATAAAAGCGGTATTTCCTATTAAATTAATAATCATTTCTATCCTATTTGGATGAGATTAAATAGTAAATAGCATTTTCTAAACCATTTTTTAAAACTCTATTTATGTGAAATGTATTAAATCGCATCAAATTACTTGATTTTTACCTACCTACATACATAACTTTAAATCTTGCACTTAACAAATTATTGAATGTAATTTTGCAATTGCAATTTGAAGGATTTTTTTGAAGTTTTCTTAAGCTTAAGTTAGGAATCAAATGAAAATTTTAAATTAGTAGAAATTATTGTAAGAAGTAGGATCGAGGTTTTTAAGGAACTCTGTTGCTGCCTCCCGTATGTGCCGGCGCCAGTCCAGCCCCTAGAATTCATAACCCAGGTGAGGGTCAGTCTGACCAACAAAATAATCCAACCAAGCGAAATATAAAGCAATTAAGGAGGCACTTAGCGTGTGCAATTTTAATCCGAGCCCTTCGTAAAGGTCTTGCTGGGAGCACTTACCCCTTCGACTTTGGACGGAAGATGGGAAGGGCTGGTGATTTTGCGAGTGAATTAGAAATTGCAAGCAACAATGTCTCAAATTATGCTTAAATCTACCATGAAAACATAATCGTGCTTTGTGAAAGGCATGTAATAGCGAATTGCTTCCAGATATCTTCTGTATACGGCTCCAGCCTAGCCCCGTTCCCCTCTCCGCACGGAAGCTATTGTGGATATTTTCCAGGTCTAGAAGCTTTTTATAGAGGTACCCTGTTATTGTGTAGAAATAGACACACGGGCGGTTGCAGGGGCACAAAAGGAGCCAAATTGCAAATGTCTAATACTCGTACAAGTTTTTGAAATTCTCACCGTCGTTATTATTCTTGAGCGGCACAGGGTGAGGACAGAATTTATGGGGCGAACGAGGGCAGAGGCATGTTTATTTATGGGCATGACTCCCTGAGGATAATTCAGGCGTGAAATTACAATCCGGCAGCACGCTCACCGGTAAGGGACCAGCCTCCGCCCGACACTTCATTTGATTCTGTCGCGGATATTTTGCCCTCTGAGCCGAACATCGTTTCCTTTTGTCCTCGAATTTCCGAAAAGTTGGCTCACTGAATTTACTCGGTCTTCCGATGATGATTCAACGATTTTCTAGTTTATACCCTCAATCGGAAGTGATTCGCTAATTTCGGTAAATCCTCCTCACCATTAATTTATTTGTTGCCAACTCGCCGGCTGAGAATTTAAGTGCTAAAAGGCAGTCAAGTGCAAGACAAAGTAAACTTTGCTCGGATTCGCAACCCCGATTATTTCTTGCAGGATATCAAAATAGAATTTGGACAAAGATCCAAAGAACCAGCACTTTATAGCTAAATTGCTGGCGACCAAAGATAGCATCTCACCTTTTTGAGAAACTTATTTTATAACACTAAGCAACATGGAAGTAATATGTAATTTTAATACAATACGATTTTATATTATTAGATTATTGAGTTTCTAAAACGTAATTTTACACAACGCACAATCTCGTTAATAAAAGTGAAATTTATGGCGACATGCATATATTTAGATTTTGTTTGTTAGTATGACTTTATGGTAAATTTACTGCATACTCACTTCTTTTAATTAGAAAAAAAACAACCCTTTTAAGCAAAGTTTTCTTTATCTCCAAGATATCAAACTACCAACAGGGACGAAGTCATTGAAGCATTTTAATATTTGCATAGACGCTCTGCTCTGTAAGATAATTTCAAAATAAAAGTAATATTTAATAAAATATAAAGATATCTTCAATACTCACCGTTTTCTTAATTTCTCAACTTGATATCGACCTTTTTACCGATTCAAACCTCTGAACAGAAAAGAAAGAACACGTTTTAGTAAATATTAAACAAATTTTCCCGACAATGTACTGAATATATTTCGACTGATCACATTCACTAGGGAAATTGTTTAATTTTCGATGAGAGCGTACGTGATTTCATTCAAATTCTCTTAGGAATTCGCTTGAAAGATCTGCACACAATGTAAGTAGGTATGGTACCTACAGAGTGTAGTGCATTCGGTAAAATGTATCAATACAAAATTTAGAGGAAAATGAGTTTTCCCTCCTGTTTCCAATTATCTCTTCAATTACCCAAGGAAATGTTGTGCCAAATTGAGACTAATAAATTATAAATCTATTCACTAAATGAAGGAACAACGTGCAGGTTTATTTGCAGGGTGCAAACAAAACCGCAGGATTTCCCGAATAAATAGCTTATAGAGAAATTTTACTTAATAAAAAATTACTTAGAAAATCTTCATGTATCCTCAAAGGTTTAATAGATAAATAACGACGTTTTTATAAATTAGCGCTTTATTTCGTAACATTTATTCGCAATTCAATTCTTCCATTTCCGACCTCTTTTCATTCTCGATGGTCCAGGCCTTTGAGACTGTTCAGACTTTTCTGGCTGATATGCTACATGAAGAATGTCCCACAACATACGACCATACTCCTGGGACTCCAAAAGTTCTCCTAATTCCTCCTAATAAATAAACAGCTAATAAAATACTAGAAAACTTGCATCAAAGACATAAAGAAAATTTACCCGAGTCTTTTTCAAAAGCTCCTTGAGGCACCCACCGTGTCGCATCACTTTCGCAATATTCTTCGAATTAATCCCAGGTAATCTCATCAAAAAGTCGTGAACGTTTGGATTGAATTTTTCCGCATCTGAAAAACCGGATTCATCAGAGCCTATAGTGATTGCTGTTTTAGGATCAGGCTCGGGTCTGCCTTGTTTAAGCTCCTCAAATATTTGAGCGGTTGCGTAAGGGCTCGGGGACCAAATAAGCCTCAATTTTGGGAAATGTAAAGTCAGCAGCTGTAATTTCTGCACTATTAAAGCGTTTGAATATCCACTATCAACGGAAAGCATATATTTGCCCTAAGTAAAAAAGGTAGTTATTAACAATAATTTTTTTAATAACAAGGAAAAAGCAACAATGGAGGTAGAAAACAGCAAAACTTTTTAAAAGAGCAGAAAGGATCTGGTCTATTTTTACGCAATGTTGCTGTTATTCCGTTTCCACTGTAATTTTTAAGGTATTAAACGTAAAGTTTTACACGAACCTGTAAATGGAACGGCTTCTTTTGATCAAATTCGATCAAAAGAATCGGTTTGCTGTAAAATCGCTGCATTTGTACACATTGATTGTAAAGACGGCCAGAATTGAGGGAACCAATCAAATCAGAGATTGATTTCCTTTCGACACATATCTCTGGAGTAAGTATATAGTCGCCAATCTAAAAGCAAATAATATGCTATTTACTCCAGATGATCCTATGCAATTACTTATTACCAATATAGTCACTGGAACAATTTCTATTCCTCGCTTGTGAATAAGGCAAGGTAAATCTGATCTGAATTCTCGCATATCAACAACTACTTTTGGTGTAACAACTTCCTCTTTTGAAGCTTGCCCCCCTGCTTTTCTGGTATCAACAACAGGTTCTTCAGCGCCAACCTTGGCCTGCATAAGCAAGAAAGCCTCATCCGTTTTACCATCTTGGTACTCAGGAATCACCATTTTCTAAAAAACAAAATAAAATAGTTTGCGTAATTGGCATTTACTTTAAAATATTCTCTTACAGTTTTTGTATCAATAAGTAACTCAAAGGCCTGCTTCTCTCTTCGTAGGCTTGTAAGGTAAGACTGTTCTTCAACAGTTTTAGCATGCAATAAAAAGAACACTTTGAGTCTCTTTTCCGGAGGTCTTCTTTGTCGAGCTTCAAACACTTCCAACTGGCGAATGGCAGTCACATTACAATTATACATAATTACGTATTGGGGCTGTATATCTTCTAAAACTCTATCAAGAGCCATTGCGCCTTCTTGAGCCGTCTTAAAAGTCTGTATACATATTAAAGGCTGTCTCGCCTTCGTGACTACTTGATCAACATCAAGGTTTTCCATCTATCAACAAAATGAAGTGTTAACTAAACTTACAAAATATAAAGTTAAGGAACAGTCTTTACCTGAGAGAATGGTTCAAAGACCGATTCTTCCATAGTTTCATCATCCGATTCTGAGGTGTCTTCCTCAGTTGCATTTACAGGTTTTTGGGACATTGTAAGAACATAGCTCTCCTTAAACAAATCAAAATCACCATCCTCATCCTTTCCTAAAACTTCACTTAATTCATCTTCTTGTTTAGGACCTTCCTCAGTACTCTCTTTAGTTTGTGGCGATTGATCACTACATCCAGAACTCGGTTTTGTATCACTTCTTCGTGTTTTTTGAGACTTAGTCTCCTTTCCACTTTCTTGGGAAGCACTAAGTGTTGTATCCAATTCCCTTATATTTCTAAATTTCTTAGCCAACTTTGTAAGTGGAATATCATTTTTCATCGCCATATAAAGCAAATATCGTTCTCCACCTTGTGTTAAAAATTGATTCAATTGATAGCAGGTCTTAGCATCTTGACATAGAATTAAAACCTTTACAGACTCAGAAAAATTTTTAATAGTACGTTTAGCATCATTAGGTATTTCAACTTTAAGGATCTCTAAGAGGAACTTCCATTTCGGACAGCTTTCTGGCTGGAATTCTAAAAGAGTTACGGTCTTAAGAGGTTTTAAGCTATTGAACAATTTCTAGACCTTCGTCGGTGTTGTATACTCTTTCCCTTGCGACTTTAAACAGTTGCTCAGCAGCGTCGAGCAAAATCCATCCTGAATTACTAAGAGCATACTCTGTAGTTCTGTAACGTTTTACCAGTGAATATGCGCTTACAGCGTCACTGTATATTGTCGAGCTAGAAAGGATATGCTATTCAATATCACCTACTTAATTTTTACGAAATGGTATCACTTACATCATTATATTCCTTAAAACCTTCAGATCAGAAACGATCAACTTTGTTTGCGAATTCAATTGATGCCAAATACAATCTAGCTGAGACTGTAAAATCTTATGAAACTTTTTAGTAACACAATTCTCTACAGTGATCTCCTGTAAATCGATTGATCTATTCAATCTTTTAACCTCCTTCGCAAGGTAATTCATAATGTCCAGAAGATGCGTTTGAATAAGAGTCATTTTGTGCGTCATTGGGACATGCAATTCAATAGTTTGTGGTTCATAAGGCTTGAGAGAAGCTTGGATTACTGCGTGAAATCGCGGCCAAATAAAGAGCTCCTTGAGAAATAAATTTTTCATTGTACGCTCCACCTCACTGTATCCAATCGTGAAGGATTCAGGACCTCTGGAGAATGCTTTGATGAAGCCAGTTTTGTTTTTCTGACGGTATAATCGAATTGCGAAAGCCTCCTGGCATGATTCTATTATTGTGTGAGCTCGAAGGACAACAATGCCTGTTATCAGTTCTATGGGTATGCGGTTTTTCAGGAGGTCAACGACTAGTATTCTTGTAGAGATAAATTGTATCCCTCCTTCGAGATAAACGCGTTCTCTAAAGAACAAATGATTTAACTTAATACAGCAAGATAAAATTCTTTTAGAAAAAAAAACTTCAAAGCGAACGATGCTTGCTAAGAAAAGACTGAAGCCCTTAATAATAATTTAATGCTGGAAATCGAGCGTTCGGTTTTACCTAGAAAAAGAAAAAATTCAACCGCAACGGGCTGTGAATCTCTTATAAAAATTTGTGGCCTACAGATATAACGTAACATTTCAATTCCCGCTTAAGCTTTTATTGCTTAAAATGATTATTAACTTATACGCCGGATCAAGCCAAGTACCTCGAATAGTAATTCTTTAACAAATCTTAATATAGCCTACATATTTCTAAGCAAAATTAACCATTCAGCGAATGAGCTTCGGATAATTGAATGCTTTAGCAGCACCTGCATAAAAAGTACTTACCTCTCGGTGACAGACGTAGACACTTCGTGGACGTACTTCTTCTCCAACTTCGATTTATAATACTTTTCCTCCCAATCAGAGAAGTTAATGACCAGAATAAGATTCGCAGAGTCCGCATAGGCGTTGAGCAAATTGATAAGAACTTTGTCGAACAAAATGCCTCTGAAAATAACGAGAATATGAGCCATTTAAGGCAAGTTTGAGATCAAAATATTACACCTACTTGGCACTTATTAACAGGCCATCAGAGTGGATAACGTCCAAGAACATCTGGCGCTCATATTTTAAGAGATCACTGTTATTTTTAGCAAGGTACTCCTCAACAGCGGTTGTATCGGAGAGTTCCTTGTCCTCCTCGGTCACAGCATCTTGTGCATCCTTTTCAGATTGTTCTTCCTCTGGAGGTTTCTCCGAGTTGATTTCAACAGTGTCCATTTATTTTAAAAGGAAACCATCGAAAAGTGGCGAAATTCCTTAAATTCAAATTTTTAACTCGCTCAAAACAAACTATTGTCAAAGTGACATCCGGTAGGGTATGTCAAATAATTTTCCAGTAGTTTTAGTTTGCTAAACTAATTAAATTTATTAAACTAGGATGATTTATTTATTTATTTTGATTGTTTTGTATTCGTTTTGAGATTGAAATCCTATATTTAACCAACAGAAAATGAATTTTTTAACACGTTGTTTTTTGTCTTAATTCCAGTAATTTATCGATGTGGCAGTACTTAATCAAATGTCAAAAATAATTGACAATGGTTTGACAAATCGGCCAGGCCACTGGTTTATTTTTACATTATTTATTTAGATTTTATAAGTATGGGAAGCAAAACGATTCAATCAGCAGCATTAAAGCAAAATTTACTAAACGAATCCTGCCCGCAACGTGCCTGAAATTCTTTCCCTACTGTGTAAAATGTGAATAGTACAAAAAGAAAGTTCATGACTGTGACCTTTTCGTTTTCGCACCGCACGCTTATGACAGAAAACTTCGATTTCTTCGCAACAGCACTTCAAAATATGGCCCCGTTCCGAAGGAAGAAAGCGACCAAATCGTTTCCCGTCAAGGTGATAACGTTCGATTCAGAGCTGGAGTTTGATTTGGAGGTAGGTAACGTGCCGCCCGCAAATTCTTCAAATTCCACTCTTGGGAGGGACCTCAGCACTTCTTCTATTCCAGCACAGGGCCACTGGACAGGATCTGTTCGATTTGGTGTGCCGCACAATTGGCCTAAGGGAGACTTGGTATTTTGGGCTTCAGTACGAGGATACGCGGGGCGATGTGGTTTGGCTAAAAATGGAGAAAAAAGTCAAAGACCAGAAGATCAACCTGAAGAACGGCGGCTGTGAGTTTAACTTCTATGCAAAATTCTTCCCGGAGAACGTTAGCGAGGAACTTGCCCAGGAAATAACACAGCACTTGTTCTTCCTGCAAGTGAAGCAAAGTATCCTTTCGATGGATATCTACTGCCCGCCGGAGGCTTCTGTTCTTCTGGCTTCCTACGCTGTCCACGTCCAGTTTGGGCCGTACGACTACGAAAACTATAAGCCAGGGATGCTGGCGCAGGTTGCTAGCGATTTACTGCCTCAGAGGGTGATAGACCAGTATCAGATGACTGCCCAAATGTGGGAGGACAGAATAAGGATGTGGTAATCATTAAAATTAGGACGAAAACTAAAAGAATATCTTACAGTTGTTACTCTTTTTTTAGGTACGAAGACCACGAACCAATGACTAGAGATGAAGTAGAAATGGAATACCTTAAAATAGCACAAGATTTAGACATGTATGGTGTTAATTACTTTCCTATTACTGTAAGGATAATCTAAATTTTGGTTAAGTTCACTTTTCCAGTTCCAAATAAGATCTGCAAAATAAACGCATTTACGACTTTTGCTGGTAGCTGATAAAAATAATTCATGCTAACAAAATTGACTCACTTCCGCATTCATTTCCCGGAAAAGAGATTTTTAATTAGGCTTTGCGCGGGTAGAAAGCGTAGCTGAACTAAGCGAAGCTGAAACTATTATAAATAATGTTAGCATAATAACTAATTTACTTTCAACGTACAGATTAAATAGATGTTTTATAAACAAATTCTCCAAAGAAATAAAATTGAAATTTCAGAAATATTTTAGCCTGAGTTACATTGCGTGTAAATTTTCGCATAGGCAATTTCACATGTTTTTAGGCAATGTTTACATTAGTTCAATTAGGTTATTAGTGATTTTCTTTTAGGAATCGCGGCACCTAATTCAGTTAAGAACATCAAACGCTTCTGGAGGTTCTCAAATATTGCTTAATTAATTAAAGTCTACATTAAAATAAACTAATTAAATATTGATGCATTTGGAATTGTAAATGTGAAATCAAGTTTTTTTTAAATGGTTAAGGTTATTCTTATCAAGCCCCTTATTACAGAATAAAAAACATTCTGAGCTGTGGCTAGGTGTTACAGCCATGGGCTTAAACATATACGAGAAAAACAATAAGTTGACTCCAAAGACCACGTTCCAGTGGTCTGAGATACGCGACGTCAGCTTCGACGACAAAAAATTTACGATAAGACCAGTTGATCCGAAGTCACCGAATTTTGTATTTTATTCGCAAAATCTTAGAATTAACAAATTGGCAAGTATATTTAAATTTTTAAAGAATTTAATTCTTGTAGCCTATTCAGCAATTGCTTTAATTAAACTAAATTAAGTAGTCCACTACATAAATCGAATTCTCGCTAACACCCCTTCCCTTTGAAGAAAGGTAATAAGATAATTTTTATCTAGATATTGGACCTCTGCATTGGCAACCATGACCTATACATGAGGAGAAGGAAACCGGACACAATGGAAATTCAGCAAATGAAAGCACAAGCCAAGGAAGAGAAGCAGCGACGGCAGATAGAACGAAGTAAATTTATCAGGGAAAAGAAGTTAAGAGAAGCTGCTGAAAAGGAAAAGGCCGAGCTGGAGAAGCGATTTCAGCAATTGCAAGACGATATGCGGGCTGCAAGCGAAGCTTTGGTATATTTTTACTTTTATCCAATTTTAAAAAATGCTAACTATGAAACATTATTTTTTAAGCGGCGATCCGAGGAGACAAAAGAGCTGTACCTGGAGAAAAGCCGTCTTAATGAAGAACAAGTCCAGTTGACAGAGTGCAAAGCAAATAAATTTAAACTAGAAATGGACCGTTTACGGGAGAACCATTTAAAAACAGAAAAAGAAAAAAGTGAACTTGAGAAAAAAATACGGGACGCAGAATTTTACGTCCAGCACTTAACCGAAGAAAAAGAAAAACGAGCCGCTGAGGCTGAGAAGCTTAAAAAGGAGCTTATTTATGCCCGTGTAGCTGAACGGGAAGCTACAGCAAAATTGCTGAATTTTCTCAGCAGAAGTGTTGCACAATGCTCGATGGAATCAATTTTAGTGCCATCCTCCACATCGCTTACAAATGACTCATCCACGCTAGACTCAGATGTGATGTCTTGCGATTTAATTGCCTCATCCAGTGATATGGAGCAAATTGCCAACGAAATAGAACGAAATCGAGTGGAATATCTTGAGAAATCCAAACAGGTTCAGAATCAACTCCGTACTTTAAGATCGGAAATAGAATTGCTTAAAATTGAGGAGAATCAGTGCCCTTTAGACATAATTAGTGCCGAACAATTGCGTGCTGGCGAAACAAAGTACTCAACGCTCAAGAAATTAAAATCTGGCTCAACGAAAGCCAGAGTGGCCTTTTTCGAGGAACTGTAGACTGAGGCCAGCGAAGACTTCACCAATGCCTTCCACTTTACATTCTGAGTGAAAAAAAAAAGAAATTAGAAAAAAATGAAAAATCTGTTATACGTTGTATAAAGTTGCGCATAGTTTTAGGTACTAAAATTTATCTGTATTATTTTTTTAACTAAACGATGACTGAAATAAACTTTTAGAGAAGATATTTCCATATAAGCTTTTGCGCTCTAAGTCCTAATGATACCACTTAAATTGAATTGAAAACACTGCCTACGTTAACGAAGATTTTAAAGTTTAAATTTGAAATTCTCGAATCGGAGACTGCAATTGAAATTCCCTTATACATAAGGTGAAATATACCGCGTTAATAGAAACATAAATGTGCGCACCGGTCTATCTTGATTGCATGCAATGTAAGGAAAACCCCCCAAATACTTACGAAACACTTTTATGTCTTCAATTGAGACTTTCTTAAACATTTAAATATAAAAACTAAAATTTAACAGTTGATACCACATCTGAATGAAATAAAAAATAAAAATATCCATGCTTGGGGAACCATGTTCCAGTGATTTTGAAAATATAACACTAAAGTGCGTCCGTTCTCGAACGTGCCAAATTTCAGTAGCTTCAATCAGATGTTGAGCAATTCATTACCGCTCATAGTACACTCGGTAATAAAGCGTTTTCGAACGCCATATACTAAACGAGTTATCAAATTTCAGCAAATAGACACCTTCACCGGGATACGAGTGTGATCCAACGTAGACCTCATTCTGGCACTCACGTCGGTAAACAGGAATTATTATTGAAATCGGAGGACGATTCTGTGTAAAGGAACTGCGATTTGCTGCTTGAGCAGGACCACTTTCCAAATCACTGGCGATGGGATATTCGTCTGAAAAATAAAAATAAAATTATAAAATTTTATAGTTTGCTTGAATGGTTTTGTTCTGTACCGTCTTCCTCATCGTACAGCTCTTCATCGTCATCACTCTCGCTCACGTGGACTGTTACCTCGTTAGTGAGGGGCTTCTCCCATTCAAAATACACGCCAAATCCAATGTCATAGTTATCGGTGGCAAACTCCCAGAAAATACAACTTCCTCCCTCATGTGTAGGAACACGGACCTTTTATGAGGCAATGCAATTGTTAAATAAAATACCTGCGGGGCCAGCAAACAAAACACGCAATTACCGTGACTGTATCTCCATGTCCGATTTGAATGACCCCGTCGCCCCGACCAGCGGACACCTCCTGCTTGAACGCTTTAATATCTGGGCGGGTCCACATTTTAGCTGGGCTTATAACTAAATAATCTCCTGAATCGTCAATCCCCTCGCACTTCTCGTCCTTACAGCAGTTGTTCTCATCCTTTTCCCCGTCTGTCTGATCTTGGGACTGGGGGCAGATATTATCGTTCTTGTCTGCTGTTTCTGGGTTTCTGTCGTTAATATTCGAAATCGGTCTGATCTGAGACTGGAGTTGCTGCATATACTGATGGTAGTGCTCGTTCTGGAGCTGTCTAATCAGCAGAGCTTGTTGTTCGGGGTTGCCTGGAAATTGTTTTTCTGCATAAGCCTAAAAAATGGAATGGTTGTCGCGTTAGAATTTAATTTTGTCATATCACAATACTTCAATTTTGCTTAAATTGAAAAAGAAAGACGCGGAAGGCAAACAGTTCATTCAGAACATTATTTGGGTCTACTTTTCTAACTTTATCCATTGTCCTTTTCCCCGTGTTTATCTTTAGCTTTTTAGAAAATTGTTTATTGAAGCAAAGAAAACTTGATTGAAAAAATTTCCTTTTCTTCCTACTTTTTTTGTCTAAATTATGCAAGCTTCCTCAATTCATGCTGAAATCAACAATAAGTTAGTTTTTCAGACGGGCAAGCTACAAACGTGTCTTTTTTTGTTAAGTTTTCAAACACTGCGACGAATTTTGCAAGGCGGAGTTTATGGTTCTCCAAGGAAGATATATTTTTTTCTAAAGCCCACATTAATTCCCTTTTAATTTAAGTTGATAATTTTTGTTGAGAATTTGTCTAATTTTGAATTAAATTACGAAACTAGGAGTTAAATTTATTTCTCTACAGAACATTTTTTTGGAGGTTCAGTGTTATTTGAAGAGGTTGTTTTCCAGTTAAGTTCCTAAAATGAAAACTGAACGATGACTGAACAAGCTCCCGAGTTTCAGGAAAAACGTCTCCCATAAGTTTAAAAATGAGGATCTATTGAAGACGACACGTACCTTAAACTGGTGATAAGTCTGCTCATTGAGGGCCTCCTGCAACTGTCGCTTCTGGTGCTCCTCCTGATTCCTCTGCTCTTCGCGCTGCTTCTGTTCCTCCAGCATTAATTTCTTCTTTTCCAAATTCTCCTGCTGTTTCCTTTTCTCCTCAAGCTCCAGCCGCAGCTTCTCTTCCCTGTCCTTCTTCACAGCCTCGACGTAGGGCTTAAAAGCCGGGCAGAGCCTGTCCAGCAAATTAATAAAGCCCTCCATAGCCTGAATCTTCGTTATCTGCCCCAAGCTTTGCCAGGCGACTCGTCTGTCCTTCCCGATGACATCCAGGACCCCAAGGGGCGGAGCACTCTGGGGATTAAATGGACCATGAGTCGCCTGCTGAGTGAATGCAATCAGCTTCAGATTGTCCTCATACGACAAATGTATGGCCTTGCCGGTTTTTTCTGTAAAAAGGGGGAGGCGAGAAATGCGTTGGTGGAATCGTATTATAAATTATGCGAGACAGGTGGGTGTTTGGACTTACCCTTGTAAAAACAGAGCGCAAGTCGGTAGAGGTCTTTCAGCTGCATCCCCCACTTTTCGCCGTTTTCGATGTTTTGCAACTGCTCCTCGAGGCAGATGCTGTTCAGCCGCGTCTCCAGGGCTTGAGTGGACATTTTTTGACCCAGCTAAGCTACGGAATTTCTGCGTATTGATCAAAAATTGTTCCACCTCCAACCCTTTTCGGATTAGTTTACACCTGTCACTTTTCTCTCAACAGGCTCCCCTTAGGACATTTTTTTACATGTTGGCATCCCATTGGATGGACGCTATGATGTACATTCAAAGATGAAAGTTTGCGGAATTTATTTGAACGGGTTGTTTACTATGAATTTGTGTAATTTGATTTCTTTAAGCAGTTAAAATGAGAAAAAGACCTTTTATTTTAGCCTTTTAAATGTTTTATTTCTTACTTTTACAAGAATTTGTTCTTATATTGCCAACATGAAGAACCTAAAATCCCGTTTCGATAGGAACTTGCGGCAAATAAATTAGCATTATTTGGCAATGCCAATAATTTTGCCTTTACACCGGTCTCTTTCGCACAACTACGAAATTCGTATGATATCACTCGTACCGTCATAACCGAACAGCTCCTGCTGTCAAATTGTCAAGCTCAGCCGCGGATTATGATACCATTTTTGTGGCGTGCACAAGTTCGCATTTTTCTCGTAAAAAAAAGCTCCCATTTACTGAAAACTAACTAAATTCAAAATTGTTCCAGTGCGCCGCTGGGCATCTTGTGGTGTTTTTTTCAATTTACAAAACAGACATTCCCTACAAATTTCGGCCGACTGAAAAACTTCAACTTTGAGAACGGAAGCAAAGCAAAAGTACCACAGCCAGCGGAGGAGGCGGAAAAGTAGCAAACAGCTTTTTTTTTTTAATCAGAGTGGTGTTACGAAAGGTGTGTGGCGACTTGCAGCTCATGCAAAAAATTGCCGACAAGCTGTGAACTGTGAACAAGAATTTTATTATCAAAACAACAACCACTGAGACTGATTCTGTTTTGTAAAATAAAATTAATCGTTCGAGTGCCACGAGGACTTGGGGCTCCAAAAACGACTTCAGTCAACAGTCGGTTCAGATTAGGTAAGCGTTGAGATATATTTTTTTTCCATTTTATATGCGCCCCCGAAGTGCGCTGCCCACTCAGGCAAACGGTGGTGAGCAGCCCCAGTGGTGGTAACTGAGTCATCAATGGTAAAAGGCAAATTCGCATCCCCACTGCCCGGCAGTACACCCAAAACAGCGAGACGGCACGACACCGGGAAGCTCTTAATCAAAGAAGTTGCAAGTGCATTCGCTGAGAAGTAACACGCCTTATCACTCCTATCCCGGGTGCATCAGTGCCGTAAAAAAAAAGGTGCCATCAGCACGAATGCTGGCAATCGACGTCAGAGAAACGCTAATAAAGCAGCCACAGCCGAGCAGAGCAGCACCCGTGGTAGGAGTGTCTTTACTGATCATGCGGTTAGCCCGAAGTTCACCTTGACCCCGATTTTTCGTGGTAAACCTGCTTCGGCCAAGATCTCAGGTATAATTCGCTTCTTTTTTTTTTTTTGGAGATCTCACTCTCAAGGTCGATGAGCCGCTCAAGAGCTTTCCCGCTTGAGCCGGCAGTACGCGATAGAATTAATGGGGCTCTACTCTGCCAAATGATAAATTTTTTCCGAACTATAGACTGCAATTTTAGATAATCTACTGAACTGTTTGATTGAATGTCTTACAAGAAAACGCCTTGACACGGCCACAAAAGAAACCAATAGCCACTGATCTAGCAGCTGGGTTCGAAAGTAAAAGTGTTTGGCTAGCCGCTAGCGCGCACTTCTATCTCAAAATCCAAGCCCGAGAGCTCGCCTATAGACTTTGCCTTGTCTGAGACTGAATCAGTGGTGGTCGAGTGAGTTGCAAGAATTAATCGAGATATTCACGTCGAAATAAATTTGTTCTCGGTGCTGGTGTTCCTTCTGGGGGGGCAGGAAGTCTCGGAGATTTCTTGATTTTCATAGACGGTCGCGTGTCTTACCGCTTAGTATATAATAAAAATTTAGTGCGCCATCATAAGCCCCAGAAAAAATGCTATGAGATATTATACGGGACCATTTATTGCAACTATAAATACCTTGTTTCGCTACTCTGTGCTTCCTGCCTTAATTTGGACCACTTTGTAAGACATTCGACGTGTGTTTACCATCTACAATCTACACATGAGCCGCACTTTGTACAGAGACTCCGTACTCTGTGAAATATACAAATCATTTTTTAAGCTTGGAGAGCATGATCTGGCTGCTGCCCCCCGGGTCAAACGGAAATTATTACAGCTCTCTTCATATAGTTTTGCTTATTCAGTTTAAGCAGCTTGGATTTGTTTGGTAATTTTCGATTCGTGGTTTACGCAAAAATATTGTGTATGTAGGAATTTTGTTTTATTTGTTTTTGTTCTTATTAGCAGATTTTTCTTCTGGATGAGCACGGATTTTTATCAGCTTATCGCTTTAGAGAACATTGTACCCATCATACCAGACTTAAATTAAATAGCTTCAACAGTTCTTACTTAATGAAATCGTCTAGAGGCGAACATTTATGACTGTGCGATTTCTAAATGAGATTCGAAAATTGTTTAAACGATTATTGAATTCAAAATCATCAACTGGATCGAGGTTTTCAATAAGATTTTAGCAAATGGTTTCAACAATTCAGCTCCACAATCTAGTTTTATAATTAATTCCATTTTTATTAATTCTTTCTTATTATTATTATCATATAAGATACAATTTAATTTGTTTATAGCCTGTTTTGAAATTTTGATAGTATTTTACAAAGTCACATTTTTGCTCCTGAAAAAAAAGTCAAATCCAATCCGATTTCAAAAAAAGGAGAAATTCACTTCGGATTTGTTTGTTTTATCATCAGAAGATTTTTAACCCTTACAAGACTAATTTCAAGTTCCTTTCCTAGCAAAGGTATCTTATAAGAGCCAATGTGTATTTTATAGGTTTAAAAACTAAAAACCAACAAGTCACAGTTTTCACAATTGTTACTAAACCGTTTTAAAAATCAGATCCATAAAACAAATTAAATTACTCCTAGTAAAAATTATCTCAATGTTTTTGTTAATTTATTAAGACGTTGAATGAGGCGGCTTGGAAATGGTTATTCTTTAAATTGTTGTGTTCTTAAAATAATACGCCATACAGAGGTCATAAAAAGTATATAAGTATCGCAGGCAACATTTTGATTGCATGCATGCACACTTTCATTATCTATATCATAAGTAACTACTGAATAGCCTTTTGCTAAAATCGATACTGGTGAGATATGATTCTGCAGTGAATAAAATTATCCTTCCAATGGTAGTAGAACAATTGAATTGTTCGGTAATTGCCAAATCTATAAATCCTTAAAAGTGATAATGTAAATTTAATGACTGGCAAGCTTTTGATTTCAGTTATTTTGTTATTGCAATACTTAAACAAGAGTAGTATAGATCCAAATTTAAAATTACGAAATTTATTAAGTGATAAATGTCTGTTTTAAATAACATATAAGGATTAAAAATATATTTTCTCTTAAAAAAGCCAAGGGGTTGTCTATAGAATTGCCAAGGTCTAAAATTGGGCAACTGTTAACTTATTTTGGCTTAAACATTTTATGAAAGTAGATATCCAGGAGAAGTATTACACTATGTTTATAATTTAGTTGAATTCTCACATTTAGATTACGTTGATGTTAACAAAATATTTCGTTTCCGCCAATACAAAATTAAATGCGAGTTGCTTAGGTTTCTCAACTATTCATTTTCTGCGCTATTATTATACTTTAGATGATTCCACCTCTGCTATTATCTTTAGAGCAACTTAGCTGGGTAAGTTTGACCAGGTGCGGACGAGCAAAAATAAACGGGCGTCATATTTCCGTCTGTTCAAGCAATCCACAATACTTATGAAGAATGAATAAATTCTCACGCTAGGGTGTTAATATCACACGACTTTACCGTCTGCTCACCTTTGTTTACTCATTCATTTTAAAATGTGTTTCGGCGAATTCGCGCGTAAAATGACGTGCCTTCGTTATCGTCTTATCTGGAGTAAAAAAGCACCTCCAACTCATAATCTCTCAGCGAAGTATGTGAGTGGAGCGCCAAGAGGAAAACTCGTGTTTTAAGGTACTTTAAGGAAATGAGTTTTGAAAATCTACTGATGTGTTTTATCACAAAATTTAAAATACGTTGAATAAGACTGTTTAAACTCACACAATAACTGCTCAATTTTGCAACTTCAGCCGTCCAGTAAACTATGCAACTAAACTAAGCAAAATGCTTTTAATCCCAAAGTGTTTTTCTTTTTGATATAGATACAATTTAAAAAGTAAAATAATATAAAAGTAGACTTAAATGTATATGATAAAATTAATGTGCTAATTTTGATAAAAGGTTCACAGATCTTAAATAAAAACCTTTAAAAATAGTAGGAGAATATATACATAAAAAAGTTGTAATCGATTTTAAGGGTTTTACTTGAAAAATAGGTTAAAGTTGAAGTCTGTAAAGTATAGAAATATCATTAAAAGTATAACTTTTGGAAAACGACATAAAGTTGTAAGATTTTTGCGATAAAAATCACGTCTTAAAATCCTAACTTAAAATTTTTTAAAATCTTGTAGATCTAAAAGTTTTATCAAAATGCATTCAACTGATTTGGAAGTTAGGTCTGCAAATATTTCGATAAACTCGTATTCGTTTTCAAAAATATTCAAATTATAAAAGAATAAAAACAAAAGGATAATCTCAGAAGGTTATGGAAATTTTATATGCAGTAGCAAAGCAAAACAATCTTAACCTTTATCATGAATAAACTGCAAATAACCCAAATTAATTATATTTTTGTGATAACATTTTGAAATCATGGTTTGAAAATCTAAACAAAGATAACGAAACTGTCTTTTAAAAATAAATGGAAAATATTACTAATTCTATCATTACAATCATTCGATAAAATTTACAATTTGTCGAACACTGCAGCTGCTTAAAAATGTCTCTGCCTACAGAATGTTTACAAAATAATGAATGAAAATAAAGAATTTTAATTTGACTTAGTTATTTAGTACTGAAGTTTACGTAATTTCTTTGTTATCGCTGTTCTTGTTACCTACAACGATAATTACCGTCAATCTTTGTTATTATATCCATAATAATCAGCTAGAGCAAATTAACATTTCTTTTTAATTTTAGTCGAGAAACCGGCTTATGTTCTAGAATCGAAATAATTTGTTCTCCTTTAACAAAGTAATAATGTTTGCGTAATTTCAATTAATTTTTTATGTATGTTAATAAAATTAGAGCATAATAAATTTTTTAAAAGTCCCTATTTGAATACCAAATGGCTACAAGTTTCTAATTTAATCTTCAATTAAAAATTCTTGTTGATACGTTTGTTTTTATTGCTAAAAAGCAATGCTTTTACAAAAGTAGAAGCTTAGAAATCATAAAAATGACGTTAAAATGATATTTCAAATTTTATAATTACTGATCTGATATAAATGCTCTATTTTCTTATATTTAACTTACATTCCTAGGTAAATACACAACTATTTATCTAATCACTTAAGGAATAAAATTGATATAGATTGCAATTTTCGATAATGTGTTTCAGGCTTTTTATAAAAGTTCTTGGTTATCATGGAGAAAATACAGCCGATCCCCCATTTCAGTAGTTCTCTAAAATATTGGCTTATGTCCGAAAAAAAAACTGAGCAAAAGCTCTCAGACTCGATTTTTATATAGATGTAAAATTTGAGACAAAATTTTTGCTCACTTGTTTAGCATATAAGCCGTTGTGTGTTTGGCCTTAAAAGTCAAAAAACAAAACATTACTTACTCATTCAAATATGACGTGATCATAAGTATATCTTTGACTCAACAAACACGATAAGCGAATGGGTAACATAGTAACACTAATATTTGATGATAACTTGGAAATCCCCTACGTAATTAATAACGAAAATTTAATAACAATGTAATAAAGCATCCGTGAAGTTTATCTGCAGCTTAACCCTTTCACTAGGAAGGCGTATATGTACGCCAACACAAGTCCATCAACGGGGTATATATACGCCATCCTTATTTTTTATACTATAATACCTTCCCTATTTTACCCACTCATCCAATATGCATGTTATTAAAATTTCCCAAAACTAGATTTCGGAATAGATAAATATGTGGTGTTTTCGCAGAAGAATGAGCAAATAATTTTCTGTAAAATTAGAAATCTGGTTAAATAAACAAAACTGCTTATTATGACGAATCAAAATATAGTCAAAGTATTCTCATTCATTAATAGAAAATTTTAGCGTAAAATGCGGTTGTTTTTGAAGAATACTGAATTATTGTTCTAGAGGTAGCCAGAACCTAAAACAAACCTGATTAATCGACTAATTCTTGTAAATTTTGATATATAAAAAAATTTCCAGTTTGTTTCCGAGTCTCTAAAAATTCAAATTCAGCGCTAGCTACGATGTTTATTTGTATTAATTCAGTAAATGAATCTCATTTTGTGAAAAGTCTTTAATACGAGCTATACCACTTCACTAAGAAAAAATTCATCGTATGACCGCATTGTTATCAATCTGCTGATCTAGATCATATCTCAATTTTCTGTCTACCAGCAAAGTTCTATGAGTACTTCTGGGTTAAACGATAAAACAACGTGGGTAATTTTTTATTCTTATATTTTTATCTTCAATATAATCATTTGGTGAAGAAAAGATTGCTAGAAAGATAAACTACAATATGATTGTGATATGACTAGTTTAAGTGACTATTGGTGCAGTTGCTTTAAAGCACTTAAATTTATATCAAGAAGAGAGTACACCCCATGCGAAACAATTTTCCATACACTCGCTGTATGAAATATTAAAAGGATTTCTCAATGCTGACCTTTGCCATTTCTTGAGAAAAAAAAGCAACATGTGCAATATCTTAGGAGGGTCAATAGGGGAGTGTTATGGCCTTAATTATTACTTTAATCAATATTCACCTTAAGAATTGAATTTATTTTAAATGCAAAAGTCTTTACTAAGCTTTTAAAATATTCATTCGTCCGATTCTAAACAACTGCATATGTACTTAAGTAAATTAATTTAATTATAAGCTTTTCAATTCGAGTGGCGTCACTTTTAAAATAAATCTGCACTTCCCTGCCTTAGTGATAACAAATCAGCTAATATTGCATTTACGTGAACAAACGCCTTATAAGTTATGCGCAATATTTTAAGATCGGAGGACTTATAAAAAATTGCAAACATGCAACTTTGTTGTTTTTAATTGCCTAAGCACAAAGGAACTTTTAAAAATGAATTTGTATCGTCTTGGTTATATATTTGCAGTACAAACAATTCAATCGATTTTGTGCAAATTTCATATTCGTGCCGAGTATGAATTAACCACGGTGCTAAATTATCAAATTAAAAATACCTTACTCCAAGTATAAAAAGCGCAAAATCGTTCGATTATTTCTTTATTTAAGTATGAAGTCAATTCAAGTAAAAATGGAAAATTGTTTTTTTTTAAATCGATCTTTAGTGCTATTTTTTTCCCATAAACTAAGCTTTAATGAACAAATACTCGATCGAAATAGGTCGTTAATGATGGTAACCTTGAGATTTTTTCTCTGGGTTTAATGTATTACACTTTCAGTTTTGTTTTTATCATTTTATATCCAAACAGGTCCTTCCTCTTACCTCTTGGTTATGTTATAATAAACGTTAATTACGAAAACATGTTCATTATCCAAATAATGTGTAATTGGTTAATCCAACATGTTCTGGTGCAGTATATAAATCAGTAATTGTTGCTTCTTAGCCAGTTAAGCGTGGAATTTATTTTTAAAAACCCTCTACAGTGTTCGGAATTAAAATCAGACAATGACGTGTATACACGTCAAACGCAGGGCAAAATGGTCCTATTATAAATTTTATGAAAAACGAGGAAGAACTACATTTTTATAAACTATATATGTATATATTATTTTTATAAACTTAATGATCCTCAAATAAGAATAAAATGCATAAACAAGAAAAACACATACAGAAAGAAAATAATGTTAAGAATTTCAGTTTAGCAGTTCTATTGGTAATTTAAAGGAAACATCCCATCAAATAATATTCTTTTTTGGATTTTATTAAAATTTAGAATTTTTATACTCAATGGTACTTTTTTTGTTTTTTTTGACGACGAATATACACGTCCAACGCACGGTAATAGAGATTTGGTTTCTTCTTGGTGTATACACGCCAAACGCACTTAACTGGTTAAATAACTGGAAATGTGTTGATAAAACTAAATGTATTGATTGATTCGACCATTATTCATTATTTGGGTAATTAAACATTCTAAGCTAAATGGTGATTATAAATAAATTTTAATTACTTATAAAATAATGTTTCTTTCCATCATTCGGCATCCAAAACATATAAATAATTAACAATCTATTTCTTTTCTTCCAGATATTGTAAGAGCATGCATGTTATTTATCCAGATAGAATTGAAGCACAGTTAGACGGGCAATAAAATCGCACAAATAGCTAGAGGCGTAGTGCTTTTTACAACACTATGCAAGCAACTTTTTTTGGTTGCTTATACTTCCATTTTTATGAAGATCAAAGAACTATTTAGCCGAAAAACTTGGAATATTTTAAGATGACAAACAATCTGGCAGCGTAAGTTTAAAAAAAAAATCTTTATCTAGGTGTATATCTTTTATGCAATTTGAATTTTCTCCATGCAGAAAGTTACTAAAATATCCGACGGCAATCGGAAGAATGGCAATTGTCATTATAAACAACGTCTACTGCATTCCGACTTATGTTGTTTGGATGACAATGTTAATGCCTCTGAAATGCCTTCAACCAGATATTTATTATAAAATTGAAGGTGTGTTCTTCCATTGGCTATTAGCGATTGTTTCCATGTGGTCCTACTCAGCGGGATATGACAGTAAGTTTATTTATATTGTGGAAAATTACTTTTATTATTTTAATACATTCCTTTTATAGTTGTAGAGTGTGGTGACGATATAGATGAATGTAGGGATAAGCGCACACTTGTGATAGCTAATCATCAGAGCACGGCTGATGTGCCTCTCCTGATGGCGAATTTTAACACTAAGGACAACATTTTGCCTAATATCATGTGGATCATGGATCGACTTTTTAAGTATACTAACTTCGGAATTGTTAGCATTATCCACCAAGACTTCTTTATTAAATCTGTAAGATTCCATTTTGTGATAATTATATTTGAGTTATTATTTCCCTTCTTTCTTAAAATAGGGACGAAAATACCGTGATGAGTCAATAACTGCTTTAAAAGAGCATATTAAAATGTCCTACATTAAAAGGGATCGAAAATGGATGGTACTTTTCCCAGAGGGTGGATTTTTGCGCAAGCGACGTGAAGTTAGTAAAAAATTCGCCGAAAAAAATAAACTACCACTTCTTGAGAATGTTACAATTCCTCGTGTCGGAGCCTTAAAAGCTATAGTCGAGGCTATGTGCGTTGAGGAGAGTCTAACTGAGAGAAGGGTACAAGAACAGCAAGATCATATCTCGTGTAAGTGCAACTCAGGAAAGAATTTGGAATACAGCACTTCTGAGTCACTACCAAATGGTGAATTTTTTGATAATAAAAACATGAATATAACTTCTAATAATACAAAATCAGAATGCTTGCTTGAATACGTTCTGGATATAACAATTGCTTATCCCAATGGGAAGCCACTTGATCTTCCTAACATTCTGCATGGATGGAGAGATCCCTGTAAAACATATATGCTTTATAGGTTGTACAAAATGTGTGAGGTGAGTACTGTTTATGGTTTTTACTTTTGCACGAGTTATTTGAGTTTGTGTGTTTTTTCAAAATCTACACATGAATTAACCACGGAGAAATCGATAACTGACTTTTCTAAATTTTCAGCATAACAAACAAAGCACAAAAAGTTCGGCAACTCTTATTTATATATACATAATAGAAAACATTATATGATAAAATAGGATCTGACAGATAAAATGCTTAGTACTTATTAGTGGTAATTTATTTGTTGTGAAAACTAATCAAATCTTAAAATCCGGTCAAGTTCAACGAAATGTGCGATAGAACTTTGCCTTGTTGAGAGAGTTTTTTGTTGAAATTACCTTATCCATTAAAAAAGACACATTTCTGGTGCATTGCGAATTTTCGTAGATTTATTATATACACATAAACCTACGAAAAAAAAGCAAACCAGCAAGAAAAAATTCGCAAAATATCACCAAATGTGTTCCAAACACCTGTAAATTATTTTTCTGCATAGTGCTTTATATTTGATTTTCCGTGAGCGCTATTAGTTTAGTCAATATTTATTCCAGAATACGGATATTTGATTTATCAGTACTATCTGGACATCAGAAACTATTCGAATCTCAACTGGTGTTACATCACATCTAGATATTTGAAAAGTTTAAAAAACCAGATAAATTTGAAGTATTATTTAAAACCTACAACCTAAATTTGAGGGGTATCATATAGAAAATCTTGATTTTTATGTATATGTTATACCCACAATTTCAAAGCCATTTTTTAGCACTACTTCAAATACCAAAGAAAAAATTGATGAATCGAGTTCGTGAGTCCCAGCATTATACATTTTCCATTTCTCTATCTCGAAAGAATAGAAAAGTTAAATACGAGCGTCCTTCTGCTACTTTATTACTCAACAAAAAATTAAATTAATTTTACCAATCTAAAATTTCCCTCCAAACAATTACATAAATGAGTAATTTTCAATTTTAAAAACATTAAAATTATTAAGAGAATCCTTTTCCTGTCGTCAAAAGTCTAACGTGTTCCTAAGAAGGAAAACACCGGTACGATTTTCATGAACTATGCATTTTATTCCTTTAGTCATTTTATTTTGTGGTTAATTTCTAAAAAGTTAGCCGATTTTTGTCGATTTGATATAAAAAATATAAACTAAGTTTTAGCAGCCTTAAATAAATCAAAAATTCAATTTATAACGTTTTTTCCGTGGATGCTTCTAATTTAACTTCAAAGTCACCTTTTCAATTTAATTTGTCTACTCAAAACAATACTAACCCTTTTGCAATGTTAGGTCACTTTAGGAGTTTCAATTCAAAGGTTGGTTGCAAAACGTGTAGTCCGTTTTATATTTTAAAGGAAGCGAGCGTATATATCGCAAAATAAATATAATGAAGAAAAATATTTTGGAGATCTAAAGAACGGAACTTGTGTACAAACAGACGATATTTTATCGTTGCAGATACCTAAAGATGAGATGGCCCTAACTCAGTGGCTCTACGATAGATTCATTGAGAAAAATACACTTCTGGAGAATTTCTACAAACATGGCGTGTTCTACATGGACCGCACATCGAACGCAACAATAATCCATCAAGATGTTCTCAGATTTCTCCTAATAAACATATTTTTTATCACCTCTACATATTTTCATTACCAAATGTTGTGCACGCTGTATACGTACTGTGTTTTCCTGGCCAGTGGTACATCATAATATTTCTGGTTGCAGCCGAATTTTATAGAATTTTATTTGATAGTCTACCTTTTGCCTTTTATTATTGTAATAAAATTTTCGTTTATTTACATGTAAGTGGAATTTTCCCAAGGGTTTTTCGTATTTATTATTTTTTTTTAAAAAAAAGATAGTATTAAAAACTGACCGCATAAATAGTAGAGCAATTCATCGACTTCAGATTGTAGGCTTTATTTAGTTCCTTAATATGTTTTTTAATTATTTTTTTCCCCGTCGAAACTACACGTTTTTGAAAAAATCGAGCTTTTAGTGAGCAGCTATTTAAATAATTCGAATTTAAAACCGCTAGAATAGACGTGAATAAAAGCACACAAAAAACAACACATTCCCGAAGACACCGAACTGCAGTAGAAATTTTTCCAGTGATTATACTTAAATAGATGTTTTCGCACAAAGCCACACATAAACAGAACCAGTCTCGGGATTGCTGTCCAACAGTACTTGCCTATTTCTCTGGTAAGATAATGTTTTTTTTTTCACAAGAATTCAGCCTCTGTACCCGAATGCGCAATTCAGCTATTGCTAAACTGAATACAGCAGGCGAATGATGTAAAGAATTCTTGAAATCAACCTCTGTTGTTTCCTACGCAGACCTGCATCCCACGAAGAGGGATATACCGCGGATGTCAATCTGCTTTGCAGCTATTTTGTAACAAAAATAAATAAAATAAATCGATTTAGATGGTTTTCCCATCCGCGTCGAAAAGATTGACTCCAAAGGTCGTCTCTAGGGGGACTTTCAGCTTTTCCTATTTCCTTTAAAACCTTAACGAACATTTGTCCTCTTCCGACGCGGAATCCAACGAGTGAGAATTTACGTAAACGCCAATACTGCACTCAAGGCTAGTCTGGGTCAATTTGAGTACCTTACAATAGAAATAGAACCATTGTAATAATTTATAACTAATTAGTGATGTACGATTATATATGGATAATATAATTTAATCGCGAAATTGCTTTCGATAACTTCTCTTTCTTCTGTGATACTTATTTGTCCGTAGGATATGAAGAGTGTAACAAAAGCGAAATATAAATAAAAACCATAGAGCAGCATTCGATCAATATTTGGCCGTTTATTATTGTGTAATTAGTTAAACATTTAAGACATTTAAGAAAGAAAAAAATTATAATAATAAAATAAATAAATTTTATGATAAGGGAAATAGTGAGAGAATTAAAGTTATCTTAATAACACTAGTCAACCTGAATTAGCGACCGCAGCAACACTTACATCACACGTTCGAGGCTTGGAGAATTTATACAATGAAAATAAAATGAAAATCAATAAAATGTTTTAAACAGTTTACTAGCGCATTAGTTAACCATAAGCAGTCTTTCGATGAGATTATATACAGTAGCTATCAAAACTACATAGACACTTTTTACTTCAAGCTCAAATTGTAAACTTTTCTAAAGTAACAAAGGTAACATGTAAAAAAATTATACCAAAAATGATTTATAAATGAGAATATTGTTGAATTTTAATAATAGATAAATTGTTTTATTAATTTCATTGATTCTGATGTTTCATTTAAGCCATTCCCCTTTGTTTTGTAAATTTTGTTTTAAAATATGCGAATGGGATAATTCGAAATATTCGCACTACGGAAAAGAAAGATATGTAAAAGGACATGACTGAAATTTAAAGGTAAGTGTTGTAAGAAATTTATTAAATAAAATTACAATAACCAGAAATTTGTTAGTGCATTCTTACAAAACTCATCTTAATGTTACGTAAAGTGTGAAAATATATAGCATTAAAATTCTTTATAAAGAAATCAGATGCTAAATATGGATTTAAATTAATTTTAACTAAACATTTTTGGATTTCAGTTAAGAAAAGAAGAGTTTTTCCTCCATAAAGTAAATCTTTTGATTGGCAACAATTGCATCACAATAAAATCGATTAGTTTGCTGTATGATTAATCCAGTTCTGATCGCTAGATCAACTAATCTGTGTAGTAAGGAGATTGAATTGCAGCGGACAGATAAATTTGTTGACCTTTAATTTAGTCAGATGACCTTTTGATTTACTTTTGCCATCTCTCTATTATTACACCGATCTTATTATTGAAACTGAGTGGAATTACTTTGAGGAATATTTAACAAGGTGTCTTTTTTAAGAAATTTTATAAATCAAAAATATTTTTTATTATTTACTTGGACTCGTTAAAATGTGTAGAGCTCAAATATTAATTTATTATGATAATAAATCATCGGAAGGTGGATTTAACTCCTAAAGTTTAGCTGGAAAAACTCAATAAAATTTTCTAATCAACGTATTTAATTTTTAAGAAAGTAAAGAAAATTGTTCATTCTTCTCGTTTAAAATGGGAGTAATTTTTATATTACCATTAATTTGATCTATATTGAAAATAAACCCTAATTTTCAGAGCCAAACATAATTTTGAATCCATGCTTTAAATTCGGGCGATATCGATTCTTCCGAGCGTCGACCTTGTGTCAACAACGTTTTCATTCATATTAACATAGTGCCGAACATAATCGCAAACGAGCTTTCGATTGAAGCATTTTAAGCGATGAGAAGGTCGTCTTAAGCTGAAAACGCTGATAAGCTCGCGGATTAACTTTAGATTTCGTGCTGTGAGCCCGACAGTGAGCCACTTGCGAGTCACGCAATGTGGAACGATTACCGAGAGCCAAGTGGCAATTTTTGAGGTGCACTTAAAAAGATACCTTTTATCGCGCTACGCTGGATAAAGTAATTTTGGATCACGGAATTATCTAGCTCCTTCGGAAGGGAGCGAGAAATTAGTCATGTCCACCGACCGAAAAATCCTGTGTGTTGGACTCTGTGTGATAGACTTCGTTCACATATGCGATAAATATCCGGCGGAGGATAGCGACAAAAGGTGAGGCCAACACATATCACCGGAGATATGGAGGCTTAAGTAACTCTAAACGTTCTCAGATCATTGGGAGGACACTGGCAGCGCGGGGGGAACGCCTCAAACAATTGCACCGTCTTACGGAACCTTGGGGCAGACTGTGAATTTCTAGGAGTTGTAAGCAACTCTTCAGCTTTCCGATTTTTACGAGACGATTTTAATAAGCATGGAATTACGATTAAAAACTGTCCCTTAGTGGACCAAGATCCAATTTTCTCTTCAATTATTTTAAGCCAAGCTACAAAGTCTAGAACAATTATTTGCACAAATCAAAATTTTCCCATTCTGAGGTACGATGACTTTAAGAAAGTCAAACTGGACGAATACAAGTGGATTCATTTCGAGGTAGACGAAATTTATGTTAACGCCCTTTTAACACATATAAAAATACAAATCTGATATTAGGCTAGAAATCCTCAAGAAACAGGACGAATGATTGAGGACATTATGCGATTCAATCTAAGAGCAGAAAGACCGATTCGAACTTCATTGGAGCTGGAAAAACCAAGAGAAGGAGACTTGATCCTGACGAAGTACATGGACTACATCTTCTTCGGTAAGGACTTTGCCAACTACCTTGGATGGAATGATATAAAAAGTGCCATTTATGGTCTAAAGGATAAAATAGAAAACAAGTGCGTATTTACTCCCTCCTCAAATAGTTAGTTATCCTTTTCAATATTCCACTTTCATGTAGGAACTGCTCTCTAATTTGCACCTGGGGATGCAATGGATCCGCAATTATGTGGCCTTCAGGTGAGGTCGCTTTTATTAACCCATATCCGCCGGACAGCATTGTGGACTCTTTGGGGGCGGGTGATACATTTTGCGCGTCTGTGATTTTCGCCCTTAATTCTGGGAAGACTCTCTACCAGGCTGTGGATTTTGGAAGTAAAGTTGCTGGGTTCAAGTTATCTTTTTATGGTTATGATAAAGTACGAGACTTTAATGCTTTTTAAATATTGGGATATTTCTTCTTTACTTTGTATTTTATATTTACATTCCTCTCAAATACATAATAAAATTATAGTTTGTATTGTTGGTTTAATGGAGCACTATTTCTTTTGCTCTTCGCAATAAAATATTAAAATTGTAAAAATTGTATTACATTATTATGCAAAAGTTTAGTTAGTTTTATACACATAAATTTGAAATACATATCATGCACATTTACATTAAAGCGAAAAACTTTTAACACTTTGACTGGCATATCGCATATGGAAAATGTTCCATAGCTGAATACGTGGCTGAATAAAACCTAACAGTCAAAGTGTTAAAATATGAAAACAGAGATGAGTTTGATATTTAATAAAATTAGAATTCGGTCCGTTGCTAAGTTGGAAAATGGGCTTTAATAATTACGTTAATAGGATGTACATCTGGTTATTTACAGGGTGATCGTAAAAAACTTACCGAGAAATTTTAAAGTGTATTTATTGACCCACTTCGTTTATACTAAAAGATTTTTATAAAATATTTTTTTTCTTAATTTTTCTTCTACAGTTAATCTTACCTTTTTTCAATAAAATAAATGAAATAATCACAAGCACTTTTATCACATGTTGGCACAAGCACAGAACGCATTTTTTCTTTTGTCCGTCTTATTTCTTTCTTAAGTCTAACTCTAAGACCTTAAATTATAATTTCTGAAAAAAGTATATTTTTATTTGGGAGAAAAGGAGGCCAAGTATATTATTTAATATAGGATCAGATTCTAAAATGAATTTTTAATTAATAACTGTTTCCTATCTTTTATGGTCAATAAATCGAAAATGACCAGCAAGTATCTTAGCAAATGTTTAATTGCCAGTGATATGATATATACATTAATAGCTACAAATGTTTGAACTTAAAAGTACATGAAAAACAATAATGTAAAACGTAAATTGAAACAACTTAAAAAAAAAAATCATTAATTACTGGTAAGCACAGAATATTCCCTACGCGTCCTGCTCAGCGCAAGCAGGTACGGGAATTTGTCAACAAACTATCCTCGCAGGCCCTGAGGTTACAGGTACAGCTTAACATTGCGTGGAAACTACGAGTTTTCGAATTCGACTTCATGTTCGCTTTCGATTTTGATATCTTTCCCCAATAACTTTAGGAGTTCATTCCTTTCCTCCCGAAGCTTCTGGTTCTGCTCCTTTAGTGTGGTGTTCTCCGATTGCAGGGACTCGTTTTGTGTAAGGCACTCCTTAAGGCTACGAGATTAATTAAGTGGGATATTGCGATATTACAAAATATTTGCCCATTGGATAGAACCTTTCGACTTGCTCTTGCATTGACTTTATGTAGTCACAAGCTTTAATCAGGATCTCTCCCTTCGAATCGCCCATCGAATTCTTGTACTTCTGATCACTACTGTCGGGAAGAAGATCCTTTAGCCTAAAGATCCATTGATTGATTTTGTCTCTTCTCCTCCTTTCCACCTCATTGTGGGTTGCCCGCCGCTTTTCGTCCCTCTTGAATTTTAAATAATATCTCAGTTTAACAGCTACGCCTGCTCTACTAGAAAAATTACCTTTTTAGTTGAATTAACGATTAGATGTCTTGTGCATCCGGGGGTGTCCGTTTTTGGTGTTATGAGGCAGGGGCGGGTTGTGCTTAACTCACTTATCACAAAGTATTGGCAGTTTGACGATTGTAAAGCAGGCTCTGCGGTATTGCCGAGTTGTGTATTTAAATTCCCATTTACTGGATTATTCTCAGATGCTGGATTTACAAAACGATACTGTAAAACACCATCAGCGTCCCTAATTTCAAATTTATTAGATTCATCATTTTGTACTACCACATCCTGAGATCCTTGAGAATTTTCACATATTGTCAATAAAACATTTTCGTTGCTGTGGTTGCTGGAAAATAAAATAACAAACTTGTAACTTTTTTATAACATAAATCTGTGAAAGGAGGTACATTTATAACATGACGGTATCATAATAAAATTCGTTGGTCTTACTGCAAAGCAGACCCATGTACAAATTTCTAAATCCATACATGAACAATTTTGATATTTAAAAATCTAAAATTTTCATATTCGTTTTTTTAATTTGGCATATCAAACTAAGAAAATTGCTCCCTGAAATTTAAATACAAATTTATTTTTAACCCATTAACATCTGGCTTGTACATCATTATTTACAGTAGCTCATTCGCCAGATCTCTTGTATTCATATATTGTTAATTATTGCGTTCATTGACTTTTAACGCTTCATTTTACGTATGGATAATAATTACGCTGGATTTAAGTTTTTGGATAACTCTCATTTGAGGTCCTTTGATATAAAAAGAATAATTTGAAGGGCACTCCAAAGGTCGCCAGAATAAATGGAAACAAGGAAAATTACCCTTCTTATTGCGCATTATATTTCGTAAATTACATAGCATTTCCGCTCGAATCCCTTAAATCATTTATAGATCAGAATTTCTAGCCAAGGGTTAGACGGGGTTCATTTTTAAAAGTACAAAAGGCTGCAAACTTCCTTTTGCGAATTATTGGCTTTAATTATATTCTAATTGTGTTCCAGCGCTAGTTTTAACCCAGGATGAGGCGAATCTGGGTGCCACAATTCAAGAATGGTCCCAATTTTTAACCAAACTAAGTGCAACGTTCACCAGCTCATCAATTTTTTGGTCGCATTTAATAATTGTGCCCATGACGAACGTTGACAACCTGGCCACTGAGTTCATAACCTCTATCGGCACAGATCGACTCCCCAAATCCCCCGGGTAAGCGCAGATTTACAGCCGCACCTGCAAATTCTTCTGATACCACAAATTTGCATACCTGAACCTTTTGAACAGGAGCATGCTATTTTCAATTTTTAAACACAGCAAATTATCATATAACATTAGGATAAACGTTCTCAGTCATCAAAATGTAGGTGGACGCTCGACTGAAAGCTATTAAATAAAAACTTACGTAATTAAGAAACGGGGAAGAGTCCTACCTGTGATCGAGAGGATTTAACCCGTACTCGAGTCGTTCCACTTTCTGATCCATCTTCAAACTGCGTCTGACAACAGAAGAGTTATTTACTTTTCGTATAAAAGAGTTTGTTTATCGCGTGACTTAACACATATTAAAATTATAGTTGTTTTGACGTCTTATCCATGTGAAAATCCCAAAAGTAAATTTCTTTGCCCCTCGAATGAAACTTTTGGCAATTCGGATTCATAAGATGACAGATGTCAGGGATATGTGCAAAATGTGGTTTTCTTGTAAAATATTGCAATTAAGTTATCGTAAAAATATTAAAAATTGTTTCATAATTATTATAATGATTTTAGGTTTTAATCATAAGCAAAAACATTAGAATAATCGCAAAACCAGGCAAAATTAATTCAAAACCCTCTACAGTGGACTAGCGCCACCTTGACCTCGAAAACCGAGGTGACTAGTCATATGTTCATTGACGTAACTGACATATGTCATCCGTTCTTGGAAGTGCCCACTTCTTTGCGAATTTCGCTTCTTGTTTTTGTGATAAATAAACGAGACTGAAAACGACTGTAAGTGCCCTTAAATTCGCAGTTTTAATCTTACGGTATTAACGTTAGCTGTACAATTACAAGACAGTGCCCCCGCAACAAAAATGTTAAATATCGCACGAAGAATCTTCCACAGCCAGAAGCACTTGCAAAAGTATGTTTCGTCATCGTCGGCTAGTCCCAAGAGCTTTGTAATTAAAGACCACTACGAGTTCGATAGGAAGGTTTGATATCACTTAAAAGTCTTATCCACCTCACTTTAGGGGCCCCAGACATAATCCGTATATTATCTTCCAGGTGGTGAACAGCGACAACCCAGTCATCGTTAATTTCCATGCCGAATGGTGTGATCCCTGCAAAATTCTAACGCCCAAAATGATTGAATTGCTGGAGGATTCCCAAGAGATTGATCTAGCAGTCATCGATGTTGACGCGAACCTGGATTTGGTCGAAACTTTCGAAGTGAAAGCCGTGCCCGCAATCCTCGCCTTCCGCAACGGTGTCGTGGTAGACAAGTTCATAGGGCTTGTGGACGGTGATATTATCGAGAATCTTATAAATAAGCTGAAGAAGAAAAGAGACAGCACGGAACAATAGGGATTCCATTTAGTGTTTTAAATTGTTGGCAATAATGTTAATTTTTATGGGACGAGTTTTCAATTGTTCTTTTAAAAACCCTAGGCTATAAGATGTAAACGCGATTAAGTAAAATGAATGAAATCTTTTTGACAATTATCAGTGTTTCCTGATATAGTGGTTAAGTTTTATATTTCCTCAACAGACCCTTTGGAATATCCAAGTTAGACCTGATTAGAATTGTTCCCAACTATTTAAATCCCATTTAATTTAAGAAATCTTCTAATAATAAGTAGCACTGTAGAAATGTGAAAAAATCGAAAACTATAAAAAGGGACCAGTAATTAAGATTGAGACCAATTTGCACTGGCTTCTTCCCTATTGGAACATTAATTTTTAATCTAAAAAGTCCTTTTAAGTACTTCATTTTCAAAAACAAAGAAAAATTTTCATTAAATCAATCATTTTCACACGGTATACGTGTTTGTAGTGTAGTTTTAAATTTTGTTTTTATTTCGTCAGTCTCTTCTGCGTAACTTTGATTCAAATCCAGTTTTGCCGGCTTGTTTTCAAGGCTAACCGACAATATAACACCATCTGGTTCCTTGTTTTCTTATTTTTAGGATCTTCATTGTTTGCACACATGTGTAAATGTTGCTTTTTCTAATGCAGCAGGTCGAAAGATTTACGAGGGTCACGTGCTCTTAAGCAGGTATATACTTTTCCTTATGAGTGTGGTTCAAACTGAATATAAATTAGGTAGAAAATTGTAATGTTATTACTATTTGCATTTGCAATCTAAAGATAAAATAGCAGGAAATTGTCGGTTTGGGGTCAGTAATCCATCAAAAAAGGGTTTCGAGTACTTAAACTTGTTGATCCTAGTTTCATTTCTTAGTAAATTGAGTTGTGAATGAGTCAAAATTACCTAAACATATATTTTAAAATGTAACTTTGCCGCAAATACTCGAATATTTTAGAAGTTTTTCGATTTTTACATACTTATATTCGATCGGCAAAAACTTAAAATGTTTAAATTATCGACTGGATCATTTCTTTTAATAAGCAACTAACTAAGAACAATTATTTTTACTTTATATTTTTCAATCTTATTTCTTTTGGCGGAATTTTCATTGTCTTTTTATATAACGAAGAAATTTGTTTTAAAAAAGTGATCCTGATTGTTATAGAATTATCGTAATATAGGTCTGCCCGTATTTCTTATAAACATTTTAAGAAGAGTAAATTTGGATTGGACTTTTCTCAAGTCCGGTTTAAAACTATTTCAAGCTCTGTTTAATCCTGTCTCCTAATTTTGCTTTAAGCCTAAACTTATTTCAAGTTTATAGTGATCCTATTTCAATCTTGAATGAAAATAAGCATAATCCTAGCTTAAATTTAACTTGAACTATCTCAAGCCGGATTCAAGCAATGTTTGATTTCGGAATTAAAATTAAGTAAAGCCTTTTTACAGAAAAGTTGTGTTTTGGGAATTTTTATTTGGAGTGTTGCGAATACTTCGTCAATACATAAACTAAATAATTCTCTTATTTTATTTTATAGCTTCCTATAGCCCTAGAAAGCTAATTTAAATTTTAGAAAAAAAAAACTAATTTTTCGAACGACGCCATTCACAACGGCCGTTTTCATGCAAATTGAAGTTGCATTTGTGTGACAGCGCTACGGCCGAATGACGTCTGGCCGGGTGTCAACAATCGGTGAACTGTCAACTTGCGGAACAGACAGGAATACTGGCTGAAAATCCTCAGATTTATCCTTGATTTTTTGAATCGTACGTTTTGCCAGAACTCGAGACAAATTGTCAAAATAAGCCACAGGATGGATTCATCGCCGTTTCATCCTTGCGACGAAGCGGTCATAGCGACCAACGACGACGCAACAGACTGCAAGCGGAGCGCCGTTCGCCTGGGCTATTGGAAGGACGACTACATAGGCTATTTTGTGCGAAACCAGGAACGGAAGGCGCCCGAAATCAATCGGGGCTACTTTGCCCGGGTCAAGGGCGTGGAGATGTGCATCGAGAAGTTCCTCAAGAAGACGAACGACAAGTGTCAGATTGTGAACTTGGGCTGCGGCTTCGACACCCTGTACTGGCGCCTCAAGGACTCCTCGCACAATGTGTCCAACTTTATAGAGCTAGACTTTCCATCGGTGACGGCCCGGAAGTGTTACGTAATTAAGCACAACAAGAACTTGCTGCAGAAGATGCACGATGAGGACGGCGAGGTAAAACTCAGCCCCACAGACTTGCATGGTCCCAACTATCACTTGATAGGGATTGACCTCCGGAATATCGACGAGTTAGATAGCAAGCTACAGCAGGCCGAGATCGACTACAAGCTCCCGACAATCTTCCTGGCGGAGTGCGTCCTCGTCTATATCGAGTCGCAGAACTGCCGGAATATGCTGAAGTGGATTTCCAGTCGATTCGAGTCTGCTGTGCTTGTGAACTACGAACAGGTGAACATGAACGATCGCTTCGGGGAGGTGATGCTGAGCAATCTGAGGGCCAGAGGCTGCAGTCTGGCCGGGGTGGAATCATGCATATCCCTGGATACTCAGATCCAGAGGTTTCTTGGCTGCGGCTGGACCGGATGCAGAGCTTGGGACATGGTCCAAATATACCAGAGCCTGTCGCCGGGGGAGCGTCAGCGAATTGAGAGAATTGAGATGCTCGACGAGACTGAACTCCTCACTCAGCTGTTCCAGCATTACTGCTTGGTCGTCGCCTGGGTTGGTGAACTCTTCCAGGATATCGAGATCACCGTGGAGAAGCGCATGTCCTCCCTTAACATTGACTAGACTCCGCAAAAGGGAAAGGAATTCAATTTTATTCAGTGCTCGCATGGACACTCAGTCGAGACGAAGATTCTTATTAACCATTTAAGGAACAGATGTGGATCCAACAAGTTTCGCTTGATCTTTTCTTTCCCCACCTCCGGATGGCCTCTCCGGCTGCTTTCATTTCTTACTACAAATATTTAAATTAAATATTTTCTTATAAATAAACATCAGTAAACGATTCAAAGTGTTTGCCGAAGGTCTCCATGTAACTGCGCTTGTTTTTGTTGCTTACTTCAATCATTATTAAAAAGAATTTTTTGATTTAACTCTTCTTTTCGCTTCTTATTCCGTGCGCTGTAGATAACCCAAGTCTTTGATAACTTTTAAAAAGATATCAATCCCCCCGGTACCTTTCTAATCTTAGCGAATTCAAAAAAAGTTTGATAATTTCTGATATTGCGGGCTTTTTAAAGAGATATTTTTTAGCCTAAATTTTGACCTCTTTCGAAATTACCCGAGTGTACAATGGGATTTGCTTAAATACTTAAATACACCTATCCCTCGATTTAGACCGGCATTTTATTTACACGGTTTTCAAAAATAAATTTAAAAAATACCTACTGGCAAAAATCGACATTCTTGTGGTATGCATAATTACGGATTTCTTTAGTACATAAGTTCCGCCGATCGAAAATGTTCTCTAATCAACCACCACACAACAGTTGAATCTTATCAAGGGATCCAAATGATATCATAGCAATTAGAAGATCTATATTAACGAAATTTATTTGGTTTTTACATTTGAAATGATCCAGCCCATTGATATCATGCTCACCGTAAGACGCCTTTTTTTAGAAAAGATCCTAGAGATCGACTATAGCAGATTCAAAAATCATACTTTTACAAATAAAAAATACTTAAAGAAAGTTAAAAGTTAGCACGATATGTACTTAAATTTTTACATTCATAAATTGAAATGTCTATCCAGGAAAAATTCTTGAAAAATCGTTCTATTTCGGTCTCCTGACTGCATATAACCCCTTAAGGATTTTATGTTTCTCGTATCTATAAAATGAATTACTTATTTCATTTTGCGTTGAATTAAATTACTTAATTTTGTACAATTTAGTTTCTTTCCAATTTGCACAGTTTTACGTATTATAATAGTCCTCGATTTCCATTTACACGGTTTTCTGCGGAGCTATTCTTCAGTGTAAATCGAGAGATAGTACACAGTGTTTCTGCCTTATTTAACGATCTACTCTAAGAGCTAGCAACGGAAACTTTACATGATTTATGATAAAATAACTGCAGCGGGCAAAAATCGTAAAAAAGCCAGATATTCGAAAAATATCCTCTAATCTATCGATCGTATGATAAAAGAAGTTGTTTTCAAATTTTAACATCAGAAATCTATTTGAGCAATAAAGTTCATCATTACAACTTTTATTTATAGCAATTTTTCAAACTGACTCGAAACTAAGTATTTAAAAGGTTGATTATTTGCACTAAATGTTAACGATCTTTTTGGATGTTGTGGTAAAGAAGAAAGAAAGAATAGATTTTCATTATTAAAACAGCCAATTATTTTACTTGTTTAGTGAACATATTTTTTAGCTTAGATCAATAAAAATATTAAGATAATATCGAGTTTTTTATTATAATTTATTTATTTATTTAAACAAGCTTAAATTAAATTAACAAATGTAAATGTAAAAACTAAGCCTAAAAACTATCAGACTATCAAAACGACTAAAAAAAAATAAGGAAGGGTATAGGGAATACGACGAAATAGATTCTAAGAAGAGGATAGAGTCGTTAGCTTTGCGGAGCATTCTCTTGGAGGGTTCGAAGTATCCGTAGTTGGTGCGGCGAGTATTGAGGCGAAAGAGTGGAAAGGATCTAATGTTACGAGGGTTGGCATAAGTTTTGAATGGTACAAAAGTTTTTACCAATATTTTCCCAATATTTTCAATTTTCGCTTTTTTTAAATGCAGATTCTTTCTCATTTGGTTATTGAAATGATGCCTATGCCCTATGCAATCGTTTGTCCGATCCAATTTTGGGGTTCCATCCGGGATTAGTAAAACCCCGGGAATATTTATTTAAACGGTAATGGTTTTGACTCAGGGGTCTTTAAGGTAGGGTATAGGTTGAATTGACCCCTTAATTAACTTGAAAAACAAAACTTCTGAGGTATATTTTTGTAGTTTTCTCTTTTTTGATGGGGCAAAAAATTGTTTTTCGAATTAGCTGTTTTGTTTTAAGGAAGTACTCCGATCTTTTCTATATATGTAAAAAGCAATTGTTGTTTGTCTGAATTGTATAGACTCCGAAACTAATGGGCCGATTGAGCTAAAATTTTGCCAGTATACATGTTTCGGGTACGAAATGGTTTAGGGTTAATAAAAGGTTGTGCACCAAGCATTGGTTAGTTTTCTATAAAATTTTGTTTAATGGCTCCACATTTCGGTGCATCTTTCATTTATTTATTGAATTCGCTTAATACAAGCTACTAAGAACATAAATCTGTGTCAGTTTTTAAATTTACGAAATGATCGAGGGATATTATCAATTTAATTTATACTGGTACTAGACGACAATGTTTTAAAGTTTTACAATGCAATTATTAAAATAAAATCATGATAAATGACTCGAATTACAAGTAAAATGCCAATAAAATTTTCATTCATTTTCCTAGCACATTACTCACCAAGTTTAAAAACAGCCGACAGCCGATTTGTAACCGCACCATTCAAGGGAAAATTCAAAACAAAACTTGATGTCATCCACTGATTCTGGAATTCCACACACTTCACCGGGGTCCCGTATTTTACGATAAACAGTCAGCGCAATCAGAAACTAGCCACTGACCGTAAGTCGAGGCAACTGTCAATCGGAGCCGCCGACTCGACTCGAAGAAGTGACAGGACGTTATCAAAAGTCGATGGAAGTGTGGGGTCGACGGGAGTAGAGGAAGCCCGCCCGCAGTCAGTCCGTAAATAAAATCAGTGCCGCTTTGCAGTGAACGCAGAGTCACTCGATATCTATGGAAAATATCCGATAGTAACGCACTCCACCTCAGCCACTTGTTTTCCTTTTATATTGTTTTGGTATTTCTTTCTGTTACGACGGGGTTAAAAGTCGTCGCGAGTGGCGCTTATCAGAAGTTGGATCTGGGCCCAGCACTCAGCACCAGCACCAACGACAGCAGGGAAAATAACCTTCAAGGAGGACGAGAGGCTGCTCCGGCGAATCGCTAATTGGATGGTTCTGCCAGTCACATTTCGTGAAATTTTGTCTTTGTTCCCTGGCTATACCGCGTTCGCGATCGAGTTGATTTTTTCGCCGAGATCTCAAGATCCAGGACGGAAGCGATAATGTTGGCCAAAATGACGGCACTGCGTAAAATCCAGAGTGTGCCGAAATTGTTGAGCACCTCCTCAAGGTAAGCCCAGATAGCCCCGCGGCGGAATTGGGCGAAAGTGCTCCTCAAAATCACCTGCAATTTGCCGGCGTATCGATTCGCTTTGTTGTTGGCAGGACAAAGGTCAATGCTCGGTGAAAGTGGATCACTGGAACGTGTTTACACTTTCGCAACATTTTTAGCCCATTTATTTTCGATAGTCCGATTAGGAAATCTTCGAATTCTCAAAAACCGAATCCCTAAAAGCCCAGATCTCTGGATCAAAATCGCCAAATTGAAATCTCTCAAAATCGAAATCTTGTTTGAATCAAAATATCCAAACTAAAATCTCCCAGCATCCAAACTGGTGATGAATTTTTCAATTAAGTTTTAAGAATTACGATTTTGTTATAGTGTTTAGTACGAACCTAAAAACGAACGAACGAATAGTGAAATACGATAAAGAAAATAATCCATATAAAATTGTAATGTATAATTTAAATTATGCAGATAAGCAGAAGCGATGGCGATGTTAAAAAAGGGCGGCTTCCGCACTTGACAATGATTCAAAGAAATGTTAAACAAATGACCGTAAGAAATAGCTCCTTTTGAACAAAACTTTGCTTACTACGCCATGCTAATATGGGAACAGGTCTTTTTAATAGTAAGTGTAATTAATAAAAAAAATCTTTGAATGACTATAAAATGGAAATAGCTCCTTTTGAACAGACACCCCTCATTTAAAATTAGCTATACCTGCGCCATCGGTTCACCAGGGTTATTTTTGCAAGATTTAAATTAAATCACCGACACCAAAAACCTTCAAGTCCTCCACTTGCTCTACTTTGTCTACGTCATATCGAATTTATTTTTTTTCAAAATTTTAAAGTAACTAAAGATTTTTAAACGGAGATTTCAATAAAATTTAACATAAAGTGGTCACCAAGTTTTGTATTTTGAAGATTCAAACCCTAGATATTTTATTGATTTTTATATGAATCTTAATTTTCCAGGGTGATAACGACAACGTCGCAGGCCAACAAGGACTCAGAGTCCTGGCTCAGCAAGTTGCTAGTACGAAGAATTGAACCCACAAAAGAGCCCCATAGTCGGATGCTCAGCGACAAGGAGATCATCTATGCCCTGCACACGCACAACGTAAGGCCCGATTCTATTAAAGCGTACTTGGCAAATTAGTAAGAGGATTATTGAGCTTATAACATTGTTCGTCCCTAAACAAATCCTTTTATCTTCTGCAGCAAGAAAACAGTTCAACTGATCGAGTCGAAGAAGGATAACATCTCTTGCAACCTGATCGGATCATGGACTGTCCAGGTCGGTGACATGGATCAGTGCGTCCACATGTGGAAGTATACCGGTGGATTTGAGAAAATCGATCAAGCCAAGGACAACTTATGGAACGATGAGGTGATTAAGATTTAATCCTATCTGTAAATTACCTTTTTTTTTAAATTGGTTTATCCCTAAGGATTACCTACGTCTCATGGTCGAGAGAGGAACTTACTTGCGATCTCGTCACTTGCAATATTTGCTTGCGTTCAGCTACTGGCCACAGATAGCACTCCGTGACCCTAAGCATATTTATGAAATGCGGTAAAGAGCTGTTTATTCAGGAGCTGAATAATTGAGATGTCCATTAATTAAATTAATCCCTTACAGCTCTTATCGTCTTAAGCCAGGCACTATGATCGAGTGGGGCAATAACTGGGCTAGAGCGATTAATTTTAGGAAGAATAACAACGAAGCATTCGCTGGATTCTTTTCTCAAATTGGACGACTTTATAACGTTCATCATATTTGGTGTAAGTTAATTAAATAAATTTAAGGCATTCAACATCACAATAGCTAGGAAAAGAATTTATTGAATTCATGGTTCGTACTTATTATACAAATTTCTGACTAAAGGAAAGGATTATGAACGATATGTGAAAACAAAGAAGACAGTTCAAAATAATTTACGCGTAAACAAACCAAAATAGATATGATAAAAGAAAACTTAACCTTGTGATAGTTAGATAGATCATCTGATATACTTGTACCTTTAAACAAACCGATGAGATTGATATTATTTTCTTTTTTTCAAATAATTACTCAACTGCAAGCAATTTAATCTAATCGTAATTCGTAAATATTCGACACATTTCGTTGCGTTCATAAATTTCTTATGTAAATCGATAACTTCGAAAAGAAACATGATTAAAGCTATTCGATTTGAATCGCCGAATTTGTCACAATTATATCTCTGAATTGAAATTATAGCAAAATAAAATGCATATGGTATTCAGCTGTAAGAATCTAATTAGCAAAGCTTGGATTAAAAGCAGAAATTTTGAAGTTATTTTTCTTATATTAAAAACTTCTATTTTTCCTTAGTATCAATTACGATTATGTCACAGAACTAAGCCACAATATAAGAAAAAACTTGATATTATTACATATTACGTTACAGTTGAGTAATCCCATGTTACTTAATATGCTTTGGGCAGTTCATTTTAATTATCCGGAGTTATGAACCCCATTTAACGTCTCATTAAAACTCTAAAATTCATCGTCATAAAATATTCAGTCTGTGCCTGCAGCTTATGTAACAATATCACAGATATTTGATACAATTTGTAGTCATTGTCATAATTTATGTGATGTGTATCGTGTTACAGAACTTATTTTAGCTGGTCATCAGAAACTACCGCACTCAGAATCAACTTAGACATTAAAACTAAACTCAATAGATACTCAAATCTTTACAAATATGGTGAACGAATTGTAGGTTGAAAGAATTTTACAAGCACGCCTGTAATTTTCGTAGACATATACGCAAAAAATTAATCGGATAAAAATATTAAACGTTGGATGCGAATACTTATAAATTGAACTTTAATTAATTAGTTTCTCGTGATGCCTTTTCTAACAACAAATAAAGACTGTGCTGCGCTCACAGAAATAAAATTTTTAAATTTCTTTACTGTGTACTTTTTGGAATCTCAAAAATACACGTTGAGGTCGGTTTTTAAAAATTTAAAAGTAATGTAGCTATTATTTTAGTTTTCATATTTATGATAGTGTTTGACTTATATGCTATAGACTTGCACTTACTTGTAGGAGAAGTAAAGCCTTTTTAAATGCCAGCTAATTGAAGTAAAGTTAAAGAATTTTGAATGAATTGGAGCCTCACTTTTATTTCGAGTTTTGATAACTTCAAGCGCCCGGATGAGGTTTTATAATTCCTGAAAAATAAGCATTTTCTTATATATTTTATAAAAAATAAAAAAGAATTACTATTTGTAAAGCGGGAAATCTACCTTCGATACGGAAGAGTTCTAACATTTTATAATTTGTTTTCCAGGTTATAAGTCCTTACAAGAAAGGAAGGAAACTCGTGAGGCAGCATGGCGCTCCCCTGGATGGGATGAATGCGTCGCTTACACAGTCCCACTTATACGGGAAATGCATTGTCGCATTTTGGCGCCTACAGAATTCTCTCCAACGCAATAATTTTCAATTCAATTAATAACATTTAAGGCTCGAAAGATAAAAAGAAAACTCCTCGATAATTAACAATGAAAACAAATGCTTTACGCGGAATAGCTTTAAGTTTATTGTTGCAATGAGACGGAACTGTACAGTAAGGTTTAAGCACAAAAAAAAAAAAAGATTGTTACAAGACTTACAAGCTAAAGTAAACTAACCATTACAAAAAGTGAGTGATTTTTCGTTTCGTCTTATTTTTCTTTAATTTAAAAGAAAATTCGACTTTTTGTCTGACTTTGAACTTTATTTGCTATTTTAATTTTCTTTTTCGTGTTTAAGTTAAAAAGAGGAAACGCATTTATTACTAATAATTCAAAATGTAAATTGCTACTATAAAAATGTGTTATATACTTTTTTATGTGTCCAATAAAGGAAGTAATGAAGGAAGTAAATCAATTTTTTCTTTTATAAGCTAACATTAAGATAAGATTATTTATGAAGGTCTTGATCAAAATATTTTATTGCATGACAGTGTGGTTAATTAATTTGGATTTACTCGAAAATGGTTAAAGATAAATCCATGTCATCATAGAGAATCTTTAGCTTTGCTTTTATATTTAAGAAAATCGCTCTTGATATTTATTTTTTTTTTTGAGATTTCAAGGCTGGGAAGGTAATAGGGTCCTTTTTTGATTTTTATAAATTAATAGTATGTTTTAGTAATAATATTTATGATACTTCAAAATGCATTGTTAAATTCAAAATTGGATTTCTGAAACGCTAACCATGAAATAAGGAATTAAATGTTTTTATGTCTCAAATTTATGCGAAAGTTTTATTTAATTTAAGTCTAAAACAAATCATTTCAAGTTTCAAAATAAGATAGTAATCCTTCTCAAAGGTTCTATAATATCCTATCAAAATAGGTACAAAATTCACTTTATGTATAGTTCTGAAATCCGGGCCTCTGCTCATCACTTCGTCTCTTATAGCTGAATTGCGTGCAATTCTTATAACTTGCAATTCAGCGATATAAGACGAATTGGCTAATTCGTTGCATTTTTGAGGGTTAATATTCAACACTATTTAAATTTAGAGCAAAGAGATCTTTAATCCTTCTTCCATCGTGTAGAAAATATAATTTTTAATGAAAATAATAGTAATTCTTTTTTTGGCACAGTTAAATTGCAAAACTCTAAGGTGTATGCCGACTCCTTGAGGTAAATCTGCAACATTTCTATAAATAATTCGTTTATTATATCCAAGTAAAAGAAAATTCTAAAAAAAGAATAGCAAGTGTTAAGAAGGGAACAAAGCAGAAAATAAGGTTCGGATATTCTGAATTCATCGTAGAAGGCTTATTTAATACTCAAACATCTGAATTTAATGCCCCAGCATAAAATGATTCTTTGTGCAATTGTCTCACAAGTCAGGATGGCCGAGTGGTCTAAGGCGCTGCGTTCAGGTCGCAGTCCACTCTGTGGGCGTGGGTTCGAATCCCACTTCTGACAATTACTTTTGCTTTCTCTTTTATTAGCATCTTCTTCAATTTCTTCAAATTGCTAAATCTAGAAAAATTTACACAAGAGGCGACAAAATGTTTTTAAGGTAAAAACAAAAACAAAAATGGAGCAGGTTGCTAAAAATTTACCCAAGCTCTTAGATTTATGGCATTCGCCGCAGGCGTCCCTTATCGCGAGATAAGGCCGCCGAAATCCACAAAGGAAACGATAAAAGGTCATTAGCAAGAGGCAAGCCGAATTCTTTTTTTTTTCTTGCTTTTTTTTTTTCTTCTCCCTGATGTGTGTCTTTTTTATTTTTATCCGCATATTATTCACACTCCTTGAGATCTTGGACGGTTGGCGGTCGGTGGGGCGCTTAACAACTGGCCTTGGCCTGATATCGCTTTTTAGTTTTTCTGAAAAGAATTTCGCACACGTCTCAAGATCACCAGATCGTTCAATTATTTCTATTCCGAGTGGGATCAGCGATCATTAAAAGAAACAGAAAAACTTGATTTTATGTTTGCACTCTTCCTACTTCTTTAAAAAGGTTCTATAAAATGTCTCAAGGTGGCAATTTTAAACAAATCTAAATTGCAAAACAAATACCTTACCCCTTCGAGAAGAGTACCTCCGGGCCTTTGTTTTAATATGTGGAAACTACTTAAAGGCCGAGGTGTTTTAGGTAGACGTGAAAATGGTACCAACGAATAGACGTTTTACTTTGGATCTTGGTTCAGGTTTCGTATAAAAAAGATCTATTTCTAGTACATACTTAGAAATTTTAGTTACTAATCTAAATTACCAATAACACGCTACACTATTTTATTTAATGTATTATTTTTTATTTTTTGTATTTTGTCTGAGTTTTAATTTGGTGAGTTTCTTCTATTTATGGCACATATCCAAATAAGACAATCGGTTGAGAAATTTGTTCAGCTTAACATAACCCTTTTCAAGATATTAATTTAAAGGTTTATTTATTTTAATTTTTGTTTATTAAGTCTCTTTTTATATACTGAAGCATCATTAGAATAATTTAAATGTTTATGGGGTTTTTAAACTTGGGTAATAACCGCTTATAACTTCTCTGAAAGTTGTTTCTTTAAAAACTCGAAACATTATTATTTTGTTTTTTATAGTTGTTATAGGATGTGATAAAATAATATAATTTTTTTCTTCAATAAAAATAGAAACATATTAAACAACAGAAAGGTAGAATAAATTTTAAAAAAAATATTCTCATCATTATGCTCATTTTCTATCCAAATTTTAAACGATCAAAATGAAGTGGTGGATTTGTTTTAAATTCTGGCGTAGAAAAGTACAAAAGTACTTAGACTAATTTAAATTATATTTTTATTTTAGTTCAAAAAAGGCTTCGTTTCGAAGAATTTGGAATGTTTTTCGTGATCCTTAAATTTTTAAAAATGGCTAAGCTCAATTTTGGATTTCCGAATGTATATTAAGTCATTTTGAATCCTCCATAATCTTGTAAATATCCAATTTCAACAATAGTTTTCAGCACTTAAATGTTTGAAACTTTTCTGCGGTGCCATAAAATTTATATATTAGTAAATGGTGAAAGATTCATGTACATACTTGAACTATTTGAATTTTATGGTTCGCTTTCCAAAAATTTGATTTCTATTGTGCGGCTGAGTTTCTCTGAAGATTCAGAAGAAAACTGTGAAATAGGTTGATATTAAACTATAAAAGGTTACACTATAAAATTGGGGATTAGAGTCAAATAAGAAGAGATTAAAACTCCTAAATCCCGGGATGGAATTTAAAGCTTAAACGTGTCAATATTGCCCTGGATAAACTCTTTCATTTTATCTACATATATCTCAGATTAGTCGGCTCTTGGACCAAATTCGAAAGAATTTTTGGTATGCGAAATGAATTGAATTGATTTATTATAATAACACGAATGATCTTTAAATTTACATAAAAATACTTAACTGCTGTAGACAATTTGGAACATATATGTCTATTCAACTTTCTGAGGAGAAATTCTAGACAGAATTCTTGAATGTGAAGCGCACGCGATGGCGCAGCCATTAAAATCTCTTCTAATTGGGACGCGGATGAGCTTTGGAACGGGAGAAGTTGCACGGTTATAAGCTAATCAAGTTACTTCGGACAGACCACGTCTCCACTTGTGCCACTTTAGAGGCCCACGAAAACATGTTGTAAGGTAGCGTTGCTTCTCAGCGGCTTATTATCAATTCTACCTCGTCTCGGCATTCGGAACAACGTCCAACCAAAAATTATCATTATTTCTTATATAGCCGCTGCGAAGTTCGCACATTGTTTTCGGGGATATGATCGTTACGTAACTGCGCCGCAATCTCTCAATCCAGGCAGTTCACGCAGCCACTTATTTGGCTTAAATAATGTGGGAATAATCTTTTTAAAACTAAAAAGATTCCTTCGGTCCCAACTAGTGAACAAACAAACAAGACTATTCCGAGGCATTCACGGATCTTTCGTCATCGCCATCATCATCTTCATCACCATGATCGCGGGATCGCCTTGTTAACAAGGGGGCAAAATGCGTCCAATATAACGACCGCTCTCAGGTAATTATTAAAATTTGCCTATTCAAAAGACGACAACGGTGGGGCCAACAATGCGTTGACACTATGATTTATATTCCTCCGCACCACCGGTTTGAATTTTTGGGCAGCCCAGAGGAGAGACAGAGACTCCAGAAAAGATCTACAGCGCGATAATAATAAAAAAAATAAAAAATAAATATGCGCTTCTCCTCCAAGTAAAAGTCTTGTATAACCTCTAGAATTGGATAATACGACGCGGGTCCGTAACGAATAATCCCTTTAGAAAAAAGAATGCCAAGATTTTGGTACTACCACAGCCGTTTTTATGCTGTTTATATGCTGTGGGCCAAGCCGCTCTCTTGTAGGTTACCGTTTTGTCAGCAGTTTCTTTTAGGTCAGTAAGTCATCAGTAAGTCTTTTTTTGGGGCCCAAACGCTTTTTATTTTTTTGGGTGAGAATTTTTCGACGGTGAAAAACGGTTTATTTACTATCGTCATCATTTTTCTGCTCATGTTGGGTCATCGTGAGCGAATTCATAGCCTCAAGAATTGGGTAGATCTAGTTAGGTCTAGTCAGTTTGAATAAAACCAGAATAAAATATAGAATTTTCTATAATTCAAAAATCGTAAAACGGCTACTATCGGTCATTCACATCAATTTTTACCAATATACTCCTAGTTTAATAAATCGCAAAATAGGTACCACAGGAGAAAAATCGAAAAACTACTCAGGCTCAAAAGTCAAATGCTTAAAAAATGCAACCAAGGTTGGCTATTGAACCAACATTTTTAGTTTGGCTGCTGTACCAAGGTTGGTTGTTGAACCTTTTAAAAACGAGATTGCCGACACGAAGGCATACGCCTTCTGGCTTTCTTTATGTAAGTAAAATTTAAAAAAAAGTCTTTGTAGACTAGCTGCCACTATACTACAACATAGTTGCTGAACAGCCTTGCTTGATGAGCTTGATGAGAGATAGTGCAAGGAGAAAGGGATATTACGCATTGCGTCGGAACAAGGTTATTGATACAGATTAAAAAAAAAATATATTTTTGTCGGGTGCCCATAAGTATGGAAATTTATTCTATAGGAAGTACATACCCAAAATACAAGACAATGTACCTAAGAGGGTTGCGCAGACACTTTTTAGACTGAAACAAAAAAAAAAAATAAAAATGTCACGCGTAGCTTTGAATGACGCAGATCAACGTGCGGCTGAAATTCGCTCAAGTGCATCGGGCCTTAGATATTTTATTGTCTTTTCCTGTATTGCAAAATACGTAGGTACGCATTATTCATGCGAAAAGACACGTTTCCTCGGTAATCTGCATTAATTTGCTGCTTAAAATACTTCGAGCTGATTCACTATTACGTCTAAACTGGCTAAAAATATTTCTTAGTGTTTTATATAACGATTCTTAGGGAAAAGAGGCAACGATAAAGGGTTAGAGATTACGAAACACTTTTCATCCGATACTTAATTCATAGTAATTCTTTTCATTTGATACTACTCATGAGTCATAGTGTCTACTTTGTATGATTTCAATAGGTTATAGTAACTATGTTTTACATACATAAGGTTTTTGAGAAAAATAGTGCTAAATGTGAGGTAGCATTTATGGAAATTTTTAAAATAGCAAAAGTTATAGCAGTTAAAATAGGTTGACTTATATGAATGTTTGAACCTAATAGGCCTAAAATAGTAAGACATTAAAAACCTTTTACAAAACATTCCAGTTTATTATTATTTTTTTCCACTCAGAGCTTTCACTTGGGCTTGATTTTGTGGCAATTAATAATAAGCGTTGATGGCTGCGTAATTCAGCAATTGCTCCTAATAAGCTGAATTGAGAAGGCGACTGTTAAGACTGAATTCTTAAAAACATCTTGTCGGAGCTTATTAATAAACTTCTTTAGTCGAAGGTTATCAGTAAGGTCCGTTTTAAGTTAAATGATATTTAATGAAGGTAATAAATTAAAAAGTTTAATAATTTTACAAAAAATATTGTTGTGTATCAGGTAATTTATAGTTAATTTCATTATCGCTTACACAAACGCGTTTTTGAAAAAAGTTGATAAGAAATGACTAGAGCTGAACTTATAGAGCTAAAATAATATAAAAGTAATGTGAGCAAGGAACTATATTCAAAGAACCGCCCCCTCATATATTTGACGATGTACAGGTTATTTCCCTCGTAATATAAACCAATATTATTGACCTCTTCTTTCCACTTTATGTGATTACGTAATTTGTAAGATCGTTTATATATGGCGTTGGTCAATTATAGTAGTTTTAAAAAACAAAAACAAAAACTATATATCGTTTATAAACATTTAGATGAAAGCTCTAAATACCATGGATGATAGTAAATTTCCTATTCAGTTCTAATCTGATTTAAATGAAAATTAAAAGAAGTCGTGATTTCCATAAAAGATTTTAGTTAACTATTTGTTGCGAGACTCAATTGGAATTAGTATTCATCGCGTGTTGCCACGACATTTCGTAATAAAATTAGATTTCATGCCGAAACTCATGCGTAAAAATAGCTGACAGTTTTTATTTATTTTTTACTTCTAGTTAAATTAATTGAATTGACTCAAATTCAAATTCCAAAAAGAAACCTTCCGGTATTGACCAGAAATAAGAATTAATGTAAGAAGGTTACTACTTAATTGGCGCTTTTTCTGTATGTGTATAGATATTAGCTGAATAAACGTTTTATCAAAATAGGAGTTATTTGGCAAACATTTATTTTTGCGCAAAAGATCAAGAAAGAAAAAATAAGTGATTGATAGCGATAAAAAGAATCTAGGGCACTTTAACACAATACCGATTGTATCGGCATATTAAATTGAAAGAAGACAATACAGAACTTATATTACTTATTATAACTCGCTCAGTCAATTTTTAAGTGAAAATAAGTCTAGTCTTAAAAATTCGGTCTAAGGAACACCAATGAAATTTCGATTATGGCAGTCATATGAATGATGGTTTCAGGCAAATACGATCGAATTTTTGCAGATCTTAAAACCCTGTGGTATATATTTAAGCATTTTGGTTTGGACAATGTGGACTTTTTTAAATTCAACACAACTGAATAGTTGGAACATGTAAACGTTTTAGGAATGACATAAATTATATAAAAGAATTTCACCAATGTATGGAGAAATAATAAAAGAAAACATCTACTTTCTGATTAGATTTAAAAATTTCCAAAAGATTGTATTATAAGTAATTCTTTTTGCCCAGGTAATTTGCAACCTACCATAATAGTTGACAAATTCGGCAGTTTTTCATAATTAACCGACCACGAACAAGCACTGGTACCACTACTTCTACTATGAACCATGACTGGTTATCAATAGCACTATAATTACTTGAAATAGGACGCCCATAGTCGTTTCCGGTAAATAACTTAAGTTAAAAGATAGGACGCCGCGCCGGTCGTTAAAGTGTTAATACTATCCATATTATAAACTCGGTAGATAGATAAACAGGTCTCTGGCTTGAGAGCAAAGAGGCGGAGTATTTCTGTGCAATTAAATTAATAGACGCACCTTGGCCGTGAGGGGCCTTTGGGGACAGTCCGAGCACCTAGGATATTGATCTCTCTCAGAACCAGGATAAATCGATTAAAATCACTGTTACGACTTAACCGGATGGACTCATATTAAAATATTCAAATTGGACACGTGACATGATATTAAACATTAGTATCATTTAAAAGATCTTTTTCGGATTTTTGTCCGATCACCAATTTCAATTCCTAAAACTATTAAATTTATTCTTGTTTTTCAATCGTCCTAACCATATAATGATTTAAATATCTTTAAATTTCTAGACCGTAGCAGTTATACACGAGAAAATTGAATTAATGTTTGGCAATAAAGACATATCTAAAGTTGTGACCAACTCAAGTAATAAAACGACAACAAAAATTGTAATTGATCGTAAGTCAAAGGAAATGGTTTTACAAGCACCGAACCTTGCGGCTTGTCCGCATCAACTATGAGAAGTACCCCGAAGTTCAAAATGTTTCCCAACTAGAACTAAAAACCTTGCAAGTATGTGACGGGCTTGTTAACTCCTAAGGCCCCCGTCTTGAATGACGACAACATTAAAGCAATAAGAACCTCCGGCAAGCCTGTGGCTTTTTATATACATATATTTTTATATATATGATTAAATTCTGGGAATTCTTGATTTGCTTGCTGTCGTATTGCGACAGGCACCAGCAAAAGAATTGAGCTGTTCGGGGCTTGACCTAAAGCGCCAAGTTTTCCCTGAAGATCATTATTAATACTTCTTTTTGTCGATGTTGATCTAATCAGACCTTGTGTGAAATCTCGGCAGTGGTATACCCACTAATTCTTGTCTTCCTGTTTATTTTAGAGAGAAGTCCAATGAAGACAGAAAGTTAATTTTTAGCTGATCGTTTTGTGTTATTTGATTTTTTTTTTTTTTTGCAGAAATCGCTTAAAAGAATTCGCTCAGTTTCCATCGGAGGACGAAACAAATTGGCAAAAGCAAAGAAAAAGTGGAAGTCGAGAGATCTTGAAGTTAATTCCGTTTTGCGCCAGGTAAGCGGAAATTTCCACTTAATGCACGAAACTCGTTAGAGACACGGAACTGGTGATTTATTTTCTCGAAGGCCCTAGAGCAAGAAAATTTCCTCGGCTGGGGCCACCAGTGGAAGAGAAAACCCACCTAGCCCACTACCGTGCGAAAAAGGTGCCTGAAAATTTTTTAGCGCCCGAAGAAACCACAGAAAGCGGGCGGGCGTCCGGGACCCGATCTTGCTGCAATTCAGCTGAAAGATATTTCGCGCGGGGGGCAGGGAAGCGCTTCGATCGAAGCTTGAAAGGGGAGGTATGGAAAAAGATGTTTTCCTGGCAAATTGTCGCCTTTTTGTAAATACAATTATGAGCTTGTATTGTATAATTTTCATTATTGAAATGTAGTGAAAAGCACTATTTGGGTACGGCAAGGGGGCTGCTCTCCTGGTCGGCTCCTACCAACCGATCGTGTCCGCGAAGAGCCGCGCGCGATCCGCACGGGATCACCGTGTGTGGAAACATTTGCAGTTGGTGGGGCGGATTTGCGGTGCAGCGGCGCAACGGCGGCAGCGGCGCAACGGCGGCAGCGGTGGCGGTACGTCGGAGCAGCCCAAGAATTCCTCGATCATTGTGTTTACACTTTTTTTGTGCGCACGCTCGCGCGGCTCACATATTGGCCTTGCTGATCAGTGATCAGAAACTACAAACTAGAATGTCAGAAAAGGCCGCGGTACCCGCCGGCCGCCGCCGGTACCGCGCTGCTGCCCCAACTGTGCGGTTGTTTCGCGCTTCTTATACATGTGTTCCCTTTCTTGATAGTCTGCACGAACACGTTCGCGGATCCGCTTCGCGGACCGCTCGATCGGTTCGGATCGGATCGGATCGGCGGTTTCGTACATTTCGTTAGCTAGACTTTAGCTAAAGCTGAACTGTTGGGGCTTGCCTGGCTGTTGGGTCTCGTCGTCCAAATCATTCATGAGTTTGTTCATTTCAAGATAAAGCGGTTGCGGAGTTGAGTTTTTCGAATTGGATCAAGAGACTCCGCCGACTGGGCTCGCTGTGAGACTCTGTTGGTGCGCCTCCGTCTGTACAGCTCCCCGTGCTGCTGTAACCAGTTTATCCGCCGCAGCGACTGCTGGGAGATCGTCCGTTCGTCCAACATAAACCGTCGTCTTCGTTCTTCATATCTTTCGTCCGTCGTCTTGTCTTCGTACGAGGAACACTCTTTTTTTCGGGGTCTCTTCTTGTGCCGAATTTGTAAATGTGTCAATTTTTCGGGTTCTTTGCTTCGATTGTTGTGTATATAAAAAAAATCTAAAAAAAATATATATATATAAAAATTTAAAAAAATGCACAACAGTACGACCTGAAAGAAGAAATAAAAAGAAGCGCGCCCCGAGGAGCTAAAAAGAGCCCAACTGTAAAAAAAACTTTTTTATTTCCGGTGCGCGGCTGACCTTATTCCTTAAGTGTTTGATAGGTGTGTTGCCCTGGTCAGTCTCTGTTGATTAAACTCTGATTGCAACCTTAAGTGGCATATATAATTTTTTTACAGAGTGCAAGGCATTCTGTTCATTATTATTTTTTTTCATGTGAATGAGCGCGGATAGTGAGTGTGTTAAGCGGGATAATCGCGCTCTGGGTGCAAAATGTTGTAAGGTCTTCAAAATAATATTAATAAATCCAATTGTTGCTTCAAAATAAAGAGTTTATCTGAAGGGATCGCATTCGGACAGACAAAATTTCGAAAATAAAATCTATCTTTAGAGTGACTATCGTAGGAGCAAAGCCTCCACTGAAATGATTATATCCAAGGATCTGTTTCTTCTTGGTGAGCAAGACTATCTCCGTCTACCCACGGACAACAAGAAGCACTCTAAAGGATCCGTTCATCTGGCTACGACTGGAATGGAAAACGCGAAAGTTATAAATGATAGGTAAGTTTGGGTGACTTTAAACAATAATAATAATGATAATAAAAGTAAATTAGTAATGCAATTGATTGAGCACTAATCGTGCAAGAGTAGTGAACAGCAGCAGCAACGATTGAGGACCAGCCACCGTGAAAATGGCTTTATTTCGCTATATCCGGGTAGAAAACACGAAATTGTTTTTATCACGAATTGTGACCCACTTTTCCAGAGTTTATTAACCGGTTTTGACCGAATGGATACGGAGATTTGAACTCCAAAGGAAAAGAATCACAGACGCCGCGAGACGGACGGGGGTCATTAAACTCAGTCAGGTCTTATCACTCTCAATATCAACAAAGTGAACAAACTTTGACCCAGTATTTTGCCTCAAAAATAACTTTTCTGTGCTTTCCCCAAACACAAACTCGAAGCAGTTGCGATTTTTTGGGGAAGCGAGCGGCAAGAAGTGGGTTTCATGGGGGTATAGAGTATCATCAGGCCAGTAGAAGAAGGCAATGTGCTATATGTTTATTTAACCAAAAAAATACAAAAATTAAAAACAGAAAAATCAACCCAAGTTATATATCCCAATTCATCTCTAAACGAAACGATAGAAAATTCAATTAAAAACTGCTATAAACGGCGAACAAGCCCCATCAGAGCACCACCAGAGGAGCTCCTCCGGCGCATAGAGGCGCGCTTGGTGGAGTATCTAGACGACTATATACAATATACTATATATATATATATATATTTATATATATATATATATAATACAGTGTGCCTCAGCGCCATCACTTTCCCCAGAAGTTCAATGCCCTGAGAGCTGGCAGCCGTATCGTGAAAACAAATCAAAACAAAAGCACTCAGCGGCACACATTTTTCTATTAATGCACCATCGGGCAGTGTTAAATATTTCGCATTCGGATCGGGTTGGGGGCTCTTTATCTACTCTGCGCGCGCAGCTTATATATGCCTCACTGTACGTAGCGGTACGGTGTGGTGCGGTGCGACGGTGGTGTACACCAGCACTGGTGCGCGCCACTGCGCGCGAATACACCGCCAAGATTCAACAAAACAGAGCGCTGGTGCGCGGCCCCAACCGCGAGTTGGAGGCTCCACTAAGTGTTGTATGATTGATTTACTGTTGTGTTCACTCTTTTTGTACTTTCTTGGGTTGATACTTTAGAGCTATGCCTATCAGTGCAGAGTGAATAACGACCGGCTAATTGCCCCAGCATCAGGAGCAGTAGCATCAAGATCCGCGCTATTCCTCTTCTACATATATAGGCACCATATGAAATGTTTTGTTTTTTGGGCTCTTTTATTTCGCCAACCATTGGCCAATCGGGCCGGGAAGATAAACACTATATCGGAAATAGCAGATTGGCTTAATTCATTTAGTGTTGTCACGTACCTCCCAAACAAAGCGGCCAGCGTGCGCGCGCTTTCGATCGCGCAGCGGAACGCACTCCATAAGCAAAATGCTGTACCATCCGTCGTGATGCGGTGCACGATCGCAACTTGATCGATAGCGCAACAATTGCCCAATTGGGGGGCCTTCTTTTTAAAAAGAAATACACTTTTTCATGGTCACAACGATCATTTTTTGGCCAACGGCCGCAAATCCTCAAAAATCATCAATTTCATGGCCATTTCTTCCATTTAAGGCGAAAAAGCATTGGTGTGTGCTGCGTCGCCGTCGCCGCCGTCGTGGCCCACTAAAATTGGAGCTGTGCACGCCATTCTTCTTCAGAAAATAGCCGCGCCAAGCTGAGAGCTGCGCTTATTTCTTTTTATTCTTCTTTGTTTTTTATCTAAGCGCTATTTTTTGGGGCTCCACACTTTTTGGGGTGTTCCGTTAGCGCGCGATCGTAAATTCTCCGGGTGCCCAAATTGTTTCATTAGGCAACTGGGTCTCTTGGGAAACCTGCGATTGACGACGAATGGTGACGATCACGAAACAGCCGCTTCAACAAAAAATAAATAAATAAATACAACAAAAAAATGTTGTGGTTGCGCCGTTCATAGTGTCGCTCTCAGCTGAAAATTCGAAATGCGGCCACAACGAGTTCTTCATTCCTTTTGGAAATTCTTTCAGAACCCTCCTCTACCCTCCGCGAAATGGTAAAGCTTAAAACAATATTTTACACGCACTAATTGCGGCTTGATCAGCATTACAAAAACTTAAGCGGACTGACTCTGGCTTGACAAAGCCCTTGAAACGGGCAGGAATTAAAGAACAAAAGTTCACTCACAGTCGTGGCCTACAGCACCGATGATGGGGACACAATAAAAACCTTTTATGATATTTCTGGTTTTCTGGCTTTCATAATTGGATAAAATAAAATAAAAAAAATTAAAAAAAAAAAAATATTAATAATAAAAACGTCGCAGAAAAACCAAACGGGCAAAAATCTACCTTAAAAAAATATTCCATGCATATAAATCGTACATACATCTGGCGGGGGGAGACGTGGAAGTTTTTCCACGCTTTTGAAAGCTCCACTTTACTACTTGCGAATTCTTTAAGTGGCTGTTAATTTCGCTCCAACGTAATGAACATTGGACTTTTTCTTCCTAGGGCCATTCGGACAATCGCAATTACTTTTTTCCACTCCAAAATAAAGGGAATTTAAGTTACAGTTGAGAAGCTTTTTATGCAATAAAATGAGTTTGGAAGCGTTGTATCACAGTTCAAATGGGGCATTGAGTTCAATGATGTTAACTTTGTTTTTCAATTCTAGAAGTAAAATAATGAAAAATTTATTATAGTTTTACAAATCGCTTTTCAGAGTGAATTTTAAATTGTAAGAAGGTTTAATTATTTTTAACAAGTCAAATCGTAAAAACCTAATTATCTTTCCTACCTCGGGCCAGTCGTTTTACATAAAAAAAATAGGGGACCTAACATTCTACCTTGGGGAACACCTAAATAATACCATGTCAATTCTAAAGGATTTTTTCTATCTAAAGCAATACACTGAGCGGTTTTTAATTGTTATGTCTATTCAAGATCACGAACAAAGTAACAATATCACGTAAACAGGTAATATTAATATACCACCTAGATATGGGTGATATGTAGTAGCTGAATATATGGCTGAATAAAATGTCGTAGTCAACGTGGTAATATTAAATATTATTAGAATGAAGTCATTCGAATTTATTTTTAAGGCAATGAAACACGTTACTGAGTGCAATTTTCGTTAGTTACTAAATTTACTAATGAAATTATCAAAATATGTTTAAAGTCGATTTGATTCGATTCGATACTCGTCGTTATTAAGATTTCTTGAAATTCATTAAAGTTGTTAATTAATAGATACTTTTTAAAATAGCTTAACACCTTCGATAATGTGTTAACGCTCATGATTTTAATTCAGCTATTAGCTATATAAGCCGAATGGCCGTCTATTGGAGCTATTGGTGTTAAGGAGCACTAATAAATTTTGTAAGATATGTAGGGCCCCATATTTTTGCATCAAGTTGGACGTATTTCGAAAATTTACAAAAATCATGATTATGTTTTTTATTTATGAATCATGTTAGATATATTGAAATAATAAATTGTCCCAATAATAAGCCCGAATTCAAAAAGCAACTAAAAGTCCGTCCGGAAAACTATAGCATCAATACGTTAGACGTATTATCACTAAAGATGAGATATGCGAATGAGGAAAAACATGAATAAATTGGAATCGACCATGAGCATCAAAGAAAACCTTTTTTAATGAAATTCATTGAAAAGCACACGCTTGAATTTGCCCAAGACATAGTTTTAAATTCGACTGTTTACAAATCCGCAAATTCGCACTAGCGCGGGACCAGTTCCTAAAGTGTTAAAATTAGGTTTATTGTAGAGTGTGTTGTTACTTACAATACCCAGGCTTACTCTTTAGTTTTGATTTTTATTGTATATCTTATTTTTTGCATTCTGTTTGAATGACTTAGAATATTATGAATTGCAAATACCACACTGAATAAATAAATTTATTTTTCCGCATTCACTAATCTAGCTAAAAATTAAAAACATTTTCGGCGCTAGTAAATAAAAAATTTGATGATTTCCTAACTTCAGTTAATGCGATAGCAGCGTACATCGACCCCAGATTTCGCATATAACTTTCCTAAACAAAATAAAATCCAAAAATAAATAAAAATATGTTAAAAACATCTTTTTCTTTGACATCTAAAAAAAAAAACTTTTTTATAACAAAATATTAAGGTTTCTTGAAAATTTATCACCTAAAACAGGCGGCAATTCAAATTTGAGCCTTATTTAAAAAAGCAAGATTTTTTAAATTGCATGTCTGTCCGCGCGACTAGATAACGACCATCAGCTGTTTATTATTTATCTTTAAATTATGTTCAGTGCCAGTTTGCTAAGTTGAATAGACTTGTTAACAAATACCGCCCTTATCTCCTATTTCATAAATTTCTGACCGATAAGGCAAGAGGTGAGCCTACACAAAAAAGAGAAAATACATTTTTGGGGGAAAGATTAAACAAAAGATACCGGCGGAAAGATCACTGCCCTTGTGCAAACATTTGGCAAGTTGAGAAAAATGGTCAGATAGTACCATAGACTTTGGGCTGTGCTGCTCCCCGAAAATGTTGTCTGGAAATTTCTCTCTAGCGCGGCCAGCTTGCTAGTGGGCAAGTAAACAAAAAGCAAAGTTATTATCAAAACCAAACTCTAACGCAACAACTGACCTCCCATAACAATCAGTTTCGAATTTTTGGGGGAGCAAAACTTTCAACACTCTGTCTCTATCGGAGCCCATCTATGTAATTAATTTGTTATTTATCGATGCCGAGATGGGCGTTAGGAACCGCGTAAAAGGGGAAATTGAATAAACCAATTATGGATTGAATGTTGTCCCAATTTTTTCGAGGTCCCTCCAAAAATAAAAAATAAACACGCAAAATAAATACAGATAAAAATTTGGCAATTGTACGGGCCTGTAAACCATTTCTCAATTTATTTAATTCATATGAAGGTTTCGATTTTGGTTCTATTAATTGTCATACGTCTACTCTAGATACTTGGAGTAAAAAAATAAAAAAAATCATTTAGCAAATTGCCCAAACTTTAGTATGTCTAGCAATTTCATTCTCTTCGTGTCGAGGTCGAATTTTTGTTTTGCGTGAATCGAAACCCTCGAGGCTATTGCGGTGAGGTTCAAGTGGACGGTACACGACCACTTTAGGATATCATCTGTTGGGAAATACCACCTTGAAGAGTACTTAAGCACAAATTAAGGAAGCCCAAAATTTCTAGAATCTATTTCTACATTCGCGACCCAGAGTAATAGTCGAAGAATAAAAATTTTAATTGGTGCTACCTTGCGAATGTGCCATTTGGCAGAACATGAAAACGGAAGCAGAAATGTGTCATTAGGGCCTTCCTGGAGATTTATGAGATGACTAAAGAGTTTTCTATTATTTTTATTGGTGAACCGTGACACGCATAATGAAAAACTGACCTTCAACAGTATTGAAAAAAAAGTAATTACCCGTATTTTTGCTTGATGAAGGCATAGTACTTGGTTTGAATTTACCAGATGTGCCAGGTATAAAATTGGAAATAAACATTTCGGAATAATAAGGATTGGCAAGTAATTTGTCTAAAAACATAACGAATTTTGATCACATCAAGAAGTTTATTAACGAAAAAAGTCCACAGAAATTTAGACCTTAGGGTTTTCTTTTCAAAATGTAGAAATTCTTAATTAAAATCAATACAGGACATTGCTTTCGCTAGCGAAAAAGTATCTGAAAAGAAAATCCTAGAAATTTTCTACTACATCGGTAAATATTATTAGACTAAAAAAAGGTTTTTCGTTAGTTTCCATTCTGTTTATCCACCCCGACGATTTTGACTCAATACAATTTTGTGTAGATCAACTAACATGCATATTTTGTAGACAATACTCTTTCAGAAGAAGGTAGAAACCCCTTAACAGACATTATAAATTTTTAAATCGAATAAAATCTGAATAAATCTTTCAATAATTAAAGTGATCTCTGTGATTTCTCTAATTTACTTGAATACATAAGACAGTATAAGTTACTAAAGCACACATAATGAAGAGGCTTGAAATGCATGAAATAGGCTGATTTAAGAGTGCACATTTAATTTTTTTCCTCGACGGAACTTTTATAATAATTATATTTTGAGTTTAAGCACCCTAGTTTTAATACTAGCTCTGTTGGTAACCCAACAATTATTCATTAATTTTGAAGCAATTTCAACATTTCCTATTTACTTGGCGGAAATTTGAATTGCATGATTGAATAATATTTTCACATATTGCCTTCCAAGGGCGTGAAAATAAACGGTTATTGTGCCTATTACCTTTCTCTTGATTCACTCAAAAGTTTGATGAACCGGAGTCCGGTGAAAATGTTTGATGACTACAACACATTGTACCTAAAGAGGCATGTGTTTGAAATAAAATAAAATTGTTTCTTTTTTTCAAGCATTTCATCAGAATTGTGTTGGTATCTTATTACCTGCACATGTTCTACAACAAGTTAGTAAAATCGACTACCATTTGAGCCACTGGCTAGTCTAGACATTTAGTCAAATTACTAAAAAAATGTTTTGACTCGTCTTTTATGTGAACCAACTTAGGGCGTGTGAATCCGCACACTCTACACAAGGGCATCGGTCTCTATGCATGTTGCTGAAATCAGCATCAGCTATTAAATTTCGAACGACGATCCTCTTGAATTTGCCTTCTACCAGTCTTACTCTCTCACATCGTGTGACTTTGACTTTCGCTATCGAATCCCAAAAAATCTGCATAATTTGACTCATCCCCTGCTGTTGTTGGAGCAAATTTCAAAGATTCGCTTTCATTATGAATTTCCAACTCAGGCGGGCTAATAAAATATGCAAAACACGCAAAAGCTTCTATAAAACACCAAAAAATGATTTACAACAGAAATTTGTTTACAATCACGATAAGCTGTATGTTTCGTAAAACTCTGGGTAATACCGTTCAACAGGAGGTAAATAATACTTAAGAATGAAGGCCTCTTGCATTGGGAAAAATTTCAAACACTTTCTGCAAAGTATTGTAGCATTTTTGAACGATAGTTGGGACACTGTAAGCAAATAATAATGCTTTTTTTAAATATGCTTACTTGAGTCGTTAAAATGCTTCTCCTTTCCTACTAAAAACATCAGTGGAATTGATCTTCACACACAAATTTTAAAAAAAATTAACTTTAACGGAGACTAAACTAGTTATTTTAAATAAATATAAGTTACTTGAATCCAAATATGAAATATGTGATAATATTTCTTATTGGAAACGCTAGGATTCGAAAAATTGGCAACAGTTGAATTAACTTTTAACTCATTTACCGCAGTTTAGAGGTACCAAATTACCAATACATCTAATTTATCATCAGAATAAAATTTGCAAGTTTATTATTGAGATAATTTGAAGGTAAATGGTTTTTTGAAAGATTACGAAACTGGCAAAAAGAAAAAAAAACGATAAGATGTTAGGGTGGAAAAAATACAGGAACATGCAAATTTAAGCGTAAATACTCAAAGTCAAAATTTATGAACATTATTTTCATCTAACAAAAATAAGCTTGTTTGCTAACACGAGATTGAGATATTTAGACAGTAAAGATAAGATATGAATGATAATTTATTTTAATTTTTTCCCATTTACTGGAATCACGCTTATTTGTTGGGATTATTCAGCTATTGCTCGTATTTGAAGCTGTTATAATTTGTAATATTTCAGAAGAATATGGAAATGAATATTTTGTTTTCAATATAATCAAAATAGCATTGCTATAAAAGCTAAAATCTCGCTAAAAAAATTTAACAAATAAAATATAATCAATTTTAGATGACAAGTAGGAGAATGAATAAATACAATTTCAAGAATTGCAAAATTTAATCGGCAAATACATGGGAACAGGAATTATTCATTTGCAATTTTAAATTTTAGCATTTAAAATACAGAGCCATCTCTTCAATCATCTTAATGTGTTTTTTTTTTCCCAGTCAGTGTAGAAAGGAATATGTATCTAAAGAGCGCACTCTATTAAAATTAACATGTAGCAGGTTCGCTTTCGAAAACTTGACTGAAAAAAATTATAAATTTGAAAGGAAAGTGCTTAAAATTTTATTGTTTTACGCCAGATATTAGCACTATTTAAAAACCAAGCAGGTAATCAATATTTCATCGTCCAGAAAATACACCATGCAGACGATTTACTTTAATATAAAATTGATTTTTAAAAAAATTGTAATTTAAAACGATGGGAAATTTTTTAGTGACCGAGGTAAGTCTAATAAAATTTAAGGAGGTGAAACAACGTAAAATCTGAAACATTTATTTCTCCTTTTAATATCTATGTTAATAGTTTCTTCCTTATCTTAGGCACTACAGTTTTATTTAGAAAGAAATTTCAGGTATTTTTTCAATTTCATGCCATTTCTAAGAAGAGTTTTATAAATAATATCAAAAATAAACATTCAAACCTTGCTATGGTTCAAACTGGTAAGAGATAAAATACATTTTAACCAGTTCTAAAAATGATATTGATTAAAAACAAGACTAGCAAGAGGTAGACATCAAATAATTCAAATTTTGTTATCTTGCTGTTATAGCAAATCCCTTTAATGTTATGAACATATTTTTAATCTTTCTTTAAGAAACCGTTTAAAATTTTTTAGATATAAATATAAGAAATTAAAATTCTTTTCAAGTATTTTGACAACATACTTTAAACTCAGCCGTATACATGTTTTTATATGTAATAGAAAATAGAAATTCATCCAACAAAACCGCGGTCAACTTACAAAATTTCTATTAAAAAAAGCATTTTTATGTTGCATTATGTATGTAAAGTGCATACTGTTAGTCGCCTACCTACTATCTATGATTCACTCCACAAAAGCGCCGGCTTGATATCTCAAAACGAGATACTAAGACCCGCTGCTAGAGTTCCGGTTTCCGCAATCCACCATAGTGGTCGCACGAGATTTTGGTCACGTTCTAGCTAAAAACATTAAAGCTATAGACAAAGCTATGCTATGACAACTTTTCATTGAAGGATAATGTTTTTTTTTTTTTTTTTGGAATAGGAACATTGGCCATAGCTTGGCAACCAACCTACGTGATTTTCGTTATTTTTTTCTTTACTCAACATAATTGCTTACTTACACGCAAGAATTTTAAGTGGGTGAATTAAAACGATTTGAATTTGATTTTCTTCACTAACGCTTCTTAAGTCATGTTATTAATAGACATAAATAGTATAAATTATAAAAACCATAGTACTGCTGAGGTACTACTTTGAGTCGTGTTACTATAGAAGAATTACGTTCTCAATAAAAATTCTCGTTTCGCTAAAAAAATACGTAAATAATAAATTTTGTAACAGGCAGAAATTTGTTCAACTTTAAATTTGCAATACATTTAAAAAAGCAACCAACCGTGTTTTAAAAAAAAATTACGAAAAGCCAATTCACTGAAACATCTGCAGTTTAACTATATGTTTTCAAATTAGACTGCTTTTTTGATTACCAAATAAGTAAAGAGCAAAAACCGCATTAGTGATCTAGTACCACCTATAGGAGGTCGATATCAGTTCAAATTTGAAGTAAATTAAGGCCTTTTTCTTTCTACGCTTTTTTTTTTTTTGTTTGTTTGTTTCTTTGGTGAACGCACTCACGATTTTAAGTTGCGCAACTTTCTGTTTTCGTTCTGTACGCACAATTAAACGTGATTGCCATTCATTTTCATAGCCACATCGTGCGTAATATTACGACCCGAATTATACTGCATCATGAGTTGGCAACTACTTAAATTTTAATGATATTCGCTTTAGTTCCCTCGTATAAACTCATAGAATGCTAAACAATTACTATTCCGAAATATCATGGACATTTTTTGTCTTTGTAATGAGTGGAAGCAAACATTTACCATAATAATAATAAAAAGAGAAAGATGAATATCGCTCTTTTCAATACTTGGGAGCAAATTAAACGAAATGTTTTGCATTAAACTTCACGATTTGCAGTCGTTTGGTTATTTAGCTTCATAGGAGATATTGTTGAATTCCGCAGATAAAGTTTTAATTCTTGATAATAACTTATTTCGGAAACACAGCACAAGTTTCTTTAAAAAGCCTTTAATATCCTTGTTCAGATTTTAATTGAAACAAACATTTTTACAGAAAAGACCAGCATAAATATTTGCATTTTATGTGGGTTTTATTTCGATGACACTAGGGCTTATCGTTTTTCCTAAAATGTAAATTGTTTGGCTAATCCACAAATCCCGAAATAAAATATTTTAACATATTGACGCCTATAGATATCCATTCAGCTTATATAGCTTATAGCTGAATTAAAATCATAAGCGTCAACGTGTTAAAGACAAGGTTTACAAATTGCGATAGTTAAAGATATATAGTAAAAAAGTATAGAAATGGAAATATCCATCAGTTTAATGGTGCATATATGGTACAATATTTAACCCTTTTGCACAGTGTACACATCTTACAAAAGAATGAAAAAATCGGGCATTCTATTTCCGAATTTAAGAAGTTAGTTTTTGTAGTTAACTTTATAATAAAATTCACAGTGCACCTCATTAAGAATAATTGCTGAATTATGCATATGCCTTCAAATTCTTTGAGGCAGCCTAATAAATAGTCTAAAAACATCATTTCAAAATAACATACAAAGTGTTATTTTGTGCTTAAATTACATAGAGAAACACAGCAGAGCAGTGAAAGTATAATAAAAATATGTTAATATCTTAGCAAGAGAATTGTTTACATCACTGCAAAAGCAAGTTCGATACAAACTTCCACAGGGAAAATTTTGCAGTGCAATTGTAAATTTGCTTTGTCACTATCGTTAAACATTGTAAAGTATATGGTAAAAATAGCTAGAGATAAGTTCTTAGCAACTACAAATTACTACTAACAAATAATAGAAATATCCATTTCCATATACAGCGAAGGCGTTAAATTGTTGAATATTTAAATTTTCTTTTTTTCCTAGAAATATTTTGTTTGGCGCCGAAAGTGTCTGGGAATCCCAATACAGCATTAATGGGTCTTATAAATTTACTTGGGCGATAGCTCCAAGAAAAATAAAGTGATTCAGAAGCAAGTGGAATTTTTTCGTCATAAAATTTTAATTTAACTTCTTTTACATACCTTTTTTTGTATAGGGCTCGCCCACCGCGTTGTCTTTCCTAAGAATCTCATTTGAATGCAGCTGATTCGGTGTTATTTTTTTTATATAAAAAAAAAAAAAAGAAAAAGAAATGAAGATGCAGACAAAAGGAATTTGCTTCCAAAAATACCATCCCATCCATTCCGTCTGAAATTTTCATTATTTTTGCATTCTCTTGCGCAACAGTCAGTCACTCATAGTCGAAATACTATGCAAATAATGAAGTTGATATCTAGAGGTGCAGCAGGCATCCATTTGTTGACTTGTTTTTATTCTTAAAGTAAAATCGCGCACAGTCCTCCGAGATTCCGCGCTTGAGCCAACAACCTAATCCCGAAGTCTGTGTCAACGATCGACAAACTACGTAGATAAAACGCTGGCTAAATCATGAGCATGTGCTATTTACTTCGAGATAGTGGATTAAAGCGATTCGGAATCAAGCAAGCGTACTGGAATGGAAAGGTGGATTTGTCACTCTAGGGTCTAGAACTAAAGACACACAATGCGGTTGAACTGATTTGCTGTCAGAACATCAAAATAAGTTTTGTTATCTTAAAATGATTTAGTGAAAAATATATTGGTCCGGACGCATGTCTCCAGATGCTACCAAAGTGGTTCATCTAAAATGGTTGACTCATGGTTTTTGGAAAAAAGAAATGAACAAAAAGATTTAGTAAGTTACTTAAGTTTTGTATAGATATAACTTAGCTGGATGTTATTTTTTTTTCATTCCTTACAAATCTGCATAACACTTTTAAAGTGCCCCCTCATCTTATGTAACTCTCTTGCGTTTGTTCACATGTTAATGAGCCTTTACTTTTGTTATCGTTGGGTTACACATCAAGCGAGAGTGAAATAGTTTCCAAAAGGTGTGACTTTTTTCCCAGCAATGACTTTCTGGCAGGGGCGTAGCTACCGCCGTATCAGCCGTATCAATGATACGGGGCCCCCGGGCTACAGAGGCCCCTAACGTGTGTAAACAAAAATTAGTGAAATGCTATCCCCAATGTCACTTAATCTCGTGTTTCCTGAGAAAAAATATATAAAAAAAACTGTCATACATGCCTATAGAGTTTTTACTTCAGAAATGACAAAAGTCAAAAAGCAATCTCTTCTTTTCCCGGGTTAAGCACTGCGAATCCAAGTGTGTTTAACATGCTAAGCCTCTTCAATGTTAAATACCGTACACAAACTATAGATTTTTCACACACTATGAAACGTATACAAAGTGTCTACAAATCATGTATAGTTTGTTTATGGGCATTTTACATTAAACGCATTTTATGCGTGTTATTTTTATACGTTTGTAAAATCTTGGGATTTGCAGTGAGCGTCACTATTGTCTATAGAGGCAGAAATGTTAGAAAAACTGAAATCGTCTTCAGCTATAGATGATTTAATAAATCAATTTGCCGAAAAAAAGGCAAGAAAAGTGTACATTTAATTTGAATTGTTTGGCTAGCTCAATTTCTAGGAGGAAGCGATAATTTATAATCAATAAATATTTATTTTAATTTAATGCAAGCATTTTTGTTTTTTTTGTGAGAAAACTTTACCCTTCATTTGGGCCCCCCAACTAATTTTGATACAGGGCCCCTCCAAAGCACGCTACGCCACTGCTTTCTGGGCATATTTTCGTTCATCAACCCTGGATGTTTGTGGATCTAATTTTTGAGAAAAAATTCGCACATTTCTGTTTATTTTGCATGTTATATACAAATTTACGAACGGACACAAATGTAAACAATGTAAAGAAGTCAAGGGCCCTTTCCTAATCAGCTACCAAAACAAACTCCAACGAAAAAGCGTTTACCGAACATCATTTTAATATTTGTATTCCGCTTAAAAACTGGACAGGACAAGCTTTTAACAATCAAATTAAAATTCAAGTTGACTGAAATGTTTTACACTCTGTACAAACAATTGGCCCACAATTATGGCTGTGGTAATCCAGGTATTTTAGTCAATGCTGATTATGAAAGAATTTTACGAATTATCCATTATAAAGATTGTGGCATCTTAGGAAATATGTGTACATGTTTTAAGAAGTTTATTAACTTGAAACAAAATAATTAAATATTATTTTTCGATATAGTCTACTTAATAAATAAAATATGAAATAGGTTCGACTAATAGAAATTTTTGCTTTACTTCAATTAAGAATTATAAGCCTTCAAATCTAAATTAGATTATTTGTTTTTTGGCATAATAAAAGTTACTTGATGTATTTTCCTAAGAAAGTCCATTAATTATTTAAAAATGTTGTCGAAGTCATTGATTAATTAATTATTCATTCATTCAAGGTGTTTTATTTAAAAATCGGACGATTTTGTGGGTTAAAACGCCGACTGAGAGGTTTTTTGTACTTGTCTAGTTGAATTGGAATTTTTTCAATCTGTTCGTTTCTTCGAAAAACCTATAAAGCAAAAAGCGAACTTTTGTGCTAAGGAAAAAATTAACTTTTGTTTTAAGGAAGTGATATATTCAATGATTGTAAATTTTAAGACAAGACAAGGATCTTGTGACACGCTTTGAAAGAATTCATTGAAAAGTTAATGTACAAAGTTTAAAATTCTGCAGTTGAAAGTAATGGAAAAAGTGCTCCTTTTGTGTTGATGGGCTTGATGATTAAAATGTTCTGCAGTATACTGAACACAAAAAACAAAATATCAAAAATCGTACAGCCAATACAAATAAAAATAGTTGATAATTTGGAGGTGCGATCAGTATACTAAACAAACACTTTTACATCCGGTTAATGTCAATAAGAAATTAACCCTGATCTTTGCATGATCAGATATTCAAAAGGAGTGTAAGAATGTACGATCAAAGAATTAAAACCCGAAACCTGCCACAAACGACTCTGGTTGGTTTGTTGTGCCTCAGAGCAATTCCTACTTGAAAAAGCCGGAACCATATTTAGTTTAGCGCCTACAGTACTTATTTACATTCCAATCTTATTTATAAGAACACGAAACCAGGAGTAATGGACGATCACCAGACAGCGCTCTGATTTTCCTTTGCAGCCACAAAACCCACAAAATGACCCATACGAGGAAATAGAAAAGCGCCGGCATAGTCATCGGCATCCATCTGGCCCTCTGACGAAAGTTGGTAATCGCGGAACGTTGATCGGTTAAATTTTCCTCCTAGGCCCCAACAAGCGCAACGTGCGACCTACTTGCGTTTGCCGCTTTATGGCATAGGTTCCGAGTTCCGAGGCGATCTACAGACCTCTAAGTAAAGGGCTCTACCGAGGTGAAAGTACAAAGTACCTTCGGAGCAGCTGTAACTCTTGAAAGCTACGCGCATTAACCGTTTTCCGGTATATGGTATCAATTATGTTATTATTGTTAAGAACCGCAACGTTATAGGGGGCATGAATGGGTTCTTCGATTGTAGGACGGGTACCTTTAGAAAACAATTATGTGAAAATGAATTGGGTCAAGAAAACTTTCACATTCAGGCGTTTACGCTTTCACAGAAGTGCGTAACTGGAGAGTAATGAATGTCTTTTTTTTTCGGCATGGGAAATGCCATTAAAATCGTGCATTGAACTCTGCCGTGCGGCAATGGCTAGTTTCGTTTATTTATTACGAAACACAACAGAGCAATGCGTATGAATGAAGAAAATTGCTTCATTGTAGGATAATAGGGCTTAAAGCCTATTTAGAGCTGACTTTTTTTTTTTATTACGTCAGGTCGAGTTAATTCAAATTAAGCGGGTTCGGGCGAAATTACAAAATGTTAATAAACAGTTACAAGTCAGTTGTTTGTCATTGTTGTTTACTAGGAAATATTGAAACATTTCTTTTTATTACTGCGATTCCTTTGTTTGGGGTTCTTTTATTTATCTAAGTTTTTCATTTACCGGAAGAAACATTTGTTGGAAGAATAAATAAAGATTTTATTTTGATTGCATCAATGGTCACTCTTTAATCCTAATAATAAATGTTAGTTAACCTAATTAAGAGTACGGAATAAATAAGTAAGAAAGCGAAAAATTGGGAATTTAGGCTATGACCTTAACTGTTTTTATTTCAGGTTTTTATCAAACTATTGAAATTTATTATATGTAGGCGGCATCAAAATTAACGACTTCAGACTATCTTTAGAAATCTATTTCTTCGTCTAGTGAATATAACATGAGTTTCAGGTCATACATGATTCATATAGTTTTTTAGTGATAGTAAACAAAAACATTATTATTGTAACATTTTTACGGAACTCTGATTTCTTTCTCATTGTTACATTTATTAAATTAGCTCACGTCATTTTTAAGATAGAAAGTATTTCACTTATGTTATATTGCTATTCTGATAGTAAGAAGAATTAGAAAAGCAGGAGCAGTTTACGATCTCCGCAAATTTAAATATTTACATCGAGTCTCCAAGACCCATGTCGCACGCATAAAGTTCATTCTGAACATCTTTTTATGTTCCTATAATACTCTAAATTCGCAATATTTCCTCTTTTTTTAGGCAAGAACACACGACATTAACATTTCCCTACATACTTGACCCATCACGGCCTCTTCAGCTGTCTTTTAAAAATGTGAGTGCATCAGTGCAGGGGCACCTGATATTAAGAGATGTTAGCGGATCAGTTAGGTAAGTTAGTAGATTTAGAGCTACCTAAAGTTAGAATTATTCAATCAACAAAGAAAACCTCAGTCCAGGGCAATTGCTGGCGATAATGGGACCTTCAGGATGCGGAAAAACAACTCTTCTAGATTGTCTAAGTGGACAAAGAAGAATTACCAGCGGGAACATACACATTAACCGTGAACCATTAGCCAAAAAATGGCGTAGAAAGATTTGCTACGTACTCCAGGATGAGATTTTCTTTCCTGGCCTAACACTCCGCGAAACATTGGAGTATACAGCATTGCTGCGACTACCAGAAAAAATACCATATTCGGAAAAGATGCGAATAATTGATCGCATCCTGGACCTATTGGAATTGACCTCTTGCCAGTGCACAAAAATAGGTGATTACCTCAATCGAGGACTGTCTGGAGGTGAGAAGAAAAGGGCGAACATCGCATGCGAGTTGCTAACAAATCCATCAATCATGTTGGTCGATGTAAGCTACACAAAAGTTTGTTATAAATTATTCGGCAATTTAGGCGGGCCCTCATTAACAGGAACCGACTTCAGGTCTCGACAGTCATTCGGCTGCTTCACTCATCGGAACTTTGCAGAATTTGGCAACGCAGGAGAATAAAACGGTTGTGATCACAGTTCACCAGCCTTCGTCGCAAATTTTCTACATGTTCGATAAATTACTACTTTTGTACGGCGGACGTTCAGCATTTTTTGGAGACACTAAAGAAATTGTTGATCACTTTCAAGCAGTTGGTGCTATGATAAAACCACACTATAATCCTGCAGATTTCATTTGTAAAATTGTTTTAAATTTTTATAAATATTTCCAAAATTATTTCTCTATCTTTCGTAGTAGAACAGCTAAAATCATCGCCAGAAATTCGAGAAAAATTATTTCTTGCCACAAAACAAAGTCAAACCTCTTTAGAAGGGGGAGACCTAAAAAACGACAGTAGTAACAACAAAATTCAGGAGGCCCTAGCAAAGGATTTCTATAATCACAACAATCACAATAATCACAAGGTGGTGGTAGTTAAAACCAGCCAAACAAATGGAAATTGCAAGGAGCCTATCGAGGAAGTGCAGCAGCTTTGGTTGGATACACAGTCGAATTTTAGCTCGACATCCAGTGAATTTCATGAGGGTGAATGCCCTCTGGGATATCCAACAGGATTTTTTACTCAATTTCGGGTACTTTCGAAGCGAAATTTTAGGGAAGCCCGACCAAGAATGTTGTCTAATTTAAATTGGATCCAAACCATAGGATTAGGTTTAATGGCAGGCGCTATTTGGTTCCAGCTACCTAGAACAGAGGAGTATCTTCATGATATTCAGGGATGGATGTTCTTCTCTCAGACATACTGGATGCTGTTTGCGCTCTTTGGTGCTCTTAGCTCATGTAAGTATAGCTTCATTTGCTTTTCCTGTATTATCTCTATTTGCTTTCTGCCATTATAAGATATGTTCAGCGAAAGTAAATTATAGCCAAATATAAGAGATTTAGATCGAAGAAAATACAACAAAAATCACGAACTCCGCTAATTTAACAAATTCTACTACTAGCCGTAGATCAAATTTTTAAAAGTAATAATTGAATTTCTTTTTTGCCTTTTCAGTTCCGCCAGAAAGAGAAGTAATAAGTAAAGAGAGGCGCGCAGGAGCCTACAGACTGTCAGCTTATTATCTTGCCAAAATGCTAGGGGAACTACCACTGGTGATAACATTGCCTACATTCTATCATATTATCAGTTATCCAATGATGGGCTTCAGTAGGTGAGTACAAGCTACAAAAATAACATATGACGACCTTTGAAGATGTCGAAAAAGAACGATGTAATTCGGCCTACTTGTCTAGTGTGAAACTGTTCTTCTTGATGCTGGTTTTTCTCCTTCTGAACACGATTGTGGCACAAAGCGTTGGATTTTTTATAGGTGCTTGCTGTCTTGATATGAATGTTAGTATAACGCTAAGCGCGTTATATACGTTGGCGACGCAACTATTTGGTGGATATCTATCTTCAAGAATTCCTGCCGGATTGAGTTGGGTCCGATATACTTCAATGATTCATTACGCCTATCACAATATGCAGATTTTAGAATTCAGTGAAGGACCCCCTATCAGGTTAGATATTTTTAAAAAGAACTAAAAATTTTAGCTAGTAATTGATTAATTTTTAATAGATGCGCACAACGTAGCAGCTATACAATCTGCAAAGATAAAAGTGTTGAATTCATCCCTTACGAGGAAATATTAAATGAGCAAGGATGCAGTTCACCACTGTGGCTAAACACAATAGTACTACTTGGATTTTTCGTAGTGTTTCGTTTACTCGGATACGGTATCCTGCGGTATATAAGGCGCCCTTAACTTTAAGCCAAACACCACGGTATTGAATATTGTTATTTCCGAGAACTATTACCTGCGGATTAGCCATAGCCAAGTGATTATATATATATATATATAAATATTTTTTTTTTAGTTATACAAGAGAACTATTTAGACTGTCGATTTCTGTGATTTAGTTGTCTAATTAACAACATTGGTTTTATACAAATAAAAATGTAAAAATAATATAACACACTGTTTCTTCGTGGTGTATTTTTGTATTGATACAGATTTTACTAGCTAAGCTAATTAGAACGAATTGACGAACAAACAAGTTGCTTTATCGACAATTTATTCCCGTTTTATCATTTTAATATCTCTTTTTACTAGTTAACCGCTCCAATCCACTTCCAATTTTTAAAAGTAGAGTTTTACAAAATATTAAAAATTATTCACCCAATGGTTTGCAAAATGTTTTAAATTAAGCGTAATGTGGTTACACCGATTAAATTCGTTTCACCTTGAAATTTTGCTCAATTATATATTTCTTGAAATCTTTTCGCATTTTTCCATCTCGTATGCACATTAAAGCATTTATTTTAAAATTTCCCGGTCGCCTACTTTCAGATGAAAAACTACGCAACAACTGTGCACATTTGTACCAGAGTTCTTCAAAATACCATTCCTAAAAATTTATCATTTTCTTCTTTGGTTAACTTTATTATCTGAGACGGGTTATTAATAATCGTATTTTATAAATAAAAAAAAAATCACTTTACTTTATAATAATCCAAGTTATTTCCTTTCCTGGCAAGCGAAATGAACGATTTTTCCGCATGGGTACCTCACAAAAGCACTCTGATTGGTAAAACGTTTCTTGCACACTGGACACACGGTGAAATCGGAAATAAAAACGTTTTTCATTTCATAATGCATCCCCTGCTCTTGCATTTGTAAATTTTCAGCGTGAAGGAGACCTTTAAGAACTTGATTCTGTCGACGTCTTTCCAAATTTGCGCGAATTACAACTTCGAGGAATGTCTTTAGCCGAACTAAGGGGATATCATCTGATAAATACTGAAAGGAAAAAAAATAGAATGTATCTAAAAATGATTTTATTCTTAAAAACGCCAGAATTAATTTGTAGCTTTTATTTATATTATTTTATTCAATATAACGCATTTTAAAACAAAAACTTACCGGCAAAACTTTAGCTGGATTAATCTTTTTCGCATATTTGTTTAAAAGTTGCAAAATTACTTCATTGTCAGGGCACAAACAATTTGGGTGAAGTTCCACTCCACTGTATGGTGGTGATATTGGCGGTGTCAAAAGTGTCTTAATAAATATCGCAAAAATATCTTTTTCCTCCGAATAATATTTTTCGCAATAATCAACAGCTTTCTCTACATCTCCAAGAATTTGAATGTAAATCGCTAAAACCTTTTCATGCTTTTTCAATTTTCCCAAAATAATTGCTCTTTCTTCAAATAAGCTGTTGGTGGGAAAATCGGTAAGAACTGTTTCTGGATTGTATTTCGTTGATTTCTGAAGAAACTCCAATAACTTGGCTCGAACGTTTTCAAGGGTTATCTTCTTTTGGCTATATTAAACAAATTTTATTCAGTAATTATTTTCAAACTTGTATGATATAAGAAAATACTTCTCTGAGCCTTCTTGGATATCTAATTTATCAGATAAACTCTGCGCCTTCTCTCTATATTGTTGAATAAGAATATTGTGAAACATAGGCTTTGACTCATTCCATACATGAATTATATGCTCCAAATAAGGAATAACTAGCTGTTTGTGGCTTTTAAGCAAATAATCCAAAATTTCAGCCCTTGGGAGCTGCTCACTTTCTGTAAATTCACCGGTGAAGATTTCAAGCCCCTTCTCAGGGTACTTTTTAAGAACCCAGTCTGCAAATTCGAACATGAGTTCCTTGTGCTTCTTCCCCATGTGCTGAAGATATTGTATGGTGCGGTCATGGCCAAAAAGGCTAGAACCGGCCACCTAAAGTTAATAACGTTATGAAAATGTTCCAAGCTAAATGGATCTTACATTTGCTTGGGTTCGAAGCAATTCGAGCGCCCGCCTGTGCTGTTCTTTGGTTTGATAGAGGATAATAAGTTCTTCGAATTTCTGATGTTGTTTTAGTGTCTTTTCAGATTCCTCAAGGTGACAGTGGTTTAATCGAATGAGCGGTGCAACTAAAGAGTCATTTGTCTAAAAGGCAAAGTGATGTCAGGATAACTAGATATAGGAATAGCCTGGATATACCCTAAATTCGATCGAAAGCGAATCTTTCAGTCTCTAGTCGCAACACTCACCTGTAAATAGCATTTTAAGAGAGTTGTATCGATAATAGACAATAAAGGAGTTTTTTTCCCAAACGTCTTAGACTCGCCCGATTGTTGAATTTCATTCATTACGAAGCACCTTACATCAGTAAGGTAATCAATTAGTGCTAGAAGTCCATTTTCCAGATCCTTATCCTCCAACGGCTCAATGTTATGGGTCGAAGGTACTATTGTGCTCTTTTGTCCATCTTGCTTCAATAAGTCCGGGAACAGCTGAATAACATCACAAGGATCTGTTTTAAGTTTCACAAACACTTGCATCGCCTCACCAAAATGCTTATTAGCAAATAACTCAAATGCGAATAAAGTTTGAATTTGCTGAATTTTAAGATTTTTCTCATCCTCTGGCTCCTCGGATATTTTCTGATAGAAAAATTTATTTGTTTCGGTTAAATATATCCTGTGACATTATTCTCTATGTCGCAATTATTTGTAAAAAGTCATCTTAATACTTACAGTTAAAGCAAGAGCTAGTTGGAATCTCTTCTGCTTTAGAAGGTTCTGTCTTTGCTTGGGAATATCGACCATCTGAATGTACCAAAGCTCCGAAAAAGATGCTGCGAAAAGTGAACCCTTACTTGATTGTACAATTAGACGAGCCTTATTTAAATCCTGGATGGTTTGGACTAAAGTATCTTTGCTGAGTCCATTTCCATGATCCAAGCTCCTCACTTCCAGCCCATTCGCAGTTAGTCCTATGACGTAGGGTTCATCCCATGCTGTAAAGGAATTTTTATTTTCAAATATGTGTCTTATAATATTAAAGCAGTTTGTTTATTTCAGATAGGAAGCCTAAATTTAAGCTTATATACATAAATAAATTAGTTGTATTACGTATACTCATTGAATTTTTCGAAACCTTTAAACTAGACTGTAATTATTTGAATTTCAGATTTATTCAAAAGAAGGAACTTTACAAATTTTGATGAAATGAGTCTCGTATATAAAAAGAGTACTTTGCCCACACAATATTATCGCTCCGTTAATTATGATTCAACATTCAAATTGTACGGATGTAAATGAGTCCTTAATCTGGAATTATTGCTATAAATAAAAATACTAGAAAGGAAACCTAATTTATTGAGTTTGTTCGAAAGATAAATAAGCTACACTGAATAATAAATTATCGATATTTCCAAGCTATAAATTAATAAAATATATATAAAAACAAAATATTCCTTACCTAGAGAAAGAACTGGATGCGACCATGTAAGTGGTTTTAGAGGTTTTTTGGTCTCAGAGGGTACAGGCAAAATTAATTTTTCTGGTAATTTCACCTGCGCCTCTTTCATCTTCTTCTCTTTTTCCTTTTGCTTTTCCTCTTCAACGAAACGTCTAGGATCGACTGCAATGAGGTATTCATCCTTGGCCACCCCAAATAAGCCATCGTTTAAAACGCAAATGCAAGGCTCCATAATCCGAGAAGAAGACGTGAGGCAAATGTCGTACTTTTTAGGTTTCCCTGAAATCTAAAAAGCTGTATAAGGATTTAGTTCCATCCATAAATAGCATATACTTTACATCGTAAATTATATATTCAGTCTTGAATCCAACACAGATTATGTCTTGGCTCCAAGCCAACGCTTTAGGGACCTCATTTAGTTCCACGCTATCTTGAAATTTAGCCAGTTGATTAGTCTTCCAGTAGAAAAATTCGAGCTTCCTCTTAATGGCTACGCAAATCATGATGGCTACTGCAGCCTTTCCGGATGGTGATACTGAATGCTGAATAGTGTCAAATTATTTATTATTAGCACAGTGAATATGCTATGCGAATGGAAATCAATTACCCTGACTGTTAAACAGAATATGTTGGCCCCTTTAGTTGTGGGAGCGCTATGAATCGGAGAAAACTGCCAACTTATATCACAAACAGTCAACATACCGTCGGACAAGCTAAACAGCAGATTCTCCTGGGGAACGACTTCGATTTGAACGATTGGTTTCTTGCTGAAGTTCTTGTTGAATTTGAGAAGCTGCAGCTCGACTTTATCGTTTAATTTGTTATGATTCACCGAGTACATCAGCAGCTGGCCACTTCTTGTCCCCAAGATGACATGATTATCTGAAATTAAGCGATTAATTTATGTTTTTTTAATTTTTCAGTATTCCTGGATTTTACCATAAGCCGCCATTGACTCTATTTGCACAGAGAGCTTCGAGGAAGGATGCAGGTTGTACGCTTCATGCATTTTTCCACAATTTTTTGTGATTTACGGAGAAGAAAAACTAGAGGAAGTTGTCAAAACAAAATCATCTGTCACAAGAGCGATCAGCTGTTTGACGTCTAAACTACAAGTCCATGGTAAAAGTTGGGTTCACAAATGTAAGTATCACCGGTGTTTAAATGACAGAATTTAAAAATAATGTGGCTTTATTTAGTCAACCGCATAATTCACCTAAAAACAACTACTGAAAGGAGTAAACAACTTGAAAAACATAACTTTTCCTGCTGTTGAGAGAAATTTAAGAATTCAATTTTTGTAAGCGACATTTAAATTCAGGGAACAAGTTCGGAATAAAGGAAATGGACCGATTCGAATAAAATTTTGTAGGAGCCTTCCGTTTTTGGTTTAAAAAGGAAGGATCTCAAAGAATTTTTTTCATTTAAAAAAATCGTTTCTCGTGGAAAAAAGGCCCGCATTTGTGTTTGTGTGCCATTTTTATTTAAAAATAACGTGCTAGATGTCAGCAGGTAGGAAAATTTTTGTTTACATTTAATTATCGTTATTTTTCAGGTTTTTCCGCGATAAAAATTGTTACTGTGTTGTAAAAAGTGTTTAGCGGATTTCGCGTTAAGGAAAGTCATCGATTTGTGATGAAATTATGAGGGAAGAAAGAATTGCGGTGATTTCCACCGTACAAATTACAAGTGGAATTTGACGAAGTCTCAAAATTAAAAGTGGAATATTTCGGAAACTGTAGCCGACCGATAAAAAATTCTTTGAGATCCTTCCATTTTAGACCAAACTGAATGCCCCTGCAAAATTTTATTCGAATCGGTCCATTTCCCCTATTCCGAACTTAAATTCAGCGCTTGCTTTTCTTAAGCTGAATTGAGCAATCAAATGCAGAAACTGAGTTCATAAAATCTTAAAAACTAGAACAAAAGCAGAAAATTAATTTATTCAGCCGACGCTCTTTGAAATATTAAGAAAGGCACATCCATTTTCCAAAGTAGCAAACATATTTAAGAAAACAGAGCGTATAGTAAAAGAAAAATTAACCTTAATTTATTTATTTCTCTTAATGCAAGCTGATAAAACTTAAAATTAACACTAAAATAAGACTAAAAATTAGCTACAATAAGGAGAAACAGGCTCTTGCAAATAAACAAGTAAAACAAGGGGCTAAAGGGACGAGCGCTAGTGTAGAGGGAGGGTTTGGTGGGTTTATTTATTTATTTATTTATTAATACAAGCTACAAAACAATGGAGAATACCTAAATTAAGCTGAAGTAAGAAAATAACTATAAGCAATTAGAAAACAGATATACAGTTTAGTGAAGACGATAACAAAATAGAGGACAAACAGAAGTTCGGGAGGGAAGATGGAGGGCATAGGATTAAGAAGCATTTTCGTAAAAAAAATCGAATATTTAAAGAAATTGGAATGTAAATTCAACTCCATGCCAATTAGAAATTTCTATATGTTCAAGATTTTTAATAAGAATATTTTTCAGACAGCAAAGTTTCACAATTGTTGCTGCAATTATCCCATATAAAATTGAGATTTTAAAACTACGAGTAGTATCAAATAAATATGTAAATTAAAAATTTAGCTGTAATATCAGGGTGTATTTCCTCTTGAAATTTTTTGAAATTTATGACCCCTGCGATTAATTGCGACTGGGGAAGCAATGTTGAATTGCCTTGTGTAGAGTTACTTATAAAATAATTATCTTTAATCTTTCCAAAATTTTAATGTCATATACTTTTTCGAAGAAGAATATTTAATTGGATATTTGGTACCTCCAATAAACGTTGTTCCCCGAGGTTTTATCAAAATTCGCCGCAAAAATCTAACCGAACAAAGAACAAAACCCGAAATATTCGCAAATTCAATATTCCTTGAGGAGGCCACAAGCAGACCTGTGATTGCTTTAATATATCTCAATTACTCAGGCTAATTTAGGAAATGCATTTATAAGTTGAATAACTTAAGTGGCAAGTGCTCCCGTGATACGTTTCAGCGACAAAACAAACTAAGGAAACGCAGCACTTAACAAATCTACTGAATGGGTCGTACGTGTTGGCAAAAACTGAAAAGTACATTGGTTGTAATTGCAAACAGTTTTTATACCTATTACACAAAATCTCAGCAAATTTAATAGCATTTCATTACGAAACGATATCGGCAGATATCAAACTATCGACTGCAATTATCAGCAGCAAATATAACTTACAGTTGATGTGTGTGTGGGGAGGGAGGAGGGGAGGAAGTGTATAAAAAATAGGGCCACTTGGGCAACAACATCAGAAAAAAAAGAATATATGAACAAAATATGCGATCACTTGTGTTTCAGGAGGTAATATAATGAAATGTCGAGCTAATATTTGTCCTCAGGCAAAATAATAATCAAAGAGACAGCTATTACGGGAGGAGGTCCGCACATAAACAGGGTGCTCCCAAGTCCCCAAAATGAGAGATAGAATAGGGAAAAATATGCAGGAGGAAAAGTTCGATTTTTATTCTTTTTCATTTTAACCTGATAACATAGGCAATGATAAACCACATGAACAAGTCACGATAACGGATTGACTGGTAGATACCGTCCTTGTTATCAGAGATCAATCGATTTGAGACTTTACAACCTGAATATACTTGAAAGTAGGATCAGTTTGATAGTGGTAGCTATCCGCGCTCCCGAGTGCCTTTTCGAATAAAACTGAGCCCGTCACGCTACGCTTGTTACTTTATTCGCCTTTTATTACTTTTCGATTTTCTTTACATTTCGTGATTTGGTTCAATTTATTTTTATTTTATTCGATCCAGTTCCTTAAGGACAAGATCAGTGCTTTCCAGTGCTAATGATTCCGTGCTAGTTTTTTACAAAAAAAAAAAAAGCAAAAAAGAAAGATATTTTTGTTGATGCCACACAAGATGAGCAATTACAACCCGAATGGTGGATATTACAACGACTATAACTACAACAATTACTTCTACCCCCAGGATTATATTTCGCCGGAATACGATTATAAATACGAGTAAGTAAAAAGTTAAAAAACGCCTTTTCTTGAAATATTTGAGAAAGGTCCGTATTCCGTAAAAGAAGCCATGGTAACGAATGAAGATTCACACAAATTATAAAGTATTTCATTTACTTCTTATGCTTTTATAATTACTCAACTAAATCGAATGAAATCTAGAGAAAAACATAAAAAATATTGAAAAGAATTGATGGTTCATTGCTTAAATTCTACAAAACTGTTTTAAGAAATAAACTGGAACATTTTTAAAGTCCATTTATCAGTCAATAACGTCGGATCGTTCTTCGTAATCATGAAAATGAGATTTATCTTACTGTTGTTATATGCTATAAAACCATTTATTTGATATTGGAAATCTAAAATTAGTTTAAAGCTTGCTCAAATCTGTTGGGATCTACGATATTTAGCTTTAGTTATTTCTACCTGTTCGCTAACTATAGTCTGATATTTATATTTAGAGTAAATACAAAAAATAGCAAACACATATGGTAAATATTGCATAAAGAGGATTAAAATAAGAAAAAATGTGAAGTTTTTAGAAGTTTAAAAACTTAAAAATAGCTGAAGTAAAACCCCAATTTAACATGGAAGAAGATCAACCTGTATGTATGCCTCTATTATTTAATAATTTATTAATTGGTCACCTAACTCACTGATTTCCTAGTGTTCATTATTTTTCTATAATATCAGATTATGAAATAATCGGAAATCTTCTTTGAAAAGCTGGAAGAATGTGTGCATACTGAATAGATTTAAGCAGTAGCTTTTTCTCTATTTAACAACTTAATTCGGTCGTTAATTATGCAACGAATATATTAATTTATCTTCTATTTTATTTTACAATATCATTTTGCATAACTAACGAGTTTATAATAATTCTCTATTCTACATTAAAAAGGTTTTATTTTTTAACCATTAGACGCGCGTGTGATATTTTAAGAGATTAGAGATAATCAACAAATTTTTAAAATTAGGGATTGTGTCCTAAATCTTCCTTCTAAAAAATAACCTGAATCAAACGCTTGTATTAAGTTCATTAGAAGAAATAAAAATTAATAATAAAAATACAATAAAATGTTTGTACGTCTCTGAAACTATTTAGGTCATTTCTCTATAAATAAATGTACCTAGTTCCAGTATTCAAAAAATCATACTTTGAGTACTTTTGAAATGTTATTTACTTATGCGCAATAGGACAACAAAAATTGTTCTATTTCGAAGTCTAGAACTATATAAATTTTAGGAGTTTAGTTCTCTTCCTAAATCAAAATCTGTGAAAAATATGTAGAAAATCTTTATATCGAACCTTTCAAATAAATCTAACTTTTTAAGTTAAGTAGAACTGTCTCTTACTTTTCTTCTCTATTTTTTCTATGTCGTCGTTTTATAAAATAGACAATGTTTCAAAATTTCCCTAGTTCGGATGGGTATGTACCTTTAAAAGAATCTGAAAGGCCCCGACTTCGCAAGAACGCATTGAACAGTAGCGCAGATGGGCAGGAATTAATCTGTTTACAGAAAGAATCCATCCAATTCACCATGGTGTGATACTCCCATTAAAGATCATTCGATTGCAACTAGAAAGGAATTGCATAAAACGTCTGCCTTTTCACCTTGACAAGTAAAATACGCATTCTCACTAGATATTGAGTATCGGCATGTTCAGCAAACAAAAAATTACATAAGTTTTGCCTTCGTCAATGGGATGCCGAAAAATTAAAGAAGGTACATTCTCGTCCCGGAGGAGCGCAACACTTCCAACCCTCGAGGTATTCAATCTTCGGGCCAAGTCTAATTGCAGGATGCATTTGTGATGCACGGCAGGCACCCCCTGGACACAATGGTTCCTGAGGACACTTTTCGTTTTCGAGCACAACGCGTACGCAACAATATGACAAAGAGCCTATTTGTCAGGATTTAATTGTCTTGCAGGAAGAAGGAAGGTAAGGATGTTAGGAAGTCACATCCGGTCGGAGGAAATATAGCCAATTGAAAACGCTCAATGGAAAAGTGCATCTCTCCTTCTCGTCCTGTGGACAATTCTTGAGCAATTCGATTTTCGGCTGGCTTTTGTGTCGCCAAAAATATCCCCCGGAGTCATGTTGAGGAAGAGGTGCGAGCCAAACGAGTCGGCGGCATTCCAAAGCGGAAAATTTAAGACCGGACATAAGAAACTGTTTGCTTACGTCGTCATTATTGATTTTATACCTTTACAAATTTTTTGAACTATTGCTTACTTGCGCTTGATCAATGTTTTATGCTATACTATAAATGACTTCAATTCATACCCTCACTATATCCTATATTTATGGTATGTAAACTGTAAGGACATTTCACAGCCTTTATTTACTAAAGTTCTGCGTAGTTCCCTAAAATTTAACTAAAAAAGCATTATTTTATTTTATTTGAAATTACCTATTCGATTTTATTAACTTATCTCAAAATTAATTTTCTACATTTTAAATTTTAACACCCGCCGGTCAAAAATTCAATTTCTGCAGTCGATTTCTCAATTAATCGCTTATTTTTCTTAAGCTGAATTGAACATTCAACCGCAAATACCGCAAGATTTACTAAATACTTTCAAAACATAGAAGAAATTTCTTTATTCTGTATATTGAGTGTGCTCATGCATTATAATAACATGATAATATGAATCGATTTTGAGAAAATGTACAAATAATTTGACTTTAAAATTGTTTATAAAAATTACTCATAAGCAAGAAATTCAAAATCGTTACAAGAGTAGAATTGAATACGTTTTGATCAACAAAATTTACAAGAAATCATGGAAAAAATGGAAATAGAAAACAGCGAATTGGAGATCGTTTTGAATATCTATAAATACATCAGGCATTTTTTTATTGACAAACACGAATTTGTGGTTTAAATAAATGCGTGGTTGTCAATAAATTTTATTAACACGTTGACGCTCATAATTTTTATTCAGCTATAAGCTATATAAGCTGAATGAACGCGTTATTTTATGCCAGGAGTTGGATAACGATGCAGTAATTTTAGTCCAGTAAATTATGGATTTTAATCATTGTTAGTAAATTTAAATATTTAGACAATAATAGTCAGAATTATTATCAATTTATAATGGACAAAGTTCAAAGGAATTCAAGACAAAAAATTTGGTTTTATTTCTACCCTCGTTTGCAAATAACATTTAATAGATTGCTTCTTTAAGAAATGATTCATAGTTGCACTCCCACTCGCAGGTGTATCCCCTTTCTTAACTTCTTTCGATAGCAGAAATATCTGAGGATACCACCAAAGTTGGCGATTATAAAAAGTAAACGATGAAGCAATATAACAAAGCAGCACCGCAGGAAATAATTCCCAAAGTAATCCTGACTTTGGTGGGTGCCATTAATTCGCCCAACGCCCAACCAGGTAATTGTCCTTGCTGCACTTGTTTTTTCCGAAGTGCTTAAAAAAACGTGGTGCTAACCGCTGAGTGGTACGAAGCGACAGGGCATTTAAACATTTTCGAAAAGATCGCAGGATATATTAACCCCGACCAATTAGCGATTAATTTGTGTAAAGAAGTACACAACTGTTTGGGACTCTGCGTTTCCATTTCTGCCCCCGGAACGTGGCGACTATCGCCGCTGTGGGTGCCCGTAAACTATTGAGTTCTGGCAGCAATAAACGTTTTGCGGAGGAGGAGTACCAGAAAAACTCATTCGTGTGCTTCAGCCGTGGGAATCCGACCAAATGGGCCGCGGTTGGAACAGCAAAAAGAATTTTTTCGGTAATAAAATATCGGGACTCAGAAGAGGCCTAATAGATTCAAGTGGATTTCGTGCTTCGTGAAATAAAGACAGGTCGTAAAATGATATTCTCCTGGAGAAAAAACGCTACTGGAAAAAAGAAAGCGCGGAGTCATGTGCACGGGAGACACCCTGCACCGACGGTATCCGTCCGAGTATAAAAATGAATGTTATGTTTCCTTAAGGACGACAAGTTACGGGGGCTAATGGGGGAAAATATTTGATAAAGTGACAGCTAATTTGTTACTGGGAAAAAAATAAAGGCGAAACAGCCAAAGTTTCTGTTCGTTCGACTCGTCAAGAGGCGGCTTATTGATAGGCCTTAAACGAGTTTTAGTTGTAAATAAAACTTTTCCATCCCACCAGATATGGTGCACGAATACGCCTCATACTGGGAGAGCGAATTCACTCGAATATCCTTCGTCCTTCCAAAATATAATAAACATGAGCCCTGCAAGGATAGGAAAGCGTAAACTATTAAGACGGTGTTTATCCCAATCCGCCTACGCCTGAACCGAATCTAATAACCTCCCTGTGCCCGTGGGATGCCTGTCAAAAATTCAATAACACCAAACAGGACTCCGGAGGATCAACCGAATCTCGCCTTTCACAATCGAAAACCAATTACATTTTGTTTGGTATGTTTTGAGACCGAAAATGGTTTAAACATCTTGCGGAGATCGTGGGCAAGAAGCGGACTTTTTCTGCGACACTGCCTCACAAATGTGAGATTATCCCGGTGTTAAAGCCAAGAAATAGGGATAACAATCGGGCAATTATTGACACAATGGCTGTTTTCAATCGCAGAGGTGTGAGGCGTTCAAAGATTTTTATGCACTCCGGAGACTGCAAAAATAGTGGGCATTTTAGGCGACATAAGCTGGTGTAACCAATTAATAACAACAAACTACTCAATTGGAAAGGAAACACGATTTTAATGTGTTTCCTGCTTGATCTGAGCCGGCATTCAGTCCTATGCCTTTAAGAAAATGATTAAATACCTTGAGCATTATTTTCAAAATCTCTTCCGTATTATGTACCTTCGCATGCAACAATTTTCTACCTACTCCCTTGAATGTAACCACTGATTCACTTAGCACTAACGAATGAACCCTTAATATATTGATTTTATTTAGAATATTTTGGTTCAAACTAAAAAATAATTTGAAAAATTATAAAACAACAAAATATCACAATACCGAACTTAAGCAAAACGCAAAGCGAATTAGACAGATTACACGGTGTCCAATAAATTCAAAAACAAGCGTTTCTTCTTGTTTACACTTGACAACTTTTTTTTTAACTAATTGTTTCAGAAAAAAATCCGTCATTAGTGCAAAATCAAATTTTATCAGAGTTCCTTAGGGAACTGAGTGCAATGGAAGCTTTATGTGCGATAGTTGCGAGTAAATTTAGTGAAGGAATGAGACCTTGTAAACTTTTTCGTGACCATCAAACTTGTACGAAAGCAAATTTGAAGAAAAAAAAGGTCATTCGATACGAAAACTCGTTGGAAAATTAAAAATCGTGAAGACTTTTGCACATTTGATACTCACCCAAGATCTTGGTGTAAACGCTTATAAAATAATTCATGCAAATTCAAGCACAAAAGAGCTACAAGAGTTTACAATAACCTTGCTTGGCACGGTGGGAACGAGTTTGTGTTTTCCAATGAAAAATTCTTCGTTTTGCAGCAACCACACAATTCTCAAAATGATCGCTTGTGGTCATTAAGAATTTAAGACATTCCAGAAAACGAACATTATGTGTCTAAGTACCAAAATGCTTCATCAATTATGATTTGGGGATTGTGGAAGGGGTAAGCTCCCTCTGGTTTTTATTGAAATATGCCTCAAGGTCAACTCTGAATACTACCAGAAGGCGATTATTCAAACCGTGTTGGTTCCAGGCTGTAAAGAATTGTTTGGAGACGACTACTACTGGTTTCAGCAAGATGGGGCGCCTTCGCATACCGCAAATGCAGTTCAGAAGTGGTGCGTTGAATATTTAGTGGACTTTTTGACAAAGTATGAATGAACTCCTTAGTAGTCTTGGTTAAAATCCCTTGAATTTTTTCGCCTGAGTAATAATCAATGCCAATGAAACATTTAATTAAATTTAACCACGTGTTACAATATCGCAATTTCTTTTTGTATTTACACCTTTTGAACACCGTGTATATTTAAAACAAAAATTCCCCAGCTAATTTAAAAGAAATTACAAAAAGTAATTACATTTACACCAATTGACGAAATTATTTAGATCATTCTGCAGCTAACTAAAGTCTGACTTCAATATAAAATCTAGTAGATATCCTTGAGAAGAAATTAAATAATAACAGGCAGAGATAATTCATGAAGGTACGAAAAATAATTGTGTAACTCTATTGAAAGTCAAGCTAAAGATATTTTAACTCTGACTATCAAAATATAATTTAATTATATTATTCAGGTCAGTCTCTTCAAAATACTACTCGATTAATTGTCGCCGTAAAAACAAAATTTCCAGCTTCTATAGGAAAATATCCCCTAAACCCTTACAACTATTGCTTACATAAAACAAAAACAGCGATTAACCCTTATGACTGAGAATATTATCAAATTGTTTTCAAAATGGTAAGGAAACACGCTGCATAAATTATGTTTGTTGGAATATTTGGATCAACAAAAAATAAGAACACAAAATGAAAGGCATGATGCATAATGTACGCTGTACTTATAGTAAACTTAGTGAAATAATGATAAAATTTCAAAATTATGTTTGCCAATTAGAATGATAACGACTAAATTAGTAACCAATCTTCTGGATCTTTAGCTTGGGAAAACAAAACGAATTTAGATTTGCTTTCTCTTGTAGCTGAAATACAGTCATTTGATTATTAGCATTTTTATATGTAATTCAGCGATAAGGGACAAACCTTCATGCTTCATTTTGATTTAGAGAATGTGGAAAATTTCATTTCAAAAAATTGTTAAAACTTATCCTAAAACAGATAAGTTTAAATGACTCATTGCATGCATTCTCGCTCATAAGTATAAGCGATCGAATATCGTGCTAAATACCACTGTAAAAGTTTAAGCTTGATAAATTCACTTTATATCGCACACACAAATGTTCATTCTATTAATGCATGGGGCATTCTAGTGGTCAAGAGACTCTCTTGCAATAAATCGCTCATAGAGATCATATTGTCTTTTTTTTCTGCTTGCCCTTGCGTTATCCATTACAAGTTTAAAAATAAAGGTTTTGCTTCAATTAAAGAACCAACATTTCCTTGACAAATAAAGGCGAGAATCCTAAACTTTCCGATTCTAGGATATAACTTAAAAGTTTATCTTACGAACACGCTACTTTGCGTTCTAACCTCAGCGCTGAATAGAGTTACACAATTATTTCTTAAAAAGTAAATGTTAAGTTTTTATCCATAAATGATTGCTAAAATTTTAATATCTGTATCTTAAGTGGTTTTTATAGAATATTAAAAACGACAAAGAAATTTTTCACTTAATCTTGTGTTGCAATAATAATGTTTGCTAAAAAGAATAAATAATTTTATAAATTTTATACGGCAACATTAATTTTTATTTTTATTATCACTCTCAGATTTCATTACGTTTTCTAATTGTTTTGAAAGCTGTGTTCTAAATATTTCTTATTGTGATCTGATTAGTTTATTTTAATTTTTTGTTTCTCAATATTTAAGGTCTACGATCGGTTGTTTTGGAAAATTTCATTTCATGTGTTTTGGTTTGATATCCAAACTTAAATTAGGTTTAGCAAATAAATTTAAATTTATTCAAGTCGACAGTATCTTGAAAACCAAGCTAAATAAATAATCTGTAGTAACAAGCATGAACTTGTTTTCTTCCATGGATATAGAGGTAGCGAAAAAATCGATTTAGAATGTGAAAATGAATGCCACACTTGTTTTCACCTATCAAAATGTATCAAAAATGTTTATATAATATTCAGATTTTTGTCTTATAGCGCAATATAAAACGTTTAGATAACAAAAAATGGTAATACAATAAATTGAAAACCATTGACTTACATAGTTTGGGGAACATAAAATTATATCACTAAAATCACCCTCATAATATTGCATTAGTAACTTTACTAAATACCACTAATGGAAAATCAAAGCTAAAAGATGACAATTTTCTCTTTAGACAATATTTTTTTTTCTAAAAAAAGATACTCACTTAGCCCACAATTCTAATTCCTAATAGAGAAAATCAATTAGGTGACTTCCTACGTCGTTGAAAACCGTCAGTCAAACTGGTGCAGCACTCATGTATAAATAAATATTTCAATTAGTAGAAGACACAAGAACCGAACAATTGGAGCGTTTAGCTTATTCGATTTATAGGAGAGACATTTCGGAGACAGAGTTCGTCCCCTTACTTATGTATGCTCTACTCCAAACGTTTTACCCATTTTACTTCAATTGCTTTCGATTGAAAATTCAATATAATAAGAAAGAAAAAGATTCACTATCGCTCAGCAAACATCCTTTAAGACATAGGACATTCCAGCAGTCTTAGGACGAAAAGTGGCGCTCACGCCCATCCCCTTTGGACATATTTGGGATAAAGAAGTAGGAGAACGCTTTAGCTTTTGCGGATTACACGGAAAAATGATAACGTTCAGCACACACTCTCTAAATGAAAATTCGCAGACAACAGAGAAGACGACGACGATGAGGCTTCTATGCGGCTCAAATAAGTTAATCCCGGTTCTCTCAATAAACCCGAATATATCATGTCCACGGCGTCATATCAGCCATTAACTCCAAGTGACGAACTATCTTCCGCTGGGATTTAAAACCATTTTACGATAAGTTAGGTGGGCAGGGGGGGTTCAGAAAAAGCGCCCATCGTCGTCGTAGTCGTAGTCGTTGGTGGCCCCGACTAGCCCCAGGGACTATAAAGGGCAAAGCCTCACCTCTTAAAATGCTGGCACATAACCCTAAATACCTCGCTTATATCCCTATTTCGCCATTGCTCCTCGACGCTCCCAGAAAGCATACTCGGCGAGGAGGACGATGACAAGAGCAGGACCTGGAAAAAAGGGGCGTTTACTTTTCAGGATCAGGCCTGTATCACAACAACAACAAACTTACGAATCAGGATAACGAAGGACTCGCCCCCTGCTCCTCTATCGTCCAACGGCTGTGTGCTGCTGGTGCGAGTTCAGGCATTTGCTCCTGGAAAGGTTCGCCTGCCAGCCTGGCCGCTCATTGGTCCCTCGTTATCCTGGCCTGAAGTACGACATAGAGGTAATTTCACCCTCTCGTATCGAGCGGTTGGTTGATGGTTACTCGAGTGCCACAAGTGCCTGATGGCATAGATAAATGTGCCGCTTCGCCCTTATATACATGCGCTGAGAACCCACTTATCAAACCGTAGTTAGTTGATGATGGCACTTCAGGTCGTCGAGAAGCGTCCTTAAATCACAATCGAAAAACGGTGTAACTTCTTCGTCCTCCAGCGCTGAATAGGAGTCGTGAAGGTGCCGTGGGAAAAGAAGTGTCCTCGCTGCAAAAATTCGATATCGCATTTTTTAACTCACTTGAGATAAAACTGGTGTGCTTTCAGTGAATGATATTTTTGGAATATTTACAAATATATTTATTTTTGTTATCCAAAATAAAACAGTGATAAGTGGACATTTTATGTTATATGAGTGATTGATACTCTCAACCAGACCTGGAAAGGAGTATTGTGATTCGACGTGCCAACGTGGCTGAAAAAAGGAAACGTTGTTCGTCGGCATCCTCTTCGCCGTCTATATCGGATGACGTCGTAGCCCTTCCACCTGGTGGAGTTTCGCATGCTATGGGCAGTCTGATGACTCCTACAGCCCCATTCTTGACCTGGTCCCCAATTTTGCTGCCGCCTTGGGGACCAGCTCTGTTGCCTGCCTTCTACCCAGCCGCCCTCAGAAACGCTCTTCCTGGGTAAGAACTAGCCACAGAATATCATATTTTAAAAGAGTTTTATTCACCAATAAAAGAATAAAACAGTAGTTAATTAAGAGGGCCATACTAATCTTTGCAATATAATAAATATGTAATATTTAATAATTCATTTCATATCAAAATTGTTTTTAGATTTCTGATATTAGTACTTTCCTAATTTAATTATTAAATATTTAGAAATATAAAAACTTCTGAGTAATTTTTTAATATCCCTGTAACACCTCTATCAATATTTAGTTACTATCCGTAAAAACTTAGCATTACATCGTCTTATCCTTCTAAGTCCGATTAAAACTTTATTTTCAACATTTGTATTTTTGTTCCAAAATGCATGAGAGAAGTTGGAGATTTTTTTGAACAAACAATTTTAATTTGGTACGTAACACTAAAAATAAGTATGTCTAAGATTTTGGTAGAGAAAAATACATTAAAAAAAGGAAAAAAATCATAAGAATATAATCCCACAGTTGCGATCATCTAACTACTTAACTATCTCTATCATTTCTGACTAATAAAAATAAAATTCATTTCATTATCGCGTGCCCTTCACATCCGGCGTTACGGGCGTAAGAGTCCTCCAATCCACCTATCTTTTATAGGCGTAAATAGCACCCCTTAAAATTGAGCGCGAATAAAGTGGGGGTGATGTTTTCGCGATATTTCAGCTATTGAGTAGCAAACTAATCACTCAATTGGATCCAAGAGCGTTCCTGATTCCATCACTCTTTTGGGGTAGAGTCCAAGATTTCAGAGGCCCAATTTGCGATAAATAGAGTTAGCTATCTTTTGCTCGGTGTAATTTATCTTCATTGGGCCGACCGTGCAGGGGTCTCTTGGTTAAATGCCAAGAACGATGATTCGAAGATTTTTTGATGAATGAAGATTAATTGTCTGCGCCAAAGGGAAAATTGGTGCACATTTTTATGTGAACTTTAGCGTAACAATGCTAACAAGAGCGCAGTACTTTGATTTCAACTAATGAACTATTTTATTTTTTCTGAGAATAATACGAGTGAAATTTAAACAATAATTATATTTTCGATATTTACTTTATTTCAATTATTTTTTATTCAATTTACTAATAAAACTACAGCTTCAGCGAGTAAAATGCATTAACAAATATCCGTTTACTTGTTGGTATTATTCTTTTTACTAGAATTGTTATTTTTCAATTTGTTTAATTAATTTACATATAAATGTACTACTACAACTATGTATTAATTGTAACTTGGTGTTCAGTAGTTATTATAGTAGTCTTTTTAAAATTCTAATAGAGGCCTGTGATCTTGAATATTGCTCACTGCCTGAAGTAATGACACAATTAAAAAATCTGTAATGCCCAAATTTGACTGACGCGACTTGAATTTGAGTTGATTGATTTTTGTGCGAACTATTCTTAAATTAGTGATTCTAAAAGCTTCATTAAATTAGTTTTATAAATTTTATATTAGAGGCGAAAGGTATAATCAATACGAAAATGAGCAAAATTTATCCAGACCCCTTTTAGTTATTCTTTTAAAAATTTGTTTTTCCAAAATATGAACTATTGCAACTAAACTTGTGACATTCGATTCATTTCTGAACTTAAATAAAGATTTGTTTCTAAAATGATTGATACACTTAATATTAATTAAATGTCGAATTACTTAAAGCGGTGGTATTAAACCAAAATTCTTACTATATATTTTTCGAAGTTTTTCGCTTTTATTCGTTTGTATGGTAAAACTCCCATCCAAACTTAAATCAAAAATCATGTTAGAATGTGCAATTAAGTCGATAAAGCCATAAACATTTGTAATTTTCGCCATTTTTACGGTTGGAGTTTGTATTATTGCTATTAATATCAAAATTGATGGATTAAATTAATAAAAACGTTTTAATTGTTTAATTGAAACACAAAAGTAAATGATTGAATATTTTCAATCGATTTCTTAATATGTATAAACAAATAGTTTTATTTATTATTTTATTTTTCACAAATTCCAAAGATGGTCAGTAATCTCGTCAAATTTTATATTTTTCAAAACTACCTTCAAAAATAGTTGCAACCATTTAGAGGTACAAAAAGCCGGTTTTTATTTTTTTTAGTTTTTAAACTTTTACTAAAAAAAAACGTAAATATAAAAGTAATTTTAAAATTATTTTTTAATCACTTTTAGTTTAGTTTTTTAAAGTTTATGCAGATTTAAAACTAAGAAACAGTGCAGAAATTCGGTTAATTATAATTAAAAATGTGGTACTCGAAACTGATGGATCAAGTGTTTCCAAGAGGTATCTCTTCTAACTCCTAACTATCCCTCTCCATTGTAAACAAAACCGAATATAATAAACCAGAAAACCAATCATAGAAATCTTTCTTACCTGAAAGGGCCATTTGTAATTGCGATCGCTTTACTGTTGTACAATATTTAAGCATCCAACCTATGCAAAGCAAAAACTCCTATGTATTTTCAATTTTTACTTTTCATTTTCGACTTAAGAGCTCTTTAAAAATGCACCAAGTAAAACTCCAAACAGATGTGAACGTGGGAAAATCCAAAAAGTATTCACCTTTCAGGGACTTCCTGAGAAGTGCGTGGTATCACCTTAGTAAACGATCTTTATTAAAGTTGTTAAACCTTACATGAGCACAGGCAGAGATATCACCGCTGTGGATATTCTTAACAAGTGTCCAGTAGAGCCGAGCGGAAGGAATTTGGAAAATCCAAACACATGTTTGTCAGGTATTTCTAGCCAGCAGCACACGTTTTCACAGGTCTATTAAGTGAGCAAAGCACCAGCATCTCTGGCGGAAATTTAGGTACTTTGGTTTGAAAAGATTCATAAGTCCTTAAAACGAGCTCGGTTTAGATTAATTATTTGTTGTTTAGAAATGCGGCTTAGTCCAGCAAACCAGGAAGCTCCTCTGTTTCAATCCGTTTATTGTGAACCGGGTATCCTTAAGGTGCTAATAATCTTGCAGTTTGCATAAACAAGTCAGTCAGCAAGTCTCGGATTAGCCCGCCTTTTTGAGGAAGGATTTTACCCTTATACTATTAAAAAAAATCTGAAGGTATACAGCAGATCGGAACTCAAACTTAAAAATAGTAGATAAAATTAATTCTGAATTAAGCTCGTTTTTTAGTAAAATATTTTTTCGAATATTTTGCGCCAGCGCAACTTGAGCAATTAGTTTCCTTCTACACTTCGAATGACAAAGTGAAGAATCATAAAATAATCAGGACAAGGTGTCTGTGTGAGAGGATCATTTCACACGCACAGGATAACAGACAGGTTGAACACTTATGCGTTTCACATTCTTTGGGTTTTTCCAAATTCGTCTGGACTCCTGCAGGCTTCAGGCGACAAACTGTCTGCCGTGGGATGCCCCTCAGTCAAGAAGCACCTGAGATTGAGTTCAAGTGGCGAGACGAAAAGACGAAAAGGTCAGACCGCGGCATACTTCCAAGATTCCTCTTTTGGGTTGCCTTCTTTGTACCCGTCCTGGAGTAAAAATGCTTCAAAAAAGGTTGGAGTGAGTGAAAACGTTTTTGATCCTTTCATTCAGATAAAAAAATATACTTTTTATTTGATCGAAATTTGTTACTTCCGGGTTTTATGTTTCTGAAGGACCGTGTGGTTGTAGTTATGTCTTTTGAGTGGAATGTGTAAACAATAAATGTCCATCTGTGATTTAAAATCTGTACTTCTTATAACATTATATCCTTTTTATCTTTTAAATAGACTAGATTTTATGGTATATAATGAATTATTTGAAATGGCAAATTCATAATACCCGAAAGCAAATTACAACTGTGGTGTTTTCAGAAAATAGTTAACATATATTTTTGTATTTTTACACTGTGTACATTTTACGTCATGTTTTCTTTTAAAGCTGCAATCAAAAACTCAAAATGACTTCCTTCGTCCTTGCGACTGAAAACTACATAATTTGCGAAGAATTTTAAACAAAGTAAGATAGTTTTTCATGATCAAGTAAAATATTTCAATAGGGTTTTGGGTTCTTAAATTTGCAAACAAAATTCAAAGTGGTTAACATTTGTTAACAAAAATTATGTCTAAAAAATCTCTTGAAATTTGTAAAAAAAAAAACCTGAGCCCAATTAACTTAAATATATGATGCACTTGCAATATTAACACGTCATTTTATGAGCTTACGTACTTAAGGCTAAAATTTCTTGATGAGATATCTCAATTGCAGTTTTAATAAAATTTTTCTGAGATCTCTAGATTTAAATTATTGCTTTAGGGGGAAAATTTATTGATTTATGGTTAAAGGTTGTTTCATTATCTCGAAGAAAATGTTAAAATAACCCTCCCATGTTCTATAGATTTTTAGTTTTCTTAACTTGAAAATGAAATATTAAAACATATTCTTCTAATTATGTTCTTTTGTAAGAAGAAATTCATTATATTTTATTTTTTAAATGTATGATAAAGTATGGCGTATCACTGCTTTTACAAATTTTAATCAAAATAAAGGTTTTGCATCGAATCTTATCATAAGTTCCGGCGGAGTTCCCTTACTAACTTAGCTATCGCTTGATTTAAACTTTGATCTATGGAATTACGAAAGGAAGTTCTGATAAGTTTTTGCTACACATGCGAATGACTGAATGAATGGTTTTTAAATATTGATTTTATATAATTAAATTAATTGCCCCCTTAAGTTCCTTGAAATCTACTTATAAAGATATCTTTAAAAGACTCACTTTATAGAAACCCTAAACAATTTTGAACAAGGTTTTGAACAAACTTGAAACGATTTAAAAAACAGATGTCTTTTTAATTAAGGCTCTGCGCATTGCGAGTGTAATTTTTTATGTTTTAGGCCAATATGAAAGCTACAATTTTTAGAGGGCCTAATATAACTAAAAGTAGAACAAATTAAAAAGATATATGTAACCCTCGGAGAAAGTTCAGGGACCCTATACCTGACGATGTTTTCAAAGACTTTTTTAATTTTCTCAAGCATGTTTCTTTGATATTATGAAAATTTTTTAGACTTTTCCATTTGTAAATTCTTCTACCCGCAATTAAAAAGATGGTTTAACTTTCATTTGTTAGAAATAAATACAGGGTACTTCGTATCCATCAAAGGCACGATTTAAAAGTAAAGATTTTATAAAGTTCTTTCCATGAGGGTTAAATTAAAATTAAAGTATGAATTTATTATTTCTAAAATACTTGTCTTTTACTTATGTTAACATTTTGTTCTTTTACAGCCTTTTCGATTCGAAGGTTCCATCACAGCGCTCTGGTTTCCATATCTCAGATATTCTAAACCTCGACGGTACAGACCTCAAAGTTGGTAACGTCGTGCCTCCGCAACCATCTTCTGGCGAGCTACCAAATCAAACAAATTCTGGTGACAATCCAACAAGCCCTCCACTATCAAATCAGAACAGCCACATAAACGGCGCAGGATTGCATAGTTCTAACTCTGGATCATACCTTCCCACAAATCTAACGAGCTCCTCATTTGGCGATGAAGCGTCCTATCACGGCCATCATCTCGCGCATCACATGCTGCATCCAGGCCGGCCTTGGATCCGAGAGAACGAGCACTACGGTGAGTAGAATTCTAAGCTCTTCCTGGTGAAGGGTTCTGGCCTATAATTCGATCAATTAGGAAGTCATTAGGGCTACCCACTCGCTTCAGATCTCTGAGGCAGATGTTTCTCTGATACATGAATTTTACATACACTGGTGAAGGAACAGGAAATAAAGGCAATTACATGCACATCTGCCCGTGAAAACATATCGATTTGAAAATATCCTGAATCCCGCTGTCCCACCTAGAAGCCCTTCAGCCCTAGCTGAGCTCGCTCAGTGCGCTGATCGAACGTGTTCAAAACTCATAGTCCCTTTGGTCGTGTTTTTCCCTTAGGTTTCTCCCGCTGGACTAGCACCCAGAGGTGACTTCGTTTCCCTCCTCTCAGGCTGAAATGCGGCAAAAACAAATTGTTATTGAACCCCGGTGCAAAGCGATTGGGGTGGACTCAATCCAGGAACGCAGCCCGAGATATTCCCTCAAATAGAGGTGTGATCCTGTGCACAGTCACAATTATTTGGTTACTAGTTAAGTGAGTCCCTTGATATCTTTTGTATGCTGCGTGTAATGGGCTTGTCTAATATACGACTTTTGAATAACGTTTATGTACGAGGGGACTTGAAAAGGGATTATGATGAGAGTGTTCAAAAAATTTAAAAACATATTTTAAAATTAAAACTAAGGGTCAAGCTAAGTCACAACTATGAAAAAAATCTAGTTATCTAATAATTCTTTCAAGAGTGTTCTCTTGATTTTTTAAATATATCCAACAAACTATTTAGCTGATTAACCCGGCTATGCACAGTGCACGTAAAGCTGGCGAGTATTAAGTCATTTGTACAAACAGGCAAACAGACAGACAAAATTTTTAAAAATGATATATTTGTATTCTGTTAGACTTTTTTCTATGTGCAGGCACGAAGTTTCTACAGTTTTATTATTATACATTTTAGCGGAATTAGCAAATCCCACAGTTGTCTAGCAAAACATCCATATCAAATACAGTTTTAAAAACCTTTGCTGAAATCACAATTTGATTCAAGAATACATCTATAAGGTCATATTATAAAGGTTATTAATAAATAAGATTTTGATAGAAGAGGTTCCAAAAATTCACCATTTTGGTCCCCTGACTAATTATAACTACTTAATTCAATTCAATTCTAATTTATCTTATTGAATTTAAAAAAGTGATTCGATTCGTTTAAAAACTCAAATTTGTTTTCATGTGTAGAAAAGGTGGAAGGAATTAAACGAAGAGTGATTGTGCTTCGCCAAAATGAGTCGACTAAGGAAGACCTGGGTCATTTGGAAATTGTTTGAAACAACAAATTGCATCATATACCTGTGCATCATACAAGCTTTAGTATGATTTGTTTAATGTCTTCATATGGTATTTCGAGAGATCGAAATTGGTGATTTTAAGAAAAATGCCTTTGATTCTTATTAGTATATAAGAATCTCATAATACAAAAATAAAAATACGATATTTTATACCCAATATAATAATATTTGGTATTTTACTAAAAAAAAGGCAAACTAAACATTAGAAGCAGAAATTTTGGAAAAAAGTTTCTGCCACTGGTTTTTTGCTTATGATTATGCCTTCGATTAATTGGTAATTTAAAACCAGTCATATGTTTTAGAAAGCCGATTGTTTTTCAATTCAATTTTCAGTTACTAGACATTTTCAATTGTATTAAATAATCCATCAATGAAAAAATTCAATTTAACGAATAGCTTTTTAAGGAGTAATTTTGTTACGAACAAGCTTGAAACATAATTTTAAAAAGAATATCTCATGATCAACTTGTTCTAAATTCTTCATAATCTTCAAAAAAGACCTTCCGGAATTATATTAATTTTTTTTTTAATAAAATCCCATACCCTATCGCAATATTTTTTGTGATGTCCCTCAAAAACTTCAAGAATTTGTTATTCCCTGAGTTTCTAAAACCAATTAAAAATATAATTTAAAAAGAAAAAAACAATTATGAGACACGTTATCAACTCATCTTATTTTGCACAAATATGCGAAATATCATCGGTAGAAAACCTTAATTTTGTTTTTAATGATGTCACCAAAGACGTCAAAGAATACTTTTATCAAAAAGTACTTAAGATAGGACATTATACTGAATGAGATGGTAGAGATTAAAAAATGCTAACCATTCTCTGCTCTTTCTCAAACAATAAGGCATTGTAATTGCTTATATTCTTATCATTGTATTGTTTGCAAATTTTTATTGATAATGGAATTTTAATGGTATAATTAATATTGTACTTTATTTTTTAAATATATTTGAATATTTAACAAAGTCATGATTCATTCAAACAAGGTAAAATTTTAGAGTATCATCTACTGTGCCTGTTACGGACGAGAAATAATTTGTTTAATTTCATTTTTATATTTATATTTATATTTTTTATATAAGCATTAAGAATTCATTTAAATCGAAGTGGCAACAAATCGATTTGGACAATCTAATAACAGCAAATTGATTTGATTTATCTATACTTTTATCTTTTACATATTGTGGCTGGTATGTGAATATTTAGTTTTTTTTATGTGAGTGTTAGTAAGAAATATCTTCATATTTTTTTGAATAAATGGGAACAACCACAATTGATAATATGAATTTTAAACTTTGAACTAAGGATAATATATTTAATATTCAAATCGGCTGAATCATTTATTATTAGATTAGTCATTTTATTTTTTATAGTTTGTTAAGAGAAAATGAAAATTTCTGTTAAAATTAATAAATATTTTTTTTTAATTATCTATCACGCTACTATAGGGACTATCTGATTAAATGTTGTTTTACCCTTATTAGGAGATATATAGAGTATATATATATTATCAATTTGTATATATTTTATGCATTCCTGCAAAATAAAATAGTCCAAACTATTTCAAAATTGGCTACCCTCCATATAAAAGAAAGCGCACTCATAAAATTGCAGTCTGCAATTTGTCACCATTTTCGGCACAGCCTCCAATGATTTATTAATTTGGATCAACATTCGGCTTTTACCAGCCACTCAGAACGGTACATCTGCCGCCATTAAGCACCTCACGGACCATCTTGAAAATCTCTGCTTCAAAAAAGAATGAAACGAAAAAATAGGATCACAAAAACGTGTGACATTAACAGATCATTTTCCGGTTTAAACGGAGGGAGTTTCCGCAAGGATTCAATAGGTCAGGTAAGACCCCTTCCTGCAGGGAAACTCGTTGCCTGAGCCTTGGATGACTCGACTCCGGCTTGACACTGTTTGTAAACGGCCCATGTGGACCCAGCTTTTGTTCCAGAATGGATTCGGGTGGTTAAGTGAGCATACCAAAGGGGCGGTTAGAGGCGTGCTCAGGACCTCCCTTGGGCTTTTCTTCTTTTGCAATTACATCAATTTATTACTGCTATTGTACACCTTTTTGGGGTTTGCTCTAGGATTCATTTTTTCCTCTTCTTTTGTTTACAGGATCTGCTCAGCCTGCTAGCCCGGATAGTACATCACCGGTAACATCGGAGGTGTCTTACACGTATATCGGAAATTGCCAACCCTCACCTTCCCTGCCGGACTACAAGGGGTCAAATGTGAACCAAACTTCAGCGGACGATGTCGCAAACATCCAAGACTCATCGAATCAAAACGGCGACTTGAGTCACAACGATAGCGTAAACGATGGCGATGACGACACAATCGATGATGATAACGAGCACGAAACAAACTCAGGACAGGAAGTTGTGGCGCATAAAAAACGGAAGCGTCGAGTACTTTTCACAAAGGCTCAAACATTCGAATTGGAGCGACGGTTTCGACAGCAGCGCTACCTGTCGGCGCCGGAACGAGAACATCTTGCTAGCCTAATTAGACTCACCCCAACGCAAGTTAAAATCTGGTTTCAGAATCACCGGTACAAAACCAAGAGGGCGCAAAACGAGAAAGGGGTTTACGATCACGCCGCGATGCATTCGATGCACTCAACAGCTATGCCCTCCCCACGTCGGGTAGCTGTCCCTGTCCTGGTAAGAAACGGAAAACCGTGTCTTAACGACGGAAAACCACAAGATCCTGTGACGTCAGCTCTGACCCCGGGTCACTTAGTTTTATCATCGAGCGGAGCATATCAGCACACCGGGCTCCTCCCACCACCTCCGCCAGGTCGGGGATGGTGGCCCTAATATTTTTAGATTCAATTCACCTGTATAAAAATCCATGTAAATGATTTGAGGTCTACCGGCCGGATCGGCGGACGAAGACCCCCCCTTAATAACTTTTCCGACGGCAGTGAGCTCCTCTCGAACTCGAGTGACTCAAACTGGATGAATGGGTGGCTCGAATTACCGGACAATAAATTGGTGCAATATGTGATCGCTTCATTCGAGTGGTTCACCCATCCGTCGAGAGACCATCGGCGTTTGCGTGTTTATTTATTGAAAAATGCGAAAAATAAGAAACTTTTTTTCCCGTGATTGCTAAGAGTCATGAATACGTCTTTTGTTGTAAATAGTCCACCGCTGATAAAATTTCTCCTGTAAACAAAATGTGTGCCGTTCAGTCTCGTGTGAAGACCTCTTTCCCTTTTTCCCTTAGCCCTCCCTACTTCGTTTTTGTGTACAAATGGACACTGCCGCGCATGTTGCCGGTGATGTGAATGCAGCCACCTTAAAAAATCTAGTTCTAATGTGTATAGATTAATGCTAACTAGTAATTTATTTAAAAATAAACAAATTTCAATATTTGAAAAATAATAAAAAATTGTTAAATTGTATACACCTCTTTCAATTACTTTGGAAATCGCAAAGATAAAGTTTACAGAAAAATTAAAATTTCGCTTTTTCGATACCTTCCACTGCAATATTTTTTGCATTCTGTGTATATAGAAAATGCAGTTTAGATTGGCAAAGTGTAGCAATAAAGAATTAAACACATATTCGTAAAGATAAAATAATTGATAATGGTTAAGATATCTTTAAAAATATTGGAGGGATGATAGTTATCAAAATGTTGAACTCTGTTTTCTAGATAATTTAAAAAATATATATTTAATTAAATCTTGCAGGTCAAGGACAATAATCTTAAACATTTGATATTCTATACCACTCAAAATATCAGAAAATGTGTGACAAATTTTTGGAATTAGATCAAAATACGTGGAGCGTACGAATTTCAAATTAAAGCTTGTATTGGTATAAAGTATCCCAAAAAATACATACATAAAAGAATTGCACAAGTATTGGATTAATACAATATTTTTAAAGCGATATATATGCATATTAAAGGAGCTGAAAAGTGTGTTTGGTTTTTCTTCTTCGCTTCGACAAAGTAAAATTTCATTCCGTTACATAATAAGACCGATTGGAGTGTTCGAAATTTAAAGCTCTGTGTTTTTTCCATTTCTGCATTAGCTTTAAATATACACTCGCTAGCAAACACATGGAATCACTTACAATTTATCCCTAAATTCATGTCCATTTTCCTTAGGCCTTTAAACAATGATCAGTTGCTCCAAGAATATTGGATTAATATTAAGCATGGTATTGTTTTAAAGCCTGAACTATAGTCTTTATAACACTAATATTTTTTTAATGTTTAAGGAGCAACTAATTAAAACTTTTGCTTTGAATTAGGCAGGTGATTCCATTTTTTATGTTTTTGCTCGCGACTGTATATCAAAAATTCGAACATTGCCGAAATATCTTATTCATACAGGGTATGAAAACTATAAAGCAAAGAGAAAATTAATATTTTCTAATATAGGTAAAGTTTACATCTTTTAATGAATACTTTACTTTTAAAATGCTAATATAAGTCTACTTGAAATCATATTTTGGTACATAAAATTAGGGCACTTACAAATTAAAATTTACAAACAGTATGATTAGTATGAGCAATAATCCATACATCTACTAGAGTAAATATATCCACTTACCCCAAAATCTAAAAAAAGACCTGCTTCTATTGAAGATTGTTGATGAGGGTCTGGTTTAAATATATCAACAAACCAACTCTATCAATCCAGCTCTGCTGGAGGCACATACTCCAGTTAACTTGTCAACTCTTCCTCCCACTATACATAATATCAGTAAGTGCTGGCAATAAACATGAAGTGGAACTGAATTAATGACACGAGGCCTATCGACGCTTTAGGACCACTCTGTTAAATTTTCATGCGATTAGTCGACCGTGTTGAAGCGCTCTCGAGTACCTCTAAAAGTATAAAAGGAGAGATCTCAACTTTTGTTTATATTTTGATTTTACAAACTCGCAATGATTCCATACCACTTCAATTTTTGAACCCCAACAAATGTCTAATGTTGAAGAAGTCTTCAAGGCCGAACAATTTTAGATTTAACAGACTGGCCTACATTTTATCGAATTCGCAGCTACCTCTCTACTTTTTATTTTAGCAAAAAAAAAGAAAATAATTTGAGAATTTAGGCCGATGAGTGATCACTTACAATGTCGTTTGAATCGCAGCAGTGACAGCAAAAACATGATGTTTTTTAATAAAACTATGCCACGAATCGAGCCATTTTTCCCCACCACGTGGCTGATAAAATTTATCGCAATTGAATCAGCAAACAAAAGAAAAGAACTTTATCTGTTTACTGTGTTACTGCACGGAAACAATGCCGTTTTACCGCGCTGATTCCAAATAAAGCATTATATAAAACCTGACTCCTTTGCGCTGCTGGGCAATACGAAAATTCGTTAAGAAATTCCCACCACCTTTAGAGCGCAATTGGAATTTTTAATTTCTTGAGGTGGTTCGTGCAGTTTCAGGTGGATTTAGCGCTGCTTACCAAACGGCTAAATGTGAATATGTCGAAACAAATCCACCCTACATTTGCGCGTATTAGGCGGCTTAACTAATTATTCGATTCGAGGGTGTTACATACCGAGCTGATTGTTGATAATAAAAAAGTGATTTTGTTTTTACCTAAGATAAAGACTAAAGTAAACTTTGATAACTTATCGATTTCACCAGATATCGACGTATTTATTTGAAGTCGATATCGGGAGATTTTTGCCCTCCCTATTTCATTATTTTTTTTTTTTTACTTTTTTTTTTAATTTTACGTTTTCGCTAATCTACCGATCGTCACAGTTTATTTGCTGTGAGTTGTCACACAAATCACTATTTATCGCTTCCGCGATTCGGCCTGACTACTCAATAGAACCATTTTATATTTTATATAGAAAGACCTGGCACTATTTCATTCTCGGTATCTTACTCTTATAAATACATTGGCTTAATACTTCTGTCTGAATATCAAACTTCAGTAGTTTGTTAGCTAAAAGCATTATTTCTTTTTACAAATTTTGGAATGGTGTTAACAAGTGCCTGCATTTAGGGTTCGAAGTATCGGCCTTGAGTATCGATACCGAGTATTCATATCGGGCGCCACAGTTTCGATACCGAATTAATTATCGACCTCAAAGTATCGATATTACTCAGTACCAAGTACTTTTCAAGAAGAAAGTTTAACACTAATTAGTAAAGCTATAGACTTAGTCTCTAATCATATGAAAAATCTATATACAGAAAAAATACAAGTTACGTTTTATGATTTATATTTTATAATACAAATACAAGCCTGTAACTTATTTCTTATTTTAATTGTGTAATTATTACCTTTTAAAGTTACACTTAAAACTGAAAAACTGAATAGAGTTTAATTATTGCATTAGGCAAACTCTGACAACATAACAAAGAACATATTTTGAAGTTTCATTTCACTGATCAACCAAAGATCAAGATGATTCCAAAATTCAACAGAAATCGGTTATTGGTGCGCACCTTAGTTGTACTATTTTTATTTTTACATATTTTTGTTATAATAATGCTTTATTGCTTAAAATTCTAAATATTATAGAGGCTACACCGATTCATACAGTGCGTTAGTCAATACAAGGATTTCCCTATAACAAAAAAAGGTAGTTTTTATCAAAAGCATGTTTTCTAAATTGATTTTGTTCTAAAACGGCTTAGTACTTAGTTCTTTAGAAGTTCTCATTTTTTGAAAGTGATTATAGTTTAGTTTTTAAGTCAACGATTCCAAAAACCTTCTCGCAGTGGTTTTAGAAAACCGGGCTTAAAATCAGCATACCTATAGCTTATAACCGTTTTGTATGCAAGTCATAAATAATTTATCGTTTTCATTTATTTTTAAACGATTGAAATCTGAAATATATTTGAACCAAACGATTTTCGATTTTGAAGTAATCTTGAAACCTAGTAAAATGCGATATATCACAGTATATGCGTTTTAATTTAAAGCTGATTTCTTCGATCTCAAGGAGTATTTTGGTAATGACGCATGAAAACAGAAAAATTAAAATTACAAAACACTAACAAATTAAATAAGAACATTTATTTTCAATTGGAAAGTCCATGGAATTGCTCAACCTTTCAACGTGAATAAGAGTTAAAATATTGGGAGTTTTCCTCTCAGATTTTCATGGTATATTTCTGAAAGTATACAGTTTCAAAATATCTCAAAAATATTGTTTTTAAGGAGATCTTATACCTTATTATTAAATTATTCTTCTTCTGAGTCAGAATTACTTCCAAAAGTCATACAAAAATACACCCTGCACACCCAGAACTGGTCAAAATTAGAACAATGTCTATGAAACCTAAAATAGCATTGTTTTCAACAGGGAATGACTTCTCACACCAACCAGCGCCCAGCCCTTCCTGTTTACTCTTATGTTAATAGTCGTTAAAATCTCTGTTTCATTTGGCCAACACGCAGGAATAATACAAACAGCCCCGGAACGCGCACTTACCCCACGATTATTAAACAAAAGTTTATTGTGCGCCTTATGAAAACAGACTTTGGGGTGGTGGCGTTGCGCCATCGGATCTCATCGAAAAGAACATCCCAAGTGCATTAGGCCCTTCTCCCTGGCACGTGCCGGACACGTCTAATTGAATTTTACTCGGCTCCTTGATTGCTTTCGACGCTTCCACGTTTATTGACTGCGACAGCAAAAGATCGACTTCGCGGCAATTTAACGTCCATTAAAACTGTCCACCACGCGCCTGTTAAGGATCAGATTCGCACCTAAGCAAGGCCTCGTGCGAGGGAGTACCCTGGTTTATTGTTGCAGCAGGTAATTTGCTTGCTTTTAGATGTTTGGTTTTATTGAGGCGTGGGAATAGAGTGCAATTATTGCTCGAAAGTGCACCAATTCAAATTTAGACGAGCCCTAAAACTCAAAACTCATTTCCTGGATCGCCCAGGAAGGAATGATGAGTCTCTTAAAATGGCTCGCATAAACAGCGAAATTCTTCAGTAATAGGAGAGTTCTAAATTTACAAGTCATTTGGTCAGCGCTTATGCTACCGGAGCATCATTTTATCTGCGGATGCTTGCTCTCATATCTTGCGATTTATGGACTGCGTATATTCGAGGGGGCCAACCATTTGGTCCCCGTAGCGGCTGGAGAACTCTCTTTTCAACCTCAGCCCTTTTCCATAAATGAAAATATGTTTTCCGACATAAATTTCGGTTTTGATTTATGTAAGCGCCTATGCTCTATCCTGAAGGGGCTTATTGAATTTGGGTCAGGACCAGGACACTGTCCTGGCCCCTGAATAGTGGTGGTCTTTGTCCTTTTTGTGCGCGCAGAAGGACCGATGATTTTTGGCACAATAAACAGAGCGTGTGGTCATTTAAGTGGAAACTATAGATAAAGTGAAATTACCGAATCATCTTGAAAGGAATCATCGTTTCGGGAAGAAAAGTCCATTATTCTCGTCTAATCTCGACGTTTATGTTTTTATTAAATTTTTTGGAAGATACCCATGGTCCTAAAAAGATTTCTGTTACTGGTGATGTAGGATTGATCACTTGCTAGTAACACTTCTGAAAACATTTTGTCTCTAGAAATTGATAGGGGATTTATATAGAATTTCTAATTCTATATATTACGAATTTAAATCTAAAACTTTTAACATATTCTAGTTATGTTTGGAAATTTTTTAAAAAATAATGGATAATTAGAAAACAATTAAAATAAATATCTAAAAACTCAAATTTGATTTAGTATTAAAAACACGTTACCAAGTAAAATCTCTCTTCAATCAATTTATGAAGGCAGTTACTCTGGAGTAATAAATAAAACTGTAAAATTTATAGAAAATGCAACTAGTATGTAAATGTGAAAATGACAATGGGTGGATAAGACTGAAAATATCGGAGGATAGAGTTCGATGTATAAAATTATTATTTCTTAAAAATGTCGATGGGGCTCATATGAAATTTTATTTTTTTTTATTAATATTTTAAGCTATCTAAGAATTATTATCTTTAATAGAATATAAATTATTTGGAAATGAGATGAATGATATGGAGTTCACTTGATTTTATGTATAAAATTGAAAACTCGATATATCTCGCGCTATCGAAATAAAATCTCGATATTTTTATATCAGTTATATTTTTAAACAATCTTTGCGTACCAACAGCTTACGACATCCGCAACCAAAATAGTTATAGAATAAAGAATAACCTGGTTGTTAGCCATGAATGAAAACTTATAGGGTGCTAATTTTTCAAAACTTATGTTTGGTTATGAAAAATTATATCAATTCACTTACATATTTTGAGACTGTGCATTCGTTTAGGTCTGTTCGCACTTGACTTGTTTTGGTACCAAAATCCTGTTTGCGGTCTTTGTGCTTTCAATAATTTATGTTATTATCAATTGGAAATCGAATTGCATATAGAATTTATTGCGGCGAAATTGTTAATGTGTAGTTTTACATTGAATTCCTAACTAACAACATTTCATTATAAGTTTCAGATTTATTAGACGGAAACAAAAGTCGCTGAATCCATCTACTATCAATAAACTGACCACAGCATACAATATGAACAAAACCAAAAAATCTCAGAAAAACACCGACTTCTGATGGTCAATGGTTCCCGCAACGGAGGACTAGCCGCTCGAGAACGCAGAAAGCATCATAAAATCGATGAGATTCCTACAAATATTCTTTGTTTAGATTTTTTTTTTTTTTTTTCTAGAGACCTTTTCATTCTGAATTTACAATTTCCGGATGAATCCATATTAATCCTATCGTTTTTTATTCCCTTCCGGTCCACTACGATGTCCCCGTCCTCTCCTAGAGTAGTAGTGAAAAGGCCAGGGCTAAGAGGAAAAACAGGACGCTGAGGTCAAAACTTGACAATAAGTGAAACTCATTCAGTTGAAAAAGTCCAACGACAAAGAAGTCAATCAGAACTGTCCCCGGCTATTGTGCCTAATGGGATACAATAAAAAGGCTCTTCTAGCCTTATTTATGAGACGAACTGAGACTGCCCGGGACAGATCAGCGGTATAGATTTTTTTTTTTGTCTTCTACTTGGACGTCGGTCTCCTCTTTTTAGGATGCTCCCGTCAATGACTTTTCTGGGCATTTTGATTCATTCGGAAGATCATAAATCTGCCGGGGAACTCTTCTGGTCGAAGTGACTACTCAGCGAAAGTTTCACCCAATCGAACTGAGTGCTTCCGGGCCACAAATTTCATTGTGTTTGCGCAAATTTCCTCTAGAGGGATAGCTGCTTATAGTTGTCCGCTAACTTACAATACAAAAAAAAAAGAGCATGCTAAATCTAGAGCATTAATCGATTTTAAACGAGCTAACCAAATATAACCAAATATACCCAAATAAACCCTCCCTCGCACCCTAATGATATCAAAAAAATACGTAAGTAAATGGATTACCAATTGTAAAGAATGAATGTCCATCCGAAACTCATAACCCTGCCGGAAAGAAATTTTAAATTTACTTTCCAACTTAAAAACGCATCCTGAACAATTCGCCCAGCATCCGTTGAAAAGGGGAAGACACCCTTTTTTTCTCGAGCCAAGTGCCGACTAATGTTGAAATTGTGGCATTTGATTTTTATTTTGATTTGAAAATCTCTTACAAATTTAAACTTAAAAATTCTAAGGATGAACACAATTGAAATTGCAAATTGCCAATAAAATCGGGAGAAGTTCCGTATTTCATTAGGCTAAGTAAAAACGTTTGGCTGCAGAGGAAATGCGCGTTGAGGACATTTTTATTGTTTGTCGTTTGTTCCCTTTCCCGCCGAGAGGCCCTGGACCATGTTTCGGTAACGACGTTTACGAAAGGCACGTAGGGTTAGCGCCAGACATCGCTCCATGCAAAATTTAATCTTCCGCTCTAAAGAGTTTCGCTTTTTTTTTGGCAAAGGGACACGTCCCTGGATAGAGCTATTAAATTTGTCATGTTGCAAATACGCAAGGAATGAGATTCATGACCCGAAAAATTATGTGAATTGTTGCTTTCGTCCAATTACTCAAGTTGGTTAATAAAAAAGGAGCTCAGAGGAAGAGCCCAACAATGTTGTTGATAAGATAAGATCTCCCTTTTTTGTAGATAGAAATTAATTTATTTATGGAAGTCGGATGTTGGAATAAACCACTTCATAAAAACGTCTCGTTACTCCTAAAATGATAAAAGTTGTTAAGTGCATTTTATTTTTATCTCGCCAACAGTTCTTTTATTATATGAAATCAATTTTTTTAATAGTTATTTATTTAATAAAAAATTATTACTTTACCGAATATGATAAACTAACTATAGCAATTTTCTTATTTAAAAATATAAAGACAAATTTGAATAATTACAAGGATTATAAAAACTTGTTTTGGTTTTAACATTTTTACCTATTTGACATTATTTTTCTCAATTTCGATTTAATACCCGAAAACTGCTATAACTAAAACAGATTTTGCAGACTTATGGTATGGATATTTTTAGTGATTTGATAGCTGTTCGTATCAGAATTTAGATTACTACTTCATCCGATTTTATTTTTGGGAAAAGGAAAATTCTGTTTTAAAAAAGTGAACACTTTTCAAATTTTAGATTTCGTATTAATATTAAAATTAAAAGTTTTGTTTTCGCAAAATCTTTTTTAAAGTATTTTTTCAAAATATAATAATAGTTTCATATAAGTATCGCTAAGTATTCTACAAAATATTATATATGCTATCAAAGTTTGATATTTATTTAATTTCATTTCATTTTTATTCTAAGCACATCTTGTTATTTAATCTCGAAAACTATTGAACCAACTTTAAATTGGTTCTCACTAGTATTTTCAGCTTTTGTAGACACAATGGTTTTAGAAAGATTTAAATCAGAGAATGATAGGAAATTAATACTTAATGCTAGTACCTACAGATTGCAATAATTCAGAGATATACATAAGTGTGTACATATCCGCATAATCAAACCTTGAACTCCAAAACCTGTTGGAAAGTGATTTTCAAAAATGTTGTCAACTTGATTTGATTTGATCTGTCCTAGTCAAGTTCAGTCCAGTTAAAAGCAACTGATCGTGTTAGTTAAATTCAATTTTAATGTCCAATTTCAAAAATTAAAATACGTTTTGATCTTAAGTTTGAATTAAATCTTAAGTAAATCGGTACGAGGAGCTTTTTGTTATTCATTCAAGTCTAGAAAAAATAAATACACCTGAAATTTTTAGATTAGAATAAGTGATAACATAATTTGGAAAAAATAGTTAGGAAATGTAAACTTGTCGAAACAAATTATGAAAATATTGAATACATACTTATGTATCAAAACTCTATTGGACTACAAAAAAACAAAACAAACGGGCTTTTCAAATAACAATTAAAAACTAGATTTCCACAAAGTTGAAGGTAATCGAAGTGGGATTAAGTTAATAGAAGTGTCTAAAAATCTTAAAAAAATGGATAACAAAAAAATTGTAGTTTTAGCGCGATAATGTACATACATCATCTGGGAAATCTTAGTCTATAGTTTTTTTTTAAGAAAAAATTTTTGTTTTACCTCTGAATGAGATTAAAAACATTCAGATAGTCTACCCAGATAGGATTAAGCTTCGCTTGACCTCGAATTCAGATCGTAAAAGGCGTAAAAGCCACAATAATTTTTTTTTCTTAGTAAATATCGGCGCAGTATAACCATGTATTTTCTAATTCTTTTGATAAAAGGTTTAGTATCGTTTACTGCCGTTAAGGCGATAAAATCAATTAAAACCCAAAGACTCTGCAAAGTGTGCTCATTTAGTAGGTCTTAAATTCCCTAAACGCTACATCACCCCCTTCAGCTTTCTAAGTTTAATCTGACTGTATCACCTTCATCCGGTTTTATTAAATCGCTCCGGACCCGGGACATTATTGAATTCCTCACAGCTGGACAGCGGGCGAGTCATTCGAAAGAAATTTAATTAAAAAAAAGAGCCGCATTAACCGCGACCTAATAAAGGGCTACCCCTCATAGATCCGCCTGTAAATCCTCCAGATGAGCCACACATGAATACTAAATTACCATAAAACACCTTGACCGGGTCTCTAGACAGTCAATTCATTCGGGGAGCCGGCGGGCCCCATCAATCACGGAGCCGTTTAAATACCTCATAACCCCGAAATCCAATTGGAATTAGCGTCTGTCCCCTGCTCCCACAGTTAATAAAAAGATCAAGTTGTAAGCAACATATTGAGGGGATTTAGTGAGGCTAACAAGGACGAAGGACTCCTGGGCGAGGGGAGGATCCCTCGATTCGCACAATTCGCAGGAGTAGTTCGTCTCCGTGATGAAGATCTAATAGTTGTTGACTTAATTCGGCCACACGGATCCTAAGGGGCCTTGCGTGCAACTCGGACCGACTAATTGCAGACGGAGCAGACGTATCCGTGGCAACATTCAAAACTGCAAAACGAGCAGTGCTGCGGCTGCGGCATAACCGCCCCCACCATCCCTTTGCGGGGGTGACTTCCTTGATCCAATATCACCGACAATCCACATAATTGCCCTATGTTTACTCTACTGACTGACGATGACTGGGGCTGGCGAGTGCTCCGGTGCTCCGTTCGCGCCCTTATGTAACGGCCGACGACGTCGTCGGCGGCGGTGGCGGCGGTCGTCGCTTTTGTGCGCCGCACTCCACCCCTTGTGTTATGGTCTTTAACGGCGCCCTCAGTCACTTAGGGACCATTGGTCATGAATTGAATCACGGAATGGAGAGGAGCGTCCTGACACAGAACTCCTCGGAATGGTTTTCGAGCAACCCCAGAAGAGCCCCATCTCGACGTCGACCGAGTCGTCGTCGTCGTCGAAGCCCTGCCATCCTATAGTCATCAGCAGGGGAGTATGGCAAGCAAAAGAAAAGGAAATGTTGGGCGGGGTTGGCAGAGATTTTTCGCTTTTCACCCTCCGCCCTCGCAACCATGGGTTCCGGGGGGTGATAATTTGTTTTCATTAAATTTCTATATTGTTGTTTTTCTGGTATTAAGGCGTTGACAGGTTATGACTTTATTAAGTTGCCGTTTAATACATTTTATATTGGCTTATGTGTTTACGACGGACTTAATTAAATTTTTAGGGAGCCTCCTCGCTTTGGGGAGACACCGCCGCTGTCTTTTTGCCGGCGGCAATGAGATCGAGGATGATTATCTGCGAAAATTTAATTATGTCGTTCTTGGTTGCCTAATTGTTTGTGACGATAAAATCGGAAAACCTTTGTTTCTTGCCTTTCAATTATAAAAGGAATTCTGCAAAGAAATGAGCATTATTATGGAAAATACGACATTTTATGTAATTTTGAAAATATAAATAAAATAAGTATGGGAATTCCCGAAAAGAAGCAGCCTGAAGACGGATAGGAATCGAATCTCCGACTTCCGGATTTGCGCTCCAATGCTCTGGCTGCTACAGTGGTCAGTTATTGATGTTTTCGAGTAAGTTCGGATGAGAAGCGATATCAATTTTACATAATTTTACTTATTTATTAGCAATTTATAAAAATTCGTTTAAAACTCACATGCAAAGCAAAAGAATTGTAACCCCAATTCTAAATAGCTTTGACCACTAAACTCTTTAAACCAAAAATTTATTTCATCACGAACTATATTCAAAAACGCCATGAGGTACCTGGGATTTGTGAAAATGTTGCATGTATTTAAAATGTAAGCTGTTTTTGCAAAAATTAGAAGATATTTGCAAAAATATGTGATTCAATACCCAATACTCCCGTTTTTATAGTTTATGGTATACTTTTTAAATATGGGGACACATTTTTAAATTAGCTAACTGCTAACATAAATTTTATTATTTAATAGGGACTCAAAACATATTTGCTAGTTTTAATAGTTGAGGTTTATCTGGCAGGCTTTAATAAAAGGAAAAAAGAACCCTCAAAGAGCGGACAATAACCTCCGCTAAATTTATTTTCCCTAAGATTATAAGTGTAACAATGAAAATAATTACATACTCGTATTTGATGTTACCCGTTAATTTATCCGTGAATGAGCGTCTAAACTAACAGACAGACAATACAAGTACAAATACAGACAATACAGTAAAAAATAAAATGTTGGTGTTGTTTTCAAAATTGGTTTTATAAATACAATAAATAAATTAAAGTTTTCAAACGCGGGACAATTTTTACGGGATAGATAGTAAATCGAGGCAATTATTAAGCGGATGGTTATTTAATTTATACAGTCATAAGTTGCAAAAGTGTTAATATGAGGAAAAATATTTATAGAAGTATTTCGTGTAGTAAGCTTTATTTATTTCATTATTTACTTATTTCCAGCAAAAAATGTTTTTTGCCTGACCTAGTGGGCAAAATTAATTTCCTCTTATATCAGGTTTAGCCGTTAAGTTAGCATATATAATTATGGCAATAACCGTTTAGTCTGAAATTTTATCTAACAATTTATTCAAAATTTAATCAATTTGGATCAGCTCTCAATGGAATTCTCAACGACTGGGAAGAAAAAGAATATGTATGATTCTAACCGTATTTCTGGACATGAAACGAGCTTTTGAGACGTTTAACATAAATATATTACTCCATAAATTTCCTAAATGTGTAATCAAAGAACTCGAGTGGTTGAGAAATTATTTAATAAGCAGATCACAGGCGGTAAATATAAATGGACATACATATTTCAGATGCAGAAAATATAAATGTATGTAGATGTGCCAGAGCTCTATTTTGGATTGCATTCTCTTTTTATTATATATTAATTATATTAAAAATTTACTCTCTACAGAATAACAATGAATAAACTTAAGTTAAATATTGGCAAAATAAAGTGTATGTATAATGGTAAGGAATGGACTAAAATATATATAAATAATGGCTGTGAAGTAGAAATTAAATATTTAGGTGTGCATAGACAATGATGGTTTTAAGCCTTTACACTCCAACATGACCAATTTACATTAATTCCAACCTTGGCTCTTACTTTACTGCTCTTATTTACTAATGAAGTGATCTAATTGGAATCTGTACAGATATGATAAAAGCAAGTATTCTCCATATGCTTGTTCCTCCATGGAAAATAAGCTTGGAGTGCAAAGGCTTAAAGATAAATTGTAGGCAGTAACACTGGCCGTTGGAATATAACGTCTTCAAGTGCCTGGGGAATACAGATGGCCTTAGGAGTGCAAAGAGTTAAAATAAAGTTCTGTCTATTTCCCCGAAATCTGCAAAGGTACGTAAGATACAAAACAAGTGAAGTTTATGGACTACGGAGTACGGAACACGAGTAATTTTAAGCTGCTGCTCGAACGTAGAACGAGGACGCAGAACAGTATTTTTTACAAAGGTCCTTGAGCTTTATAAAACGACACGATACTGAACTTTGCGGAAACCAAATAATAGAAAAATTACTCATAACTTTCGCTTGTTTAAATTTTTAAAAATTGTTCCGTTTATAGAAAATTTAGTGGCATATTTTTTTTGATTTTATATTGCGTCCTCTAAAAACATTTGTAGTGGAATAACAACAAAAGGTAGACAAATTTATTGTGTCCGAATTTTTCGATAACCAATACAGCTTAAATAAATTGATAATTACCGAATTTTCCATTATACTGAGAACAATTTATCCCAAATTATAATTTGTTTCTATTGATGAAATTGTGAAGAAACGTAAATTCGTATCGAAACATTTAACCAAGCTTATTTTTAGAGAAAATAAAAGAATACAAAAAACTGCGTTACTAGATTATTTAAAAACGAAGCAATTAGTTTTTCAAAATTTAAAATCGGACGATTTTTAGAGAAGTTATGTGTTACCGAAGTTTTCTATTATTTTATTTCCGCAAAGCTCAGCATCAATAACCCTTAGCTATATAATAACAAGTGATATATGTGGTAAGATTTATTATAAAGTTAATAAAAGTTGATTTTTATATTCGAAAAGGTAACAATCTGGGAACATTTAAGAATTTTATGCTTGTTCTGTAACGCATTGCTATAAATATTTGTTTTTAAAAACCAAAAATGCTTTAAGATTCACGCTAATTTAAGTCACGCTACGAGTTATTAGAAAAATCCGTTTTCTTTAATGAATTTTCATAAAGATAGAAATGATCTGCCGCTCGGGCCGTCGCAAAGTTGGTCTGGATCTGCGAAATAGTCGACAACAAAAAATAAAAGCAAAGACAGTTTAAAGCTGGGAGAAATCAAAAACTGTTTCTAGTTCATACGCATTAACCATTTGCCTATTTTTGCAACATTTGAATGTAGCGCCACAAGGAAATTTTTACTACGATTCACAGAACCCTTACAATTTCTTTACTGGACACAGTTGCTCGGGAGTACTGTCTACGGTATAATTGTTAGTATAAATTAAGTTCCAAATTATTTAATTACTATAAACAAATATTTATAAAAAAAACAAAATTAGCCATCGACGAGAAAACACTCACCGCTCTTGCAATTTCCAGAGTGACTGCCTCTTTTTGTTTATCCAGTTTGGTCACATGTAATCAAGCTAAACTGCTTCAGGAAAATAATTTGAAAAAGCTTTAAAACAAATAATTCCGCATTTAAACTGAAAGACGTTAAAACGAAAACATCAAATTAAATCAAAACATCCTGCAAACTCGTATAACAGTAAGCATGACCATCTCAAAAATTAAAAGGACATGTCTTCTTAGTGTATGGCAACATTCGACCAATTTTACAAAAAATAATCGAGCTTCCTCGTCGAGAGGCGAGATGGCGCTGATATGTTTACGAATAAAAGAACTTTTTTCGTATGATCATAAAAAAAATTTGCGTCGCAAATTAATTCCAGTTTGTCAAAACAACAAACAAAAACAAAGCCCGTCGAGCAGGCAGGCAAGCAGGGAAGCGAACGAGCCAGGCGTCCGCCAGTATCCCACACACCCACAACTCCACCTATGCCGTTCTCAAGATGACTGCCCGTTGTTGTCATTCCCACCACCAACTTCAGCTCCGTTGAGGGACACTCGAAAAAATCGCGAGGGAGCCGCAGAGTGTACGTAAAAAACCCCCGAAAAATCCCCCGACGGCCCAAGGCGCTCTAATGTCCATCCGGATCCGCGGCAGGGACTCGATTTCTGACCGGGCGTGCTCGTCTATTGCGATTGTGTTCAGCATTTTATTTTGTTTTTGCCCGATGTGAAGCCGCGGCCATGGAGAGTATTTGTAGATTGTGTTTTCAACCTGCGGCGGTATGGAAGAGTCCTGTTTACTGGATCTGATTTATTAGCTTTTTGTGGCATGGTTTAGTGGTTCCCAGTAGTTTGCTCGATTGAGCCCCTGGCACGATCCCGTTGACAGCCTTTGTTCGGGTCGCGCTTTTTTTTCACTTTTGGTATCCGTTTTACAGCTCCACACGCGCAGTGCAGGCGCTTCGACGGCCCCTGGCATCGTCCTTGTCCGCCTAGAAGCGCCCGATCGGACACTGACAGTAGCGTAGCTAAAACTCCAGAACCCAAGTAAATTTGAGCGTTCTCAGTGGAGGCAGAGTTGTCTCTTGCCATGCCCTTAAAATAAATATAAAAGAAAATACATAAAGAGTGCCTTCTAGCGCCCCAATCAGCTAGGATGTGAAAGTGTACTTTATTTGCAGCTCTTCCAAGTTCCGGGCTACAACCTTCCGACTTGCGCCAAGTGCTCGGAGCACTTGACCACAAACGGGCTATCAGCGACAACTTTCTACGTCCGGCCGGACGGCACGGGCACTCAACAGCCCCAGCCGGCAAACGGGGCGCCTGCGATAGCACCAGAAAGCGCCGTCCTGCAGTCGCAGTCGCAGCCTCAGCAGCACCAAGTATCACAGCCACAGAACATACATACGCCACCCCAGGAGCACAACTCAACGGGAGACCACTCAAATTCCTCAGTGGTAAGCTGTTATTATTCCAAAATCAAATCTAATTATATCCCTTGCAAGCAGTCTTCGAACCAGCCAACGAGTCAAAGCACTCCGCAAGTCAGCGGTAAGAAGGACGGAGTCATGCCTTTTGATCTGGAGAAGACGATACAAAACCTTGATGTATGTAAACAAATCCAGCATTAACACCAACAACTTAATACTCCCGTTTTAGGTGGATCTCCTTTTCAACGAGGAAGGATCCTGTCCCCTTTGCTCCAAGACATTTTCAAGGAAATCATCACTGTTAACTCACATACGAAATCACTCCGCTGAGAGGAAATACGTTTGCACATATTGCCAGAAAGGTAAAATTCTATGTAAACATTTATGTCTAATCTTCAATAAGCGAACGAAACAAACAAAAAAGCTTCACTCATTTTATTCCTGCAACAAGTATGATTTCATTTCGTTCGTAATTTGAAGCATGCATATCTTAATCCTTAAGTTTCTTAAAGGATATTCAGCACTTTTGTAATACAATTTATCAAAATGAAATGAAACAGCCAAAGGCATGACGATCAATTTGCTTATTGGAGATTATATGCCTTAGTAAAATAGCCCGGTTAGTTGATTTTAACCTGTTGATTACCCATCAAATTATAAATTATTTCAACTCTAAGGGTCCTATAATATTTTCAGTTAAATATCGAAATATAGCTGAATTAATTCTAAATTCGAAATGCGGTTAATAGCTGAATTGCATATATGATGTCTACAGGAATTCTACATCCGACATTCAGCTATTTAAAGTAATTTTAAGCAAATTCAACTTAAAACGAATTTACACACACACACAAATGAAATCATAATTCTTATGAAAAATATACCCTTCCTCTTTATAAATTAGGAAAGTAAATATAAAACGGCGAAGAAACTAGGATCAGTCTAGAAATCAAGTGTATATTAAAGCTTGTCAATCAGCACCAAGCAGATACGTAGAAAAGTGATGTATAGAAAACGCGCTGTCCCAAACTTAAAAAAAACCTCGACAAAGTCCAAAAACCATGACGAAAAATCGGCAAATGAGTTGTGTTTCTTTTTAATGAGGTAGTGCTTATAGAGATAATTATCCGGTATTTAATTTAGAGGGACTATCGTTTTACTATTACTAACTTACTCAAGTGTAAATGGCTTTGGAGTATATCATTTCTAGAAAAGGAGATTCACTCCAATGTAGGAAAACTACTTTTTCATAATTTTCCTAAGAACATTTTCATTTTCTGTTAATTGTTCAATTCAGCTTAAGATAAGCAAGCGCTGAATTGCATAGTCAAGCCCATAAACTGAATTCTTAATTGAGGTGAATGTTTCAGAAAACATCAATGAAGATTTTACATTTACTTTTAGAAAAGTTATTGTAAAATTCATTATTTTATATATACAAATTAAATTCGTGTCGCATTCACTCGATATGATAAATCTACTCTGCTTTTAAGGTTTCACACAAGCTGCAAATCTGCGGAATCATGAAAGGATACACACGAATGATAGGCCATATGTTTGCATTGATTGCGGAAAAGCATTTACACAAGTAAGAAGCTCTTCTGGCCGCTAAAATTGCTTTAAGACTCATTATTGAAACATTTTCTAGATTACCAACCTGAACAATCATAGAAGACTGCACACGGGTGAAAGACCATTTGTTTGTATAGAACCAGAATGCGGACGGTCTTTTGCACAAGTAGTTATTAAAAAGTACATTAAAATTTGCTGTAGGCTGTATGAGTATTTTGGTTTTAGGTAACAAATTTAAATAATCACATGAAAACTCATCACAAAGTACAGCAATATTGCTGTAATCAGTGCCCCAAAAAATTTACACAAGTAACATCGTTAAACCAGCATCTGCAGGCACATGCTGGGATCACGGGCTTCTACTGCCCCCGGTGCCCTGAGAAAACGTTCAAACAACAATCACAGCTACATACTCACATGAAAACCCACGGATTAGCCTTTCCATTCGAATGCCAGAAATGCGATGAGAAATTCCTCCAACAAGCGCACTTGGACCAGCACAATAAAATGCACGATGAATTCAAGTTCAAATGCGAAATGTGTCCGAGCTCCTTTAATCAGGAGATTCTGCTAAAGAAACACGTACAGAGACATATCGAAGGGAGGTAAAGAAACAAAAATTGGACATGGATGTTCCCTCTGGATCAGGGGGGAAAATCTTGTCAGTTGCCTGCTTGAGTGACTAATAATATTGTTTTTGTTTCATGCACTTGTACCTTCCACATGGTTTGCTGTGAATTGTTCGATTTCCTTTCAATTGCGAATGATAAAAAAAAGGTATATAACATGTCCTGTTGCTAATTGTAACCAAGGATTCACCGTAAAACAACATTTATCGAAGCACCTTTTAACCCGCCATTCTCATAGTGAACTTCCACCACCAAAACGGTCGAAGAAGCCCCAACTGCAGCAGCCGCAGCCTCAACAACAGTCGCAACAGCCACCGACCCAGCAGCACGCAATACATCTAATCGGGAATTCAATAACAACACCTCATCCAGTTCCTGGACGTAAGTTTGATAGTTTTAAGTTGTTCTTTCTTGCGGAATTTTGTAAGAATATTTTTCTGCAGGCGGCAGACCACCCAAAAAGAAAATAAACGTTATAAGCAACACACCGATATTACTGCAGAGCATTAGCATAAAGCAGGAGCCATCAGGTATGACCGATGTACAATCAAACGGAAACATTACAGCGGTCCAGTTGAAAGTCAGTTCATCTAAGACACTAATAAGATTGCGATAATTCTTCGTCTCTTCCCCAGAACACAGACATAATTGCAGGAAATAACCACGAAGCCTCAGATAGTGAAGATACTAAGTGTCATGATTGTGGTGTGATATTCCCCAATGAAAATGATTTAAGAGACCACATCTTCTACAAGCATCCTGAGAGGAGATTTATGCAGGTAATTTACTATAATTTAAACTTTCTCTTCGCCAGTGCTCTGACCTATACAATCTTTCTTAATTTCCAGGCTGTCATAGAAGAAAACAAGTATCTGATGCGGATGCAAAGTCAACAAAACTTTGTATGCAATCTGTGTTGCAATGTATTTAAAAGCCATTTATCGCTAGTGCGCCATACAGCTAAGTTTCATGGTCAACTATTGTAAGACGTTAGAGATCCTTAATTGTAAAATTTTAAGTATAAATGATATGGAGAGCTTGCGGATGGGTATCGTTAAAGTAAATAACACCTTTGTTAGCTCTTCGTTGATATAATTATTGCTAAGTACATAAGTCTTATACGCAGTACTCTCTCTGTTTCGATAAGGACGAACTACGAACAGTTGTTAGTTTTAAATGCAAACAAAAACAAAAAAAAAAAACCAACTCAAATTGAACGTTGAACATGTTGAATTAAAGACAAAAGCAAAAAAACAAAAAACAAAAACGGAAATACAAAAGAAAAAACTAAAAAATGGATATTCACCACATGATGATTTTGTCATTTCCGATTTAGAATTACACAGTAAGTTTTTTATGAATTTTCATAGATTAGCGGCAAACTGTAAGTTTAAGTTGATGTGATAAATAAAACAATTTTGATTATATCATAGGTATTCAACTTGTTTTAGTTACTTTAATTTACTTGTTTCGTAATTTTGTATGTAATTTTTCTGAGAAATCGCGAGCAGGCGATTATACCCTACCTATTATCACTCCAGAGGGAAATAATTAATCTCAGTTAAAAAACAAGATAATCACATTTTTTATATTTGATAATTTATTAATTTAAATCCTTAGTGAAAATATCGCCAATTTCAGACATTTGACTTTTTAAAGTCAAACGAAGCCAAAACAGTGCTTGCACAAAAATTTAGTTCCTGATTAAAATTTTGAAAGAACAGTTGCGTCGCATTTGAATGCAGTCCTAAAGTTTATTCAGTCGACAGTTTACAGTAGTCGATTAAAAAATACTTTGAACTATTGTATTCTTACTATCGTACTGGAAAGTGTTTCCCATAATAATAAAAACAATTCGCATCCGAAATAAGCGACTATTGTAGAGCAAATTTAATCTGCTAAAGATTGAAGAAATTTCCTTATTTTGGTTTAGTTCAGAACTAAAAGTTTCATTGTGTTCAATATTTATTACATTATACCTACATTAGTTAGAATTTTAAAACAAAAAAAATTCATCACATTCAAGTTACTTTCGTGCGGCAAATAAATGTGCTGGAGTTATACTCTCCCTGCTTTCCCGGCTGTCTCTTCTGTACACCGCAGGGTCCAGGGGTTCTAAAATTATTTTATTCGGAGGACTCTGAACCCCATTGATTAAGAAGGGATTCCTCTTTAGCGGTTTCGGGCCATCACTCCTCTCACTCGACTCCTCCAGACTACTGTTAACTTTTGGGCTGCTTGGTAAATCGATGGATGGATGCCCCGAATCGGTGAGATCCAATTTAGCTCCTTGTTGTAGCACTTGGTGGCTGCTCTGAGTGGATTGAGATGCCTGATGATCGCTGTCTGTATCTTCCAATGCCTGTCGACTGCCTAAATCAGTTTGAGTAAACTGCTGGTCAGTTTGTCTAATTTGGGTGCACCCTTGCTGGGTTGAGGGTACAGGAAAACTAACGTGGCTGCAGGGATTTGAGGTAGAGTTGTAGTACTCCTTTTCTCGAAGGTATTGATTGTAAACGCCATTCAACAGATTTTCAGCTCTTCTAGACAGTGGAATTATCACGTTTGGAGGATCGTTAGTAGTAGGAGGCGATGGTTCATACATGTGCCTCGGATAGTCAGCTCCATCGTCCTCAGTGGACATTACACCAACATGGTTCGTTCTAACGTGATACGGGAAACTGGCATTTGCTCGAGAGGGCCATGTTAGCCATAAAAAGGACATGTGACCTCCTATAGCTAATAAAGCGAACACTCCACACATTACACTTTCTCGCACCCATGGGTCGAAAAATGCAATTCCTATAAAAGTTAGAATTGGACCACCTAAAATCCAAACTGATCCCAAAATTCCAAATGGAAAATAAAAACTCGTTTTTTCTGGGAATTTTCGTACTGTAGAAGCCGTTGATATAAGAAAGGCTCCCCAAGAACCGCATCTAAGACCTGCTAAACCCAAACCTGCAGGAGATTCGTACAAATTCAGGACCTCGCCTGGATCAAACACTTCTTCTCGGTATATAAACAAACCGATGTATACGACGATATAAATGTTGATGAACATCGTCAATTTCACTGTGGTGCAGGTCGATAGTCTGGCGCGAGTTATCGTGTATCCCTTGGCCATTAGAAGTAAAAGAGCTAAGAAGACAATCTCTGATCCACCCTGAAAAAGGGTTCCAACAGTCGTATACGGTCCAAGTCCAGTGACTCCGTATTTGGCCCAAGCAACGCCCGAAAATAGTATTCCAAAATATTGCATAAATGCACTAAATGCAAAGAGACGGTAGGTGCAATGGAATAAATGACGCGTTTTTAGTTCAATTGCACAAATGAACACCATCAGAAGAAGTATTGTATAAGTCAGGCTCTCAACGAGCAGAATAGGTGGAATGTCTGTAAGAGAATTTCTTAAAGATATTTTCGTGTAACAAGCAAAACTTAAAATTCATACACATCTCATCAGCGGAGAAATGTTCGTGCCAGAAGTCTCCTGCCGCTCCGTTTGTCATGCGAAATTTGTACCGAACATCGATTCCATTTTTACTCCCACAATTCGCAATTGCAATGTACCACCATCGTTCGCGGGCAGTTAAAAAGCCTCCAGCACTTCTGCACGACACGATATACGTTGCGCGCTTATCGAAAAGAAAGTAGCCTCGTTTTACACGTAGCTTTTCCTGAAATTTTTATTTTTTTAAAATTAATAAACTACAATAGTTAGTAGCATAGCATTGTAGAATTTTTAAAATTAAAAGTTTATTCATTAATAAATAAAAAGTTTAATTTAAAATTTATCATATTATTTTGCAGCGCTATTGTTCGACATTTTCATTAAAGTTCTGAAGTTAGTAAAAAATATTTTGTACTTACCAAAGAATCATTTTTTGAGCTACTAAAGAGCTCCTCGACGTACTCATTGTAGTTGGTGTTATTTTCAGCCTCATTCTCAAAGCCCACATCCACTCCAACTGGAACGTAAGAGTTCCTTTGCACGTTGAATTCATCTGTTTCGTTGAAGGTGATCACGCTCATGTTGTTGCTAAAGACACTCATGTTGGTGCTAGTCGAGGGGTATGGTGAAGTTATTAAAAATTTGTCGAAGTCTGTAGAATTGTCTTCCACCGTAACATCTTTAGAGCCAATCGGTGGAGGTTGCAGTCTGTTTGTATTTAAGTAAATAAAACTTTAATTCCAACATTCTTTGAATCCTAAAAATAACTTAAAAGAATTCCAAAATTAAAACATACAAATTTAATTTATATTTAATAGATTACCATTTGTTAATAAGCGTCAGAAACTTAAATCAGTTTAACGAACCTATTACTGAATTTTAATTTTAAAAAAGTCGTACAGAAAAATCATACTTATGCTATTTAATGAACTTGGCTGAAATAAAGTCATTTTGGAATAATTCAGCATTTTAATAATCGCCTCTCCAGATAGAATTTTTATTATTATTAATTATCAAATTCAAAAATAAAAATAAACATTTCTGAGAGGAGAAATTGAAAAACTTCCTTAATAAAGGACAATTTACAGATTTTGTTATTGATGCTCCTAATTTAATTTTGTATAAGTCTAAATTGTGATGTTAAAAAAAATTCAACAGTACTTACCTGGATTCAGTTGTTTCTTTTCCATCTTTCTCCTTTTCTTCCTTGGTAGACCTTAGCGAGCATCCAGAAAGTATGTTATAAGGACTACGTGCGGATAGTGTTACTATTTGATTATCGCCAGGACTTAAAACTGAGACTTTTTGAGGGCACGTCTGTAAAAATAGCACAAATATTACTTAGATCAGCCAAAAACAACAAAACCAAGTTCATTCAAACCTTTCCACTTTTGTATGCAGCTGGCCACTGCGTTTTATCGTCATAGTACAAAAGCAGTTGAGGTTCACCGTACCGCCTTTCGAACTCGATCTGGTACTCATAGCGACCCTTCCCCGATAGAAAACAAAATCTGGCGACAAACACCCAATCCTGGAAATTTGAAAAGACTCTAAACAAAATATCCCACCTCTTCCGCGGTAAATAGTTAAATTACCTCGAGTGTTTTTATATGTCCCTCGACGTACTTTGCGCTAAGCATTCCCATTTGAGATAAAATTATTAGGAGCACCCAAGTTGCTATTAAACCTAATCGGATAAAAAACATTTCCACTTAAAGATCTCCTCTTCACAATGTCTTGAAATTTTTGCGAACAAAAATAACTGGAGTAGCTGGACTGGAGTTCTGTAATTTGGGCACCCATCGATTCGATAGGTTGCCATGAAACGATAGTCCCACAACATAACAAAATAATCCCCGCGCTCCTCTTCAAAGCGAATTACGCTGGCACACTTGTCGACACACGTTTTTTGTATATTCGCGTGCTAAATTTTTGATTATCCACGTGCATTGAACAGTTAGGGGGGAAAAATGAGAAAAACTCAGAATTCATTAGCAGATTCCGAGTTAAGTGGGTCGGAAAATGAAGACCTTCCTCGTTTTCGTGCCGTTGAAGAGGAGTTAATTTCCAGCCAAGGTTCTAGTCGAAGTGATAAATCTCAAGGTGATACCGATGAAACCCCATCAGAAGAGCTCGAAAGTTGTGAGGGTAGTGCAGACAGCAGCACAAATTCTTCAGGATCTGAAAACAATACTTCCTTAGAAACCAACGATGACAAATTATCAGAGCAGGTAAGCAATCCTGTACGATTTACTCTATCTACAAGTGCAAGTCTTTTTAGAGCTACAAAACCGGTGATGTGGGTGTAGAAAACAAAAAACCCATCCCAAAGCCACGCAGCCATATCCCAAGAAAGGAGTTAAACAGTGGAACTTCGAAGAATGAGGTGAACGTCCTCGGTAGGAATTTTTGATTACTATTTCCAGCCTTAAATCAACAGATGTTTTTTTTTCAGGTATTAAAATTCGTCAAACGAGCACACTTAAGTTTAAAAAATTTATTCGCTACCCTAGGGTGCGGATATCTTTATTTGACCAAAGTACGGGGCAATTGGCAAAGAAGAGTAACTCTGCCCAAAATGTTGTGTTCAACAAGGAGCCCGATACTTTGGATTATATTCTTCCAATAATCAGCACTCGAGGAAAAATTACTAGCGAGTAGGTAGTGGGGTCTAAAAAATAATTTTTTTGTTTCTTTTCAAATTCAGCAATTGTTAAGCGGAATTGTGCACTCTATGAGAACCTTGAATAAAGGTGCCAATGCAATCGCATACCATATAATTTAACCCTGCACTCTGTTAGCTCCGCTGTAGCACCATTCAGCTAAAGCTTATAAAAAATATAGAGTATAAAGGGTTAATATCTTATTCAGCCATTCAGCAGCTTTTGTATTTTCACCCCTATTTTTATCGCTTTGAAAATGTCGGCAAAATTCCTAAATTTACTTATAGCTGAATTTTTCAAGGAGTAAAATTTTCAACGTTATTCAACTATAAGAAAATAAGTTTTTCCAAAGATTTTGAATTGTAAAATACTTCTTGATGTAATGTACTTTATTTAATTATATTTGGTTTTCTGTTTTACAGATTGTCCTTTTCCTGGAATGAAATCATCATCTTAAACGATGCGGTGGAACATCTATTAGGAATAAATTTTATTATGTTTTTTGAAATTATTGACATAGTACCAAATCCAGTAAAATATGCGAAGCATAAAAAGGGTAAGGTAAAATATTTAAAACATACATTTATGCGACCTATAAGAGGTTAACAAATTATTTTCACAACATAAAAATTTATGTAACTATTGCAAATTCTTTTAAGTGAGGAAAGTTGAACGTAGCTGACCTTTAAACAATTCTTAATACGTTCATCGTCCAAGCAGTTTTGTTAGAACATATTCAGCTGTTAGGCGTTACCCAAATGTGGGTGGCGGGACGACGAACGTGTTAAATCAAGCCTTAAAGTTGCGCACATTTAAAAATATTATGTTATTTCGAATTTTTGTGTTAACGCAGTGATAGCACCGCTCAAAATATCTTTTGTAAAAGTGTAAACATTTTGCATGATTATTCAATATCAATATCATCCAAAATCAAAAACTTAAAACGATGTTATATTTTATCTAATAACATTAAATAAATGATAATGAATCGCCCATTAACTTCACTCTCTATTTCTTTTCAATATTCATTTTCAGTCCACGATGGGTGGTATCATGCCTGCTGGGCATTCATTCGACTTTCATCGCAGAGCAAAGAGAAATTTGGTGAAAATCTAAATTTACAACTATACAAATATCAAAATTTAGCTGTAAATAATCCAATTTTTCAACAATGGCTGCTCCCCAATTTAAGCAAGTATCCAGGAACGCTAGAAATTAATTTCGCCAGTATTGTACCAAAATGTGAAGGTTTAGGATTATCAAGACCATTTACAGCCCTTGAAAGTGACAAAACCTTACCACTGCCGTTCTCGGACAATTCGACCGAAAAAGATGGTAGCATAGATTTAGCCCCATCCGGCTGGATTAAAACATTTGATATAATTCGCCGAAGATCGTTTCAACCTCCGATTAAAAAGATTTTCGAATGTGCGACCGTTGGAAGTAGTACGGTGTGTCGTTTTAGCCCAGATGGGCGGTGTGTTGCATATTCGGATAATTCTGCGAACGGTCCTACAATCGTTGTGAAATTCATTAATAATTTGCACAGTTCCTTAATACTTAGAGGACATAGTAATATTATACATAGTCTAGATTGGTATCCTTCTGAGGATGAAAGTCAAGAGTTTCTCTTAATTTCTACGTCAGAAGATCAGAGTTGCATCGTTTGGAGAGTTAATGAATATTCGTATAAGTTGCAGGTAAAATAAACTAAAAATATTTGTTCTTAAATTTTGTATGAATAAATCCGAATTAACTGAATGCAAACCTTCCCAAACGATTATTAATTTATTTTCGATCAAGGGTGAATAAAGCTCGCGTGGATAGTGTTCCGTACGTACAATATTAAGAGATTTAACATGTTATTATAAGGCCATAGACTTCTTATAAGTTTCCCTGTAATCTATAAGTAAAGAACTATTTTCTTTATTTTTATCAAAATTTTCCAAAAGTGACTCCCATATTCAAAATTCATTTAATTACGTTACACGTTCGTGTTTAGATCACAGAAATTCATATATGTACCAAAATTCAACTTAGTGGGTCCAGTAGATTCGGAGCAAATTGGCTGTGACAGACGCGACTGATCTTATAAGGGTTCCGGTTTTTATTCGGACGTACGGAACCCTAAAAATTACAAAATTGTAGAAACAACAATCAAATCTAAAAAAAACGAATACATTTAAAATTCCTAAATTCAAACTTAAACACAAAAATCTTCTCTTCCAGCACGTTTTACCTCATCCATGTTTTTTATACTGCTCCATTTACATCGCACCTAAAGGAAAACGAAAACCGCAAATAATAACAGGAGGACGAGACTGTATTCTTCGTGTTTGGGATATTTCTTCTGTGCGTAATTTCTTTAAGTTTATTTCGCAAATTCCCAAATAAATTAAAAATTTTCCAGTCTATTGCAAGAATTTTGCAAGAAATGCATAGTCACAGCACATACATCGTTGGAATGGCGCTTAGTAACGTTCTTCACACATTTTTATCTGCTGATAATCAAGGAAAAATAATTGATTGGGAGTGTAATGGAAGTAAAAAAACTTGGAAAGTTAAAAGGTCTGTAAAAAGTACAATCTAAGGATTTGTTCATGCTAAAAATGTTCGATCTATTTTTAGAGAATTTAACGTTCAATCCACCATCAAACAATTATATTTACATCCTTTAGCAACAAATGCTTATGTTTTGTTGGATCGCACCCTCGTTAAAATCGACTTACACTCCGGCTCCATACAATGCCCTTTGAAGAATTTTATTGGAACTATAAACGTTGAAAAATTCTCAATCTCAGAGTCTGGAGCAAATATTTTTCTAGCAACAAATTTAGAAATTATTTGTGTTCATCAATTTTCAGAAGAAATTGCTTGCAAAATTCGCCTCAAAAGAGGTCCTAGAAGGCCAAATTGTATTGAATTTAACACACAACGCAACCTTTTGGCGATTAGCATGCGAAATACCCTTTTTGGAGGTGAATTTTACTTATTTGGGCCAGAAGAAAAAGAGGATTTGAATATTTCAACTGAAAGTAGGAGAAATGTTCATGAGTATTGCAATAGGGATGACCAATTGCTTCAAAATTCGACTTTTAATGAGATCTTAAATAAATTAGAAGACATTTTAAAAGTTAAGCGAGACATTCCTCCGGAGCGTAAAATACTTTTGAAGCAAAATTCAAAGGATGAAGAAATTAGTGATTCGATTTTAAAAGACGACGAAAGTGAAAATTTAACTTACTCCATTCAGAGAAGTGGCACTTTTACCATAGAAAAGGATTCAAAGGAAACAAATTGGGGAAACGAAAATATCAATCTTAATAAAAACACCTTTACAATCAGCTCAAAATCTGGAATTGATGACGACGATGACACAGATGTATCTATAGACTTAATAAATTCTGGAAGACCGCAACCTACACAAAGATCAAATAGGACTGTTATATTTTGTAAAGAATTTCAAAATGAGGATGTAAAATAAAAATGGTGAGTTTTATTTAATTTCTCCTTTCAATATTTTGTTTGCAAAAATCCAAATCTATTATTAACTAATGTAATTATTAAAATTGATTTAAAGCAAGCACACGATTGCATAATTGCCTCCGACTCCAAATGATACAAGGGGGATAGTGAAATTGTAAGTGATAATTACGACATACCTTCGGTAATAATTTTCTAATGGGCGAAATTCTTTCCTCGTTTCGAAAATTTATCCTTTACCCTTTCAAGTATTCAACAAATTGGGGACACCATATTTGATCCGTTATTTTGAATTTTAGAAATCTCATGGTAGACAGCAACCTTAGAAGGCTCTGCATACCAGTTTTAAGAGAAATCCAACAATTTTTCGAAATTTTGTCCGTCATATTAATGTAATTTTTTAACAACAGATTCGAATTCAACGAGCCCAAAAACTCCTGTATACGAAAATTTATCAGAATTCATCAATTACAAAATGTGTACCTTAAAGCGTTAAATTAATCACAAACAAATTTGAAGCTATTTTTTAAACTGGCGCGTTTTAATTAATTACTTTTTTTTATATTATTTTTCTATCAAATACTTTTAAAGAGACTAAAGTTTCGGAACCGAAGGGTTATGTATTTAAAAATTTTAAATATATTCTTTAAGATCCCAGAGTTTTCTACAAATTAAGTTAAATAAACTTTATCCGTAAAATTAGTACTTTTCGAGCTACAGTGCAATTCAATTTCAAGTCCCATTCAACGACTATTTAATGTGTTATGTTTCCATATTAAAAACTTTTATATACTCGCACTTATGAAACTAAAAATAGAAGATAACAAAGCTTCTAAAATTACTACCCGCGGAAAAAGTGATACCCAGAATAGACCCCCGCCTTCCTCCGTGATTGTCTCTTTTCAGTCGGAACCCAATTATATGTAAGAATTAAAAACAGTTTCTAATTTTCTAATGCACGTATTATGCAAAAACAAAGCATTTTCTGCACTCCAATTAAAAGAGCAGCATTGCTGGAGCTATTCCAACCGTAGGAAAAATGCATTCAAAATGTTATCACGAATCACTGGCTAAATGCAATTATGCGTCTCGTCGTCGTACAGAATATAAGGGGAAAACAAAAATACGAAAGCAGGTAGTTCTCCAAGTGATGCAATTGTTGCTTCAACTGAGCCCCGGACTCGTTTTACGGCCTTGAATAGGCTCAACAGTGCGTCTCTTTATTTTCGTTCATGCAATGCTAATTAAAATTTTAATGTTTTTACATTTTATCTGTACTGCTTTACTTCGTTTTATGTTGATCACAAAAACAAATTTTTGTTATTCACGAAAAAAATTGTTAAATTTAAATAAATTTACCTCTCATGTTAAAAAATTTATAAATTAATTTAAAGTTAAGGAAGGAAAGGTGGTAATAAAGAAGAATAATTCGTGGCACGTTCTGCAAGTCGAATGAAAGAATTTTTATTTGACGTAGGTATTGTGATTAGAATATTTAATAAAACAAAAACATAACGAACATTTTAAAAATAAATTTATTTGCTAATTCGAATGTAAGATTTGCGAAAACCAAATCTAGGAAAAGCGAGAAATGGAAAGTAATAAATAAGGAATAACGACAAATACATTTGAAAATTATAGTAGATCCGAAAAATTGTCCATTGCAATAAATACTGGTGGTGTAGAATTAAAATAAATATCATACATCTAGTCCACATCGAAAATTGTCTGTAGACCAAATTGTCCCTTTCTTCGAATGAATTCTTTTTCTCGTCGGTGTAGTCAACTTTCAAATATTGGTAACCGTCGCAATCAGCCAACCGTTTTGTAAAAAAAAAGAAAGTATCTACTGAAAGGAACGGATTAAAACTCCACAAGCCACTTATCATTGCTTCAATCATGTCATGGCATTTTTTGTCTGCTGCCAAAAGTGCAGGTCTATAAAGTTCGTGGAGTACTGTTTGAAGACGTGGTTTTGTGGTACTCCAAGTGTTAGTACAAATGTTGTACTCCTCTTTGATGCCCAGCATATATCCAATAACTCTCCAGAAATGGACAGTAGCCTCCAAGAAATCTTCACTGTTTTGTATTCCAAGCTGATGCGGTTTTAGTGTGGTATATCCCATGAAACCGAACTGTGTTAGAGCCATATCTCTTTGAGAAATGAAGATGCCCTTATCAGACCTTTGACACATTTTACTGGATGCTAAGTGGGTATTTCTAACAGATAGTAAACTTTTCCAAGCAGCTGAATCTGGCTGAAGATCGCTACTATTCCACCTGACCACATGAAAAATGGTCCTTATGTATCTTCTGTATGCTGTTAAAGATGATCCTGACTTTTTTGTGCAGACCAAAACGTTGAGAATCGTTGGTATCGTCAGAACAGAGATGAGTCCGCACAGCATACCAACGAACATAGCGAAAATGTTTCGGCGATAGAATGTTTGTCCTCTGAATATAAAGAAAATTATTTACTAGGTAAAAATAGAATTCCATTGTGGCGCGATTATATTTCTTTTACTTTTTGAACAGCTCTTCATTGTACCACGGCGGCAATTGTTGCTTATTCACATCGAACTCTTTGTCTACCTGTTCCGTTGCTCCGACACTCATCAAAACTTTAAGATACTGAGTTGCATCACATTCATCGGATGTGGGCATCATTTTAATTACTATTTGGAATATATCTTAATAATATTACATATAAACAAAACAAGAAAAACAAATACTGCATCACATTCCACTCACTTTGGAGACACAAGAAAATTCGTTGGAGACTATCAAGATACTTTCGACCACTATGCGCCGTGCCGCAGACTCTTCGCGTTCACTTCGAGTCCATGGGTTTAGTGCGCCGGCGCGCGTGAACAATAATTTGCGATTGCGCTAACAAGTGAAAGTGGTGTTGAGCATTGAACGGAGGAGGCCTACCGTTGGGGAATTTCGGGTCTTGCTTTTTGGCTGAGTGCGGCTGCTTCAATTTTTATGTTGAGGTTTTAGCTAAGGTGAAAGTCCCATAAAAATTTGACCGGTGATGTCTCCTCGCTTAATCCGACAAGATGCAATTCGAATTTTTGTTGATGCAATTGAAGGTCTTCTCTGACGGAGCTAACATTTTTAATTATGCATATGGTTATTTCGATATTTCAGGTAGGTTATTAGCATCCAGCGAGGTGTTAATCGTTTTGTTTGGTTTGCCTGACCTTACTAAGCTCACTGTTTATGTTGGCTATGCGCTACTGAATCGAAGACAATAGTTATTATATCACATTCGCATTTTTTAGTAAATTTTTTTTTTGAATTGTGGGGACAAATTGATACCCGGACAGATTAAGGAATTATCTTTCTTTAAGTTCGCATTATTAATAAGAAATTTTATTTATTTATTGTTCCCTAGATATTGGAAATATTCAAAAAAGTATTTAAAAACATTTTCATTTTCAAAATTATGCAGTAGTTTTATAAATCAAATTTTCAATAACTTCTGCATTCGGATTAAATTAAATTATTTGCAAACAATGCCCATTACACAAATAAGAAAGGTATGCAATATTTGGACTTTGAGAAAAATATTTCTAAAAAATTAAATAAAAAAATAATATGAGCTTATTACTTGGTTTAAATTAGAGTTAAGAGCCTTAAGCTATTAAATGAAAACACAATGAAAATCCTCTTAATATATTTTCTTATATAAAGCTACAGATAAATTTAATAAGCTTTAATTCAAGTAACGTTTTGAACTCCAATTTAAACACTTTATTTTTTAATAAAATTTTAAAAAACCTGAAAGTTTAATGTTTTGATTCGTGTTCCTGCAAAATTGGGGTTTTTATAAAATTTCACAAAATATATCCTCATCCTTATAAAGATTCACAAAATACATTCTCAGCAGACGCTTCTTTTTTTCTTTTGAAAAGATTAAACAAGGTGATTTTTAATTTTAAAACGTGTACCAATTCACAGGTATGTAACATGTGTATGTTAATCATCTGGGAAACAAGGCAAGATCACTAAAAATTCGAATCGGCAGTAATATTTTTGTTTCCGAGATTATTCGAAAAGTAGTGTCGCTAGTGCTGATTTTAAATGTTTTGTTTACCACTATTTTAGTACTGCTCTAAAGCACAAATAGGAGATAATGCAAAAATATTTTTAGAAAAAGATAACGACTGACGCAAATTACATTCATCATTCATCCTCTGCATTTACGAAGGCCTCTGATAATGCCAATCGTGAAATTATTCGAATTTCTAATAAATTTAATTATGGATTTTCTTCGTTTCTGTTTTGTGGGTCCATTAAAAAAGAAATATTCTTTTTATAGGCATATAATTGTATATGAAAAATGCAACTAAATGGTGTTTCAGTATCTCAGTTAAAAGAATAAATTAAAAAGTCATAATTAAGTATACGGTGCCGGTCCAAACAAAAGACGCAGGTAATATATTCGCTTAAGTAGTGCATGCATCGCCTGCGTTTTTAGAAGAAACGAATAGCTGACGTTGCATTTATGAAATTCACTCGTCCCCATGATGCGAGTAGAGTTATAAATGGAGTCCTTAGTTTTAAATCCTCTAAAATTAATAATTGCTTAATCAAATTAAAAATTAATACATATGTAGGTTGCCGGTAGCAGCCAAGAGTAAAATTGAAGTAATAAAGATAAAGGCAGGCTAAGATATTACGAGAATTTGAAAACCCATACCCAGGACCAAAATAACGTGTAATCATAATTTAAGCTGGATTCTATCTTGTTAGTTATTTAAAAATATATTAATTTTTAAATATTCTAAATATACGCAATGCCGGTGCATATTTTTCTGAAAAATGTGAAATTTAAGGGGTAAGATAGTCGTGCAGGTGAAAATTAAATAAAAATCGTTACCTGGCAACGAAGCACCTCTAAACAAACTTTATACATTCAGGAGATTATTAAACTCTTTTGTTTGTGTCCGCGGTGACACGTTTTGTGTTTGCCCTTGTTTTCAAAGTGATTAATTTCATTCATCATGAATTATTACGACGAGGAGATCGAAATCAACAGTGAATTGAATAGCCCACCACAAACATTTCAGGAAGCGCATGGCTCAGGATTAGCTCACCGAGTTCAGTTGGTAAAAATTTTTATTTCATAATAAATTGAATTATACTTAAATACTTAAATTACATTCTCTTCCAGATGGCAACGAAAAATAAGCAAGACTCTTTGCTAAAAGACAGCAGCTCATTGTCCAAAACCAACGATTCGTTTGAAAGCGAATCTGAGGGGAGTAAAAGTGAGGAGAATTTGGATCACCCCGAAAGGTTTATAAGTTCAGCTCAATGGAAAAATTTAAATGTCCCGCAAGAGGTGAAGGATTGCTTCCACCACATCCTTAAGTATACCCCGCAGACTATCGACGTCGACTATCACTTGCAAGCGTTTGTTCCCGAATTCGTCCCAGCTGTGGGAGACGTGGACGCCTTTCTCAAAGTCTCATGTCCCGAAATATTTGATTCATCCCGAGTCGAAGAGGTCGAAAATTTAACAAAAAAACTTGGTCTAATTCTACTAGATGAGCCGAGCGGAAACCAGAGCGAGCCCAGTTTGTTAAGCATGAAACTGCACTCGGTCCTGACGAGCGCCAGACCTCCCTCGATGCAGGTTCCCGTTGCGAGGTCAGAGAAGGATCTCGGGAAGTGGATTTCGGAAATTGACCAGCTGCACCTTAGCCAAGCCAGCAAACGGCCCGTGGAGGCACAGCTCGCGGTTGACATCGACAGCCTGATGGCCGAATGGCCCAGCAATTTTGAGCAGGCCCTCAGCACCATTGGGTTCCCTTCAGCGGACTTGGACTGCCCCTTGTCGTTTTATGCTAAGCTCCTGTGCTCAATTTTTGATATCAAAATAACGACAGACATGCAAAAGGATTATATCACTGCTATACAAGTTTTCTTCAATTTGTACCTGGCTATAAATAATTCACTAGAATAAAATATTTTTAAAATATAAAATAATTCAATTTCGAATTACAATGAAATTTGGTTACGGGAGAATAATTTCAAACGAGGGTTTAAATTTTCTTCGCAACTTTTAGTTATAGTTACAGAGAACATGTGTTGTGTTTTCTTAAAATAAGCAGAACCAGCTTCTTGAGGAAGGATATCGCTTAAAGAAAAGTTTTAAAAAATGGATGAGAAGACTGTTTCGATCGAGATAACGAGCCGGTCTCCTCCAAATCCAGCAAAAGACCTTTAAATGATCATGGTGCACTTGAAGAAAGGTAGAAAGGTAGGGAAATTCATAGAGAATGAACATCTTTTTTTACTTATATGCTTTTTTATTCGTCAAGAAATTATAAACCTTCAAAATGCTAAAATTGTAGAAATTTTGAACTGATGCTACGATTTCTCAAAAATAAGAAAGAAGAAATTTCGTTCCACTTTAGCAGATTCCAGATAAAGTTTCCAAAAACTTTTTAATATACAGAGTTTTTTGCTTATTTATACCGTACCGAAAGTAGTACATAAAGTAAAGTGTCCTCAAAATCGTAGAATTTGTTGATTTATCCGAGTATATCGTTTTTTGAAATAATTCAATATGCTGGTCTTAAAGCAAATAGCAAATAGCAATCCTGTTGAATTTGACCTCTTTGGTTTGATTATTTTGATCATTGTTAAAATAAGTTTTAATCTATGCCTAGATGTACCAAAAACATTAAACTTAACTTAGGATGTTAATAAAACATTACATTCAGTAGTAGAAATGCAGTATTGCACGATTTGAACAAAATTCTAAATTTACTGCATGCTGCTTCATTGCTAATTTGTGTTGCTAAAAGTCACACTCGTTTGGGTACCGGAGCACTCTGACATTGAGGGAAATGTAGTTGCGAACGAACTGGCCAGAGAAGGGTCATTTATTAGATACCAAGGCCCTGAACATTACTGCAGCATTAGTTGGTTTACAGCCAAGACTGTTGTGGATGAATGGGCAAAAACTAAGCCAGTTCTATATTGGAACAATGATCCAAGATTACGACTAGCTAAGGACCTTATTACACCCTACTGCTTTACAAACACCACTGTCCTCAGCAAAGTGGATCTAAAGCTGCTGATGGGTTACTTATTTGGCCATCACGGGGTCAGACTTCACCTTAATAAAATAGGTCTGTCAGTTGAGACGGAATGTCGACTATGTCTAGAGGACGAGGAAATAACAGCTCAAATTCTATGTAACTGCCCGCCTTTAACACGGATTAGAAGTGGGACCTTCGGCAAGCGGTTCTTAAGCTCAGCTGAAGTCCATAATTCTTCTGTGGGTGACCTTCTGGCTTTCCTTAGGGTAGCAGATCGTCTACTCCACTAATGGGACTTTGGCACAAAAGGAGGATTACCTTTAACTTTAAAAATTTCCAAATTATTAACACACTGACGATTGTTCTGACCAAAAGATTGTCTTATACAAATAATTAAAAAAAAGATGAAATTTAAGACTAAAATTAGGTATCAGATTCATAACTTTTTACTTACCCAGCATAATTCTACTTTACAAGAAACTCAAGCCGCAAAATGTAACTTTTTTTTTGTGGAAGCAAAGCCCAGGCACCTTTCATTAAAAAAGAAAAGCAATTTATAAGCAAAATAGTGGTTAATGTGATCGCATGCATAATACACTAAAAAATAAATTTCTTTTCTCACTATTTTATGCAAAACCAGTTAGTGTTCATCTTTCAGTGATTCAGCCCTAAAATTGTTACCTCCTTCAATCAATTCCTTTTGAGTCACGAGACCGTATGGCATGCATAAATTTTATATGTGGGGCGTTAATGTGAATGAAATGTTTTTCGTTTTTAGCGGACCAAAATGAATTTATGCTAAACACCTTACGAATTGAGCAATATTTTGGAATGAGATAATCGAAAAGGCCAGAAACTGAATTGTGTCGCTCGAAAAGATAGATGACTAATAATTGTAAGTGATAATCCGGAGAACCGGTGGACAGATGTATGGCAATTAGAAGGCGATTTCTTATATTACATTTTTATTATCGAATGTTTAATTAACATTACATAGTTGTTGTTCTGTGTTCTATAATGGCCACAAAATAAAAAACGTACAAATAAACACTATGCTAGTCATATATATAGTTCTTTTGTTCATTTTCATTTCTTTATTACTATTTTAACAGTACAACTTGCCTTGTACACAGCAACATTTTAATATTTTTCCCCCTTTTTTTTTGTTTTCATCTTTTCTGCTTTATCATCAAAGCAATGCGCTCTCTCCGTTCTATTTTCTTTTACTTTCTCTTTAATTTTAAACTTTTCATCTTCATTTTCAATTTTCATCTTGTCTTTACACGTACGAAGTACTGGGTAATGAATAAAATACAAAAAACAACATGAGTAAATTAATAATAAACATCAACTTGAAATACCGAGAGAAAATATAAAATACGCTTTTTATCGTGCGCGGGTGGAACCGCCGAATATTTCGCGGCGCCGGAAATTGCTCCACCGTTGCATACCAAAAAAAAAAATTTTAAACTTAAGAGACCGGAATAAAAAAACCACAACTGTTGTCATAATCCTTATATTTATTTAGTATAAAGATATTGTGCTAAATTACTATTATAAATATCATTACGACTCTCATCTCTAAGCTTTCCAGAGGACGAATTTGTTTTGCTTTTTTTTTTATTAATTATTTTTTTTAATTCACCATTGTTTTTTTTTTGTTTTGTTTTTTGTTTTTTCTTTTTTATACAAGACTAAATATAATCTGATAAGAGAAAGTGTGGCATCATTACAATCTTTCCTTCTACGGGAAATCCTAAACACTTCGCGTAACATGACACCAGAACTAAAAGCGTTTTTTTTTTTTTTTGGTTTTTTTTATATATTTTGTTTTCTGTGTTTATTATTATTATTATTATTTTTTTACTTTTGGTTTTGTTTAAACCTTACTTTCATTTTTTCTCAAAAGTTCGGATTAGATCAAGTCAAGAAAGGATCAACAACGTTACACACTTCTGCTTATAAGACAAAATTTTTTTTATTTTTGTTTGTTTGTTTGTTAAAGAACTATCAAGCGTCAAGTTTTATTTTCGATTTTGTTATTTTATTTGTAGAACTTTAGAGCATTTCGGATCACAATGAACACACCTCTTTTTATTTTTTTTTCTTCCGATTTTACAGGATTTCTTTATATGTTTTTTTTTTCTTGCAGGAATATCCACCCCCCGTCCTCTCGGTAAGACGCTGATTTCCTGTCGCTAAAACGACAGTTCTAAAAAACCGGAAAGCTATGTTTGCCCAATCCAAGTGCTGAATTGTGTGTCGACTGTGGTGTGGTTGTATATTTTGTTTTTGTTTTTTTTTCTTTTAATTAGTTTAGTAAAAATCTGGACGTTGTGCTTTTGTGGTATATTTTTGTATAAATTGAGGGGTGTGCTACCTTCGAGATTATTACGACGATTTATAGTGTAATTTCAAAATCCGAACTATATATTTTAAGTAGATTCTCTAAAAAAATTTATAAAAATTTATTGTGGTGAAAGCGGCATAGCTTTCCCACCATAATGGAGATCCGTTGATTTAAAGGGAAATATACTCCTGCAAGTAATGTTAATAATATGAAAATTATTGAATTTTCTTTAAATTTAATTTTGGAATATGGTAAAATACATTTTCAAGGGCAACAATATCCAATTTGATTTAATTTATCTAAGCGAACCCTCTGATGAATGTTAGAAATAAAGAGAATCGTTAAATCAATTTATAAAACTCAACTTAAAGACTATTCGATAAATGTTAAAATCGATAAAAAATAATTTATACAAAATCGATATCAATAAATATCGATATCAGTAAAAATCGATAGAACAGTATCGATAATCAGCAAAATTGATACGGTGAATTTAAGAAGATTGGGTTAATTCAAAAATGCATCGATGTAGCATCACAAATTCAAATATGCATCAATGTGGTATTCACTGTTTTGATCAAAAATTCATTTATGCAGTGTAACCCATGTGATGCGCAAAAATTGAGTAACAAACGCATCATTAAAAATTCTGTGATGCGATTATGTTTACCTCAATTGGCAGCAAAGTAATAACAAGCAAATTTTATTTAAAATCTTGATATAAATATTATTTTTTATCATTTTTAACTATCCGCTTCAAGTATTAAGAAGTGTTTAGATTAGGACGGAAAAATAAATCTACTTTGTGGGGTAAGGTTTACGATGAAATTAAACAGGCTGAGAGTAATTTCTGCTGTACAAAAGAAGACGTAAAACGAAAGTTTCTCAATATATGCATAACATATAAAAGAATAAAAACGGAAGAGGTTTAACTTCTTAGGATTATTTTGATCAATTCAATGAAGTTTATGAATGTAAACATTCCATCGTACCTCCAGCGGGTGATTTGGTATCGTCACTTATTGGATTCGATCCTGAAATAAGTCATAGAGATAATGAAGAAATCATTGAAATAGAAGAACCCACCATGGTTAATAAGCCGACAAAACGTAGAAAAACTCAAAGCAACGAGATTCCTAATTTTTCGAAGGAGGGAAGAAGAACGTCATAACGAACTTATAGCAATTAAAAAGGAGCGACTACGATATGAAAAAAGCCTGTACAGGAGCTACTTGACCTGAAAGAAATTTTGCCACAATAGTTGCAGTAAGTAGAGTGCTTATTTTGATAGTCACTTTCACTGTGTGTGACTACCCAAGACAATAGGGCTCTGTTTTTGAATTTCTTTAAAAAGGCGCCTTTTGAATTCAAATTCATTTAGTGCGCATCAGCCACCTGCATTGAATTGTATGCCCACTTTGCATCAATAAGAACAGTGATGCAGCATCAATGCACAAATGTTAACGTTTTTGAATTTACCCATTGCTTAGACAGAATTCTCGAAATCACTCAATTGTTGGCGCACAATAAAATAAGGTCGGTTACGAATTATTAGAACTGTTCGTATACTTTTCATTACTTCATTTCAAGTAGTTACTTTACCATATTCCGATAAAATTAAGAAATAAAAGCTAATAGATGTTTTAAGTAGCATTAATAAAAAAACAAATGAGATTGATGAAACATAATAAAAATTAGTAAATTTAAAGTTAAATTAAATGTAAATGGGGTGAAATCACAGGGGTTTTTAAACAAAAATCTCCATGAGTTCCGTGCCTTGTTTTTTTTTTGTTTTGCTCAAGCTGTTTATTTCTCAACAAAAAGTAAAAAATAAACAAGTATAATGAAAACCTAGAAAAATTAATTTGATTGTGTAACATTCTCTTTTTTCTTTTTCTTTCTTTTTCAATCATAAAACAAAATAAGAGCAGTAATAGTATTGTTGGAAATATTTATGCAATTGATTAGCTGAAAATGAAATATTTCGAGAGAGTATAACTTTTTGGAAAAAAAAAAAAGAAAAAAATAACTAAGGTATGTTAAATTGGCGCATTAAGGAAACGTTCGGCCTCATCATCATCGCTTCGTTTATATACACAAGACGTCTGAGGGTCGACTGGAGGGCAGCATTGTGAAAATTATTAACTACTATGATATACAAAAATAATGAATAAGACATTTTTTTCTTTTTTTTTTTTTTGGTTTTTTTGTTTTCATCAATTTTCACTTTTATGTTCCTTTGAAAATTCTAATAATAAAAATTTGTCATCTCAATACTAAAAAACTATGAGTTTCAGTTTTTATACATCAAATACAAACAATTATTACAAATATTAAGCTATTGTTGTGGTTTATCTTTAATATATATATATATGTATATATATTTGTCTTTCCATGTGTATTTTACTTATCTACTAATTATTTTTCTATTTTTTAAGTTGATGTTACCGATCAATTTACTTCTTCTTTTGTTACATACATTTTTTTTTTCTTCTTAAATTTTTTATTTATTTATTTATTTATAATTTTTGTTTGTTTTGCATACATGGGGCTGTGTGTGGTATGTACATACACAAAGTGGCGTTATATGAGAGTCACCTTACATCGTATGGTTGTTACTTTGAGTGTGTGTGTTTATACCTTTTATTGTATTTTATTTGATTTTTTTTTGTTTTCTTCTTTTTTTTTTGTTAAAAAAGCATTTTGCGGAATCATACAAAAAAATATTCTCTTTCTTCATATAATTTTGTTATTATTTTATTTTTATTTATTTTTATTTATTTTTCTCATAAAAGTTTTGTCTCTTTAATACGTATAATACTCTCTCTCTGCCTATGCCATTTATTTTCTGGTAGCGTGATTGGTTAGAGTGTTTTGCTGCCGATCGAGCGCTTGTACAGCATACAGTAAGAATAGATAAAACTATTTGTCTCTTTGTAAATATCAGCAAATTTTTTATTTCTTTTTTTTTTTTTTGTTTTTTTGTTTTGTTTTTCATATGAGTTAGCGCTATCTTTGATTTGTCGAATTATTATTTCATCATTTTATTTATTTAATTGTTCTTTTTGTATATTTCATTCACAGTACGTGTGGGGGGCATTGATGTATGGACCGATAGTGCGAACGAAATAAAACAAACAAACAAAATGTTCTGGAATGCTTAAAATTATCCGGAACAGTATGTACGAATATATCCTAGGGGGATGCGATAGCTGAATGGGATAGGCTTAAAACAAGGTGAGGAGCGGGGGGACAGATTTGCGCTTGCTGTTTCGTGGAGGCGTTATTTTTTCTCAGTATAAACCCTAATGAGATAATATCTTTTCATCTTTTTTTTTTTTTTTGTCTTTTTTTTTCTTTTTTCTTTTTATTATTAATATTTCACAGCAAAAACCGGCATCCTATCCTATGTTACTTTATTGTTTACAGATTACCGAAATTACGAATTTTACTCACAAACAAAAAAATATATATATATATATATTTATATATAATGTATAAGAAACAAAAAACAAAAAATAAAATAAAATCGAATAGTATGTCTCCTCAATATTCGTAGATGGTAGAAAGGATTAATATTGCTTTTACCGTTTCTAGGTTAAATCAGATATCTTTTCAAGCGTACTAAGCGTATTTCCTTAAATAATCGCGTACATTGGTGTTCCTTAACAAAACTGAGATTCATTTCAGTATGGCTAGTAAACTACTTTCCAAAAATTCAAATATCTAAAACATATCGAAAACAAGTTTCATTTTCTTTTTTTTTTTCAAATAAACAAAACTATTTTGCGTATTTGAAATAACAAAATAAGTAAAAATGAAAATAAAAAAATTTATAAACTACAGCCTCTAATTTAACTTAGAAACAGATCAAAACAGCTCTGAAATAAATTACAATTTAAATTTGTCTACATTCACAAAATTTATTAAAAAACAAAAAAAAAATTATCTTTTTGTCTAAGTAGAAAAATATCGTGAAATTTATCAATGGCTACTAGAATTATTAATAAACAAATAATAAAATTCTCCTGCTGTACAAAATTATAAACCTATAAACTGCCTATTATAAATACAAAAAAAAAAAAATAAAAATAATAATAATAAAAAGAAAATAATTAACAAACTCTAACTAAACACAAAATATCTAAGAGTTCATTATTTTTCTCTTTTAAACGTTTCCTTTTTTTTTTTTTGTTTTTTTCGTGTTTCATTATACTGAAGCGCATCACACTATTGAATAACATTTATATAATTTTTATTATATAAAAATTATAAGCTAAACAAAAATCATATACAACTTCATACTGGCGATTCTTCTTAACGTAGTTTTGATTCTACTATTGAAGTTGTTTTTCTTTTTTTTTTCTTTTCCAAGAAGTGTGTGTGAATGTCTTGTAGGTATGTGTAGGTTTGTTTTTTTTAGAAATAAACAATTTTACGTGTCTTGCTTGTTACGTGTTTTTTCATGTGTTCTTATTTTTTCACCTTTTTAATTAGTGTCATTTTAGGTACTTAACCCTACGTTCAATAGAATCCCAAAAACAAAAAACAAAAAAAAAAGATGTGACGAAACGTTCTCTTCTCTTAATCTCAATCGAATCGGTCAATTTTACTCCTTGACCTCAAAATATTTGTACGTTGGATTCTCGTAGCCGTTAATTTGCATGTTAGCAACATGCCGCTCCTCTGGAGTCACTGGCATACCAATTGTCTGTAAGGAAAGCAAAAAAAAAATATTATTTTATTTATACACTCGAAAATTAATTGATTTTTCAAAATATTTATTAAAAGTCTACATCAAACAAACCCTTAATTCAATTGAATAATATTGGAACCAATAAAGTTCCCCTTTTCTTTTGAAGCCACAATTTGAATTTTGTTATGTTAAGTGGGATTAGCATAGAAATTTTGGATTTTACCCCTATTTTGATTGTCGTACAGTGAATAACTGAACGCCTACAAAAAAAAATTGGCATTGAAAATATCGACAGCGACCGATACTTATCGAATTCGTCGCCAATTTGCATCGATCAAATGAAGTTTGCCGACTGTTACAATTTCGTGAGAACTCTATTCTTAGTTTGGTTTGAATTTGAATTGCAAAAATGTTAGTATTCATAGAAATTATTCTATAAGAATTATTTTAATCATTTATTTAGGACTAAAGTTATATAGCGATAAAAAACAAATAGAGAAGCTGGTTGATTTAACACGTTCGTCGCTACGTCACCTATATTGAGATATACTCGTATAATAGCTGAATACGAGGCTGAATAAAATGTGGGCGACTCGCAAACGGGGTTGGTTAACAAATTTTTCGCAAAAAGCCCTTGGGAAGAATTCTCGACAGAATTAAATAGTTTAGGCTCCCCAATCCGAACACGGGAAAAGTGGTTGAAGATTTTTATTTAAGAAGTACATATATGCATGGATTTATTAAAACCAATCTTAATATGGTTGGGTCTGGAGTGATTTAAAATTTAAAATTAAGATAAAAACAGGCCGAAAATAAATGCAGAAATGAAGAGGATTAGGGGAGGACCCAATAGACTGCACCAATTTGTTTACTTCAATGGAGAATGCAGTGATCGACCTATTAAATATTGATGGATCCATCAATCCGCCAGGACGAGAATTTGAAATTTGGAGGATATGGCAGAAGTGAGCCAAGTTTCTTTTATTGACACTCAACTCAAGGACTTCCACCAAATCGTCATCTTCCTTTAAACACGACTCCATTAATATCATTCAAAATTTAATCAAAGAAATGGGAAATTATACATGGTAGTACGATTTATTTTGATAGATTGAGTTTCACAATATCGAAACAACTCGTCTTCGACTAAGTAATCGACTGTAGTCGAACGTTGAATCGACAATCGCAGTAGGGGGGCCATTCATTGAAAAACAGAGCTTCTATTCCGTTGCACTTAAATGAAATTTCTGCTATAAAATAGTGAAAACTACAAATAGTACAAAACTGCTATAAAATATCAAAACTGTGGACTTCGACCATTCTGATTTCAATTAAAAGAAATAATGTTTATCGTCAAAAACACTATTTGACTTAAAATCATAATACCATTCATTTTTTATACATATTTTTAAAGAAAAAACGTTTATAATTCGTAGAATAGTTCAAAAATAAATTTCAGACGTAAATGTTATTGATCTTTATTTGAAATATTTAATTAAAATGCGTCAGGAACTGATTTCCATGAAATATGAATAAAACTCATGTCGCAAATATCACCTTTCAAAATAACCCAAATGAAATTGATTCATCCATTCTGAAGCTACACTGGCATAGACAGCCAAGCAGACAGACAGGCAGATAAAGGTTTCAAATTTATAACACCCCTCTTTTTCTTCTAGGTGTTAAAAATAGCATATAAGAAAAAAAAAAAAATGAATAGCATAAATAGCAATCAAATCTGAGTGTGTAAGAAACACTTTAAACAGCAAAAATGCGTAGAACAACGCTTTTATCTAAATTAAATATTTAGTGAATTATAAATTTTCGCACTATCCACTTGAGAGCACTCGTGAGAATGCTGACTCACTCAACAATATTTCAAATAGTTCCCAATTTGAGTTTCAAACATCTTCGGCATCTACACCTGAATCTAAAATAGATTTAAATAGCTTCGCCCTAAATTAATTTCGTGAAGTATAAATATACACGCGGATTGTGCTATTAAATAAATTTCACCTAGAAATCTCAGCCACTCACGAAAGGTGGGAAGAATAATGACTTGATGTGGTCGCAGTAGCACCCAGGTTATCTTAACAATTTTCTTTTATTTATAGTTAAAGCAATTTTTTGTTAGAAGGCAGATTTGACCAAATTCGAAATTAATATCACATATATATAATAAATTATCCGGAATTTCTAAAGTAATCCCAGTTGAGGAGATAAAGTAAATGCATAAACTACAATACCATAAAAGTTTCCTCATCCTCAAAATGACTCCCTTCGAGAATATATCAAACTTAAAGCAATAAATGTTTGAAACGACTTTACTGCTTAAATTGCAATATAAGCCATAGGTGACCACTAAATATTTTGATCTGGTGTCCTTCAAACCTGAAAGCTCATTTAATGTGATTTTGGTCTGAAAATAACCGGCAACATTTCACCTTAATTTTGAAAATAGATAAATCGATACTGAAACCAATGTATGGATAGTGATTTATCCTAAAAGGAAACATGCAATAAGGTTTCAGTGGTTTCCTTAAATTAACTTACATCACTAAAAATTTATTGATAACTTTCATCTTCCCCCAGGAGAGGGTTAAATTATCTTCGCCATAAGTTTTCGTCAGTTTATGCTGAAGAAAAGTTGTTTTTGCAATACCCCTGAATTACCAGGAAAAAGCAATTAAGATTAACTAGGGTTCAACAATTTTATGGGATGTAAAATTTTATACGAAACGAGATACATTCCGGGCCCTGCAGAAAATCCAGGAACAGATTGCTTATGCAACATGAAAGTCTTGCTAGAAGCTTACTTTTTGCACTAAGTAAAGCAATCGCCTGTCGTCGCTTTCTTCCGGAATTTTATGGTCCATGTGGAAAATTTTGCTCAGGTTGTCAGGTTATCAAAAGTTTTTTTTTTGACTTATAATGAAAAAAATGTTGTTTGAGTTGTTTCAGAGGTAATCAAAAGATACGCGGAATCTTCTAAAAAAAATGTAACACTTCTGTATAAATGAACTCAATTTTATTTCTTTCAGAGAAGGAAGAACATTTGAAATTGTTTCGGGGAGGAAGTTTAATCGATAAGGGCATTTTATTGATCACCAGTGAGGCTTCCTCCATAGGTAAGGGTAATAAATAAACGAGGAGAAAGATGTAAAATCGTAACCTGAATATAAAAATTAGGTAAGATATCTCAATTTTTCAAGTTTAGCGATATGTGAGCTAAATAAATCGTCTGAAATCGATACAGTGATAATAAAAAAAAATAGCCAGTATGAATCTGCTGGGATTTGTATGAACAAAACTTTTAAAAATTGTCTCTCTTTAATTCCCATATTTTCTTCATTGTAGACAAAATATATTGCAGCATTGAAAACCCGTTTTGTACTTAGAACTATTAACCATTATTAATTATTACAAAGGAGATAATAAAGAAGGGAAACTTCACAAAGTGGTTGTTTTAATTTTTAAAAACTATTTGCTTCGCAAAATGAATTTCAAAATGATGCCTTTTAAGAGGGTTACCAAAAATAAATTAGAAATTAGTTCTTATAATACCCAGGAAATTCTGGAGCGCTTAAAACTTAAAATTATGGTTAGAAGAGAAACAATTTAGAGTCAAAATGAAGTCGTTTTAAAAGTACATTATCATTATCTTTAATTAAATATGAATATTCTGCCCCGTTCCTACCTACCTTTTTCGAAAAGTATCACAATATGCATTTCGTTTTATAATTTACTGAAAACTCTCTCCTCTATTATTCCCTAAAACTTGTTCAACCCACAGGTAAAAATAACCCTAGAGTAGGAATCACAAACTTTTATATGAGGAATGAAAATTACTTGTTTACTACTTTTTATTCCAGGTTTTATAGAACATTTTGCACGGCTGAATTACAGAAAGAGAGATTTTATTTTTTTAGTTGCAATAGTTGTAGTAACTACACATAAAAATCTCATCGTTTATAATTCACAGGGAATGAAAAAGGGATTAATATATTTTAAGAAAACGTGTCTTACCTGATCTACTTCGATAAAACCTTGTGCATGAGGATGACGTGATGCTCTCCATTTAGCAACAGCGACACCGACGAATACAGCTGCCATCAGGGCGATTCCTGCGAAGACGACGGTAAAGTATACATTTCGACTTTCCCGACCAGACCCACCATAAATTTCCCTACGCACTGAATAACTCTAGAAAGTCAAATGAGAAATTTTTAAATGTAAATCATATCGCTTAGAAATTAATTAAGATAGATTTAAGTCTTACAGCTTCTCCGTGTCCTAGGTCATGTGCCATTACGTGCTGCATTCGTGGCTCAGCCTCCTGATGAGCCACAGCAGCGGCAACTTCTTCGACTGCTCTTTGAACGGCAGCATCGTCTACAGTTGGTAAAACGGTCTGTGTCGTGATTGGACTGGAAATAAAACAAAATTTTATAGTAATTTTAAAGTAATCCCTCGACATTATTCAGGAAATCTTTAGAATCGTACCTCGTTGTCGCTTCGCTAATTTGCTCTTTTGTTGTATCTTTTTCGACTTGTGTTTCCTTTTCAGCTTGTTGTACTTCCTTGCTCTTCTCCTCCTTTTCTTTTTCCTCCTCCTCCTTAACAAGAGCCTCCAGCTTTTTGGCTTCCAATCTTAGCTTTTCTTCCCTAAGTTTTTCCCGTTCAGCAGCCCTTTGTTCTTTCCTCTGTTTTTCGGCGAGACGCTGTCGCTCCTTTTCGCTGACTTTCCGCTCCACTTCCATTCGATATTTGTCCAAAATTGCAGCCTCAGCCTCCTCGCTCATTCCGAGCATTGAGCCAGGTATATCGTCCTTGCTGCGGAGCGCCTGAATGTAATCGTTCATCAACTGAGAAATTTTCGAGGACAATTCTGGGTATCGTTTTAGCATAGTCATGGATTGGTTAACTGCTCGATCGATATCAATTAAACGCTCCAATGTTCGGGGTCGTTCGGAGGCAGCTGCTTCTAATCCCCCATTGCCCCCGGAATTTAAGAGGTGGCGATAGTGGGCCAAGGCATGGGCTCGGTCCTTGTGAAGGGCGCGTAAAAGTTTCTGCAGGCATTTCTCAACTCGATGTGCCTAAAAAAAGATTTCTTTTATTGAAGACGAAAGCCCTGAAAATTACAGGGTGTTTCCCAGGAAATTGCTGAAACTAATCTAATTAAGCTATCTCATCTTTTCATAACTTTAATAATAGTCCTTTGGTGAACGCCGAATAATTTATATTTTGATTTAGTTTTTTAGTTAACAAGAGCAATACGAATAGAGTATATGAAAATATACCACCATATCACGTTTTTGGAAATATAGAGTTACAACATTTAATTCCTTGTGGCAACCAATTTAAAATAAAAAATCTAGAGGTGTTTATTTTAATTTTCAAGCATTTTATCAAATCAGTTGTATTAAAATGAATAAAATCATGTTTTCAAGGTCTGTACTCATGCCTTATGTAGTTTATCATAAAAAAGTCATTGGTTTGTTTTTAAAAATTAAAAATTAAAATGGTATTAGATTTAGAATCTATCTTTGAAGGTATGCGTAATTATTAATTAACCTTTTTTGAATAAACATTTGATATATTCTGAGTACCGAAGGTCAACCTTGTCTAGTTGATTGATGTTATTTTAAAGCAAATCTGCTTAAATTTCAGGTAGCACTGCTTAGGATTATAAGCTATTTTTAGAAATATAAAGGTCATATTTCAGTTTCTAAAAATCGCCAAACTGTGGGCTGATGGAGACTTTTAATAAACCTGTTCGGACTTCATAAAACTTAAAATAAAAAAGAATTTATATTTTTAGGGGGTAGGTATTATATGTCTAGCTTTTCAAAATGCACAAAATAGATAGGTCTGAAAAATAAAACGGCAACATCCTTCAGAAAAACATGTTCATAGACCTAGAGATTTTAAAAAGTATACCTACATTTTGTGTACATTAATGATCCCCCAAATTTTATTAAATTACATTCAGCAACTTCTAATGTGACACCCTGTACAATTCGACTTACATTTGGTGGCTGTTCGGTTAGAGCCTGGGTGTAGCACGTCATTGCCTCCCGTTTCCTCTGATTAATGTGTGCCAGAACCCTCTGTTGATGCATCGCTGCAAGTTGGTGCTTCTCAGCGTTACCTTCCTCCTCGAGAGCCTGAACAGAAGTCTAGAATTAAATCCGCATCATGAATCCGAGCACAAAACAAAAATCTGCTTCGCTTTCGATATTTACCTGGAATCTGGCGGTCATTCGCTGCTTGAAGCTCTGAGCAGCCTTGGGATCGGCCAGTCTCATGTCTTGGTATTTTTCCTCAAGGTCAGACCAGTCCTTCATCACCCGGGTGACTTTCTCGCGATGTGTTTCCTCGAGGCGCTGTTGGGCTTCCTTTTTTAGAATATTTCATGTGAATTTTGCAAAATGAGAATCACCTTACTTTGTGACTTACTTTGTAGCTCTGATGTTCTAATCGGGGGTCGAAATGGGTAAAATATGGATCAACTGTTGGCTGACTAGTCGATGATAATTCTACCATATCTGATGGTTTTCCAGTTGTAGTTTGTGAAGCAGTCTGTGGCGGAGCCGGGAATGTAGTTGTTGTCGATGTACTTTGACCCTTTTGTGTGCTACCGTTGTCCCAATCATCACTCATGTTATTATCGCGATCCGGATCAACATCTTCATCGGACTCATATTCATCATCTTCATCATCCTCATCCTCTCCGCCATTATCGACTGCTTCGTCAGCCATCATATCCTCCCCCTCATCTTCATCATCATCTTGAGAATCATCAGCATCTTCATCATCTAATGAAGGTAAAATTTCTTCAGGAACAACTACTGGAAGATCGGTTTTCTTCATCCTTGCATTTTCTATATATACCCAAGATACGATCGTAAATATTTTTGAACAAACCAAAAAGTATAAATAAAATAATAACCCTTATTACCTTTAAAATGTTTTGGGCAACAAACAAATTCAACACCAGAGAAAAGTGATATGCCGCAGGGCAGAAGCATTGCGAAACTTCTCATTTGCATGCCGCGTTCTTGGCATGCAGCGGCACCAGTCTGATTCCACCTGACGAAGGGCCAGCAGCGGGAAGCGTTGTGAATGTGATCGAAGAGACAACCCTCAGGAACCAGTAGAGCATCCGATTGGAATGGTCCTTCTGGGGTAAAATGAGAGTTAGGGCGATTTGTCTCATTTTTTGCGAGGTCTTCTAAGATCTCACCAAGGCATCTGAACGGCTTAATCCATCGATGCGCTCCCTTGCATTTTGTTGAACTTATAGCGCCTTGCCTACACCAACTTCCGATTTTTTGATAGTGAGATGATTCAACAATGTTTGTGATATCACGATTGGGATACACCTAGAAGGAGTAAGGATTTCGGTTTATATCGCAATATAACGAGTTTAAGCCTTCTAGGTAAATATTTCTATTCTAGTAATGAAACTACAATGATATAAATTTCATTCATCTTATTAAACATATAGTTCATATTTTAATTCAATCGCTCAAGAACACAAAAAATAGCAAATAACGTCTCTAACAAGATTTCCAATTTAAAGATTATTTTTGGTATACGGTCATATTTTTTATATAGGTCATCTAGGTTTTAGAACTTATGAATTTACTGCTTTAAAACTTTATTGTCAAATAATAATAATTTCTACATCCTCAAGTTCAAATATTACTTAACAAATGACAAAATACAACAAATATAAATTTATCACAAAGGACTATAATCAAGATAAAGGCACGTGTATCCTTGAAAATGTAAAACGCAACTTATTGTGGAAAAATATGAAAATATTGCGTGAGATTGTACACTTGAAGTAATATTCGCAGAACTTTGTTATTTTCAGAGTTGTGTAAAATTATTACGGTTTTCCGCAATACTATCAAAAAAAAGTTGAACTTGAAATATGCGCAGTTGTCTTCTTTATTTCTTTTATAAAAGTCTAAAACAGAAAAGAGAACTTTTGAATAATTTCATGTCGACCAGATTAAATATAGCGCTCAAATCGTCAGAACTATTTCGAAGAAAAGTATTGTTTAGAAAAGAGCTTTGTTATACTTTGAAACTTTTTAAGTACTATGTTGAAGGAAGACATAAAAATTCTTTTTAATTTAATTAAGAGGAAAATCGCACAATAGGGACTACAACTTAAATCCTTCTGTTGTACTTTTTAAATTTCAGAGCTAAACTAGTATAAAAAAAAGTCATTGATAAAGAAAGTGGGAAAAACTATCCCACTTCTGACACTATGTTGAATTTGTTACAGGCTAATCGATCTTCTTATTCTTTTCTTGTAAAATCTTAAAACTTTATTTCATTACTATTTGAATGACTCACAATTCACAACAGAATTTTTGAGTATATTCAAAAACAATCAAATTATGAATAGACAAATTTGCAGAATATTTTGAATTTTGATGGATATTGTGATATTCTCTCAAAATTGACTCAATTTTCTCCTTTTTTTGTCATCTCCATTGTAATCTAATATTTACACTTTAATCATAATAAAATCTTGAATCTACCAATCTGAGAGAAGCTGTATATACTCTGCTATTTTTTCTTCTTCCATCATGGGCAAAAAAAAACAAACATTTCAAAAATTCTTTTAGTTTCAACACAAATGCTTTTACCTTTATCCAAAATCAATATAACCGACTTACACAAAGCAGTCCACCCCTCCAATTCAAGCATTAAGGATTATCTGTTTCAGCTTGAATTTTGGGTTTTCATTTAAACAACATGTCCCTTTTTGTTTTTTTTTTTTTTTGTTTGTTGGGTCTGTTCACCGATTATCGATTACAGCACCACCAGAGCATAACATGACTACACAACAACTCTACAGAAATGTTTTTTTGGCAAGTTTCCTACTTATGTAAATTTGTTTATTCCTATCACGCCCTTCTCAGTTTCCCAACATAAAAATAGGTCATGGAACTTGAAATATTTTATGTGAAAATAAAAACAAAAAAAATGTTAGTATTGCAAGAGAATATTTAATGAGTGTTGTAAGGTCTGTCGAGTATAGAGAGTTTTCCACAGAAATTAGAATATTTTGAAGTAAATAGTATTTAGTCGAAAATGTGGAACATCTCCCTTGTGAATATCAATCCCTTATTATTACGACAATTTTCATAACTCCAGGAATACTTTTTATAGTAAGGACTGCTCTTACGTACGCAATCAAGCACTAATTAATATTTCAGTTAAAAGTACCTAAGTAACGAAATAAAAATAGTAACGTTATAGAATTTTAGAAACATTTCATTAACGAACTTTTTATATCTTCCCCATACAAATTCGAAAGCCTAGGTTTAATTTGGATTTCTATACAGGTTATGAATGTATCTGCTTAGGGTAATTTAAAATTTACCATTCAAAAGTACTTAGTATTAAATTTTTGTAGTTGCGAAAACAGAAAACTGTTGCAATTGTGTTGTAGGATTTCTTGAAATTTAAAGTTTTCCATTTTTTATTCAAATTGCTAAATGTCGGTCGCCGTATTAGATGTACCATTTTGAATTTAGAAATTTTGGTAGCAAATTCGAAGCCAGCATCTGCCAAAACCCCTTAGTAATGAATTTCAGAGAAAACCTTTGTACTTTAACTTTTTTTATCCACTTTGTGTCTGCCATCATGAATTTTGGTAGATTTGAATTTTATAGCCCAAAAGACTTCTAGGATTTTCGGTCGCCATATTGAATCCGTCATTTTGAATTTGAAAATTTTGATTTTTGAGCATCCTCAAAATATCTCCTGATGTCGATTTTCACGGCAATCCCATGCAGCCATCTTTGAGCTGCCATTTCGAAAACAACTAAAATAAAAAATAGCCTTAGGCATGGTTGAGTAACAAACAAACAAATCCGTAATCCAAGTGGTTATATAAATGGTGTTAAGTGCATTTCCATGCTTCGATTTTCCGGCTTACCCTTTGGAGTTTTCGAATTTTCTTTTTTACTAAACCACCCCAGTATTGAGAGAAAAAAAAAAAAGAATCATCCAAATCGGTCGAGGCGATCTCGAGTTTTTCCGAGACTAACACACGGCAATTGAGTTTTATATATGTGTAAGATGTTCCGTGCAATTGACTTATTCTCACAAATCAATTATTTCATACAATAGATGATGAATAAAGTTCATAGCAGCGGACTCTCTTGAAAAACTTGTGCGCCAAGATATTAAAAATATATTGGAGAGATTAGTGGTATTTCACATTTCTTGATTAGGATTCAAGCTTTTAAACGAATGACGCCCCAAGCATCTAAACTATAAACTAAATTTACATTTTTCTTAATTTTCAAAATTTTCCAACCGCGGCCTTCTGTGTTTTTCAACTCCATTTTTCTCAAAAATTAGAGGTGATTTTTATTTAGAAAATGATAATCTACAGAAAAAACATCCAATAGAAATAAACTGCCATTTGTTCGGCAACACCGAAAAATATTAAATTTGTTGACCAGTGCATTTATTTATGAAATTTACTGATAGAAAATGTGTTTAAACAATTAGCACAATAAAATATTTTTCCATTAATTACAGCTTCTGAACTCTTTGCAATTTAAAACTTTTTATACACAGAGATATGTTGTATAAATAAAAAACGCTTTTATTTTAAATATTTTTGCATCCAAAAAGGTTCCAATGAATGCGAATTATTTAACAGCATTTATAGTTAACTTTGAAATCTTCTCTTTAAGTTGATTATGAATAATTCGTTATTAACTTTTATATATAATTTTGCGCAAGAGTTTAAGGCCATCTCTGTTTTTTGGAATGTTTTCAATTTAAGAACCTTGTCTTTTATATAAAATAATATAGAAGATGTTCCAAAAACGACATTAAAATCCGAGGTTCTTAAACTTTTCCGCACAACTGTAGTTAAAAGTTATTTAAGACAAATATTACCACATATTTAATTAATGAAAATAGTTGCATAATATTTATTTTTATAATTAATAAAATTGGATAGCTCCTCGTTCTTTTAAAAGGCAGGGATCTAATTAATGTATATCTTTGTCCAACATTACCAAAGGAGAATCACCTTAAAATGTTCGGTATCTAAACGTTTATTATCTAAGCGAATTACTTGCAACCGTAAGTAAATTACCCCCCCAAAATTGAATGAACCTTGCTCTTTCTCATCCAGGCAACTAACAATCTGCGGCTCAAGTTATCTCTTCATAGCACGCAAAGCGTTCGAGATTTTGAAACCCACTATCATTAAGGAGTATATTTCGTTCGTTCATCTTCTTCGTCTGTGCTTGTATTATATTTTGTATAATCTGCGTCGAGACTTGGGTCTTCTCAAAAATAAAGTCGCAGTCATCCATAATCCTCTTAATGACCCCTGTCCACTACATTAAACCTATATAAATCCAGCTTAGCTGCGGTGATGATGACTCGGCAGTTACTTTAAGCGCGTGTGTTTAAATAAATTTTTAAAATCGATAATTAAAACGTATACGAGGTTATAAGGACATCTTAACATAGAGGGTATGGGGAGATGGAGGGAATGTAACCCATCCTACCGTGTCCTTTTGTGAAAATTATTTATATCCCTGACGTCATTTGCATTTTGCGACGGCAATTTACTTTTGCGAAAAATATATACGTACCATAAATATAACACACCCAACCAAAACTGAAGTGTACGGGTTTTTTTTTTCTTTTACAGCATATTTTAAATATTTGGAGTAAATTAACTACAAAAGATGAATAAAGAAAACGAGAATCAGGACACATGAGCATGATAGGGTTGAGTTTTTGGGGGTGGTTCATGTACGAAAGAAAATTGCAAGACACCTTCTGTCTTTGGGTGAGGGCAGGAAAACAAGGGAAAATACCCCTCAAAACTCCCCCCACCCCTCCGAATCGCTCGGAGCAAGCGAGGGGAGGAGGCAAAAGGGGGGATATAGGGTGCAGGGAATTGTAGAATAGGCCGTTAGACGTGGGGAGATATACAGCGGGATAGAAGGCTCTGGATACGAGGCCAAATCACCACAATAAAAGCTTTCTTAGCTTTCCTCCTTTGTTTGTGTTTACGTTGTCATAGTCCCTCCCTCCTATTTGCCGGGAACTCAAACATTCACAGAATGTGTGCGTTGGCGCTGGCTCTGGAGTGAATGTGTCTGACGAAAGTAGCTAGCAAGTCTATTGATTTTTTTAGCTGCGTTTCCTCCAATTCCCGCCATATTACCATCTTTCTCACACAAAGGAGTCTAAAAGATTGTTCCATTCACCTTTGAGCAGGACGACATAAAAAAAAATAAATGAGGTATACAAGAAGGAAAAAAAAATTAGGAATCAGTGAACCAAGTGTTTTGAAGCATGAAAAAATGATTTTTCGGCCAAAAAATTTTGATTTGATTTCGTTGTAAGGTATCAACAAAAAAAAACATTTTTTTCTGATCGACAAGGACCTTTAGAACGTAGCTCATATTTGAGAATTGTAAAATGTCCCATCGGAGTATCGAACGTTGCTGTCGTTCGCATGAACGAAACACGCTTTTCTATTCGGGAATGCTCGCTCTTATCCCCCCCATACGTTGTGAAAAACGTAGATACATTCTACGGAATGAGACTATATAAGTTCAATGTCCCAGAAAACTAATATCCTCGCTAGCAGCAAGGATATCTGATGCACGATAATGTTTCTCACACAGAGAGATTTTCCGAGCTCCTTTTATCGTGTTATTTATGAAGATTTCAACGTAATTATGGCAGTTTTCAATTTATGGAGTTCTCTTGAGGGCGCGATAAACACCCCCTTTAATACACCATTTTTTTTTTGTTATTTCATTCATCCAACCCCTATATAAAATGTATTAATCCTGAGAATGCACCTTAATTGAATCCTTTTAGTATACCTCCCCCCGTCATCAATTAGATCCAGCAAGCAACATAAAACAGCTAAAGAATAAAAGGACTTCTAACAACATTTTCGTTATCTAAACGTGTCTATCGATTTCACGATACGCCATAGGGCCAATCTAATTAAACTTTTCTCAAAAACTTTCACGAAGGACTTTGTCCTCGGCTTTTGTTTTTCATCACCTCTCTGGTAGAGGCTTGGTACCATATTTGCAAGAAAGCAAAAATAAAATAAAATGCGAAAAACTTTCATTCCCGCACTAAACTTATGAGAAAGAGAAGGAGAAACGAATTTATACAGTCGAATGGTTTCGCCGACAGTTTCTGCAGCATAAAAAGAAAAAAAATTAATACGATAATAGTGGCTCTGACTCACAATATGCCATACTGTTGGTATATGCTGTTCAAGTTCTTATGTGGCGAACAACTTCTAATTGCAAGTTATGTTTTATGTGGTTTTGTCGACTTCTTTGGTTTCAAATTAATGCGCCATTCTTTTATTGCCTGTTTAGCCACTGCAAAGTCGCACTTTGGAAGTCTATCGATTGAGACTGTTCGGAAAAAAACTAAATTTATAGAAGCAATGATAAATTACAGTCAAACATTAGCGTAGCACATAAAATAATGGGTATAAAATCATTTCTAAATTGAAATAGATAGAGCTTTCCTCTCATGACAATGAATTAATCCTACGAAAACTGCTTCATCTATCTTCCTCAAAAAGATTAGACAAAAAACCTTTCCTGTTCTTGATTCCACATGTGGCGTAAGGAAATTGCACTGTAACCGAAAAGGTTTAAGAAAATTATGATAAAAATGTTCATAGTTTACCAATTCTTTCCATAAGTAAGTGTTTCTCTTGAGAAGGATCTGATTTTATATGTGTATGTATATATGTAATTGACTAGAAGATGAATGTTATATTTGGTAGTTGTACGTAGTTTTAGTTTACCCCATCTGTGGAGCCTCACAAGGATCGATTCTCGGTCCGCTCTTAATTTTGTTATTATTATTATTATTAACGATTTAACTACCAAAATTAATTGTGACTATCTATATATATTTTTCTAGAGTGATAGCTTGCAATAGAGGCTGTGATGTTTTTTAGCATGATTTAGTTCACCATTTCACTTGATTAAAAACGGAACCATCTCTTGTTTCGATAGTTCCAAAAAGGGTAACTAAAAAGGTAATATTTCCATAATAATCTGCTTTAATATTACCTTTAATTTAACTATGATTGGGAATTTAAAACAAACTAATTTTTCTAGCAAAAATTCACTATCTCAACAATAGAAAATAAGGGGTATTGAATAATTTTAATAGGAATAACTAATAATATCGTTAAACCGCAGCAATTTTATATTAAGTTTTGTAAATAAATTTTGTTAAAACTTAATTTATCACAAAAATAGTGTAACCAATACAAACAGGGTAGATTATTTCCATATTATAATCTTCTAAAGGCATTTTTAATTTTCAGATTATCCTACATTTTGTAGACGTAGACAATAATTGTGGCCTCGTTCACCCACTCACAGATTATAGGACGTATGAGGGATGGTGGCCCATTTTCTGAAGTCAGTGGCCGATTTTTCCAGTAGTGCGGTTGTGATCACAAAGAATTTTCTCATTTTTATACATGCCCCATTTTGAAAGATTTGTGCTGCAATAGGGGGGGGGTTCAAACAATTTTTAGTGAGGGAAAGTAATTCGTTTTAAAACTTATATCCTTATATTATGGGAACAAGGGATATATATTAAACGATAAGTGGATGGATTTGTGTGTCATTATGCAATTCTTGATTTAAGAGCTAAATCTACTAACCTAAAATATGCTATTTTACTTATTCTAGATATCCCAGTGTGCCATTTTTAAATATTGTACAATAAATATCTTTCTTATTAATTCAGACTTCAATTTTTAAATCACACTGTGGAAATAATGAATAATTGAATAACAGATTTGCCTTTATCATGGCTTTTGACGTCATTACATATAATCCATAATGCTTTTTCGCTTCAATCCAAAATCGATATAAATCCGAGACTATCCAGTATCAATGTAGGAGGAAACCTCAGCAAATATTTCGCTTTCAGATATTCCCACTCGTATTAACATTTATAACAGCACGATTGCATCCTTCCTACATTATGGGAAACGGATATAGTAAATTTAATTCCATACAATAAATAAATACCTCAACTTTTATTACAATTTCAATGTTTTTTAATTAGTCTTGCAGATCTAATAGAATAGGAAAATAAAAGTTAAAATTAAATTTACCTTTTTACAATACTCCAATAAATCCATTTTATCTCTGAGACACGATGAGCTTGGCGCTTTGATGTTTAGATCCGTGGTCCATCGACCTTCTTCTGATAAATACTGTGGGTGGAATGATTGACCAGCTTCACACAATACTGCAATTTGTGGTTCCCATCGTGGTGATGCACTCTGTAAAAAAATGAAAAATACGAAATAAATAATAGAAAACATTGGGTTTGCGTTTTTAATAATTACTTAAATCGAATAAATCAGAGAGAAAGAGAGATCATGTGATTAACGTATTTCATTTAGGGGAAATAAACAATTATTCATTGTAATTAAAAATATACCCTTAGAATTTTCCAAATAGTGTACACTAATTGTGCTTGAATTGTTTCATAAAAAATTGATTTTAAGCCTCAATCGCACAAAGCGTGGCTGCACGGGGTGGAGTAATTTTGTTATTGAAAGCTTTTAACGTTTAAAAGTGAACAAAAGGCTTTGCTGTAACGAATGTGAATTTTGTTTTCTGTACTTTTCCTGTTTTCTCACAAACATTTTAATATTAAAAATGTTTTTCAATATAGCCTACATGGGATTGCTGTTAAGTACGGCTATTATAAAAAATAAAAAAAAAAACAAGCCCTTGAAAAATGATTATACATTTCATTTTATAAACGTTTTATTCTTTACAGCAACTCGAAATCCTATTAACGATTTTAATTTTATTTCAAAAGCAATTGACAATGGTAAAGATCTTCTTATAAGAAGCACGTTATTACGTTTTATTTTCGCATACATTGAGAATTTTGCTTGATTTATTCATGAGAGGTTCTTTCAAAGCAATACTCTCTACTTACGCGCTCCCTTTGTCCGTATTTCTTGAAAATTCGGCGAAATCTTTTTATCGTTCTATTTAATTGTTTTAATTTCATCTAACACTAATGAGATCGTTATGGGAATAAATCTTACAAAATACATCTTTACTAATAAATAAGAAGAAAATCCCTATGAAATGTTTCTAATGTGGTGGCACTTTAAATAAAAATATCATAAGTAAATTTAAAAAAAAGACATATATTTTTTAATGATTCTACAACAAAATAAACTTTTCCTTTAGTGAATTAATTTTAGTTATTTTTTTTATATAATAATATACTTTTCAATAAATTAACAAAATTTCTCAGAGTTTTAAAGTAAACTGTCCATTTTTACTTAAATCCAAATAATAAAAAATAGTTTTATAACTTCGCACATATTCCAAGAGCTCTAAATCGACCAATAATGGAATTTAAGTTGCATTAATACACCTTTTTTGAAAATTTAAGAAATTTTAGGGATATTACGAGTATTTTAAGAGCAGCATTAAAAATTATCCATAGACAAGCATGAGATAAAATTCCTTGCCCTAGTACGTAGAATTTAAGTAAAAGGAAATGCTCTGCCTATTTTTCTCGACTTTTAACCGACTATAAAAATTGAGTTTATCAATTCGAACTGTATGTATTTGTTTTAAGTATATCCATTTTTTGTTAAATAACTTTTACTCAAAAAGAAAATCGTAAATGTTCTGGAATTATGTGTGAAATTTTTGAAATGCTAATTTCAAACCCACTAAAATTGCATTATTTAAAAAGTACATGCCTTCAATCGATATTAATGAAAATTAATGCGTTTACGATATTAAAAGATGAAATATGAAGATGTAGTGAATTGGAATTGATCCTTAAAATTTTGATGCTTTCTGCGCATTATTTTTCTTTGCTGGCCTCCTTTTCCTTCCTTCCTTTTATTAATTTCAAAAAGTTATCCTTTGGTGGCAAATCTTTTAATTGAATTGCCAGATTAAAGTTAACTACAATTGGGCTGATTAAAACTTTTTTTAGTTTTAACAATTCTTTTATATATTTTGTTGATGCTAAATACAAATTCGAAATAACAAAATTCTCCACGTTTTGAAACAGAAATTTTATAACAAAAGTATATAAACAAAATATATAAGTATATAAAAATTTAAAAACCTCGGCATTATCACCAAATTAACTTTTTTCATAAACGAATTTATTTTATACAACATAACGCATATAGTAAATGAATATCATAGCAGTAGCAATCTCGATGGTATGTTTTATAATCTCTCTCAAAATTGAACTTTAAAGTATCTTTTAATAAAAATAATATGATATCATAAAACTAAAACCCACTCAACCCAACGTATGGTGCACTTTGATTTACATTTAGATTCCTCTTATCCTCCTACAAAATTGTGTCGCAATATTTGGATTTGGATGAATCCACACATGGCAGCATTTATTAAATAACTCTAAAATCCGGTTGGATGGAGCGAAACATTCGTACATGAATCAAATTCATCACATGCCTTAGATTTCAATTTATTTTATTTTTTTTTTCGTAATTCTATCATAAAATATTATTTTACATATTTAAAAAAAATATATATATATGTCGGTAAACAAAACGCCAGAATAATAATTGTTTATCAAAATGTACACCCAAAGTAAATCCAAACACAACTTAACCAAATATTTTTACTTTGGTAATTACAGAAAAGTACCAATTTTCATTTATGTTTACTTTTGGTTGATGACATAAACAATGAATGGACAAAGTTGGATACATATTCTCGTTCTACATATAAATTGAACTTTTGATGTATAACGATTTAAATTCCACGTGCCATTCCATCGCTATTGGGAAATTTAAAATTTTTAGGAAGCCATTTCATATGCAAATGGTAGAACGAATCCTTTATTACTCTGATGATTGCGCCTGCGTGGGTAAAAATCCTTTTCCTTTTAAGGTGAACAAAAAGAAAAAGGGTTTAAATTTATCGACATTGATTTTTTTTTGTCTTTTTCAATTAAATGAAGAAGAAAAATCTCTTCTGAGAAATTATCTTTCTAAAATTCATTCTTTAAAATGGAACATAATTCGTTTCGAGGAATTTAAATAAATTTTTAATATTCCTGTTCAACTTTGTCTCTCTTAATTAAAATTTTAAAAAAATTATTTTTAGATGAAGATTGCTACAAATTACGAAAGAGCTGTTGTATACAAACTAATTTTAATAAACGTTTATTGTAATGAAATTCTATTTTGTGAAATATACACCACCGTGGAAAAAAATACTGAATTTTGATTAATTAAAGCAGAGTGGGCAATCCTGAATTTAGTGTAATTGTTCTTTGGCGGATTGTCTTTTTCAGTAGCCGCATAACAGCAGTTCAGCTTCAAACGCGTAATTATTTTTAATTAATTTCATGTCTAACTGCTGACACTGCTTTTGCATCTCGTAGTGTAAACAGTGATTAATTGTTCCATCTTCTGTCTAGTTATTTGGACTTGTTTTTAGTCATTTTATAGCTTTAGCATTTCTTTCAATATATTCTCTATGCACTTGTACTAAAAATAATAATAATATAATTGAAATTCTTTTATTACATTTCATCTAATTACACTGGTTAACAAATTTAATTTGTTATTTTGTCCTCAAATAATTGAGAAATAATTCCGTAGATTATGAATTGGTAAATGAGAACGCTTTGAACGTTTTTGAGAGACATGAACGTAAAAATACAGAAAATCATATTTTGAGAATTTTTAAAAAATCATTAAAATATAAAAGTTCATCATAGAAATTTGTAGCGTGGCTTAAATAAAAGGCCTGAGTCCTATCCTCAATAGACCTTTTTAAACATCTTGGGAAACAAGTATTTCATGAGTGTGCGCTTGCCATGAATTTTATTCGCCACCTAAATATTGCATGAAATAATCAGTTTAAGGAAAAAAGTAAAACTGATGGATTATTTCGAAATGTTTTAAATTTTTTTATATTTTAATATAATAAGATTTCAACTATCAATTAAGCAACCTTATAAACTCCTGGATCAATCTGTGAATTTTTAATGATTTTTTAAATATGACCAAAATATGGCCTTCTGTATTTTTTAAATCTATTTTTCTCAAAAACGCATTTTCATTTGCGAATTCCTAATTTACGAAAAGGAATCCTATAGAAATGATTTTCCAATTCTTTTGAGACAATTCTGTTACTAATTATACAATGAAAATCAGGATACAATTTTTATTTTATCAAATACGTGGTGGAAATGGCTGTAATGGATTTTCTACTTAAACCTTTACTTAATTTATATATTTTCTTTTTAAACATACATTTCTACAGCATTTTAGAAAGTATTTTTATATGTTATTTTGCGAGGAATCTAAAAATAGTAAGTAACTACGTACAATTCCTAATAAAGATGATATTACTCTACGACGTCACGACGCCAAGAAATTACTTGCAGCTTTCACGATGCTCGTAAAAAACTCGTAATTCAGACTCTCAGAAAAGAAAAACTCTATAGAGGCCTTCAACACGATCAACTATAAATGGCCAAAATACATGAGAAACAATAAAAATCAATAATACAATAATTGCAATTTTATGCTCATGCTTATATAAAAAGGAAATTCAAATCCTTTTTGTTTTTGTTGGGTTTATGATGTTGTGTAGAAATGCGCTGAAATTTTTCATAATCATAAACTTTTGTATGTTGTTTTCTGCGGTCTAAAAGAACATAAACCTTGAAGCTTGATATTTCAAAATTCGATAATATTCCATATTTTGATATGTTTAAATTTTTTACTAAGTAGGTATCCGGATACAAATAAGAGAAAGGTTCTACCTATGAGATCAAACAAATGATGGTTATAGGTTCGTATTATATTTTAAAAAATTATATTTTTAGCAAAATTATATGTTAAGATTAAAACCAATCTCTCCTGTTATACAGATACAGATGATTTTATTATAGGACAAAAAATTATATTTAGCAAAATAAATATCGAACTAAGAGTACTTAATTTTTCAAAAGATATATATAAACTGGCTGGAATTGGCTAACCAACCGCCAATTTACATTCACGAAACATTGTTGCATTAAACAGCTTAACTTAATTCCATATTAGAGTTTAAACTAAAGTAAAACCATTAAAACAGATTTAAAATAACCTCACATACATATCCCTAAGTACTCTGCATCTAAAGATTTCTGTGAAAATTGAAAATATATCGAAGGAAGAGAAATATTTGGATATGGAGTTTTAAAGCTTTGTCTCTTTACCTTCCCATTGTAAGTACCACATAAATTTTAAATTTTAAAGTTTGTTGAGGAATGCGGTAAAAGTAAAGTAAGTATCGAAGTTTATAAGGAGATTAAATTTGAGTACAAGGAAACTGGCAAAGACTGATTCCCTTATTTTATAAAATGAACAGAGTTAAACTTACAAAGCGAAAGAGCGAACTTAACAAGTATTTCATTAATTTAATGATGCAAAACTCCTGCAACGAATAGAGCTTCTAAAAATCGACGTGCACTATATTTTAGAAGCTTTGATATCCAATTTGAATTAATTAATCAAAACAAAAAGAGCGTAAGAACTCCTCCTTCAAAAGTATCCCCAGCCTTTAATTATAACCGACTTAAAATGAACTAATACTTTTGAAAGCACATTTCTGATGGACTGTAGGAGTAAATAGGACGATGAATTATAAACGCATTAACATAATTTTATGCTTGTCAGAAAATAACACACTTTTAATTAATTTATCATTTCTTTCTATCGTTTACCAACCGATCTGTTAGTGTATCATTTAGGTAATCAAACGCATTTTCTTATTTTACCTAACATTTTTATTAATCGCGATAAAACGAAAGGAATACTTAAATTACATGTTTTATAGTCCCCTAAAATGATATGCTTTAATGTTTCCGTTTTGCCAGGAAAAACACTATAGAGGCTAAAAACAGGAGTTACTGAAAAAAAAAAAAAATAAATGACTGCCGTACTTTGTGCTCAAGAGATGTTTAAGAGACTTAAGACGACATGGGGATTATCTTGTGCGACTACATTTTCCGTAAATACATATGCGATAAGAGACTCGAGGAAATTTTGCAGCTTCCATTTATGGATGAATTACGTATGAAGCCCTTATAAGGCGAATCCTGGGACTAGGTAGTACATTTTGTTCTTGAACAAGTGCAAAATTAATTACCTGTAAAACAGTTTGTTACAAAGAAGTACTTTGTAGTATTACATTAAGAAGGTAGTACATGGAAATATTGAAACAAAAGGTCTATAGAAATAGGTTGGGTAATAACAGGTGGATAAAAATACCTATTTTATCACACGCCCGAAATATTTCTTAATCTCTTGGTAAATAAATCACTCAATTTATCTTTATCTATATACAATTATTAAATAGTTGAGTGCTGAAATTTACAGCAGTCATATAGGTATATTAATTTTTAGTGAAAAATTTTATTTTTTATTGCTGTAAGAGTAGTTTCCCACTTCGAATAAAAAAATTAGTTATAAACTTATTGTCTTTTCTCACACATCAACAAGCCAATGAATTTAGAATTTTGAGATTTAATTCAAAACATATCTTGCCATCAGTTACATTAAAGCTAACTGACTGGTTAAAAAATAAGAACTGGTATAAGAAATTATTAATAAGGTTTTTAAAAATTTCAAATCATAATCATAGTCAAGATGATACATCAATGTTATTTTTCGGTTTAGGGAAACGGATTTCTTTCAGATATTCGAAATAGTAGGTCTCCGAGCCATAAATTAACTTCGACCAACAAAACATAAAAAATAAACCCCTTTAATACACTGTTTTTTTTTAAATGGGCATGAAAACGTTTTAAAAACGGTTGATGTTTTCTGATCGGATGCTAGTTTTGACTACGCACTAAACACCTAAGTACGCAAGTTCAACTCGTATTTGACCGAGTTTTATTCCTTCTTATATTATATACCCAAAAAGTATCTTAAGGTAATTGCTTTCCCGAAAAAGTATAATAAGGAATTTCATTTATTTGTTTTATATTGATACATATATTCCTTAAGCAAGCAGGAAACACTCCAAATTCTTTTCAAACAGGTTGGATACACAACGATGCCTTAGATGGAATCCTGTGCTACTGCAACCCAGCCTACTTTTTAAGGAAAAAGAAAGCCTCAACACACAGATAGTTGAAATTGAGAGCATCCTCTTGTTGAGGGGCTATTTTGGGTTTTTGGTGTGGTTACCATAAAGGGATCATGAATTCCTTTGAAATAATTCCTCGAAAAGTTAAAAGCTGAGCACCACTTCTCTGCCTCATCTTCATTTCCCCCCCTTTTTTTTTTTGTGTTTTCAGTTTTTATTTTACGAAACAAAAATTCAAAGACAAAGCTCATTTCATCAGACACTCGAAGATAAAATTGTCTCTAGCATGTCGAGTAGCACCATTAAGATTTTTAAAGTTTTTAAATAGCTTTACGTTAAGTTTAAAGTTTTTTCCTATATTTTTAAATTTTCGACACTAAAAGAACCTTGAAGTAATTGCATTCAACGGAAATCATGCAATTTACCTTGGAACTACCATTCTCTAAGTGGTGCGGTTTTCTGCCCTTTTAATTTTATTAAAGTTCGTCATTACTCACTTCTTAATTTTAATTAGAGAAATTTTAAGCCTGCACCGCGCTAAAAAAAAATAATATATACGCTGAATGAACTTAGAGAAAAAAATCATACACTAAAAAGAATAACAGCCTAAACAAATCATTTGAATGTCGCTTTAAAACCTCCACCTCCCAAGGATAATTTTTCCCCGTAGTTGTCGCTTAAACCCTTTCACATCGCATGTAAAATGAATAGCTCCAACAGCCCCAATCACATTACCATCAAACATACCGAGCTTAACCTTCTGCGTTTTTTTTTCCTTGTAGCTGATGTATTTTTTATTTCTCTCTACTACAGGACTTACTTTATATTTGTATTTCATTTTTTTTTGCATTGAATTATTTACCCCTTTCTGTATGTTTTTTTTATTGTTTTGTTTACATTTCCTTCACGACCTCTTAACCTTCCTTGAACGGTTTTTGAGTCAATATTTTTTCATAGCTTAATTAAGGAAGGTTGCAGAATTTTAATTTATTTTTTTTCGAGTTTACAAATAAAATCAATAGGCATATATGGTGTAAGTATGTTAATTTTTTATTTTTTATTTCTTTTGTTCATACAAACATTAAAACGCACTTTGCTTTTTCATATGCAAACACTTCATAAATTATTGAGTTATTTCAATGGGATTATTTTAGATAAAAATAATAAAATATTATGATAATATTGGAAATCTCAAAAGTAAAAGGCCGTATTCGGATAAGGTGCACAAATATACCCTTGAAGTAAGGCTAGTGTTTACGTAAAATACTCTAAAAGAACGGAAATTAAAATGTTAACATGCTATTGTGGCTTAAGTTCTTTATACCTAAATATGTTTGTTGTAATATTTTACACTGGCGTTCAATATTAAGGAATCACCTATCCAAGCAAAAAATTACCGAATTTACCTCTATCAAAGTTCACTCGAGATTTTGCTATTTTAAAACTTTTAAAACTAATTACTCAACTCATTAAGGAGTAATTCTCATTTTGTTTTCAAAAAATTGATTTTACTTTTTTTGGTTTTGTAAAAAAATGCCTCTTAAATTTTAGTTCGAAATTCTTTCTTCTTCAAAAGCTATAGTGATAAGTTATAAGGTCCAGTAATCGATGGTTAATTATGTCAGTTAAAACAAGCAAAATTTCTCAAAATTACCATTTTCAAATCGGTTGCCAAGATTTCTCAGGGGCAAATTAACCAATTGACCTTATTCTTGTTGCATTCTACTTCCAAAGCATGTTGGCTTCGAAATAAACAAAAAATTTTGTTGTAGATGCGATGATGTACCAAAAAAGACACGATTTTTTCGTATATTGCGTGACGTTTTTACAATTTTTTCTAGTATGTCCAAAATATAAGAACTGCCTCTTATTTACTTTTTCAAGCTAGCACTTTTTTAAACCTTTCTAAGATTTGTTCTGATTGAGTAATGAGCAGTTAAAAAAAGCAATTCTTCTTTATTCAATAAAACGAGCTTTTTTAGAAATCTATTATTTTTAGTCAACAATGAAAATACATTTTTTATAAACCCAAGCTTAACTTGTCTTTCATATTTATATTTTTGGAAGATAGAAGGTTTCATATTTCGATTATTTTTGCAGTTGATTTTGCCTCAAGACCGCTACCCTTTTTACTTTCTAAAATACAAGCAAACTTCTAAAAATTTTAAACCTACAAGGTCATTTTCGCCTAACTAAAACCCACTACATTCTTTCATAAATGTAATCAAAACAAATTCAAAAGCCCAGCTGCTAAAACTGAAACGTAGAAAACTCAAAATATTTACATTGTTTAAGCCCCAATCGTAAATCCGATAGAATCTATTCAGAGCGTGGGCGAGCCCAAAGAATAACCGGACAAAAAAGAGGGAAAAGTACAATATTTAGCGCTCTAATAATCTAATGGTCGGTTACTAATCCAAGCGTAACATCAAAAGTGACCGAAAATAGCTGAAGAGCTTGGTTGCTAGAGCATCAATTAATTATGAGCGCCACAAAACTCTTTAGCCGGATTCCGATAAGACTTTGTATAGTCGACAAATTACCACACGACAAGATTATTTTCCATCTTTGGAGTAAAGGACTAAAATGAACTCGTAAACAAGAAACATTTGAAATAATGAAATATTTAAGCATTTCGTAACTGTCAACTTATTATAGTCCTTTAAATTGGGCAAACAAAAAGTTCGTACATCCCTAATAAATGTAACTCTTAATACGGCCTAAGTTAAAGGTTTCTTACACAAAAAAAAAAAAAAAAAAAACAAGGTAAAGTAAGTAACAACCAACAATCTGTAAGATCTTTTTACAATAATCATCTTATTGGACGTATATAGCAATTTAGCAATTACATCACAAAAATACCCACCCACATAAAAACCTCAAAGTGGATCGTTACTAGGAGAAGATGAAACTTGAAAGCAACCGCAGGTATTTGTTTTCTGGAAATTTGTCAAGTCCTTGAGGGTTTCGTAAATGATTCCTCTCTTTAACTAAAAGAAAGAAAAAAAACCTCACTTTTATAAGGATTTTCATTTTCACAAACGTTACAGCCTTGAACTATATCAATTCAATGGTTTTACAAGGCATCATTTTCTACCTATAGACATCACTTGATGTAGTTCACTGCAATTGAGGAGAGAAATGTACTTTACTAGAAACAAAACAACTTTGTGATTATCTACCGACCCGACCGGATTTCATATTGAGCGGGTGAGCGGGTTGAATCGTGGAAATGTCGGTTTTCAAACTCAAGCAAAAATATCCCACACATGGTAACATCCAACTCAAATTATCCTTACTTATATAAATTCATATTTAAAGGTTAACCAATATTTTAAAAAACATATCAGAACATTCATTAAGGGAAGAACATCTTGACATTTTTAGTTATAAGATAAATTAAATTATGGAAATGTCAAGTTTTCAACTTTTTCTTATATCTGGGTACCCGCCCAAACAACTCTGGGGTATTCATTAATATTTTTATCTTCTTAAAATCAGTTGTCATGGGGACTTTATAAACTGAAAATCATCAATTTATGGAGTTTCACTGTCACTGGTGAATATGCGAATGTAATGGGCGTATATCGCCCCGAGTACTACCCTTGGGGAAAGATATTCATGCCATTTTTTTTGCAATGACAGTAACAAAATTATAAAGTAAAAACATCAAAGAATATTGGGAACATATTATTAAAAAATATATTTTATTTATGACAATTGTAAAACAGAGCTTCAGCTAATAGTATCGACATATCAATAAAATAACTGAATAACTTTAAAACGACCTATTTTTGATATTCTTTATAAATTTTTAAAAATTATACCTACTCTACCCCTATTTAGTTATTTAAAATAATAAATTATAAATACTTATTATTTCGTAACAATTTTATTTTGTTAAAATCCAATTAAATAGTTAGAATCAAGAGACACCTTCCTAATAATTTGCAATTATAACACGTTTCTAGAAGAGTTTATTAAAAAATTTCTACTCTATTTCTCAGTCTTTGAAACATTTCATTTAGAGCAATCCACAATATTCAAAATAATCGAATGATCCGTAATATTCAAAGAAATCAAAGATAAAAGTATTTCATTGTCACCTAGAAATTCGTATTCAATAATTAGCTAACAAAAAAGTAGCAATACAGAAATTTTCTAAAGAGAAATTGGCCACACAAAATGATTAAATTCTCAAATCAGCACTGAATGTAAAACTATGAGCAATAAAACAAGCGATTTAGTTTGAAGAATAAAAACATTTTAGCTTTACTACTTTCTGTAATTAAGAAGATCCTTTTTCCAGAAAAAGTTGAGATAGGTTTCTACTCGAAGGAGCACTGTTTCATGAGAATTTTCTTAAATGGAGCTCCAATTCAAAAGTACTTGCAAATTGTTAAAATTCTGTACAAGAATGTTTGCAATGTAGCAAATTATCAAACATTCAACAAATGCACATTTCTTGTTTTCAAAGAAAATAGCTTAACTACATTTTATTTCTTTTACCGCATCCCTTGAGAAATAGTTTTTGTTAATTTTGAACCCAACTCTAGCAATTTACTGAATAAAACTTTATTTCCATTAAAACGTAAAACCCTCCTATAAGTTTTCCAGCTTAGCAAGAATATTTAATTTGAAGAACAGCTGAGTTTATATAAAATTCCTCCACAGGGGAAGTTACAAGACGCTAGTACAAATTGCAAAATATTTAATACAAAGCAAATCTACACTATGGAAACTTGTTTGGTTATCTCAGATAAACTTTTGACCTTTCTGGATTTGTTTTCTTCAGCTATCTTAAAGAAAGGACTGCGACAAAATGGCTAAATAAACAAACATTGAGGCGGAGAATTTGTTTACAAATATAGTTTAAATTGTAAATTGAAATTGTTTAGATAGGATGGCTTAAATTTTGTTTATGTTTTACAATTATATGTATGCATCGTGACACCACTTCTTTGGAGTTCGAGTTTAAATGTAAGCTTTTATTTAGTGATTGTAAAAATATTGAATTATCGATTTCGTTATTTTTATTTAGAAATGTAAGAAATTTTGGAGAGACAATTTAATTTATTAAATTGTTAAGCTAAATGTAAGCAATTCTTTACTTACTAAGATTATAAAATCCTAAGATACTTAGATATCTAAGTTAATTTGTCTTCTTATTAAAATTTAAACTAAATTACGCGAAATAAAAATTATTAAATCTTAAGCTACAAAAAATTTAGGTGAGTGAGTGTCTTAATTTAAAGAATAAGGATGCATAAAGTCAACTATTTTCTGAGGTACAAATTTTATCGGATAAACAGAAATAATTTGTCAAGTAGCCATTAAGTTAAATGAATGCAATTCGACATAATAAGATTTAGAAACATGCAGCCATACATAATCTTCTCATGCTCATTATAGTCCTCTCATAAATTTGATGATACTCTCACTGAATTTCGCCAATTTCAATAATTCATAGACTAAGCCTTTCATAAGCTTTAATTAAGTGTTTTGAAGCTTAATGTGAATTAATTGCTCTGTACTTATCATGTCTACTTTTATGGTTGTTTGTACCAACCAAGTTGAGACTTCAAATATTCTTGAATTTGGAATAGATAATACGATAAAATGTTTAAATATTTGAAGTAGCTGTTGATGATAGCGAAAAACTTAAATATCGCATAACAAATTCGAAAACTTGCTCTGTATTAATTTCCTCTTTTTTTTCAAAATATTTTCCTAGAAATTGGTGCTTGAAAATCTTTAAGCTCACTTATTCTGTATTTGTTGTCGAAATTTGATATGACGGCTAAAATCATTTTAATATTAAATGAATTTTAATTAAAATGAGAATACAAGAGTATCGCTGATTTTAAAATTATATTATAAAAACTTATTTAAAAATTTCATCAATAATTGATCAAATATAACGATAAGAAGTTCTACTTCCAGGCATTCTAATGATTGTTAATTTCGAATCGCAAACACGGATTACACACGTTGATTTCAGTAAAATATAAAATATTAAATATACGTTAATAGTCTTTCAAAATAATAGGAAAACATGTTTTTTGTCTTCAGTTGACTAAGTGTGATCCTGCAATCCTTTAAACTTATTAAGACCTACCATTTTAACAAAAGGATAGAAGTCGAACATACGACCTTCGAATTGGCGCTTCACTGCTCTAACCTGAGCCACTTGCTATCGATGTCTTCGCAAGCAATGTTTGCTCTAATGAGAAACGCGATTGACCGATCCCACAAGCTACATATTTTATTATTTTAATTAAAATGTTTACTTGTTACATTAATCGACATCGCACCTAAAATTTAAATCCCATTCTCCTAAACAATAGTGAATGTATTCTACAATAAGCTAGAGCTAACATATTACACATATGTAGGTATATATGTTCAAAGTTATTATGCATTGTAACACCGTCAGGAGTATTAATCAATTCGCCTGTCTATTAAAATTTGAAATTTGGTATTGAAGTCGGAAAGTATCGATTTTTCCTTAAACAAGGAAGTTAATACAAATTCCAATCTTGTATTGACCTTTTCAGAATATTGCATTTCACGCCCACTACCACAAGCAACAAATACTACAGACAATGAGTGGGTGGTAAAATTCAACATACATTTTCTTTAGTGAAAGTCCCACTGGTGCATTTATTTTTGAATATTCCCAGAATACTCCTTAGCAACAATTAATTCTCAAGTTACCCTGAGAAAATGCCGACAAGCTCATCCATCCTTTTTAGACTTAATTAAAAGTTAAAGGATGAAGCAATCAGTTCTAACGATCCATGAAAATTTAATATTTTTAAAGTTCATTTTTAATACTATAAAATAATTTATTTTATATTTAGCTATAACGTGGACCGGGGATTACAAACAATTATACTAAATATGAATTGATAAGAGGGAGCTGGAGCATAAATTGCAATTTCATGCAATCTTGTACAATCTGTTCACTCAGGTCTGACTGAGTAATTAATTGGATTTGGGATATTGTCTAGAATCATAATTGTGTGAATAAACACGATGTAGATATTCATGTTGATTATGAAAAGGTTTTTCCTTTCTCTACTAAATGAAACAAAAACTAGTGAGGCAGGATTTTGGTTTAAATTTGCTTTTACTACTCATTAAAATATGAAACATTAATTTACTTGTTGCTATTTTATGTAAATAAAATAAAAACTTGTTTGGTGTTTAAGTTAGAAACAATAACTGAAAAAGCATATGGAAAATTAATAATTAATACCTACAATGTACAATGCTTCAAAACTTTTTCCATACAAAATGTTTCCACATGAGAATACTTGTCTAAATCGGATTATACCTTTAACCAACAGAAGGTAGTTTTTTTTAAATACGTTTTTTAATTGCAGTCTAGTAGATTAAAATCGAAAAACATTTTATTTTTGGAGAAAATTATTAAATATTTCAACAGCCATACAAACATACACCATGAACTAAAAATGAAAAGCATTTCTTTAGTAAATTTTCTTGCGCGATTGCCGCAACCCGAAGAGCATATATTTGCATCTGAATTGAATGCAGATACAAGTGGCATAAAACGTGCTGTATCTTAGTTTCTGTGCTCCGCTACTTATTTGCATCTTTGCCGATGTTGAATAGCATTGGGAGTAATAATGTTTGTTAAAGAAAATGAGATATCCTGTTGCCGAAAAAAAAGCACAAACAAGCCTTTTAATAGCTGGCTAGGAGTTTATTGCCCTCTTAACCGCAACTCCTTTTGTCCTCCCGCCGTTCTTTTCAATTAATGGAAATAAACCTAAATTGATTCAGGAACACATTTTATTCTTTGGACGTTGGAGTGTATGGTGTACCTATTGTAGAATCCATTGTTGTAAAATTCATTAGACATTTAAAATAAATGGAGGCAAATGTAATACAAAATAAATTTCGAAACATTTTGTACTCCTATTAAATTCACAACTGCTCTACTCGTATTTTCTAAAAGACCAAAAGTCTAAACTTGACTGTATCCGATGTATCTCCTACAGAACTACGTGCTGAAATTTGAAAATAACGTGTTTTTTAAAAAAAGATACGTAACATCCCACACAATTGCATATAACAAAAAACAAGTCCTATGTACAATAGTTTAATAAAAATGAAATTCTGAAGATATTTTGGCTGAGTATATATTTTCGGCCAGTCTCAAAAACACGGGTTTCGAAAAAAAACAAAACACTTAAAGTTTGTGCCAACATCGATGTGCACAGCGAAGTACTTCGATGAAATGGATAAAAATTACCTCTCTGGATTGTTTCCAACTTATGAAAAAAGACCGAGACCTTTAAAGTAAAATGTAAATCAATTTTTTGAAACGATTACCATTTTATGTACGTATTTTGGGAAATACTAAAAAATGTTCTGTTATATTAAAAATTACAGGACAAAAATGTTACTTAAATGTTACTTTTATTTCAAATTTAGATCATCGTTTTACTATAACTAGTTTTTGAAGAATGTTAGATTTGGTTTACATAAAATTATGGGAATATGTAAATATTTTTTAATAATTTCTTTTCAACCAAAAAGTATTACAATTATTCAATATAAGTTGCAACAATAGCTCTTCAAATCAACTTACTTTCTATGCAGTATGTCACAGTTCAATAAAGTCAAATTAAAGTAAATAAAGTAAATTCATCACTTAAAAAACGAACAGAACTCGATTTACACGGCAGGGGTTTTCTCTAGGGAAGCATGTGTTATGGTGAGAGAAAAAAAGGAAGGCGGGGATAAAAAATGGGGTGTCTCCTTGCTTTCTTCACATAAGTTTTACGACCCCTATGGCGTAAAAGTCTTGTCGTAAAATCTAGAACTAAGCAGGGGCTCCATTTTTATATATTATCTGAGTTATATCAATTTTAATTTGTTTCAGCAGCCAAACTCTCACTTCTATGTTATGACTGAAGATACTCCGTAACCCCTAAAATAAAAGTTTAAATTAGCTATATATTTTTGAAAAATCATATTTTTCACCTGATAAATGAAAAAACTTTTTGTATGATGTCGTATTGATTGATCAGTTGTATTAAGTTAGATTGATTGATTGATCGTAGATGTTTGCGACCCCGTAAATTTGATAGAAAACAGTCAAGCTATTTAGTTGTAATTTTATTTACCAATAACATGTCTCATTATTTTCAAATGCATTAATTTTTCGAAACTTTTAAAGGTAGAATTTAGAAAATAATTAGTTTCAAGAATTTTAATTTATACCCTTGATTGCCTGATTGTCTGAACTTTTAAATATGTTTTTTCCTATTTTAATTTTAAGTTCTAAAACTTATGTTTTCAAACGTAATTACATCAGACACAATAGTTTCAATCTAATTTTTTAAAACTAGCACTATACTAATAAATATCTCTTAAACAATACCTATATTATTTATCAATGGGGTATGATACGACAAATTAATTTAGACGAAAAAATTGCTATTTTTACGGTAGCTATTTGAATATGGAACCCTTTTGGATCCTTTTAAAATGAATGATGATAAGATGGAATATTTTAAAAAGTTAAGATGTTATAATCAACGAATTATTAAAGTAATCTTAATAATTATTCTGCAAATATTATCCCAACTCTCTGTATTGCAGTTAAAAATTCTAAAACGTTTGGAACTGAATGTGAGGAACTAATAAATTTATCATGTCAACTTGTGCTGGTGTCAACTCGGAATTTTAATTATACCGTTGCTAAATTGCACCTAAAATAAAGGTAAAACAAGTCGACTAACTTCGCCTAACCAAATCTGTTTTAAATATTTTTTTTTTATATACCGTACCCCAACCGATTTAAGACCGAGTCATTCGTCCGCGGTATGACTGAATAATTAATCTCAGTTAGCATGCTGAACGCCACGTGCTTTGTAATTCATTTAAAGAATACCTCTCATACTTCTTTTTTTTTCGCTTACGGATTTCAATTTGTTTGATAAGCGTCACTTCTCCTTGCTTCATTTCGCCCCTGACCATTAAACATTTAACGCAATGCGGGTGGTTCTAAGGCAAGAAGGAGGAGGTGATGACGAATTCAAGTATCTTTGAGCTGCTGTCCAAATGTTAATCTTGGCCATCCATCTCTGTACGCTGTTTTTTTTTCCAGTTTCTTACTCCCCAGTATAAATATTAATTGCACTCAACGTTAGTTCCACAGAAGGGTAGATCTAGATATACAAACGCATTTTGAAATATTTGTCTGGGCATGGTATTTTAAGTTTATGAAACTTTACATAATAAACTTAACTGGTTCATTTCATTTAAACATTTTTAAATTGAAGAAATAAAAAACCTTCTAGTTTTTGATACCTTTTATTTGAGAATTCAAATGTTTTAGTCAACTACTCAATTCAACGCTTGCTTGCCTCAAGCTGAATTGAACTATCGAATGCAAAAATTGAATGTGATATGGTTGTCGTTTTCTCACAACGATATCTCTTTCAATTGTTGAAACAACATTTTGAAAAGTTTAACAATTTCTTGTATTTTTATAAACTATCTGAGGGTTCAAGCTTTCATTTAAACTATTTTACTATTTAGATATAATCAGCCACTTGTTCGTCAACAAATTTACTATTGACCTGTAGTATCTTATTCACTAAAACTAAAACAACAACTAAATTAAATAAAAGTAGAAGTAAACAACATAAAAGTGTTAAAAATATTTAATTTTTCACAAAATACTATTGCTTCTAGTTCTTACATAACAAGCAAATATGCATCTTCAGTCAGTAAGAGTTTCTTTTTTCGGTTGTTAGGTACGAGTATTTATCATAATTAATGTCTCGTCATTATATAATAGCCGACGAGAGAGTAAGAAAATTTTAAATTAAAAAACAATTTCCTCTTATTGCCCCTTTTGTTTTGTCTTAACGAGATTGTTCAATGTCTGCTAGAGAAAAATAATAATAAATTTTACAGAAAAGCATTGCTGCAGAAGCAGAGTTTACAACAGAAAGCTCTGTGGAAACTAAAAGAGAAGAATGCCCCCGAAAATTGAAATAAATCTTCCTTGTTTCATTATTAAATAGTTTTCAACCCGTAATTTGCATTGGTACAAAATTAATAATGGTTTTGAAAAATTCTTTAAATCACTTCTCCATTTTGGTAGATGAAAAATTAAGACAAACGAAGGCGAGGCATACCAAAATGTGGTCCAAAAGCAACCGTATTTACAAGGTGGCGTGTGGTGTGTGGCGTGCTACGAAATATAACTTATTTAAAAGAAAACGCTTGAATAGTACGTAAATGGCAACTGTCTATCCAACAGCCAGACATATTTAAATGCCTTGATGGCACCCCAAAGAAGGGCGGCTCAAGTCAAAATCCCCGCAATTGCCCTTGCCCAAACAAATTGGGTATGAATCATCGGGCAAAATGTGTATCCTTGGGATGGTGGAAGACTACCAAAAGTTTTACCAAAAAAAAAAAAAAAACAAAAAAAACAAAACTCCCAAGTCCACCACTCTACTATATATTATCATTTTATTTCGGGTATAGTGTGTGACGTAAAAGTTACACATGGGCTTTTCTGACTAAGTGTGACGTATACCCCGCTTTGAACAAATTTTCTTCAGGCCATGTCCTTTTTCGAAAAACCAGAAACAGCCACTCTACATCCTGTACAAATGCACAGGACTCCAGGACTTTTGTCGCACACTGTCGCCGTCACATCGTCATCGTCATCGTTGTCGAATGACTACTGTGAGACTGTAAGACTCCTTTGCCTGGAATAAGAAAAAGAAGAAGAAGAGAAAGAATTGAGGTACACGAAGGCACCATGGGGCTCCTGTTCCTTGTATAGCGAGCGAGTGGCTTGAAACAAAAAGCCCACTTCAACTCGCCAAATACTGAAAATCAAGAAGGCGAAAATGCTTGGGGAAAATCGATACAGGGAGATCCCTTTTTACAAGGGACATCGTAATACAAGGCAAGCTTTAACCATTACCCACATTTTTGTTCCTAAAAAATAAAAAATATATATATATATATATATATACACATATAGAATATATATGTATAAAGTTAAAATGTCGCACCAAAAGTCCCTGGGTGGCATTCTTCATATTTATATTTATTTTGTATTCTATTCAAACGACATGGCATATCATAGAAAAGCAATTTTTTACATAGAGTCGCGTCATGGGAACGTTTTATTAAAGTCTGCTTTCTCCCGTTAGGGAAAACTGTCTCCTTTAAAATTCGTGTATTTGTCGCGTGTTACTACGAGTAAAGTGTCCTCCCTTAAGTCGACTCCTGTCTCATTTTCTGGAAAAAAAAACAACAACTATGAAGGAGCACACTCCCAAGAAAATCCTAAGACTTTAGCGGAGTATCTTTTCCCTATATCACACCGCAGTGTGGTGGCAGGAAGGAAAACGAAAACCCTCCGATGTTGGCCGCAATTTGTAGATCAATACGCATAATGAAGGTATTTGGTTCCGAGTGAGAGGATGGACTTAATGTCGGCTAGGTAGTTTATACCCATCGGAAGTTATTACCTACTGTCTACATTCAGGACAAGGATGTGTAATTTTTTTTTCTTTTATTTTTTTTTTTTCTACTCCTCACTTGAGAAGATTACACTTGAAATTTTTTTCCAAGTCAAGTAGAACTTCGAAGACAATAACTGCAATTAGAAATGCTTGGGTTTGCGTGTTCCACCCCTTCTAAGAGTGAGGAGTTTTTATAGACAGCAAAATCCACCCTCGTCAATAAAATCGATACCCAACAGTCAGTGGTTTTTTGACACAGAATTCACCACACCATGAATGGGGTTTTCGCCTTTTACGAACTATGGAATAAAAAATTTTCATCCTACTATTATTTTTTAGACCTGCGCTCTACTTAACTTTAAACTTGAGCAGGTTAAAAAAATAAAAACGCCTCGCTCACGGGAAGAGGCACAGAACCACGGCCTCGCTCAGAATTAGTAGCGACATTATAAAAAGCAGATCGACAAAAAATTAATTTTCTTTTTAGTATTTGGTATAAGAATATAAAAAAATATTATAATTATTTTAAAAACACTAATCAATGATTATATTTGTCTCAAATTGTGGAGCTAATTAAGTTTCCGTACAGTATAAATCTAGAGTTAATAAACCTATAAATGCTGTTTGATTTTAGGCATTTACCTGGACAAAATCTGTGCATCCGAACATCACCAGGAACAAGGTAATCATCAGCGACTTCCACGGCGGTAACATCTTCTGTCTTCTACAGAGCCGCATAGATGAACACTTTTTTTTTTGTTTTCGATAGTCTAGAAGAGGGTGAATAAGACTATAATTCGTCCAGGAGAAAGTGCCGAAAGGGGAGGGTTCCGGAGCACACCACCTCGGTTTTTCGTTGCGGTCTATCTCGGATCGATCACCACTCGTTTTGTTCGCCCTGTTTTGTTTGTTTGTTTAGCAATAAATAACTAAGCGAAACAAAATAAAATATATATTTTTTTTTATTATTTTAATTCACTTTACTTTGCAGGCTGGTCCTCCTGCCAGCGTTTGCGTTTTAAGAGAAGAGATACACTGGCACACTGTATCTTTTTTTTTTTTTGTATTTCTTTGCGGCTCACCAAATGTCCGATATTAAGCTGAACACACCTACTTCACTTTTTTTTTATATATTTGATAAGCCTGATTTTGGCAGCGCCCGCAAAATAATATAAACAACTATACTTCGACTTTTCTGGTATTTGTCTAACTAAGCGTATTTTAGATTACAACTGACTCCAGATAGTCAGATGCTAGATCTGGAATATTTTAATATTAAAACTTCTTGTTTTAACAAAAATTTAATATTTTTTTTTTCTTCACTTGAATAATAAATTCTAATGCGTGCGTGAACACCAGACCAACTTTGAAGTGAATCTGCCTGGTAGCTTTATGCTACAAGGGGGCGATCCATGAAAAAGTACGTAGGAAGCTTTTTCCATTTCTTCATCATCCATAAAAATGCTTCTATATGCTGAATTTCCAGTTTCCCAACAACTCAGCAAAAGCGAGATATTCTAGAAGGGGAACCGGGCCAAAAAGCTTTTAATAAATACAAAAACGAGCATTCAAGGCGCACGCGGGCGCACTATCATGCTGACTTTACTTTTATAATTCCAATTCCTCCTCTTGTCGCCAGTAAATGTGGTCGTCAGGTCTTCTTGGTCTCGCCGAAGCGAAAATCCACATGGCAACGTCTGAGACCAACGTATATATTACGTTTCATGAGTCAACCTGGCACTGTATTCGTTCGGATTTTCCTCTTCGATACCCCTTCGATTTGAGTCTCAAAGTATAGCCTATGTATCTTGCAAGATATATACCGACTATTGGAAAGTCAAGAAAGATATGTGTCGACGTCTGCACCGCTGAGACTGACTTGTTAGGATAGGCTTACTATCCGGCTGGTGGTTCGACTTACCGTCGAATTATTTCTTTTATTCTCTTCCCCGTGTCTTTGATTATTACGCTGGTTTAAAAAAAATAAAAAAATCGAATTTCAATTTCCTGATAAGCGGAATATTGTCGCCTCACTTCTGCATTTTGCAATATTTTTTTTTGTTGTTATTTATTTATTTTTTAGAAATTGAAAAATTCGAACCAAACCTTACACGGCATACAGTGCGGATAGCATCAATTGGAAGTCAGCTTTTTGCTCGACTTAGTCATCCACTCTTTTCGTCATAAAAATTAATCTCGGCCAGATTTACGGATAACTAAGCTTGGGGCTTAGCACTGAATGAAATTGATTGGTTTCGTTCCCCTTCGAATGCCCACCAATATTTTATTCAGTAGAAGGACATAAAATTTATATTACCCTTTATTAATTGAACACTAATATACCTACTCTTTTGCAATTCATTTTTTTCTTTTTTTATATGACTTACATGAAATAACAGAGTTCTTTCTATTCAACTCAATAAAAAGAACTATGCAAAATTTCATGAAAACATGAATTTTATTTTATACAAATAAAAAGACGAAGTTTAAAACGACCTCTGAACTATTGAAAATTTTCATCTAAAACATAGGTAGGTAGGTGCAGCGATTCAAAAGCTATTAATATAAATGCTGCTCCTAAGTACCCTTGAATTTTTCAGTTAATTAATACCAAGAGAAATGTAGAGAGGAATTTTAATATTTTTTTTTTTTTTTTTAGTAATACCTTGATCAAAATGAACTGTGTCGAAAGGTAAGTAGGGAATTGCTCCAAATCTTCTACTTTTGGGTTCATAATTTATAATTGGTGTCGCAAGTTAATTCTTAGTGTCCTTATGTGTTTAATTTTTTTCTGCCTAGGCTTACTTAAATGTAATAATTTAAGTATTTAAAATTAATAACCGGCAATAATTTAAGGGTTATGCCTAAAAAAATTAGGATTTGATTATCATCATAAAACTATTCTTTAGTCAAATCGATTAGACGATAAATTTATTCGGGCAATCGAAATACATTCGCAGTCATTTAAAAGTTCTTTAAACAGACAGTTTTCTAAGTTTCCCTTTTATGACTACACTTTTTCAGAGACTTTTATGAGAAACAAGAAATATGTTTTAGGTATACGAGTATATGCAGATGTCTGTAGTGTAGCATGAACGCATAGCTCAGTTTATGATTTCTAGTTCCTAATTTTAGAGCTTTTTCTTCAGAACTAAAATTTACAAAATCGTTCTTAACCAGCTCGCCTCCTGTTATGAATCTATATAAAAAATATCACTAGATATTTCTGTTTTATTGTAATTTGCACTAATTTTTGATACTATGGACATAATAATTTAGAGACCCCTAAAGTAATCGAATTAGAAACATAAAACATTTTTAAACATATTGTCCGTTCTATTACCGAATATTGTTTAAATCACATTACTTATATTTCTACAAAAACAAAAACTAGAATAATAATGCATAAAAAATGTTATAATGAAAATTAGAAATGCAAAGTAATATCTACCACAATAGCTTTTAAAAAGTAAAACCAATAATTGCGAAGAAATGAAAAAATCACTTTTATTTGCTAAAATATCAAAAACGTAAAAATCCTAATAAATGATTTTAAATTTTCACACGAACCAAATAAAAAAAAAATTGGGATATTGACTGGAATTCTTACAAAAATTAATTTGCTTGATCGTTATGAAAGCAACTCAACAAGATGCGTAATTTGATATCCCAATTGGGCACTCACGTATAGAACAAAAGTTTTGTGTTTATACTTAGAAAAGATTTCTTTTATAATTATTTAGTTCCAAGAAGAAAAATCATTCTATTCATGATCACATTGCGCAATATTCTTAATAAATACTACTTCTTTACCTACTTTTCGCTTAAATCTTGCAAAGGTGAAGCGATTTGCCTTTCATATCCACCCATAATAAACGGAAAAATATCCTTAAATTGTTTACCACTTGTTCTTTAACCAAAACCTTGTTAATTTTTGCAAGCAGAATAAAAATATGTCATGTTTATTTTATCCATAAGACTTCATTATAAATGTTATTATTTCCATTTCCCGCAAAATAAATTAATTTTTGCCTGCTCACAGAAATTCCTCTGAAATATTTCATGCGGAATATCTCCGTGTCAATTTTACTTTTTTATTTGTACATATAGCCAGAGTATGACCCAATAATTGCAGACTATGGTATTTGCAATTATCCAATAATTAAATATATTAATAAATAAACTTCGAATTGGTTATTTGCAACGTTTTAAATCAGTCGGTGAATTTATTAATTCAAATTGAGTTCACATTTCTACGTGCCTTGTCACAACTAGTGGCTAAAATGATTATGCCTAATTATAAATTCATTATGGGATCATTTTGAACCTAGAACATAACTAGCCAAAAACGTAAAATATAAAAAAAATAAATTTGTAAGCTTATTATCAATTGTGATCTTAATTATACAGGCCAAAAACCATGATGCTGACCAAATTCATATATTTTATTCTATTGTATTTGTTCGTGGATTAAGAAAACGCAAAAGAAAAACATTCCAAGAAACCACAGTTTCTGAAAATTGCCACATAATCTTATTTTTTTCAAAAACGTGGACTGGTGGAAGATTTTTCTACTAAAAGTTTCAGTTTTTAGTGCGATGGATTTTTAAATCACTGATTTGAAAATTACTACATTCCAGTTTAGTAAATATATATAAAATACATTTCCTCACTAATCAGACATTAGATGGAATTTTTCAACTTCCGAAAACTTATTTGTGCTTTTGAAATTCGTTGATAACTATTGATAAATAATACTTAATATTTCTCTGTTTTTCAATACTTTATTGATAAAGAATTTCTCCGGGGGCTTATTTCAATATTAAAGCAATTAGAAAATTATATTTTGCATAACAATTTCGTGTTTATATAAAAGTAGAACTTTTACTCGGTTAATTCAGATCGATATTGCTAAATTTTGGCAAAAACAATAATAAATATGTAAAACTAAAAGCCTAAACTGATGCAAACGAAAATTTTATTGAAAACCGTTAAAAAATTCATGGAACTCATTGACGAAAGTTCATAGGCTCACAAAATGCATTCTAAAGGGACAAATAGGTAATGTTATGAAGCGTCTAGCCAGCTTAACAGCATATTAATATTTTATATGTTCCATTAAAATATCATTGGTAAAACAAAATCCTGCATAAGTAAAATGTTTAAAGGTTTCAGGTGAAAAGGTAAAAACGTTTTAAAAAATCCCATAAACTTTTCTCGTAAAGAGGAAATAAAACATGAAAAATATAGTGGACAGATTTTATTATAACATTATCTTTTAAATTTCTTTTTCGAATAGGTATCAAAAAGCATTTGTTTCTTTTTATAATCGACAGCTTTATCCTTTATCCGACTGTGAATGCAAAGGAGAACATTTTTTTTAGTGTTCATATATTTTTGTGATGCCTGGCATAAGTTTAAATGAGTGAACAGATTTTAATAAGTGAGACATCTAACGATATTACTGTCATACAATTTTATAAGCTATAACATTTTTCAATTCTCTAAAATGGCGACTGCTGGGCGTTATTTTATTAAACGTAAAAGAAAATATATTTTAAAACCACTTTATATTGAATCAACTGAAATCACTTTTAGGAGTATGGAAGTATGAAAATAATTAAAGCAAAAACCATTCAGAAATTTATAAAGTCTTCTATTTAATTTGATAAGTTACTAAATGAGTAACTAAAATTAGTGTTGATGCCTGAAATGTGAGTTCCAGAAGCAAACACCAACAGTAATATTAATTATTATACTTAGGTCATTTCGTAAGAAATATTTACCCTCCTAAATATATCACAATTTTCATTGAATATATAACAGACCAAAAAAACATTTATCATATCACGTTAATTATATTTCCTTTGATGAACAAAGTTAAGCTAGGAAACTTCATTAAAATGAATAATTAGAGATTATCGGGACCACTGATTTCTGATTATAATTTAGCGACCGAAAAGTTTGATTAGAGGTTTATGGGTTTCTCTAATTTCAATTTTGGAAATTCTAATCAGCGGATCAAATATGGAGCCCCAACACTTTAATTTCATTGAGGTTTTCCATAAAAATTATTAAACAGGCGTTTTTTTTCAAATCCACTACTAAAATTCTTATATTTCTTTGTATTTATTTATTAGGCATGGTAAGTAGTAAGATATAGTTTTACTATAAATCTGTTGGTCATAAATAAATTAATAAGAGGGCTAGAGCATCCCAAATTTCATGAAATCGATTTTGAATTTTTAACATACCTATCTACGATTTATCCGCAATATGTTGAAAATCTCAAACGCAAACTTTCTAATAAAATGTCCAGCCACACATATTAAGTGAATGTATTTAAATGTAATTTATTATACTAAGCTGTAATCAGCATTTAAGCATGAATTGTTCGCGGTATAGTCGATTAAAAAATTAAAAAAGAAATATTTTTTTAACTATTTTCGTGGATGAAACTGGTGAATGAAATTAGCTAATTTTAATTAACAAAACTAGTTAATGCTAAATATTTTGACGAACTAAAATATAGTCAAATGCAACTAAAAGATGGTACTTCTAATCATCTAATAGTTAAAAATTACTGTTTGTAACCAAAATATGATGAGTTTTAATAAGTTTGTTGTAAAGTAGTTAAGTAATTAATTTTAACAAGAAAATGATGATTTATGAGCACTTATGGTACATTATAGTGTAAAACATATTAAAAAAGATTGAATATCGATTTTTTGGTTAATTTGTGGTCAGAATTAATAACTCTTTTAGTAAATTGCGCTATAATGAGATGCTAATAAATCAACATTGCTTCTGAGCTTTTTTATAGAGTTTTCAGAGGTAATTCTTTTTTCATCAATCGGTGCTATTACAATTTAAAACAAAAGTGGTCTTGGATGATTTTTAACTATTTTGCTCTTGTCGTTTTTAGATTAAATTAGTAAGAAATAATCATCATTCATGAAGAACTATCGATTTAACCAAATTATTTTTTTGACTGTATGTCCTTTACACCTGATATAAAAATACTCAGTAATAACATTAAAAAAATAATTCACTTTTCCATTAACAATATTACAGAATTTATTACAGCCCTTGGAAGACCAGGTAAAATCGCTTATTTATATGCCCACTTTTAATCGGGGCTGGGTCTTATAATCACTGATGTATCACCCAAGTGAGAGAATATTAATCGAAAAATTTCGATTATCCCCCATATATTTTCTTGACGCCTCCCATGAATTTATTTCCTCTTTTGCGAGAATTATTTCAACGTCCAATTTCATTTTTGTCTACATTTCTTTATTTTATTTTTTATATTTTTCAGAGAGATAAGTGGTCATCAGGGACCGACAATGATTCCCCTAGAAATCGTCGCTTTTTATTTGCTATCTTTTCCCTTTTTTCCCCCATTTTTTTTACTCTAGCCGAGAGGACTGCATTGAGTGCAGGGGTCGATATGATTAATTTTTTTTCCATCTATCCAATTTGCCTTTTGAATATAGAAGACAAACTCATGAAAATAATCTTAATGCCATGTCATGCTTGAAAACGACTTGTCGTAGTCGTAGAACTTAATCTAAAGTGGTTAGTTACCTCGTCGTCTTTTATTCAAGAATTTTACTTGATCAGCCATTTGTTGGCCCTTTTAATTTGTAATCACCTTTCTATTTCTCAAATCGTTCCAATTTCCCGCAGAGCAATACAATTCATGGATAAGTACCGAAGGCTTAGCAAAAGTGCTTTAAATTAGGTCTACCTTATCCACAATCCGCTATTGCAGCATCTTAATAAATCAAAGCCTACATAAATAGGTAAACATTAATATTGTCGCGAAAATACGAGAAAGCCATCTCTCCGCAGCCCGGGCAGACTATGCCCGCCTCACTTTTCTGCTCCTTTCCTTTTACAATTGTGTGAATCGAAGCGGCCTCAAATCGAACACTTGCGAATGGCAATACTTTCCAATTATACAGGGGAACCGCTCTGCTGATGTTTCTCCAACTTTCTCCATGCAGGTCGTCGTTATACACTTAACTAAAAATGTATATATATATATAAAATAAATAAACCATGTTACTACCTGCAATTAAGGGTAGGAATAACAAAAGCTGCAATCGCTAAATTAAATTCCCTCGAACGCAATAATTTGTAATTTCCTTAATCCCCCTGGCTAGGGAAGCTTCGCAAAGCTCACTACACGAAAGAAATCATTCATAAATGTCGCCAATATTGATTTCCGATATATGAAATTTTTTATGTTGCCTTGGCTGTGTGTTAGCAATATAATGCAGCATGCAGGGAGTGCCGCAGCACTGCGCACGCTTCAAATAGTAAGAACGAAAATTAAATGCCACCAAACGTTCATTCTCCCAGTTTTAGTCGATTTTCCGATGAGTACTGTGCTTCTGTACATAGCCAGTACAAAAGGAAGAATGTCCTAATTTGGTTTTTCCAAATATTTGTATTTCCAACTGAGAGAACTAAGCAGAGCATGTACTTATTAAAGATTTATGGTAACTCCATTATAAAATACAACATCTGTCTGTCGGTTCGATTACAACTCGAGAAACAAACTCTTTTTCGTGTAACTAAAGTCGAGATTCTGTCTTCGCAAAGTTATAGTGAGAAAACCGTTTACTTACATATATACAACTTTGTTGAACTGCACCCTGCAAAATTGTCAAACACGAAAAATAAATCGATATTACTAAACCTTATTTTAGATTTAGAAACAAGTTAACATATTTTTTTAAATCTACCAATATAATTTTATTTAAAGTCCACTTGTTCCCAATGTCCAATGGCCAAAAGCAACACATTTTCCATAGTGCTCATGAAAATCAGACATGTTAAACCCAGAATAATTATTTAGCTCTAGTGGAATTATTTAAATTATCTATCAGTTGAAGAGCTAAACGGAAGAAAGTTTTAATAACTACCCATCCGTAGCTCTATCTATATACATAAAAATGTATATTTGTAACTATAAAATACAAAATAAAGCATGAATGTTCGATTTAAAACTTTGCAAGAGAAACATCTTTTACCTAGTCAACTGCAGGCAATTAAGTTTAGTAAAAGAAATCGCTAAAATTTGAATCCCTTAGGTAAATAACATTTGTTCTTTAATAACGAAGATCTTCTTTTAAGAAAGGTAGATATCCATTTTCCCATTATTCCGAAACCTTGGAAAAAATCAAAAATATAAATTCTAATCTAATTCTAATTCGTTAAAGAAAACTAGAACGGTTTTTTTTTATTTAAGTGCATTAGTCTAACTCATACTTGAAAGCTTCTTTTTTTTTTTGCTTTAAAAAATAGATCTACCTAATTTGCAGTTTTCTATTTTATGCATTGTAGCAACTATGCACATAAATTACCTTGTTATCCCAATCAATCCTGCATTCTATTAAATCGGCTAGTCGTTTAAAACGGCACTTTGATTCTACATTTTTTACATTTAAATTTTTATATTGCTACTCCATTTAATTTTTATGTCGGTACTCTGTTCAATTAACGAATGAACAACTAACGCAATTATCAAATTGTTTAAAATTTTTTCTATATTTTTAGCATTTCTTTTCTTTGATTTGTATTTTGTAAATGTAGACAATAAAATTGTTTTTTAAATTTGTTTGTAACCGTTTTACAGCTTCTGAGTTTTCCATAATGTAATGCAATTCTTTTCTTCTTTTAATTTTACATTTACGAAGCATAATTTTTTATTTGACAAAACTCCAATAGAAAATCGAGTTCTTCTTCATGATTATTATAATTTGAAATCTTTATTAATCCATTTAATGAGTTTTGGTGCCGTAAAGACATTCATTATATTTGTTGATATAGTTAATCAATTTTTACTACTTACAAATTAAAAGTTGATCTCCCCCTCAACTCGACAACTTCAAAATGACAACGACTTTGCCATTTGACGCTATCTATCATCCATGTTCGAAATTTAAATTTTCGAAAATTCGATCATATGTGTTTCTGGCAATGACAGTGAAATTTCTAACTGTCACAGGACGCGCAAACGTGCGTATATTCGATGGCGTTTTCGTTCTTGTGACAAACTGTAAAGTTCTTTAGAACTAGATAAATTCTCATAGCATTGGACTTATTATAACTTGGAGAAGCACGATCGAAGTGATAAATCAAAATGACAAGGTAAGAAGTGTCCGATTACCGCCCAAATTTGGTGTACAAGCCCCAAATTCCAGAGCGTGCATAGAACTTGGGGATGTAACTCATCACAACATAAAGCAATTAAAGAAGTTGAATACGGTGGTCTTTCCGGTATCTTATAACGATAAATTCTACATCGATGTTCTCACCGCTGGCGAACTTGCCAAATTGGCTTATTACAACGATATTGTGGTGGGTGCTGTTTGCTGCAGAATCGACACCTCTGAGAATCAGCGAAGACTCTACATCATGACCCTCGGCTGCTTGTACCCCTACAGACGACTGGGCATCGGCACCGTCATGTTCAACCACATCCTCAACTACGTGGAGAAGGACGGCAACTTCGATAGCATCTTTCTGTAAGCAGAAACTGATTTTATTATCCCCCCTATGGGCTAACTAAATTCCATTTTCCAGACACGTCCAGGTGAATAATGAGGGCGCTATTGAGTTCTACAAGAAATTCGGCTTCGAAATTGTTGAAACAAAAGAGCACTACTACAAGAGGATCGAGCCGGCCGATGCTCATGTTCTGCAAAAAACATTGAGAAAAAAAAACGCGGCCACACCAAATGGAAATGGTGTGCAGCACAACAATCATGTCAATGGCAATGAAAAGAAAGACTCGAATATTCAGCATAGCTCTGGGAAGGCAAAGGCATAAAATCGGGCAGCCTCTTCCTCATCAAATTGCATGAGTTTTTCTCGCATGTATATTTTGTTTTATTTGGAGCGAAGCAGTCGGGGGGAATATTTCTCCATACACTGTTGGTTATATAATTTTACAAAATTTGAATATAAATTAAGAAAATTTCAAGCAGCTTGCGTTTCTGTAGGCAGTCCATCATGCCCTCTATTTCCAACATATCGCTTTTAAAACGCTTTCGTTCGGCTGCAATTTCTTCATTTTTCAATTATTTATAGTGTACAGAGATGTTAACACGAATTTGTCTTATTCCTTGAAATAATTGTTTAAAGTTTCTGTTCATGGTCGTTTTATACCCAAACTATTTCCCCAAGTTGTTTTCCTATCATTCTTTCAACATTGCCTTACTAAATCCTTTAAGATTTCTCCACTATTAAAACTTTTACGCAATAATAATGAATAAATTGTTCCATCCTCATAGAAGGTGACTGGCACATACATTTAGCAACTCCTAAATTAAGAGAACCTATCATTCGTGGGGCATTAAGACAATACAATTCAATTAAATATGCTTCTAGGTTGAAAGTAACCTTTAACCGTTTACTGTTGGTGTTAGCAAAAGCATGATTCTGAGAAAAAAAAAGTGGTTTTACTCGTTTGTTGTTAAAGTACAACCCTTTAAATTTAAAGCCATCTAATATTTTCATTCTGACTACTTTCGTTCTATAAATAACCAAGTCAATAATTAGATAAAATAAAGCAACTCTTTAGCATAATTGAATTCTTTGAGTTTTGTGGGGAAAAAACAGCATATATAGAATTACATCATTTTGTTTTTTTAAACAGGTATTTTGTGGTTGTATATAAAAAAAAAATGTACTTTGCAAAACATTAGCTATTTAACTATAAAATGTGGGGTCACGTAAGGTAACTTAAATTTAATAGCTAAAAGATGAGGAAGGTGTAAAAACGAACTTCCCGATCTAAAATAAGACCCCATTTCATACCAGGAAAAACCAATTGATTTTTTTCAAAATAAGGCTTTCCGCTTTTAATATTCCTACAAAAGTAATTTATATGTACACAGCAAAGGGAAAATAAATAGGAAGTAAAAAGCATCTAGGATCTCATCTAAAATTTAGAATAAACCACCAGTGCAAAATATTCCAAAATTTGGATTTATAGTCCCATAACAAAAGTTCCTTTTGTAACAGCTTGCATTGTCACCTAGGTGACGTTAATATCTAAAAGCTGTGCGATGCGCTTCACACATTGCTTTGAGCCGGTCATTGCTGCGCATGAGACCTGCAATAAAATAAATATTTTATGTAATAGAAAACATAATCAGCCAATTAGTCTATAAGTTTAGAAATAGTCACGTCTTTATGATTCACTATTTGAATTGGAACCAAAAATCTTAGTAATACTACGCAAACATTGGTAACATTTTTAATCTGTGAAATTCACCAAATTGTGTGACAACTTCAAAACTCAAATACACTACATTAACAAATATCGGACCTTACCTTTGTAAAATTCAAGAACCCATGCGGCAACCCTTTAAGAATATCCATGGTAACAGGAACCCCAAGTTTTTTGAGCTTTTTGGCAAACATTACGCAATCGTCTAAACACGGGTCCATGTCGATCGACTAGAAAGAGTGAGTAGACAACGTGTTTAATTCAATTTTTGTAAACTACGGTACAATTCTGCAATTAATATTTTTAGCTGAATTGAGTGATTGTAAAAATTGAATGTTGCTATGTCTCTTATGGCTGAATTGTGTGAACATATTTGTAAAGATGATACCCTAAACTCACCAGGACACTTGTCGGTGGCATCTGCGCTAATACATCATCTTTGGCCCAATAAGGGGACATGTGCGGATCCTTTGGCACTTGGAAAATGAACTCAGAGCTGGGGCTCCTAGCAATCAACGAGTCCAAATTCTTCATTCTCTCAGCATATTCTCGATCGTGAGACGATCCGGCTATTTCGGTGGAATTGGTGAACTCTCCAAGTTTTGTAGAGATTGCCTCAACAATCCCGCCAGCTGTTTTATTGAGCCTACCCTGGATCGAGTCTGAGGCGATAATGTCCTTGCAGGTATCAGTAAGGATGTTTTCTTCAGAAAGAGTTTTAGGAATGGACGGCAGAAGTGTCTCATGCCCATTCTCCTGGGCCTCAACGCCGGGCTCTACGATATAATTTTTCAAAAATTCGGATACATAGGCCCCATTGCCATGGACGGCCTCCCCGTTCGGTTTGCTTACATCTATATCAGGCATCTTGGTTATTGGCTGTGAATCATCCTCAAATGAGACACACGAACTCGCGTCCTCGGCGGTTAGGACCTCTGTATTTTCTACGGTGTGATTTTGGTAAGAAGCACTTGCAAATGTATCGCTAATATTGTCGCTCGTGGGGGTTGTAATTGCGCCGTTCTCATTTGCATCAAGGAACCCATTCCCTGTTGAGATTATCGTCGCCTTCGATGATTTTCTACTCGCGGTATGGTCGAATGAGTGGAGGGTGATCGATTCCCTGGCACCTTTGATTTTGTTAAAAAGTTCGGTCCGCTCAAAATTTTGCTTGATCGTTTCTTCATTTGGGCAGGCGTACGCCCTCAGGCATCGCATCATGAACCCAAAAGGTAAAAGTGGGTCCATCAGGCACAACATTCTGGCGGGGCTAGGTACAAAATCGATTAGGACAGGACAATATGCCATGAATAGCCCATCCGGACGTCTAATGCCGAGCTCTATACATTTCAAAATACACCCAATACTGAGATTCGCTCCCGCTGAGTCCCCAGCAAGGATAATTCTCTCCCCAGTAGAACCCAAGCAGTGGCTATTCTTCACAGCCCAACAATACGTGTAAAATACCTCCTCCAGAGCACGAGGAAAAGGTGCTTGTGGGGCGAGACTGTAGTCAACGGACAGAATTGGTACATCCAGGTCATTAGCCCAATCGCGGAGATACAACTCGTGCGATTTAGAACTTTGAGCCACAAATCCTCCACCGTGGGAGTGAATAATTAAGCATTTTGACGGTGGTTTTGTTCGTCTAGCTCTAGAATTAAATCCTATCATACCTTCACGGACGACTGTGCTTAACAGACGCACATTTACAGGTCCAGGACCAAAGTGACTGCTGGGGACGGGAATAGTGACCAACTCATCGGTCTTGAGATTCTTCAACTGAATTTCTTCAGGCGGTAGGCTAATCACCTTGTTAACTTTGGTTGAATTTCCAACGATGCTGGGCAAAGCGTGCATGATTTCACCCTCGGCGAGAAACCAGAAAGCCTTGCAAAAGTCGATTTCAGCATATTGAGAAATGTTTACAATACGCTTTGCCCTCTGCTCGGGATTTAAACAGTATTTCCCGCCAGTCCACATCGAGCTGGTGGTTCTCGCCACTCGATTTGACTGGGAATAATACGACTCTGAAAATGCAGCCATGCAGACGGAGATAAACCTGAGGCATGTACGAATTGAGGACGAATACTGAATAGCGAGACATCGCCCGTAAAAGCAATACTGATTAATTGTGTCTCCGTACTGCAAAAGCTCGGCTACAGTGTAGGCGCCTCCGCAAAATAAATCTCCGTCGTGGCTCCATTTCCTTAAGATTAACAAATATTCGAGAATTGTGCAAATACTGGCAAGAAAATGGCTGCATGACTCGATTTCCTTCATATAATGGCCCTTTCGAAAAAACACATTCGTGCAGCTAGTCCCCATGTATTTCGCTAGTTCTGTGGAGTGGGAAATGCACGCATCAACGACGACAATGAAGCTCCTAAATCCATTCCCTGGAGTTTCCTCGTCAAAGTCGTAGAGGTGGACAAAGGCGCGTATTTGTTTTACCAGCTCCTTAGCATTTCGGAGGTGATCGGCGAGCCCATTAAACGCCTCGTAAATCCTCTGACCTTTCTCGGTTTGATCATCTTTGAAAAAACCGGCATTCTGCGTACAAAGCTGGTCCAGCACATCGAAGTTGGAAAACTCGTTCGGATCTAAAGAAACAGGTCTCCGTTCAATGTCACCCCGTTATAAAAACAACAGTCCAGCGGTTTTTAGCGGCCACTAATTACCTGATTTCTGATCATTCGCCATATTTACGTCGTGATCTGATCTTTGATCCTTCAGACCATCGCTCATTCTGGTGTTTCACTGCTGCTTGGGATCCACTAATTGGTCTTGATCTTATTAAGAAATCGGTGAATTCCGGCCCGGATGCAATTGCATTGCTGGAAGAAGCGCACAGTGGTGACCCAAATCTCTCGCACAATAGTCCCGCGCGCGCACCTCCACTCTTTTAACACGCTTCACGAAATTACTTCTCAACTAGGGCAAAATTAATTGGGGCGCAAGCAGCATAGCAGCGGGCGCAAAAACACGACCTACCAATTGACCAGACGCAGCACTTTTGACAGCTTGTTGTTTTTCCCCCCGCTCTTATATACCAAACCCCTTCAAAAAGAACAAAGAATGATTCTTGTCTTTGATAACAAAAAAATTGTTAATGGTTAATTTTTACATACTTTGAGATGTATGCTACTATAATTTATTATCTGAAGATAAAGCCATGATTTTAGGTATTTCTAATTTACTTTTTTCCGGTCAATTAAATTCTTACTCAATTAAATAAAAGTTCTTAAATATAATCCAACTTGACCCGCATACTGGAAAGAATCTTCTTGAAATCAGCTGATTCAAATTCAAGTTCAGTGTACACAGGTTCAACGAATGATTAGTGTTAGAAATGTCAAGTGTCAGGCGTAAATAAACTACAAGATGAGTTTTATTCAGTTTGAAAGTGCCACAGAAAAAGAGAAAATAAGGCAAGAACTACGAGATGCGCGCGAGGAGCTGCTTAACAAAGTAAGTGCCCAAGGTGATAAACCGGAACTTATCATGGTTTACACGCGATAAAGAATTTCCAATAGTGTTCTGCCAAAAATATTTTCTCCAATAGAATCATCAGAAAAGGGCTCTGCAAGATAACAACTTATCTCTGCTTATTGTACCATGTCCGAGGATCTATTCTAAACAAAAAAGTTATTTACAGGCGGTTCTTCTCAAGGAGCAGACTTGAGCACTCTAATGGGCCGTAACCTCGGTGACGGGGTAGAAACTGAGTCCTCTACACTCTTTGGGCTCTAAAACCCTAGTTCTAACAGGCTGGTTCACTGTAGCACTACGTAATCTACTTAGGATCAAGACTATTTCAATTCTGTATTCATTCTAGAACCCCAACTAAGGTAACTTCCATATGATATCCCATTTTCGGATAAAAGTAAAAAATATTTCGGTTATTAATTGAACTCCTTTAAAATATACACTCGTATATTTTTGAAGTTCTAACTGTGGAGAAATATGTGGCACAATAAATTTTATTAAAACAACAGTAACAATTTAAAATCTGTACACCGAACAATCTTTGGACAAATGGGGGAAGTAGATAATCGGGGTTCACGTACTTTTAGGCCTTTAATTTGATTTCTTTTTTATTATTTAGATATTCTCTTATGAATGTTTCTCCAAATATTATTTGGGGCTAGCTAATTCAAACTTTTACAAACATTTACCATTCAAAAAATTATAAAAGGGCTTGAGAGAAAGAATGCCGCCTCACTGGCCACTTGAAATTGAAAATACGCTAGAGCAAATTTTTTCATTATCTGTAATAAACTTTGTATGGGCCTACTGTTTATCATTGTAATTCTTTGAATTAAGCGTTATAATACTAAAATTGAAAAATCTTTCCAAGAATAATTCAATAAACGATTACTTGTATTCCACGTTTTAATATTTATGGCTCTGCCTTAAAAACAACCCGACTGAAAAATTGTAATTTTTAATATTGCAAGATAGCATTTAAAAAATCACTAAAACAAATTTCCAGGCCAAAAAGAATGCTGAAGATCGTGCAAAATTTGAAACGGAAAGAAAACTCCGAGGCGATGATCAATGGATGCTTCCGTCACTAGCTGAGAAAATAGAAAAACAATCTACAACAGTCAATAAAGAAGCAAAATCAAAAAAGAGATCAAAAGAAAAAAAGTGTAAAAAGGAAAAGAAGAAAAAAAAGAAGCATAAAAGAAGCCAGTCTCCAAGCACGGCAAAAAAACCTAAAAAGAAAAGTAAGCATAAAAATTCGTCAGAAAGCAATTCAAGTTCGGACGACCCTGATAGGGATAGTGCGGATGAGGATGAGTGGGTCGAGAAGAAAACAGATAGCCCAGGGAAATCAGAAAAGAACCTTAAGAGGGATGATTGGATGACCTCGTCTTTCTTACTACCAACTTTTTCTAAAAATGTTGAAGCTAAAGAGAAGGATAAGCAGCACATTGATTCATATGATCCTGGAAAAAGTTCGAGGGAACTTAATCCTTACTGGAAAGATGGTGGAACTGGGCTTCCTGCTTTTAGAAAGCCAAAAGATGAGGATGATGATGATGTAAAAAGAAACACTCATAGTTCTAGTTATAAACGACAATCTACAGGTAATTGGCGTAAGAAACCTGAAGCGTCAAAAAAAGAACAGGAGCATAGTTCGAGGAGTAGATATCGAAGTTCGAAAAATAAATCCAGTTCTGAGTCGTCACCGGACAAAAGTCCTGAAGGTAGTAAAAAACCTCAAGTTATAAATGACGAACCTACAGGAACCAACACTGGCAATTTCTTGACTGACCAGCAAATGAACGAGCTTGGGGCAAAGCTTATAAAAGCCGAAATTATGGGAAACGATGAAGTAGCAAAAGCGTTAAAGGATAAACTTGAAAAAGCCAGACAGGTAAGACAACAGATAAAAGATACAAGCCGACCTACACCGTCTGCGCGGTCTGCTAAAGGAGACGATGAGCACATTTTGCTCACAACAACGGACAGCAAAGGTGTAACAAGACCACTAGCTGGCCGATCTTCTCAGCCGACTGATCTTTATTCAAAAAGAAGAGATAAGCGTAAAAAAGCGGAGACACACGAGGATGGAAAGCGAGTTAAATACTTCCCTGATGACGATCGTTACGATATAAAACAAATGGTGACTGCACAGTTCTTTAAAGATATCCTATCTGACTGCGGTTTAATTATATTTTTCTTTTAAAGTTCGAGCGCGAGAAATATGCCACTGCCAGCGAATCAGATGCTCAATTTGCCGAAATTGCAGGCAAAAACAAGAACAAAGATGATCTAGACGATATCTTTGCTGACAAAGTGCGAAAAGAGATTTCCGAACAAGATAAGGACGAGCAGGAAAGAAAACGAGCAATTTGGGAGCACCAACGACTCGAAAAGACTCTGGAGACATGCGAAAAGTGTTTTGATTCGCCAAAAATGGAAAAGCAGCTTCTTGTATCGATGGGCTCTACTTCATATTTAGCTCTTCCTTGGCACGAAGCCCTTCAACCAGGTCATTGTACAATTGCTCCCATACAACACGTTTCCTGTGCAACACAGCTAGATGAGGACACTTGGAGTGAGGTAAACGATTTTAGAAAAAGCCTTGTTCGAATGTTCGCTGAACGCGGTCAGGAGGTAATATTTTTTGAAATCGCAAGATACCTTAATCGGCGGCCGCACATGACTATCCACTGTATTCCAAGCAAAAACTTTGAAATGGCTCCGTTCTACTTTAAGAAAGCCATCCAGGAGTCTGAGCACATGTGGTCTACAAACAAACAACTTATACCTCTGAAGGACAGAGACTTGAGGAGAGCCATTCCTAAAGGATTACCTTATTTCTGGGTCCATTTCGGAATGGAAAGTGGATTTGCCCATGTGATTGAAGACCAGGAAAGATTTCCTGCTAACTTTGCACAGGAGATAATTGGCGGAATGCTTGAGCTAGATCAAAGGGCATGGCGAAAACCAAGAAAGGAACAGAATTCTATACAAAAGGTTAAGCAATTTGCAGATATGTGGAAACCCTTTGATTTTACTAATTAATGATCAAGTGTACAAGCAGTTTTGAATAATAAATTTAAACTAGCATTTGCATCGTAATATTTGTATAGTTTTTATTAAAAACATATTTTTAGCGTATTTAAATTTAAGGTATATTGAATTTGGTCACCCTATTTTATAATGAAGAAAAAGTTAAAGAATAGTTTTGGTCATATCGTGTTAACATTAAAATAGCTCTGTGATTTTAAAATCGTGTTCATTTCTAGCTGCCAGGGTATATGCATTTCCCGCCAAATTTATGTAGTCTACTTTTCGTAACGGTTGAATTACATAAAAAACGCGGCCATCATGTTATTTTATATCAATTAAGCGCCATCTAGATTGTCTATCTACAAATTTGGCGTACAGTTCTGAACTGTCACTTAAGTAATCGGATGTCAATCGTCAAACCGTGGTTCCCGTTTTGTAAAATATAAAACAAAAACGACTTAATTCTTAATTAAAATTATACTGAAACGTGCTAAAATAAACAAGGAAATTTATGAAATGCAGAAACTGCTAACTAAACGATTTCGACACCGCTTAAGCTGACGATTCATTCGCGTGCTGGTTGTTTACCTCTTTGATTGAAATAGTTCAAAACTCTTTCAGCATCAGATAAGCTAAAATGCAGGCGAATAAACTAGATATTCGACACACTTGTAGAGCTTGCATGTCTTCCGATAATTATCTGCATGAGATCTTTGAATTGGGGGTGAATTCTATACTAATCTCAACAATGTTGGAGAGCACTGCGATGATCAGTGTACAGCCCGATGATGCTTTACCCAAGCAAATTTGTGAGTTTTGCCTAAATTCACTTGTGAACGCTTATCAATTCCAACAGAAGTGCATAAACTCTGATATTAAACTGAGAGCTGGACTACAAGAGAAAACGGACGATGATGAAGTGCGGAAAACATTGCTGGAAATTGTGCCGGAATTTATCAATGATGCCAAAGAGCAAGAACACAAATTTGTTGTTCAGAAAGAAGCTAACGATGCACTAAGCTGTAGAGAAGCCACCCTAACTGAGCCTAATCAGGGCATCAAAGAAGAAACTTTATTCAAAATTGAAAAGGCGGAGGATGAGCTAGTAAAAACGCAGCCAGCTACAGAGGAAGACATTTCGTCCGAGGACAACACAGAGAAGTATGTCGCTGCTGAATGACTTAAAACATCACTATCATATTGACTCTTTTTTCAGTAAAAACGCCGATGAGACTCCACTGAGTGATTCCTTAGAATGCCCAGTGTGCCTTAAAACTTTCGACAGGAAATATCGCCTAAAGCGGCACCTCAACGTACACAACGTTATGGGGAAACCGTTCGAGTGTGAAGTATGTAAGCAGCGTTTCACTTCTGGGAGTCATCTAACGCGCCACTCAATTGTCCACAGCGGCAAACTTTCCGAGATGTCGGAAACCATAAACCGTCCAGATAACTACAAATGCCCGGAATGTTCGAAAGTCTTCTGGAAGCAGGAATCGCTTTCGTCCCATATGCGGACTCATAAAGATGCAAGAAAGGACAAGGAGTACCATTGCGAGTTTTGCCCAAAGGTCTACTCACGACTGAATCTACTAACGAGGCATGTTAAATCCCACAAGGAAATGAGGCAGCACATGTGCAAGATTTGTGGGAAGACTTTTGCTTTAAGCGCACAGTTGATTGATCATATCAACAGGCATAATGGGATTAAACCACATGTATGTCCCGTTTGTGATAAAGGTAAGTTGATTAGCACTTAGCCAATAAAAGTCTTATTTACGAACTAAAAAATATCGCTGCTTTTAAGAATGCAGTTTCTACGGTCTTCTACTCAATCAATTTAGCTTACTAAGCGAATTTGTTGAACTATACAGAAACTGAACTCTTGGAAACATCGTTTGTTAATAAAATAAAATAAAAGAGCTTTTCCAAAACTTCAGTTCTTTACTACAATTAAACTAAAGGAAATATTCATTTCTATAAATTTTAGTAGACAGTTTTAGACATTTCCTTTCTAGCTTTAGATCCCACGAAACTTAAACTCAAAGACGACCTGATTTCTTTGCATTTTTATATTACACTTCACAAATGCTAGTTCCGAACGTTTTTCCTAAAGAAACCGAAAATTTGATACCAAATAACTTATTTGACTTAATCGAGTGTAGGTTTCCAGCAATCATGCACACTAAAGGATCATATGCGAACTCATAGCGGCGAACAGCCGTTTTTATGCTTTGAATGCGGAAAAGCGTTCAATAATGGCAGTAATCTTCGCCAGCATCTCATACGGCACACCGGAGTAAAACCATTCCCGTGCCCCGAATGTCCAAGTCGATTCACCTGCAAAGGTGGGCTCAAATCTCACATGGCAACTCATTCCGCGATCAAGCCTTATATTTGTGATATGTGCGGGTCCGCATTTACGAAACCATACTCCCTTGCAAAACACAAACGTATTCATACCGGAGAGCGACCATACTCCTGCGACGTGTGTGATATGAGGTAACCTGCATTTCTTTTTAAATAATTATTAATATTAATTTTTTAAATTATTTTGCATAGATTTAACTCATCTGATCACGTTAAGCGACACATGAGGACTCATACTGGCGAAAAACCCTATGCCTGCAAATTCTGCGATCGTGCCTTTGCCCAAAGCAACGATTTAGTGAAACATATGCGAGCTCATGTTGGGGAAAACACTTATCAATGTCACGAGTGTGCGGCAGCTTTTCGATTAAATTCAGAGCTTAAGGCACATATTCAGCAACATTTCAAACAGCAAAAGGTTACAGAGTCGTCCGATACCAATTCGAATTCTCAGGATAGTTTGGTTACAACAACTGGGGTTTCAATGCAAGTCCTGAATAAAATCATCTGACTATCAACTAGGATTAAAAGATAGGCTTGCATACTGTACAGATTAATGGAGGGTCTGATCGGACACGAATGTATTTTTTGTATAAATGAATTCCATTTGCAATTGTTGTACTATAAGACGTACTATAAATACGTGATTAAAATTATTAATAACCTAAACACTTTTCTTAAATTCAGTCCCAGAGATCCTTTTGATTGCTAAGTATGGAATATTACAAGCAATTTATCTACTGGTTTCAAATAAAAACAATGTCTTAATCAACATAATATGTTTATTCACAGTTAGATAGTATTACAATTTCGCAATGATTTTACTTGACAATTTGTTGTTTAATAGAGTTCTTAACACAAAGTAAATTTTTCAAAAACTTACACAGTTTTAAAATTACAGAAAAGATTTTCATTACATTTAAAAACAAGTAATTACCATTTTTTCGCGATCAAATCGCGTACACTTTTTTCCAATATAAATGCAAAGAGATGGGATAAAATATAATTTGAAATCAGTAAATTACTGACACTTAAATACGAGATTACGTACTATTGGAATTACACATATATGTACGCATAATAAATATATACTGACAAATATATTCAACATATCATAAACAAGAATAATAATCACATTCGACAATAGGAATTCCGCCTGGAAAGCAACATACCCGACTATCCGAATATATAAGATATAAGTAAATATTTGATTGAAACAAGAAAAACTCTATGTGAAAGGTAAAATATATCCCATTCTAAAAGTCACTTTATGTACCCTAGGGGGCCCTACTCAGGAAGCCGAAACGAATAGAGCAGTTACATCTCTTATAATTATATTCCGTATCATTCAATTCAATTCCGTCATAAGAGATGAACTGAAAAGATTCGTCTACTCTTCCAGAGTACAGCCCTAATTATTACAGATGAATTAATTTCATATTGATTGGAATTTTGCCCGTAATTCAGGCGCATGGAATTGATAGCAAGTACAAATTATGTGACTTCCAGAATAAGGTTCCCTAAAAACAACTAAAATAAGCTTATCCAGCAGTTTCTAGTAGACACTAAATGGAATTATTCTAATGGTTACTTTTCAGGTTCTCTCTTTTTCGATTTCTGAACACGAAACAACTGATGTCGGGTCTGAACAATGGGCATTGATTACCAGAAATCGCCTACACATAGAACAAGATTTCTGCTAAGCATTTTCTTTATTCAGCCCGCTTAGTCAGATCTTTCTTCCTTCGTGCCTCCTCACGTTCCTTAATATCGATTGTTGCCAGATCGTTGCAAGCAACGTAAGCATGCAGACAAGAGATCAATGATTTTATTACGGCAAAAGGACCACAAAGAAGGGCACACAATCTGAAGAGTGATAGTCCCAAAACTGCAATGAGGCAATAAAAGTTTAAGAATTAATTTACCATTTTAAGAAGAGATTATGGTTCCTAGCAATTAAAATAAAGAATTTTCATTATTTTTAAGAATGTGTGCATTGATTTAATACTGTTTGAAGAGCGAGACATGTTAATTCCTAAAAAAGTACTACAAATGCCGATAGAACCTTACACATTTTCTATAAAAATATATAATATAAAATACTTACTAGTTGGTCCATCAGTGAAATTCAGCAAGTACAGCGAAGCATAAAACAACTCATTGGTCACGCACATGAAGGTCAATACGTCCTTTTGGTAATAAAGCTTCATGATGGCATTTTCATTAACATCGAATGCTTTGTGAGATGATTTTCCAACCATAACGCTCCTAAATGGGGAACAAAAATCATTAAGCACGCTTAGAACATTATTCACATTTATTTTTGAGGCAGAACATTCTTACGTCTGCATGTAAAGCCAGTGGCAGGCGATATCAATAGCCATGGACATTTGAAATAGGAACATGTACTTTGGATAAAAGTAGCTGAGGGTCACTAGGAGACCCATGGTACCGCATCGATCTGTTAACTGGTCCAACATAGCTCCAAATTTTGTACCTAAAATTATTTTGTAGAAAAATCAAAGGATCTTCACTGAAGATTTTGTGTAACGACATGCATAAAAATTAAGTTCTAAATTTGAACATGTAAAAGCAATTTTACGTAAAAATATTCTTCAATAAACATGATTTTGTCTATATTTTTACCTTTAATAACAAAACAATTTACCTACAAATTTATGCATCTCAATATCACAATTATTACCATTAAACGATTTTTAATCGATTTTAGAAAACAAGCTCATCTTCGGAATTAATTATATTTTAATTTAACAAGTTTATTTGATTTTCATTTATTGCTAACTTAAAAATAATCTCAGAATGGAAAACTACTTATGCATATACAGATAATTCAAATATATTTTATGCACCCCATAAATTTAATCAAAAATAGAAAAACTGTCATCATTCAGTGATAGCACAAATTCTTAAGTTCTTGTCAACAGCTCACAAATCCTGCATTTAATAATCTGTAAATATTTCATCAAATACCTAAGATGAAATCATCAATATCTCTGCCATCAACAAAATTAAACGCATCTCCTCAATTCGATTTGATTATTTTTGCGTTGCAGCAACCTTTACCCAACTTGTCAGACTATTTTTAGATCTAGAGTGAAATAATTCCAGTGAAATCACCCACTAGAGAATAAAATGATTTTTATGGAAAATTTAGAGTTGTTGCTTGCAAATCATCTAGACAAATCTAGTGAGACCATTTCTGTACTTCTTTAAAAAATTGTTGCATTTTACAGAGAGTGAAATTTTATTAGTTTACACCAAATAATAATAAGAATAGTTCGGGGCTAAAGAAACCTTAGCAGTTCTTGTCATGGGTCTATACTTTCTGTACATCTGAGGCAATTATGCGACGACATTTCATGCAAATTTATTACTTAGGTGACATACATTATTTTCTCATTTTTTAAATGTAGTTTTATAGTATAGAACCGGAATATTCAGGTTTTCATATTTTGACCTAATTCATTACCGAATATGAGGAATTCAAAATTTTAGTGTGCGTTAACTTTAATCGCAGTTGAAGCTTAGAACTAATCTATGAAAACTGATGAAATTAAATGAGGACTTAAAGAAATATAAATTATGTCTTTAATTTATTTTCCCTTTTTTAATTTCTGTATTTATAATTTAATTTAAGAGAGAAACTGCTTACTAAAACAGAGTTTAAAATAGTGTTATTTAAATATTTATGTTTAAGATTGTTGATTTTTATTTTTAATGCCAATAAAACAAATTCTTGTTCTATTATGAAATTTGATAACTGATCTGTAAGGCTCAATTTATAGTCCATCGATTGATTCAAAAATATATTTTTGTTTCCATGACATTCTTGTTAGAATTCAGCTAACAACGGCTACCCTCCTTAAAATCTTATTTGCTTTCTCCCAATGAAGAGGTGCAAAGGCATTAAATAAATATTGCTATTTCGCGAAGTTTTAAGCATCGGTTACCGTTCGACAATTACGAAAAATATCACAGAATTTAAATATCTAAAAATTGGTGTTTGTATCCTAAGTTTTTGGATTTCATTCTTTTCATTGATGCAATTGTGAGTAATTAAAATGCAAAATACTTAGGATTAAAATATTTATTTTTATGCCTTTTTAGTCTATCGTCCTATCGGCGCGAGAACAAAAATAGGACCTCTGTGGTATCTTTTATCCCCGAGTTAAACAACAGAAACAAGAATACGTAATCACCCCATAAGAAACCTTTTAAAAAGCCTATGCAAGTGAAGGGCTCTCTTGCTCTTTTCAAACCGATTTTGGGGCGCTACTTTCAACTTCGATATCTTACAAGTGCCTTAATATGGGGATACTTTATGACGTTGAAATTTGAAACCACATAGGCCTGCTAGCACCTCAAAGAAATCGCTGTAAGCCTTAAACGTCTACAGGGCGCAAAGTACGTGCCGTGCACTTTTGGCCCTGGCGTTACTTACTCTGGTCAAAGGTGCGTGCCGCGTGCCCGTCCACCGAGTCCAGACCGGCGCTTATTATGTAACACCATCCCGAAATCACATAGTTGGTGGGCATGAACCAGAACGCAATCACCGCAAGGACGATCCTCGCGTACCCTGAAAGAGGTAAACACGGGGGCTGTTAGAGGCGCCATTAGCTACTCTGCCACTGTACGTCCAGATTCCCGCTAAATAACTCACCGATTAGGTTCGGGATGAATAGGAAAATATTCTCCTTTGGCTGGGACATTTTTTTTTTCCAAGAGTAATTCAATTACAAACAGTCGTACGCGAAAATCGAACAAACAATGCACTGAGTGGAACAACACCTCCCCGCACTCTCTTCACCCCCTCTGGCTTTTATTCTGTCAGTGGCAATTTCAGCGATTTTGTACACTGCGCTCGCGCCGATATTTAATTTTCGCAAAAATTAAACAGAAAGACGTTCCTCAGCTGAACTTGAACATGTACAACTGCGGCAACTGCGTGACGAATTGTGGCCTCTCAGTCCTGACGTATTTGTTCGTCAAATACCGCTTTTGTTAGTTTAGGCAATACTGGTGGAGGCTTTCATCTTCTGCAGAATTTTGGCGCTATTTTTGAATATGCATTTAGAATTTTGCCAAAAATTTACGAAATAAAATATGTGAGGACAAAATTTGATAAAATTACATTTCTAAAGTAAAAGCACATGCAAAAAACACTAGGGCTATTTACTGTGGTTTGGAGGAACTCAAGCCAAATTGGCGGGACATGACGTCATCGTAAAATAAAGTTTAAAATTTTTAAATTCAGGCTAAATGCGCAAACTTTTAACGCAATTGACATTAATTAAACTCGGTATATTTTTGCAGAGAGTGAAGAATGAAATATGGAATTAATTTGATACGAAATCCAGTTTTGGAGCAAATAAAAAACTTCTTTATTCAGAAATTTGCACAGATTTTGGAAAGGTTTTTTTTAAATAAATATATTTTAATATAAAATTAATTGTAATCAGATTTGTCTTACACAAATTACTTTTTGAAGACTACTTTTTTTAAAATCGAATCTGTCCTTTAAATTGAAGCATGCAAGTGCTTGATTTACAATTTGTAGTCCTGCAGAATTTCAAATTCAAGGACTAAGCTCAATGAAATCTAAGGAGATATTTTGAAATTCATCTTATTGTTCACTTTAATTTTATCAGTGTACGACGGGATTATTCATTGCAAGAGATCTCCGTAATCCGTAAACTACCGAGCTCCCGCACACAATGACCGTATCTCACCAACATTCGCCAAATGAGTGAATTTCAATTCCGCAAAAATTCAGTTCAGTAGACTTCGCTTAATAGAACTTTGTGCACAGGTTCGGTCATTACCGTTCTTCTCGTTCTTTCCAACGGCAGTGCAGGGGCCGTGCGACGAAGATAGCGCAACGCACATAGCTAAAGAGACCTGCCGAGTGCTAACACCACCAACGAACCGTCGTACATCATTTTTCCCATCGCCAACTTGTTCTGCCGTCTGTGCATTTTGAAAGGAATTCTCGCAAACAAATCGCCATTAAAGGAAAACTGAACAGTTTAAAAAAGACGCGACAGTCGCTGCAGTGGACACTGGAGAGGATTTAGTGGCTGGTCTTTCCCTACGGGCGGTGCTAATTGCAGTCGAACAGGCCGAAGTTTTTTCGTCAGTTTTTCTCTGGTGACATATTGTGGGGCCATTCGTAGGTTACTTCTGCGGGGGCTCGCTCTTCGGTTTCGGATGATTTGGGACGGTCTGGCAGTGAGACTGTGCCATTGGTGGTGGGCCATTTTTATCGGATTTTTGTGAAAAGTGCTCGTGGAATGCGAATCGGCAGAAAACTAAAAAAATAATGTTTGAAAAATTCGATGAAAAATACTTTTCACTTTTTTAATTATATTACTTCACGGGTGTACACCGATCAGTCTGGCTGCGCGGGTGTGTGCGTGAGACCGGTGCAGTGGTAGTGGTCCCCCAAAAAATCGTGAGTGCTGTTAAGATGGCGGGGACGTCCCCAATAGAAAGTTACGTGGATCCTCGCAAAGGTGGAGGGTTGTCGATTGTGTAAATCGTGTTAAATTGAACTCAACCGGCTGCAGCTGGTGTTAATTTTGTGGAAACGTGTTTTGTATCCAGTTCCATTTATGTTTTAATCGATAAAAATGTAAAAAGAGTGAGGGAGAGGTGCCGAACCAGGGAGCCAGGACACGTATAGCTGTCTCCCTTCCGTTACCGTAATATTCAAATATGGATGAACAAGTTGTTTTCCTGCCAAATCAGCGAGAACTGTGTGATAGAGGTGTTTTAGCGTGAAAATTCATTTCTTACCGTGGTTCCTATTAATCTTAATATTCTTTCTTAAGAGGTCCTTCAGCCGGAAGGATATTTTTTTTGATAGCCTGTGTGTCATTTTTCTCCCATAAAAGTGTAGAGACTCATGCTATCTCTTTTCTACGTATTTGATCGTCTCAACTTTCGCACTATTCAAGTGACGATGGGGACATCGTGTGACAGTGTGTGAGTGGTGGCGAATTTCATGCATGCTCCCGTATACTTCTAGACGAGTACTAAAAACACACACCCAAGAGGTAATATAAAATGATTGAGCAAATATTTTTTAGAACATGGGATAAAAAAACGTTTTGACATTTTGCTGCTATGTAAATGATCATCAAGTGATGAATTAAGAAGTCTTTTGTTGTAAAAGAAAAGCGGAAAAGTAAGTTAAAGAAATCGGAAGACCAGTTGGTTCGTTCGTCTTCCGGACGGGGAAGAAAGAACGTCCTATAGACTGCGCGTAACGTCGACATTCACTCGGTCACATTTCGGGTCCCACAACCATAAAAGAGCTCTGGACGGTAAAGTTAAATTTTTTTCTGTTTGATCGAAAGAGAGGGATTCTAATTTGCATCCTGACGAATTGCGTTGACAGCATTAGCTGCAGGATACAAACTATTAGATTTTAATTTTGACTTCCTCCTAGTTCCGGGGAAGAGGAAAGCAGATAAATCTTGTCTTTATCTGAGCTTTCCACTGACAAGGAAACATGGCCCCTTCCCCAGAACTTGGTCAACCAAAAGCTCCTGATAAAACGTCGACGTCCTCAGCAGCAGCCGTAGCCGCCGCGGCGACAGCACCAACAACTATCACCTCTGGGACTGGAATCAGTAGTGACAGCATCACAAAAAACAATGGGAGCAATAACAGTGAAGTCATTCCGAGCACTGATCCTAAAATGAGCTACATCGATGATACCGCCTCGTACAATTCGAAAAGCCAAAAGGTGTCCTCTGACGCAAGTTCAAATCTACTAACAGCAGTCGCTCAGGCAGCTCCACCACCACCAGCAGCAGCATCAGCTACACCTGCGGTCTTGTCCAACAGCGCCTCTTCGGGCAGCTCAGCTGGGGCTTCCGCCGGCATAAATGCAACTACATATTCTAACACGGCTAGTTCGAACAGCTTGAACTCGACGGTAAGTGGTAATCACTTTTACTCTTTGAAATTTTAAAGATGTTTGGCCCGAGGGCAACACTCCCACGGGGCCTTCTCGGGGACACACACCCCCTTGCATAGTGCAGACAGACAGCACTACCGCAATATTAAGGAACAACAGGCACTCTATGCGGCAATCATTGCCGGGAAAGGGAACACAATGAAGTCATCAATTCCTGGGCTTTGTGCGTCTGCCGATAGTGATGACGTCTCCCTTTTCTGTGGGGGCTAAGTGCCAGGGCTTGCTCATTGTGTTGCCTTACGGGAGGGTAATTAAGTGTTGAATCTTTAGAAGAGGTTAAATTTTTTTTTAAGTGGAAATCCCCAATTTGTTAACTGCGTTTTAGCATATGCTTCCTAAAATGTCTGATGAATTAACACGTAGTTCGGTCTGATAATATCTGGGTAGTCCCCAAAGCTTAGTGAGGGCAAGGACAGAGGCGAGGCGAGTGAAACTTATACGCAGTGGAGTAGCTGTTGAGTGTCTGCACCACTCGACAAGGTCCTGGCTGTGTCGCACCAAATAAGGAGGAGTGGAGCAGGCTATAGATGTTTTGTGGCTAGGATATATAAAATTGAGTTTCTTCGTTGTTTTCGGAACGTTCTATTTTATCGAGGTATATTTAAGGAGAAACCAGGGGACCTGAAACCTCGAAAAGGCACAACTTCAAGAAAGCCCTTTTAAATGAAATCTATCTTGTTGGGTGTGCATTCTGGGAAATCTCTTAGTTAGAACACTTTCATTATTTTCTTTAAAAAAGGCCAATAAGCAAACCTAAAAAGGGCACGTTTTGATTTTTTTTTTTAATTTAGGAAACGTGGTCAAGGTAATCAGCTGTTCATACTCACTTAAATATTTGAAGATATCAAGTAAAAAATTATTTAATCATTGTCTTGGTTACGTTTAAGCGCAACATTCGCATTTGGTAAAATGTCTTTCTTTGATCCTTTTCCCCTTCACCCGTTACCTTAACTTTCAATTTTCCTGTTCTGAAATTTTTATTAGCATCATTAATGAAATAAATTATACAATGCAGTTTAAGATATCAAACCTAATATAAATAAACAGATTTTAATTTTACAGACGCAATACTATAGTCAACGTGAATTTATAGTTTTGCAATAAGAGAAAATATTAAGATACTCTTAACACTATTTCTACCAAAGGTGTCAAAAGACACCTTTTAAAATTTTAACTTGAAATTAATTTAAAAGTTTAATAATTTTTTCTCAGTTAATGTTTTGACTTTTCGTATAATAATTGTTAAATTTATTTAGCGCTATCATTTTCCTCCAGCTCATCCTGGATCAGTATAAACGTACATGATATACCTATTTCTACCATGAGGTGTCTTTTGACACCTTTACGATTTTTCTCACAGCAAGAAATAAAAAATATAAAAAAACTACACATGACATAAATTTGGCAACAGTGATGGACTGAACTGTAATTTGTTCTTGTTTTTTTCCTCTTCGTATTATTATACCAAGCCATGGAAATTCTGTGCTATATGATCTTCTCAGCAAGTTTTAGAAAATGCCAGAAATTTTCGGTTAAAAATTCCAGCAATTTGAATATCTAGACCGGCAACACTGAATTCCCCGGTATAATTTTTATATTCGGTTGTTGTTTGCAATGTTGCATTTTACTGGAGATCATTGAAGTGAACATGTTTTAATAATTATTTCCATAATTATTTGCATCCAAACGCAAAGGTGTCAAAAGACACCTTTTGGTTGAAATAGGTATACACAAAACCGTGGTAGAAATAGTGTTAATACCAATAGAACAGCAAAGTTAAGAAATTTATTCAAAGATAAAGTTTTGCTTGACTTAATAAAGACACGCTGACTGAATCCACCTATGGCATAAAAAAATAAAATGGGAACATCGTTTATAGAGTGATACGAGACTGATTTTAGCACAGTTTATTAATTAAATTTTGTGAAGACTTTAAATCAAGAGGCTTGTGGTTCCGGGAAATTTTTCAAAAAAAGGAAAAAAACAATTAGTTTTATATTTCAATTAAATGTCCATGAAAGTATTCATACAATTTCCCTAATTTACCTAAACTCCCCCCCGATTTCTCAAAATGATCTCGCTTTCAAGGACATCCAAAGTCACCAAAATTAGTTTCCATTTGTGCTCTATGAAACGTTAAGAATCTATTTTAAGAATTTTAGGTTTTTGACTCCTGAAAACGTAGAATGATTTCAAGATTTTCGTGGAAAAGTGATGCAAACATGTAAAAACCATTTAACCTCAATCAACTAACTTCCTTTGTAGATTTGAAATTAAAATTGAGATTAGGTATTGGTAAAACTTGGATATTTGCTATTTTAAATATCAATCTTTGGAAGCGGCATATTGAAGATTAATTTATAGTTACTTTCTTTTTATTTTGATAGTAAGATTTGATGGAATTGGTCACTACTTTTAAATGTATTAAAACATGCAATCCTCTACTCGGTTTTACTAACATTTGTTTTTTATTTGTTTAAAGAATATTAGAATGAAGAATGAGTTGCAGCAGTAAATTAAAAGGATTTCACTTATAAATCCAATCGTTTTGTCAAATCCGTAGATATTTTTAGAAATTCTCTTGTTTTGGATGATATTTTTCTATTTTATAAATAAATTATAAAGCATACAGGATATTGCATAGTTTTTGATTGTCATATTATTTTGTTGCTAGAAGGGACATGAACGCTTCATTTGGGTCCGACTCTTACTCTAGACATGAAATATTAAAACAAAGGTAGTACTGCAGAGAATTGGGTGCTCCATTTCACGAATCCTATTCAAATGCAAATAGCTGAAAAAGGAATTTTGTTGTTTTTGAGTTTCCTCAGACAATCGATAAATTCTATCGTAGGGCTCGTTACTTCAGTGCGGAGGCTGTCGCCCACTACTGTGCTCCTCCTCACCCAAGGAGCGCATTGGAAAAAATAAAATTAACCAAACATATGGGAGAGCGTGGAAAAAATCGATGGGGCCAGTTAAAATGTAAATTTGGTCTATTTCTTTCTTTTAATACGAGTGATAGCTCTCCCCTCTCCGCGGGCTGATATAATCGTTACAGAACTTTTTTAAGAGACAGCCCCATCACCTTAAACGCATCGGGTGGCCACTTGTTCGTAAGTGCTGTGAATGTTGCTCAAAAAATTGCAGATCCATTATCAGTACCACCTCCAGTTGGGGGGGCTGCGGTGGTGCGGCGCTTTGTGCCCATTTCGGTGAGCGTTTTTAATAATACAAAAATGGAGCAGCGGTACCACGCGAGCATGTTTTATCAGCGGAGCCCGCTTAACGTGAGCTCCGCACTGTGGCACTACACACGGACCACCCGCCCGCAAAGTGATTTCGTTATCAATGTAAAAAATAAAAAGATTTTTTTTTTCTGTGTTAATTTTTGCCCGTCTGTCGCCATCGATTTTAGTTTAATTACATTTTAAATTAAATGCATTGATTTCCTGCCGGAGGGGCTGGAATAGGTAAAACGTTTGCAGAATATATTAAATAGGGGATATTATGATTTTTCACTGGAATATTTCACTTAACTTTCATTTTCCCATAAACAGTGGGAGTGTAAAAAAGATAAACGATATTTTGAAATTCTAATTCCAACGTTAATCTGTGGCGTAATAATCCCATTTAAAGATTACAGCGCTCCTCCTTTTAGTAGTTTTTAACCACAACTAAATGACAATATTTCGGCAATTAACCGTTATTTAGTAATAAGGCGATAAGCCTTTGTGCGAGGAAGCAGGTCTTTAACGTGAACATTTTATATTATTATTAAGTTTTTTTTTAATTATAAGGTAATGCCATTAATTTTGCCACTTTTGTCTATTTGAATCGAAAAACTTTATTTAGTCTTATAGTGCGAAATTTTTGAATTGTTAAAAAGTTCCTGCTTGAGTGATCTTTCTGGATCATAACGGTTTTTCACTTTTCGTAAGCGCCGATCGAAATTAGCAATGGCTGACTGCATTCTGAATTTTTGCTCACAGTTTAGTTCAATTAGTAATATTTCGTTTTCTCTCAATTTATTAATGAAATTTTAAATTGAAATCTTTTAAAGAAATCTGATCGTGTAAAAATATTTGTGAAATTATTTCAACGTGATTAAGCGATTTTGAGATTTTAGGTTAGGTAGAATATAAATTTTAAGGTGAGTGGAACATTTAAAATGATGATTAAATTGATATTGATGCACCATGTTATAGAGAAAATGGGCGGAGAAATGTTGAAGCCATGCAGCCTCAATAAATACTATATCTAAGTAGAGGATTGACCACAATTTGTTTTATTGTGACCCTTAGGTAAGACGTAAAATTATAAAAACAACTTTAAAGTGATCGTTAAAATTGCTTGCAATATTTGAGAGATTGATGGATTTCATGATATTCAAAAAGCTTTTTGTTTAATATCCCTCACGTAGTCAAGTGAATTTTACCGCCAATCCGATATTCGTTATCTATAATAATTTCAAGAGCATTGATTATAATTAGATTTATAAAGAAAAAAAAACCTCCAAGTGCCTTAATCGTTCCCTCACTGCTATAAAGAATAAACCTACAGTAGGTTGTTACGTGTCCATTCTAGAAAACCGCAGTTAAACATAACATCAACTTCTCTGGTGCTTGGGAAATTAATTTAAAAGTAACCTTGAAATATCAATTAGCCAAGAAATATGGTGAAGTAAAAACTTTACGAGATAAGAATTGCTAACGATAAATTGCTTATTAAAAGTTTGATTCCATAATTTTGTTATTTGAGCATGGTATAGGTATGGCATTTTGAGTATAACAATTTTGACATATCATCTTTAAATTCGTTAGTCAAATATTTACAAAAATTATTAATGGCGCCAATACTTCATTGGAAATTTTTATTCTGAAATTTTTTTTTTATTTTTATTTTATTTCAAGAATATTCAGTTCATATCATTTGTTTATACGAGCAATACGAGAGTAGAAGCTCATCGGAAACCGGCCACTTTACAAACCGCTGGCCTACAATACGTGTTTAGTTCATTTGAAATCTAAAAACTAATAGGTTCTCAATTATAAGTGTGCTCTTAACCGGAGATAGATAAATGAAAAATATTTAAAAATTGGTAAATGTTTTTTAATTAGTTTGCCTTTATCTTATACAATGCAATATTTTTTGAAGATGTACATTTAAAACAAATCTTAAATTAATTAATGTAGTATATATAAATATAGTAATTTGTTTTTGAAAAATACAGTATTATTTAAATATCTGTAATTTATATAATGCTGCCTATTAATTTTGTTTTAAATTCCTAAATTAAAAAATCAACTATTAGCTTCGTGCAGCTTTTTGCTTTGATTATCACGGCCTGATTCTAATTCGAAATGAACCAATAGATTTGTTTTGAAAACTAATTTCATGTTTGTAATACCAAAGTAAACATTTATATTGTTGGCGAAGGTTTATACTTCCGATGAAGGGGGTAGAGTGGTAGAATAATTTGATTTAACTTTTCCATTATTGAATACTATCACCATGACAATTTTTCTCTTCGCATTTATGCACTCTGCATGTTATCGCTGACAACTGAAAACTGCTTGTCGTTGGGTGAAAGTAAAAACACTTTATCTTCGTACAGTGTGGGCAATACAAATAATATTTTCCATTTCATTCAAAGTTAAATCTAAAAAATAGTTTCCTTACCTAAAAATACTAGAATATAATTAATTATATCTTATTATAATTTTCTTTTTTATTTTTAATAGAATTTAAAGAACTGGGACGATTGCAAGTTCAAATTACTTCTAGACGAAGCATACAGATATAGGAGCCCGAAAGATAGAGAGAATAAAAGTGAAACTTTTTTGGTAAGCATATTAAATTTTTTAAACACTTGATTGTAATACCTCGAAATTTTTTACAGCAACTCTTACAAAACGCTGAAAGCAAAGAGGAAGAGAGTGAATATCTATTGCGCTCCCTAACATCAAGGTACACCCAAGGAGCAAATAGGCATAAACATGGTGGATCCCTACAAGATTTGGATAAAGCTGCTCACAATGAAGTCTCTTTAGATGTTTATGGCAGTAGAAGCCATCAGCATCATCATAATTCACGGCCAAAAAAATATTCCTCATCGGTATCCTCTAGGCAGAGGGAAGGCGGCAGCCTACCGAGCAACGTAAACGTCTCGAACTGTAATCTCAGTATATGCGAGCAACCGTTTTTAAACGAAGATACAAAAAGACGGGGCAAAAACGAACGCACCTGCTCTGGCACTAGCTGTGCCAGTGGAACATCAGGGACTTCTTCGACTGTATCGACTGGACATGACTCTTTAAGTTCTGGTCAGATAAAAGAAGACGCATTCATAAATTCATCCGGTGATACTATAATTGATATAAATGATTCCTTCACCGATGATACTCAACATCTTTTGGCACATGATTCATTAGCCCAGGTTGATTCTGTTTTTTGTTAGAGAGCTTGTCTTAATTGCAGTATATTTTTAGGGTATATCTGAACCATTGGATTGCGACGAAGGTACTGAATTATCCACAATGAAGAAATTTGCTCCGCGAGCAACTGTTGGTGCATCAGCATCAGGGAAATTTGATTGTGCACACACAGAACCAAAACATTACGTAGACGAATCGGTTACGTTTCCATCGTTGGAATGTGGCAAGAGCGTCGATGCAGCTTATTTGCATTTCGATGAAACCTACAAGGCGTGTAAATCGCTTCTTGGAGGTAAAGCAGATATCGATAAGAATCCAGCAACGATTTTTTCAAGCACGAGGACTAGTACGGTATGACTTTTACAACAACAATTTCATTTATTGCTGCTGTAAATTTAGTTGTTTCTTTATTTTCCTTCACAACAGAAACATTGTGATGAGAACGGTAATTCATTGAATTCACCGTATAACTCGAGCCAATCTCAGACGAAATCCAAAAAGAAGAAACCGCCGTCAGAGAGGAATACGACGACTTTAAACGTTAAGAACGTGGCTGGTTATCGAGGCGAAGACAGTGTCGAGGAGCTTCTGAAGTTTATCGAAAATACAGACTCGAAAAAGAACGATAAGAATTTAAATACGAACAAGAAGAAGGATAAGAAGAAAGAAAAAGATAAGGAGAAAGATAGGGAAGTTAACAAAAAGGAGGTTCATAAGGTGAAGAAAAGCAATTCTCTGGAAGAACTGAGGAGCTGTACCAAGCTAGATGAGGATGATAAGCCAGAGAATCCTGTGACGATGAGAAGTAAAGGAAAGAAGAGTAATCCTAATCCAAGCACAACGGTAAGTGAGGGCAAAGAAAATTTGAAGCAGCAAAATAATAAGCGTGGTGAAAGGCGTTCATGGGGAACTGAGGAATTGACTTATTTGGGGGAGAACAATGCAATTGAAGAAGTCAGAGAAAAAGTTAAGGAAAAAGAAAAGAAAAAATCCAAAGAAAATCCTGAAAAAAATGAAAAATCTGAAAATTCTAAAAAGAAAAAAGAGGATTCATCTCTAAACTCAATTACAGTTCTAACTGATTCCATGCATAGTGAGTCTGCAGAATTTCATGTTGTTACAAAAAAGAAGAAAGCCAAGAAGCGCCAGCAGGCTGAAGAAGCCCGTGCGGGCGTTGTTAAGAATGTTTCGATCAAAGATTCGTCGAGCAACAACTCGTCAGGTACACATGTTCACAAGAAATACCAAGCCAGCAACTTCACCAACGACCGGGAGGCTTACCTCAATTCTTTCAATATGAACGAACCGCGTCGGAAGTCCACTTCATCCGTTCCTCCATCGGAAAAATCCGACTCAAGCGACTTAGATTCAGTTCATTCACTTCCCGTTGAATCAACTAGCAATCGTCACCATAATTCAGGTAATTTAGTATCGTCAACAGCAGTAGCAGTAGTGGCAACAGTTGCAGGTTCAGCAACATTGGCTGCTGCTATGCCAACCGTAGTGCAGTCTCCACAGGCTCAACCCCAATCATATGCGGATATTGCACGAACTGTAAATGCGAATAGGCTTTTTAGCGCAATAACTTCACCTCCTATTGATAAAATGGATAAGTGGCCGAGTGTTTCAGCATATTCAGCGTCCAGCTCGAATAGTAGCAGCGGTGGGAACACGGGCAGCGCTTCATTGGCTTTCTCCAGTCTTAGCGATAACCAAAGTTCGACGAGTAAAAGCTATAAGAAGTCTCTCACCAAAGATTTTCCGTATTTGGTGTCCGATAAAAGTAACAACAACGATGCAGGCTCCAGCTGCAGTAGTACGAGCAGTACGAGCACAATAATCAAACAAATCTCATACTCCCAGAGTTTAAGTGATGAAAAGTACTCTGGCAATGTGGGAGGAATTAAGTCTCCGACAACTGTTCCTGGAACTAAACTCACAGACGTTATTAAATCGCATGAAGTTACAAAGCAAACCTTGCAGAAATCAAAGAGTATGGAAAGTGATAACTATTACAGTAACATGGACCAATATCCAGCACTAGAGAAGACCGTGAAAAGGCATGCAACTCAAATTGCTGTGATGACCGAGCCTAAATCTGCCAGTGGACAATTAATCATTTCCCAATCTCCTGCATTAGCGGCTACGGTAAAACAGCAACAGTCCATGGTGGGAAATATGAATGCAGTACCACTGCAATCGGATGCTAAAGCAAAACCTCTGGTTACGAATAATGAGCTTTACAATCCTGTCCAGAACGCAACTGTTGTTCACAATTTCTCTCCGAATCTCAACAGTAATGTAACTGGTAAAAAGATTAAACAGCAACAGTCCAACGTGAAATTAATTTATTTGGAAAACTCTCAAATGATAGCCTCGTCTATTGTTGAATGTAATAATGCTAAAAACAAGCAAATGCAGCAAGTAATGCTGCCACCAACACAGCCTATACAGCAACAAGTTGTCGCGGTTGATCCGCCTAGTAATAATAGTATTAATGTAAATATAAACAAGAAAACAAAGTCTGAAGCCCTGCCGCTGCCACAGCAGCAAACGCCAGTTACTAGTAATCCGTACGGGCGTAAAAACAAAAAGGATAAAAATCAAAGTAGTATGAACGCTGGAAATAATCCGAATACTGGCGGCAGTAGTGATGCACCCATGACAGCGGTCCCCTTGCATACCACCAATAGCAGTAGTGTTAGCAAAATATCAAATCGTCCAGCTGTGATCATTCTAAACGATACCAACGATAGTTCACTGTCAATTGGCAACGATTTTACCTTTGGTGACTTTAACGAGGAGGAACTGCGGCTGTTCGATAATAGCAGTAGCCACCATCAACAGCAGCAAGAGGTGCACAATCAAATAGAAGATTCGGGAGTGTTCAGCTTAAGTCAGGGCGGGCAACAGGACGTGTTGAACACCACTTGTGTAGACACAAGCTCTAGACAGCACGAGGATACAATTCATCTTTCACCCCATTCGGATCACGGCTATTCCTCTTCAACAAACAACCGCAGCATTCTATCAGAGTCTACTGACAGTAGTCTATGCAACAGAACTGACACAGAACAGCCTCTTCAGTATGCCGAGAGCAGCATCAATAATACTGGAAGTTGTAGTACTAAGAGGAAACCACAAAGCAGTCAAACGGTCGCCTCACCAGAGGCAACAGCAGCACCAAATACCGCGACAAGTTTAGGGACAAATTTCGTAGTGGCGTCAGATAAAGTAGACCATAGTTGTATAAATAGTAATAGCATTAGCAACCATAGCGAACTTAGTTACGACCCTTGTATAATAGCTGTTAATAGTGTTGATATTAATCGAAACAAGAGTAACATTATTTATAGTAGCGACAGCAATGCGCAGCAGCATAAGACACAGCAACTAGTGAATCAAATTTTAGTCAACTCATCATCATCCTTATCGTCATCGTCGGGTATAAGTAATGTTAATAAAATTAATAATAATTGTAATATAAGCAACACATCAGGGATGTCGTCCAATAATGATAGCTCACCGTCATTGTTGTTAGATAGTAAGATAAGTGCAAATAGCATTGATGGCAGTGATATCTCAACCACCGCTTTACCAGTACCAGATGCTACCGCTATTATAGATGCTGCACCAACAGCTACCACTACCACAATTACTAATGTCGATGATAACATCTCCCCAAATTGGGACAGTCAAAAGAAGTTCAATAAAAAAGAAATCAATATTCGTTTCGTTGCTCCACCCGCCTCAAGGGAACTGAATTCCATCAATATTGAGAAAATCGTTGATTTTGTTGGATTGGGTAAGTTAAACGAATTTTTTTATAATTGTGGTAGCTCAAAATAAGCATAAATTAATAGTAGAGTAGATTAGAGTTGAGTTTTACCCGTCGCGTTTACGACCTAAATTATATACTCGCTTTACTCTGAAGTGTTTTTCTCAAAGCACGATTTTTTAAAACTTGTTAACATCTGGTTCCAAAATCAGATAAAACTAAGTTTCAGATAGAATTTATTCTTCGGTAATAACTTCCGGAATTAGATTGATCTTCACTGAGATTTATTGTAATAGAGTTCTTTTAAATACAAAATTTATTTCTCATAATGTTCCAATGATGATGATAATTTTATGAACTTTTAGTCTGATTTGCTAGCTTAGTTTCAAGATATCTTATAAATCCGCTCATCAATATGCTTAAAATTATTAGATTTTCCAATTTATCAAATCCTATTCCAAATTAACTTATGGAAAAGCCCAATATAAAACTGCTTACTCGGTATTAAAATCGACTAAACAATAAAAAGCCGGCTGTAATTTCAAAATGGTTTTTGAATTTAACTGCTTGTATGTTCTACATTTTCAAATGAATTCAAAATTATCCCTTTCTTACAGCTTGGGAAGAAATTCTGCACGGAGTCAATCGCCGGACACAATTTTACAATGGACAATAAGTTTTTGAGAAAGAAGCCTAGAGGAGAGGATCTTAAAAAAGAGTGTGGAGTTAATGAAAAAGCAAAAAACAATTTCAAGAAATCAAGTAGAATTTTTATCATATTATTAATTTAGTTTACGAAATATACAAAGAATTAAAAAGAACTTAAAACAGCAAGTGTATGATTGCTCTAATTTTTGGTGCGTACATGTGTGCATGTGTTATTTCTGTGTAAAAGAAATATAAGAAGACAATGGAATTTAAGTTCTTCTTTGACTTGTATGTGTATCACTATAAATAGCTTGTGTAAAACAATCTTTAAAATTAAAATCTATCAATTCAAAATAATTCTTAATTTACTATAAATAATAATATAATGGTAGACATAAACCTAAGGAAAAGCGAGCCGGTGATGATGATAAAATATTAGGTAGGCATTAAAAAATACAAAAAAAAAGTGAAATTAAAAAAAAAAAGAATAATACAGAGTAAAATATAAAAGATGGATAGATAACTGATTTATTTAAATTTTAAAAGACGTGTAAAGCAAGAGATACTGTATATCTAACTAAGTAAGAGCATCAAAGTAATTTATGTTCTTGTTCTGTTACATAGGAAGAAAATACACAAAATGTAAGATACTCCATACAGCTTAGGAACTTTCAAACATTTTTGATAATCGAGAGAAGAGACTAGCTTTGTAACAAATTGATTACTTACGGTCAGCCTGAAGCGTAACTTGTGATTTACCAAAGTGCATTTAGCGTTCTACCTACGTATGATTTATTTCTTTTCTGCCCATTTTCCTGCTACAAGTAAACGTATTAATTAAAATTGCCAAATATGAAATACTATATATTTTAAAGGAGAAGAAATACCCTTCCGAATACAAATTCGGTCATTCGTTAGATGTATAATACACGCACATATATTACAGTTTAAATTTTTTACATTTTGTTGTAACTTAAAAGTAGCCAAGAACTATCGAATTTTATGTTTTTATAATTATCTAATTTCAATTTAAACTATAGTTAAAATTTCAGTAAGTAAGCGAATAAGAAATCAACTGCAACTTTATTAACTTGCCTTAAATTCTATAACAATTTTGTAGAATTTCTTCATTATAATACTAATAGTAGGGTAAAGTAAGACATTGGTATTCTCGATTATTTCGCATTAATTACTGTTTTTTTTGCAAGCCTTATTCTTAAACCAAATGGCTACTTTTGGTATATTTCGCAATCTCTAGAAATAGTTGATTTTTTGTTAAATATTACTCATCATAATAAGCAATATTTTCAATTAATAATTTTAATTATTTGTCAGAATATGCCCATAAATGTTCATTTATTGCTAATAGTTTAGCACGAAGTGTTTACTTAAAGATACACAACTGCCTTTTCTGTGATGCAAGCAAATTAAGGTAATTTTCATTCCAGCCACCCAAGCCCCATTCGAAGAAATTGAAAGCGAAGAAAACGAAATCTCTGATTACCTTTTATTTAAGTTACCCAAGACAGCCAGTTTATTCATTATGAGTTGTGTTGAGTTATTTAACCTAATATCCTTTTAATGTATTACAATCTTATCAAAGTTATGTTACATTACTCCAATTAAAAATTAAATAAATATATTTTTTTTTATTTTATTAACAAATTTTATGATAGTCGTTTTTTTTTTATTTATGATGAGTATTTTCAAACATTTTACATTACACCATAGTATTACTTTCATTCTGTCCAAAATAAGAGTAGGTGTTATCATACTAATTTAGTAATTAAATGTAATTTTTCAATCTTGATTTTAGAATTGAGCATTTTGCGTTTAGAAACATGTGCTCCATGTATTTTGGTTTTACCACCATGATTTAAGTGAGTCTGATTCTCTGTAACACACTGCAACCTCTGTTTTTTTTTTTTGCTTGCTTTTGATTGAATCAAGATTCTGAAATTAAAAGCAAAGCTATTGATTAATATTTTAAATGTTATTTTTTTTGGAACTCTAAAATATACTAAACTCGCTTAATTTTACTGATTTAATTTTTAGTATGGTCTAAATGTCTACTTGTAAATCTTAATCACAAGTTGCACTTCATGTAGACGACGAAAATTTTAAAAGAACCTTGATTGAAAACTAGACTGGTTTTGTCTGGTTTACCTGATATTGCTCTTATAAGAAATTCAGTACGTAAATCAGGTAACAAGCAGTCTTTTTTAAAGCCACAAAAAAACTGAAGGAAATCTTAAAAGTTGCAAATAAAACAATTTGTCATAATTCCTAGACCGGAAAATTGAAGTTCTACATCATAAAATTATTTGTTCCTTTTACAAAATGTTTATATCTCTTATGTTATTTATAAATAAAACACTATAAGAAAAATAGTGCATGTGAGAATGTCAACTAAAAAAAAAAAATTCGAAAGAACAACATATTCTACGTAGCTGTATATTTATGAAAAGAACTATAGGGAGAAGGATGAGCACATGGATGAAAAGAGATAAAGGAAATGGAAAGAAGTATTTCTAGATAGTGTTCTTGTTATTATTTTTCGAAATCATACTATATACCTTTGTCTCTTTTTGTCTGTTAGCAATCAATTAATTCATTATTTCGCTATTATTTTCATTGCAATTTATTTTTAATTAATACAACTAGATTAGCATTGAAAGGTTTAATGTATGCGCTGTGAAAAAGAAAAGAAATAAAATTAAACAAGAAATCAGCAATTTATTTAAATTAAACTTCAAAGAAGTTAGTTACATTATACTGTTTTATCGGTTTTATTAGTCGTTCATATCAGTTTTGATAGGTTCTAAAATTCGGCATAGCAATATGAGAAATTTTCTTCAGAAGTGTATTACATATTTATATATTTTTTTAATATAATATGACTAATATATTTCCCCCCAGATTTCGACAATGTTTCGAAAGTAGTAGCAGTAGTAGCAGTAAATATTTATTTTCTGGATGGTATGTAATATTATTTAAAACGAAAAGTGTATTTAGATAACGTATCACTAGGTATTTAACTTCCATTCAGTCTAATGACATGAATTCAAGTTAAAAATGTTATAATAGTAAGGTTCCAGACCGAACTTGTAATCTTATAGCTGAATTATAGTTCCATCGGTAATATTTGTTCTAATTCAGCTATAAGCGGGTGACTCGTGTTAGCATATGAAGTTTATGGAATTTAGTTAAATTCTAAAATATTTCTCTTTTATAATAATTACGTAATATATAAATTAGTAACAGCAAAATTTTATTAATAATAATTGATACTATTGATCTTATACATTAAAAGCAGCATTCCAGGACTTGGTTTTGGATCTCTTTATCATTTTTTATTTTTAATTACACATTAATATTATTTTAACAAACAAGTTTTGTGAAATTTGTGGGAATATTTCTCTATTGCTATGCTCGCTACGAAATCTGAGATAATGTAAGAATTTAAGTAAAAGTATAAATTTTTGGTGAAATATTAAAAATTTGTTATTAATATCAATTGGAAATTATTCTCGCTTAGTAAAACCAAATCGGAAATATATAAAAGAAAGGCAATTCACATTCGTGTTAAATTGATTATAAGTTTGTGTGTGCAGTAACTTGAATGGCACCGAAGTTGTGTTCGCGCTAAAACCTAGGAAACAGTTCTAATCATATTATAATTTAAAAGAATAAAATGCAGTTTATTTATTTTTTATGGTTTTGTATTTATTATTAATTTTCCCCCCAAAACAATTTTATGTCTATTTTTCAGCTGATAATTCAATATTTTCCATAGATTTTATTAATAATTATATTTCCTTTAAAAAATTTCGCACGAATTTTAAAAGCACTCTTCGTTGCAATAGTCAAATTAAATAGTTTTGAAATATTTTTTAATTATCGCTTTTTAAATACTTTTGTAATATCTTTGAAAAAGATATTTTAATAATGTGATGCTATGTAATTTATCAAAACATATAACTTATAAGGACGAGGCATTTTTTCTTTAAAAATAAGCTACAATTTTTACGTCATAATTTTTTACTTCCGACGACAAATCGAAATGTAAAGTGTCGTACCTGAAGAAAAACATTGCAAATTCTTAGAGCTTATTTTATGTAGAAAAATTTGTAATAAATTTTGAAAATCGGGAAGAGGAGAGCACATTTAAAATTGCAAATAAAACTTTAGTACATTGGTTTTTTTTTTTGAGAATTTGTGTACAGTGTTCAGTGATTTAAAATCTGTTCTGGAAATTTGAAGGTCGAAATTGATGATATTTCAGATTTGAACAGGTCAGAATATTTTTATAATGGGGTTAAAATTGTAAAAAATTCCTATAGTACCAAGTGTAAACAGTGCAAATTGCAGTCACAGCTCAAGAGGAGCTTGCTAAATATTGCGCCGTCATCTACACATCGTCTCTAATTAATACTCCCAGCCCTTCTGTAGTGTATAAAACAATTTTAAAATTTAGGATCCTTTATCTCATCACTAATGTACATATTTTTTAAGAAAATAATTTATAATTTTGTGGATCCATTGTAGAATTTCGTGATTTAGAATTAACATATCAGTTGCAGCTAACTATTAATTTAAAATACCTATTATAGAATTATTTAGCAATTGTTCTTTTTAAGATGAATTGGGTAGTCGACTAAAAAAATTAACCCTTTAGGAGTACTCTTGCAATTCCACGTTAATTTACCTTTGCTTATATATATATATTTTTTTTATTAGTCTGAAGTTTTACTTTTAAACGATTTTAATTTGTTCAGTTTCAGTTTTTAAATCTATGTGCTACTTCTCCCCAAATGTTGATTGTATTTAAATAAAAAAAAAAACAAAAAAAGAAAAAAAAAGAGCTTAATATGGTTCAAGTATATCCCAACTCCCAAAAGTACTACTCACTTGCATAGCCGATTTTCTTAGTTGCGTTAAATGTGTAAGAAAAGTCACAACAAAAAAGGGATCATTCTAACTAAATATAAAAGGAGAAAAATTCACGAAAAAAAAAAACAAAAAAAAAAACATAGGAAAGAAAAACTAAAACCAGCCTTATTGTAAAGTAATAATTTATATATAAATATATATATTAGTCATAGAGGATTAATCGCTGACATAAAGATATTAATGGTTCGTAAAAGAAAAAAAAAAACAAACAAGCATAAATTAAAAGTAAAAATAAAAGTAAAAACATAATTTAAAATAATACAAAAAATCAACAATGTCTAAACGTGCTATTGAAATAAAAAAAAATTTGTTTGTACTAAAACAATATGAAGAGATAGCTGTAGCTATTTTAATTATATCTATGTGAACAATAAAAGTAAGCAGAGAGATTATAATAATAATAATAATAAAAAAAAAAAACAAATACACTAAAGAAGCGTAAAATCATAAAATTAGAGCAAAGAAATGTTTAGTAAAGTACTGAGGAGGAGCCCTAGAAGTTAGTGATGGTCACGAATATTCTAAACAATTTAAAAAATAAAAAAACAAAAACAAACAAACAAAGCATAAAGGAAAACTTTCTTAACTCGAAAACAGTTTATTGTAGCTAATGTAATTAAAATGCAAACTTCGTTGTTAACACTTTTCTTTATAATTTCCTTGTAAAGTATCACCAAATTTCAAATATGCCATTTAAAATCTTAGTATCATTTTTTTTTGTTACTCCCGGGGGGAAGGATACAATCTGTTTGTGGATTTTATTGTTTAAAAATTGAAAAATAAACAAAAATACAAAGAAAAAAAATAAAATAAATTAATATTTGTTGGCTGAGGTTAAAATATAAAATATACAGAATTGTAAAAAAAAAAGAAAAAACAAAATAAATGAGACAGAGCCTTGTTAATAATTTTGGTTTGGCTGATGGGAGTGTGAAGGAAAAGCACTAGACGTAGATAAATTTAAGGGTCATAGGCTAGAAATGGAACTAAATGAAAACAAGGGCAGAGGAAGTTTTGGGGGTAGAAAATATAAAACAATATAAGAAAAACAAAAATAAAAGAAACGAAAATTACTTTGGAAATTCACACTGTAATATAAATAAAAAGAAAAAAAAAATTTTTTTTGAGTAATAAATAAACAAACGTAATATTAACACACCGCAGAACGTAAGCATAGAACATTTGAATGTATATGTAAAAAGATAGGAAATAACGCTAAAAATAAATTTAAGAGTATAAATATTAAAAGAAAAGCACATAAAAACAATAAACTAAAAATGCAATCCGTAATGGATAAATGTAACACTGCGGCGGAGGTCGAAGATATCAGTGAAGTTGTTGTATATTTATTATTATTAAAATGCACGACAGTTTTTGTAAATTAAGCAATTCACGTAATCGTTTTTGTTACATTTCATTTTAATACTTGCGTTTCATATTCTTTTGCCGAGACAAATCCTTATGAAATTGAATAAAATATTTCGAGTCTTATTAAATTAACACATTTTTTCCTGCTTTTATTTGTTTGCTTTATTTTCCACGTTAATTACTATCATGATTCTGTTTAGAAAAACAAATTAAAATTAAATTAAGTTAAGAGTTTTTTCTCATTCGGCTATAATAAATAAAAAAAAATATGTTTTAGTCATTGGGGAAAAATTTTATCACCTCTAAAAAGTATCCATACAAAATAGTTTCTCTAAAATGAAAAGAGATTAAAGGAAATTTTGTAGTAGTATGAATTTAATTTTTAATTGGGTTATATTTAAAACAACATTTCGAAATAAACATGAAAATGTGAATCATGATAGTATCACAAATTTAAGCTTATTAAATATCTCGCAATTAAATTTCTCTTATTAACTTTTAATTTTCTGTCTTATTCCATTCCTTTAATTGTTGAAGTTAAAACACCTTTTGAATTTTTGTAGCTCAAATATTTCTCTATTTTGTTATAAAATCCTCTTTTAAATATTTCAGCTACAGATCTCAAGAGTACAATTTATTTTAATATTTCTTTTTTTTTTTTGTTGCTTTTCTACAAAAGCTGGCAAGTTTTTTTGTTATATAAATTTAGCAAAAGTTCGAAATGGTTGGAAAGTAAAGTTAGTGGAGTTAAAAAGAAAAATGAAATTTAAAAATAAACTGAGAACAAAAAAGAATCTGTATTTATTTCTTATTATGAAAAATATATTAAATGATCTAAAAGTGCAAGAAGAGAAGAAAATAAAGATGAATGAAAGAAAATTAAAAAGGTGAATTTTTTTCTTCTGATTTTACTATTTATATAATTTTTAAAGATATGACAAATTCTACAGCTTTTATTCGGGGGGTGATGGTCTATTAAAAAAAAATTATATTGATACTCAGTAGAGTCTCGAAAAGATTATAATTTGAAATTGAATTCTACGATTTCTGAAAATATTGCGCCAAAAATAAAATGAAGAGAAATTAATAGCTTTCTTCGGGTTTAGATTAAAAAACAATTTTCGATGAATCAATAAAAATGTATTCGCTTACAAAGGTCTTATATAATTCGTATACTACAATATTTATTTACATTAACTTAAACAATAAAAAAAAAAACGTGAATGTCCTTAAAAAGCGAAATTGCATCAAACTAAATCATAAAATCAGTACTGATCTGCGTCTACTGCGAGAGCAGTCCGATTTTTACGTATACGGGCAAATTGATAAAATGCAGGCTAATATTAACAGAAGCATCTGGCAGGATATTGGAATTAGGGGGAGGGAGGAGGACTAATCTAAAAGTAATCAGTTCCATGAACCTTACAGAGCTAGAAAACAATAAAGAGAAACTTAAAGCTACGCCCCAGTGCCGAACTTGGTTCTTGTGTTTTGAAGCTGCGCCGTATTAGAGCTATTTACATCTGTTTTGTAGCTTCCACTGCACTGGGAGTCTGCGACGGATCTTCCGTCACCCTCGTCTCGTCTCGAAAGGTCGCTAAAGGGGCTGCTGGGCCTCTTGGAGCTTACCCCGAGCGCACTTTCGCTGGCGCCGTGATTTTTAATCTTCTGTCTTTCTAAGATGTCCGCAGTAGTTAGGTCAGACGCTTTCACTATGTTCGAGGGGACGTTGCTGAGCCATGGCTTAATCGACGACTTTTTCTGGGCTGTGGCTGCTTTACATCTGCAAATTATATCCGTGGGTTCGTTGCAGACGGGGCACATATCTGAGGAGATTTTCGGCATTGTTCCAGTCGTTGAACTGCTGGAGATCTCCATTTCACTGACTGCCTCCACAATACTTTTTATGGCACATCCCGAAGGACTCATCTTTGCTTCGCCTTCGTCATAGTTTTTGCTGAGCAGAAGCTTCGAAAGAGGTGGAGCCAGTCCAAGACCCAAATTCCTTTCGTGGTAGACATCCGAAATAGTCGGGGTCATTTCACGGTTCATGTGGCGCATGATTGAGTCTTGGATACTCTTGGGCCCACTCTTAAGAGCATCCTTTGAAGATGTGGCCACATTTGTAAGGAGTTTCGTTGCAGGTGCTTCTTTCTTTGCTTCAATTTCACTATCTGACGGAGAGAAGTAGAGGCTAGATGAGTTAAAGACCAAAGTATTATCATCATCCGGAAGTGTAAGAGGCTTCCTTGTGCTGTTGGTGGCCCCACCAGGACCAGCAGGAGTTACTTCTGTCCGAACACTGAGTCTATCCATGAAGGCGATTTGATCTGGGACTCTTGAGCTGAGCTGATGATTACCGAGCTTCAGCTTGGACTTTCCTCGCTGACTGCTTAGAGTCGGGTGAGTAGTTTCTAAGCCACGTTCAAACTCTGAGTCGGAGCTGGTCGATTCCAGGGCACTTCCAGGAAGACCAGAATTGGCAGGGCCTGCTGTAAGGTTGCCTAAATTATTGTAGACCGGCGCCATAGGAGCCAGAGGTCTGAGACTATCTACCAATGGTAGATTTTGCCTCGGCGGTGGAAGTGGTGGCAAATTTTGAGCCTGGTTCGATCTCCTGAGAACGGTTGCATGACCAGACCCTTCCCAGTCAGTGGTCGAGCTGGCTGAACTAGAGCTATCCGGTCGTCTAGACATATTTGGAGGAACACTCAATTCAGGGATCACACTATCCCCTAGAAATCCGATATTAGAGCTAGAGTACAAATTTCTGATTCTGGTTTGATGCGCCAGAGCTAACGAAACGTTGGGATCTACCACAGTTTGAGTAGTAACTGGTGGACTTGGAGTGAAAGCCGCATCGCTTTCGCCTCCTCCACCAGGTCTTGAGACCCGAACAGGTCCTCGTAAGCTCGAATAGCCTAACTTTGGAACCATCGTTTTGCAAAGCGACTGGGAGGTGTACCCATCAGAGAGCTCACTATCCGTTGTATTGGCCAGGCTGGAGTCCAGAGTAGAGTAGAGATTCGCTGCACTTGGGACACTTGGCTGAGGATTAGTTTCTGTATCGGTCCGACCACCATCAGGTTCTCCGCGTCGGCGAACATATGAAATGAATGCTCCGCCACTGCTTATAAGTTGCGGTCGGTGGACGGGAAGAGGCGGGCATGGCATGCTTGCGTTCATAGATTTAACAGTTCCTGCTGGGCTTATGCTGCGCTGCTGGGATGTACCAGGAATTGGGCTCGAAGGACTACCTAAGGTCTCTGAATGGTCATCATCGTTTAAAGACTCTGAACTGCTGCTAGAATCTAATCCTAGGCTTTTGGGTGCTTCTTGCGTATCTGAAAACACAAATTGAAGTTCTTATTTTATAAAAATTCCCAAACATTATTAGTATCAATAAAAATTTTATAACTTATAAAGTTAAAAGCTCATCAGCTGAACAGACTTTTTGCAACCTACACATAATAAGTGTTCGTTAACTACAAACTTTCATAAAAATTTCAGCCATTATTTCGAAAACTATCTACTTTTTAAAAAGGTGGTTATTATTACACGCAGTTTAATGAAGATTTAGATCAAAATCCACCTATGTCTAACTTCTTCTTATATTTATTTATGTATTACTAAAAACCAAATTACAAAAAAAATAATTACATACCAAAAAGAGCTAGAAGAGCTTGCAGAACAAATTGGCAGTTTCGTCTGTTGGCTTGCTTCCCAGTCCTCAGCGTAACTTGGTCCTGTCCAACTTCCATCAGATCAAAGCCGACTGATGCTAGCAACTCGTGGCATCCTGAGACCCGCCACAGTCGCACGCTCAAAGGGATTTCGATGCTAGTCTCAGTCTCCGGACTACCCTTTGAAGGGAACTGACTCAGAACGCTGCGGATCACTCCGATGATGTCGTCGGCTATTTCTGAGCTATTCACGAGTTTCGACAGCGCATGCAGAGTGGTCGGGGTTAGGGCTAGCAAGGCCTGTAGACTAGCGGAGCACTGCGAAAGACGATCCTCGGGATCTGACTGCGGGAAGAATACACTGGAGGGGATTCCGTTGGCTGCAGGCTCGAATCTAAACCCGACTGCCATGAGGAGATCCTTCCAGCCGGTGACTGGGCCCGCCTTGTTATCAATGCTTTTCTGGGTCGTGTACATGGCATTCTTCTGACCGCGGTGAATTCTCTGCAGGCTTTTCTCAACTAGATGCAAACAGACGCGAAGGGCGTCCCTGCATTTGTCTGGGGTTCTCATGAGTTCGCACAGGGCTTGACCCATGAGAGCAACTTTGTTAGATAGTCGCACGTTACCGCCTATTAGGAGGAATCCCGCCCAGTTGGCAGGATGAGCGAAGTGCTTTGTATGCTGAACTGTCTGCATGGCCTCGGCGAGGGCTCTGCAATATAAACAAAAAATATTTAAGTATAAAGTATAAAAAACCCAAACTAAAAATTAACAAAACTCCACAATTTTAAAAATAATTAAAATCTAAATGAACATCTTAAATCTTTAAATAAGACTTAATTACTTTTATAGGGGTAATAATAATTATAAAGGTAATAAGCAATTATAACACCGTTGCAACTCAGTTTATGTAGTCGATTGCTGAATTCGGCAACTGCTTTTCTTAAGCTGAATTGAGCAGTTGACTTTAAATTAAATTTTTACTTTATCTTCGGAGTTGATGTGATTAATTCAAATTTTTGAAACAAAAAGGTATATCAAATTGTAGTACTTCATAAAAATTCACTGATTACTAAGCATCTAGTTTAGTTTTTTACCTTGCCGCCCGTGTTCCTTGCAGTAGTGCCGAGTAGAAGGCTCGAAGAAGTATTTTTGCAGCTGTTTCAGGTACAGGCCATAGAGATATTAAAACGGCTCCAGCTCCCGCACACAGCCAACTACCAGCCAAGTTAGCCACTCCAGCTCCATTGATGGGCTCAATTGAGTGATACGAGCTGAGGACCACGAGCTTCGCATTTAATTTCATAGTTAAAACATCTGCAGCACTTAGGATGAAGTCGGAAAGAGGAGGAATTTCCATGTTGCTGGTCGATAGGTCGTTGTTCTCCTCCTCGTTGTCACCTTCCCCAGATGAGTTTGGATAGAACCTCTTCTGCGATTGAGAGTCCACTACATCTCCTGGGCTCAGGACAATGGCTCCAAGCTTCCAGCTCAAATTAGCAGCAAAGTGGACGCACTCTGCAGCAGGAAGCTCAGATATGACTGTTTCTTTGGTCGCGTTGCAGGCGACCAGTGCCTTTGCTTGAAGCATGTCCGCGACCATAGCCGCTTCTTGGAGCGATGCTGGAGATTCAGACCATCCCCAAGTTTCGCTGAGGGAGGATGGAATTCGAGGTCCACCTACCACGAGAGCACTGTTAAGCTGCTCTGCTTGATCACGATTTCGGATGACCTTGCTTTTGAGGCGTAGAGACTGAAGTGATGGTACCGTGAGGATCGAGCATCGCTCCGAGAGGTATTCACCATTTTCTTGACCACTTCGCAGAACAGCGAATGGAACTAAATAAAGTTCGTTCTCCAAGACGAGGATCAGTTCCTTACGACCTAATCTAGAGGCAGTCCCACCGGATGGAAGTAGGTCGTCAAAAGGTTCCAAAAGAAGACTGTACAGGGTGTGGAGGCAAGTGGGGCCCTGCCATGGTGGGACGGAGGTCCCACGACGTGATCGCGTTGATCCCTGTAAGCTTCCAATTGATCTTGTCGATCCCTGCAGACTGGCTACCGAGCCTCCTACACTTCCCAGACTGAATAAGGAGCTCAATGAATAGTTGCTCGAATTAAGGAGGTGGTTTCGGTTAACCATTCGCAGAAAACCTGCCCTTTCATTTGAGAAATCATCTAACAAATTTTCTGTAGACGATCTCCACCCACTGCCATCTCCTTCGTGTAGAACACTGTCTGAGTTTACCCCAAGACTGTCTCGGACCATGTTAATATAACGCTCCAGTAGACTGCCATCGTTCTTCGGATCGCTGGATTTCAGTTTTTCAAGGGGTATCTTCAAGGAGCTTTCATTGATCTTTACTTTATGGAACCGCACAATTCGCTTTTGCGGCTGGAGGAACCAAGCGTAGAGCTCGTCCCCAGCGAGGCTAAAGTAGATCACGTTTATCTTGCACTTGTTGACTGTATCAAAAATAGTTTCGCTGCAGGTAACCATGGTCTTCCTGGAGAAGCTGGTGCTATCAGGGCTGGTTCGTGCTTTGCACCGCTCCGCAGCTACGAGGGCTTCTTCGTTCTTTGTCATGGCTACCAGAATCTGCTGCAGGACGTGGTAGCAGGACGTCTGAAGATCAAAGAGAGCTGTTCTCGCTTCAGGAGATCGCTGGTCGAATCGGACAGACTCCAGAATTTGGGCAGCTGTTTCCATTTGGGCTCGAGCGCTTTCGTTATCTCCAGAAGCACGAAGCGACAGGCCTAGCTGGTGTCTGATTTTGGCCTCTTCTTCGGATTTATTTAGAGATTGGGTGATGGCAAGTCCTTGGCGAAGGAAATTTATGGCTTGAGAGGTTTGTCCCATTTGGTGAAAGACTCGACCTGAAAAAGGTAATTCGTTTTGTACTATTGTTTGTGATTTTTATATTTTACGTAAGGTTATAAAATGTAGTCGATAAGAACAAATTAAATTTATATTTAATTCATAAAAATAGCAAATGTTTTCCTCGGGCTATCACGTCTGTGTAAAAGGGACCTTAAATTTTGATTCTTACCTAGTGAACCACAGGCGTAGGCTTTTGAGAGCCTGTCTGTAGTCAAAGAGAGTTGCTTTTCAAAAAACTTTATAGCATCCACGTAATTCCGAAGACACTCATGAACGGAACCTAAATTTCCACAGGCCCTTGCTTGTAGAGAAACGATCCCCATATTTTCGCACATCTCCATGTCCATTTTGTGGAGTTTTAAGGCTCCCTCAAAATCGTTCATTTGCTGAAAGACATTCCCGAGAGCACTGGTTGCGTCTGAGGTGGTGATTCGATCGCCTAATTCTCGCGCAATCTCGCGCTGGTGTTCCAGACAATTCACAGCCTGCTCGTGGTTCCCCAAAGCGCTGTGAATATTTCCTAAGTCTCCATAGGCTGCGGCTTTTGCTTCCAAACTGCCCAGTTCGTGAGCTACAACAAGTCTCTTCTCGAGGCAAACAAGAGCTTCTTGGAGATTCCCAAGGGCTCTGTGGCTGTGCCCTAGCCCACGGTAGGCTCGTTCCTGGTCTCTGAAACTCTGAAGAGCTGTAGCTAACTGAAGGTGCCTCTCGTGGCATTTGATTCCTTCTTCGTAGTCTCCGAGGGCATCGTAGCAGTCCCCAAGGTGTCCCAGGGCTCTAGCTCGATCGTGCTGCGCGGTTGTTGTTGTAACTTGCTCTAGGGTTCCAAGTTGCTGCTCTAAATATCCTGAAAAAGATAACTCAGATCAATGACTTTTTCTTTTTAGATTGCAAATCTGAGAAATGGTAAATATGTGTAATGAGTAAAATTTTTTAAATTCCCTTTTTATTGAAAGAAGAGATTTATTGGTTACGATTTACGTAAAAGATTAAGGTTTACTATTTGACCTGAATTAAGGTAACATTTATAAGTTTATATAGTTTCTGTTAGTAAAATGCGTCTATAATAAAATGAAGGTGGGGTACTTACCTATAGCATCTTCATAGTGTCCCATATTGAGCTTAGCAATTCCCAGGTTTCCAAAAGCCTGTGCTTCAATAGTTGAATCCTGAAGTTCCTGGGCTCTTTCCAGCTGCTCCTGATAGCACTTGACCGCATGAGTGTAATTTCCTAGGGCCATGTGGACTGCTCCTAAGTGCCCATGAGCTCGGCACTCTCCAGGTAAATCACCCATTTCTTGGCGGAGTGTTAATTCTTGGGTGTGGTATCCCAAAGCCTTATCCAACTTTTTAACGAGCCGATGAGCCAGTCCCAGAGCTCCACAGGCAGCTGCTTCCATAGGCCTTTCCCTAGCTTGTCTGGCTAAAGCTAGCTGACGCTGGTACATCTTTGCAGCCTCCTCAATTTCTCCAGTTCGTATAAGGATATCTCCGATGTTGCCCAGTGCCCTAAATTTTCCTGGCAAATGATTCGTCATGTGGGCAACAGCTAGAAAATATTTTTGGCACTCTAGAGCTGCTTGGCTGTTTCCAAGAGCTAGATGGGCTAGGCCTAGGTTGCAGTAGGCTCTGCCCATGTTCATTTTATCCTGCAGATCCTTGGCTAAAGCGAGATCCTGATCGTAGTACCTTACAGCTTCTCGGTAGTTCCCTATGCAGTAGTGGGCATACCCTAAAAAGTGGCACGCCTTCCCTTCAGCGGCTACGTCGCCTAGTTCTTGGGATAGCATCAAGTACTGCTCATAGTAGGGTACCGCTTGGGCGAATTCCTGCCTTGAGCTGAGACAGTTTCCAAGGTTTAGTAAGGCGCATGCCTCGCCTGCAGTATCTTTCAGCTCTCGAGCGATACTCAAATGAGCTCGGTAGTGCATCAGGGCCATGTCATGCGCTCCTAGGGCTTGGTAGGCCACAGCCAGGTTACCATGGGTTGATGCTTCAGCGCTTCTGTCATGGACCTCCTTACTGATGGTCAACTCCTGTTTATGGTACTTAATCGCAGCCTCATAGAGGCCCGCTGCGGAGTAAGCATTCCCAATGTTTCCGTAAGCCCTTCCCATTCCTGCGCGATCTTGAAGCTGTCTAGCAATAGTCAAGTGGGCTTGGTGCAGCTTGAGAGCGGCATCATGTTCGCCCAGAAGTTGATAAACAATCCCCAAATTGGAGCATGCTCGTCCCTCCCCAACCTTATCTCTAGCTGCTAGGGCCATTTCAAGCTGTTTTTCATGCCAACGTTTTGCTTGTGCAAAATCCCCAGCACACCGTGCCGCATGGCCAAGTCCAGCGTACGCCCTAGCCTCAATATTGCGATCCCCCAGCTGCTGAGCAATCCTTAGCACCTGTTCGTGGAAGGTTATCGCTTGGGAAAAGTTGCGTCGATAGTGATGACTAGAACCGAGGTTGCTGTAGGCCCGCGCCTCCTCGACCTGGTTGTTGAGTTTTCGGGCTAGGCGTAGGTGCTGCGTGTGGCAGTCCACTGCCGAGTCAAACTCCCCCATGGCCAGGTACACGGCTCCAACGTTACCAATCTCTCTTGCCTCCTGGAGACGATCGCCCATTTGTTTAACTAGCTGGACACATTGCTTGTGGCTAGCCAGGGCATTGGGGTAATCCCCGATTGCTGTGTATACGTGTCCCAATGATGTTAGGGCTGCTGCAGCAGCCTGTGTATCTTTGCATTTCATAGCTAGTACCAGCTGGTACCTGTGGGCTGTTAGAGCTTCCTTGTAAGATCCTTGACTGAAATAAGCGCTGCCTAGGTTTCCATGTGCCCGACACTCGCCCGCAGTGTCTCCTAGACTCTTAGCAACAGCTAAATCCTGCTGCATGTAGCCAATTGCCTTGTCCAACTGATTCAGCGCCCAATGAGCTGAGCTCAAAGCGCTGAATACCGATCCCCTCAGCTTCAAGGAACACGAACCGATCCTCAAAGCTGCCTCCAGCACAGTAACTGCTGAGTGATATTGTCCAGCTTGTAAAAGTTCTTGCCCCACTACCGAGATGACTACAAACGGCGACTGATCCAGCTTCATATTCCGCAACTGCTGAAAAGTGGGCTCCAGGGAGTGCCTCAGAGGACTTTTTATGGACGCCTCGAACAGACCGGCTAGCAACTGCTTGTTGTGAGGATCTTGCGCTAGTCCGGAACTGAACGAGGCCAGTGCCTCTCCATACCGGCCAAGACACTGAAGCGCAACCCCTTGCCTGAAATATGCCTTTGGCCATTGCGGACAAAGTTCACGGGCTTTTGTGGCGTCTTGAAGGGCTAGTGCGAATTGCCCTTGCTTTAGGCGAGCCGCTGATCGGTTGCTGTAAAGGATGTAGTTCCCTGGATCGAGGGCAAGAGCGTCTGTGTAGAGAGCCACTGCTGTAGCAAAATCGCCACTCTGGCAAGCAGCATTTGACTGTCGAACCTTTTCCAAAAATAATTGCCTATTGGCTGCTGGAAGGTCTGGTGTCCCTTCGGGTTCATTCTAGAATTAAGAGAAATATGTAATAAGTTAATTTAAATTAATAACTCTTAAAACCTATATTAATAATAAAAGATTTAAAATTGTTTAAGCAATTTGCATGATACCAAATCTTAAAAGTTGATCCAAAGGGATTTTCAAATTGCTGATTTAAAATGTTTAATAAAGAATTTCAAAATCGAAGTCCACGAACGTACCGGAATTCAATTTCAAGAAATGCATATTTACGAAAAAGTACCCGGTTTCAGGTACAACAAGTTAAAAATTTTATATTCTATTGATTCTTATAAAAATTAAATATAAATGGTACATGATCATAGTAGCACACAGTAGTAGAGGTAATCAGAGCGCAAATTCGAAGGTCATAAGTTCGATACATCAAATGTATTAATTTAATTTTAATTAATAAAAATATCTTTAACAAGCATGATCACAAATCTTAAAGAAAATCTAGAATGAACAGCAGCATAGACAGCTGCTAAAAATTAAGATCGATGGCTCGATGCTAGATGTTGACATGAATAAAAGTAGTTATTTCCATCAAATAACAAGATTGCTGGAAACAGTTTCTTAGGGTGATAAGATGATCGTTGTTGGAGGAAGCCAATTTCCTTTTTATAGGAATGTAGGTTCATTCCGCCGAGCCAAGAGCACTTTATTTGCATTGAAGTGTCAAGCCCGGGAAAAATCATGTAATTGCCCGCCAAATTGAGGTGGTAAAGAAAACGCAAACGGCCGTCTTTAGCCGATCCTCAGACTCTTCTATAATACGCTCGAAACACGAGAGGCCCACTCGAGATTCTCACTTAAAAGCGCAAGACATGATAAGTGATCATTACCCGGCCGAAGCGGAGCATAAAAACAGCCACTTAGGGGTCAGTTGGAAGGGGGGGGGGGGGGGGGGGGGGGCTAAAGCAGTCTCAGAGCCGCATACTTTCCTCGGAACATCTCGTCAAATCGGAGGCTTCGCGGCCCCGCAACAATTACCTTAATTCCACGCCTTAGAATGGGATTGAAGGGATTTCTCCGGGTGGATGAGGTTCGCCGACCGACCGATAAAGTCGGCGGCTCCTTCCTCTTGCGGGGCCGCAGATTCGTAAAACATCCGGCTGCTGGGTGCTTTGCCAGGGCATCATTCATTCAAACGAAGATCTTCACCTGGCGCTCCTCCTGCTGCTGCTGTTGCTGCTGATCGTCAGACAACCCATTTCGATCGCACCGGAATAATTAAATCCTCCGAACGATCCATGGGCCTAGTGCACGAGGGCAGAGTACCCAGTGAGAGTAAAATAAAATTTTTTTTTTCTGACCCTGCGAATATAATTTTTACGTGCGGTGTGCCACAATGTTCGTTTTGTCTGCGGTTGCAAGTATTCGCGCAAAAGTTAGGTGGACTTGCTACCATTCGAGTTCTACTGATCGCGAGGTCATTGCCAAGGTCAAAGCCCATTCCCTTTCTTGTACAGCGCTCAAGGAGGAATCTATTTGCTGGGCCGAACGGCAATTACCTTAAGGCATCTTCCGACGCAGACTGAACGTCTTTTAAATTCTCCTAGCCTGAGAAGAACTATGCGGGGTATTTTAATAGCTGCTAGGCGTGAAAGGTACATGACAGTCAACATTTTGCGAATTCAATCGATGGTAGGGAGTTTTCGCTTTTTTTTTTCAATTTGTCGCCCATTGAAGGTATAAACAGCCTAAGTTGTATAATTGACTATATTATTTCTAATTGCTTAGTAAATAGTTTCCTTTGTCCAATTTCATAGGCTTTTTTTAAGAATTCAATTTCTGCAGGTGACTAATTAATTCAGCAATTGCTCTTGTTAAGCTGAATTAAGCAGACGATTGCAGAAACTGAATTTGTTACTTGATGTAATGTTTAATTATTTTGAGAGTAATGCCATCATTCTTTTTATAATAATATTGCGTAAAAGTTGGCATTATATACAAATGCGAGGTCTGTTCAAAAAGTATCGCAAATTTTGAATTTCCGCGGGCTACGAATATTCGGTTTTCGATTTTTTTGTGGCGTTATGTTGGTTCAAAATAGCCGAGCTTGTCAGCGTAAGTGAGGAATATGAGTACCAACATAACACCACAAAAAATCGAATATACGTAACCCGCGAAAATTCAAAATTCACGATACTTTTTGAACAGTTAAGTTATAAAACCGCAAGTGTTATGCATTTCGGTTCTAGTTCTTGTAAGTCCAATCTTGGTTTTGTTTTTATAGAACGGTAGTCTCAATTAGTCTTGCACTTTACTATCTTAGTAACAAGTCTTAAAATACCCTAGCTTCAAAAGAGCAACAGTTTCTTCAGCGGGAACTGAACGCAGGAAACTAAAGAAACTTGCCCTTGACGATGAGATGATTGGACTCGACAGGTATATTTGGGTAATATGCTGAAACCTTTAAAAACAAAAAAACTCGTTGTCTCGGCTCATCCAGGTAACCAACAACAAGCCCCACTGGGGCCTAAATTGAAAGCGCCACCGCAGTGGCGAGTATCCACCGAGGCAAGACGCCCAGCGGTGATGTGTCCATTAAGAAAATCGCTGATAAAACGACATGAAACATTTGCTATAAATTTTCGGATAAATTGCCTGTTCCTCGAAAAAATCACCGTTCCGGGTCCGTTCACGAAGGGGCCGCATCGCATCCGTAAGCCACCCGAAATATCGTTGGCTGGGCACCTTCAATTGAACTAATAAGAAATAACCAAATCTCAGGAGTCCATCACGTGAGCCCTGGAAAGGAGCGGTCCAGGTCCAGGGACGCAGAAATCAGTGTTAATGTTGCGGCGCGTCTCTTCGCCCAGCGAACCTCATCTCGTCGCGAGTCAATTAAGATCGGGCAATTATAATCAGTGAAGCGAAGAATTGCGGATTTAATCGAATGCTGGAGCTTCGCACCGCGGCATTATCTCTTCGGTGGTTTGGTGCTATCCGGCAGAGCACCGCCACTGCTTCGATGGACACAATCGGCTCCAGGAGCAATAAAAGTAATTAAATCGAAGAGGCCGGCTCGATACTATAATTAGATAAGAGGCTCTGGGAGTGAGCTAACTGAAAATGGGTAAAGGAAAAGAGAAATATTTTTCCGCAGGTAATCATCTTGAAGAACTCTAAAACGGTACTCCACGCCGTCTTAGAGCCTCATTGCGCTAAATTCCAGACATTGCTGGAGCTCCTCGGGTTTCGGTAGTATGCCGCCGGATGCCCCATTGATGCTGCTGCTTGAGGCTTTCCGATTCGCGAACTTTTCCCGCAGCCAGGATGTGACTATTCGCTTTCTTCTCCAGCCCCGCATCGCAACAAAAAACAGGCTCCCGGAGGTGTAGCACCTTTTGCATTAACTGCACAAAAATATTGAAAACTAGCCAAAGGTATGCAGCCAGTCTGTCGGTGGTCAGCGGAAGCAGTTTTTTACTCAAAAATTATTGTCTTTCACTGCAGCTTTCTATTTACGCTCGCGGTTAGACCGTTTTTAGTCGCGAGGATTTCCTTTACGACTATGGGCGTGGCTTAAAATTTTTGTTTTAAGACTTATATCCAGAATTTGGGTTTAGTAAGGGCAAATTACAGAAATTGATCGAACGTACAAAATTATTTGAACTCTGTAGCACCGCTCAATTGAGTTTTCCGAACTTAAATCGTAAGAAACGTATAAATGCATTACCTTTATGGCAATTGAGTCTAGTTTCTCGTATATAAATGAATTTTTTCCGAAATAGCTCTTATTATCTTATTATTTCATATATTGATATTGATTTCTTTTCAAAGTCATGATACATAGTTCAGAACTCCTAAAATTATATTCATTAGAGGATATTTTAAAACGTATCTACTTAAAGGCTGGACTGAAATTAGGCCCAAGAGACCAATTTTTGGTTCTTCTAACGATTTTTGAACTACGAGGGCAGTGAAGTCTGTGAATTTTTGGAGAAAAGATATTTTTCTTGGGTAAATAAGCGTTTTAATTCTCAACATAGTCTCTTTTAGCTCTATACATTTAGTCCAGCGTTTTTCCAATTTTTTATTCCTTCCAATTAATAGGTTTTCTCGCGGCTCTCAAAATAGGCTTTTGTTTCAGTGATAACCTCCTCATTCGACCCAAGTCTCTTACCGTCTAACCCTTTCTTCATGTTTGGATACGGGAAATAGTCACAGGGGACTGAATCTGGAGAGTATGCTGGATGGGGTAGCAGTTTTCGTAGCCCAATTTATGGATTTTTGCCATATTGACTACATATAATGCTTAATCATCACACGAAATTCACTATTTTCCATTTTCGTTAAAATTGTTGTCTGCTTTCAATGGCTTAAAGAGATAGCCTGATCAAAATTTGACAATAGTCTATCAATAGATGGCAGCTGCTGAAAGCAGTGTTATATTTAAAATTACTTCGCGAGAAATTCAAAAAGTCACTGACTTATCAAACTGTTCTCGTATTATATTCTGAACTAGTGACTAAATTACTAAAATACGTCAAGTGTTTATGTAGGAGAAAATTTATTTAGAGCAAGGAAACATATCGATCTTTTTATTAAAAATATTTTCTGTTAAGCAGAACCGTTCATAGCATGAGTCTAATGTTTGTATCCTACTTTTGTTATTCAAATCTCAACACATTTATGTAATAAACTTCATTTTCTTATCTTTTCTTTTTGCAAATCAAAGGCTTTTTGAGAATTTTATACTATTACCATAGGTCTTTTCAGTCTAGGGCAATGATATTTTTAAAAAAGGGTGACTTTTTCAAATTGTAAAATATTTCTTGAAACACGCATTGTACTAAAATTTTAATATTAAACAGAAGACTGTTAATTTTCTCTAAAATCAATCTTTTAAGATTTTAGATTTCTTTAAAAGTTAATCATTGGTCGTATCTAACTGCTCAGGACTCGGCGGTAAGATCATTAGAGAGAAAATTTAGAGTTCGGATTGCAGGCCACTGAGTTGTGACCCCTGCTGATAAGTAGATGGCAAAGAAATTTTAATAGTCGATTTAATGGAGTCACAATAATTATACCACGATTAAATTGGTACTAAATAATCGATTTATATATTTTATGATTAATCGAAATGTCGTTTTTATAAAAACAAATTAATATGCATGCATCAAATTAATGCGGTGAAACGGCTAATGCCCAATAATGAAGCGAATTTATGTAAATAAAAGGCATCACTTTTAATCTTCCATTCATATAATAAAAATAATCGATTAATCAAAAGGGAAAGTGTTATTAAATTGTTACTTCTCTAGCTGCCGCCTCTTCTTTGCACATTTATTTTATGGTGAATTTCTGGAGAAATGGGCAAACGGATGGATAGACTAAAGCAAATTCGATTTTTTTGGTACTAAATCCTAGGAAACTAAAATTATAATGATGGAAAAATGATAATCATATTGAAAATTTCAACTTTTGTCCTTTTATCTTCGAAACTCGAATAAAAGCGCTGATCGGAAAGTGATTTTGTATGTACATTATTGGAAATCGATGGCCGAAAATTGCGAAAGCAGTTGCCCCCCACCGTCGGAGGCCCTCTTTTAGCGGTCTGTGCGGCCGCGTCCAGCTCTTGTGGAGCCCCGATCTAAACCGGACGGGTGCTCGGAGGAATTCGAAAGGAGTCCTCCAGTGGGCAATTTAAAACCGCAACAGCATCGCGTCTTATCAAAAAGTTAATCAAAGCCAGGCATACCTCATAATTTCGCAGTCATTTCTCTTCGCATGTAATTTACACATGTGAACCGGCCGTGGCGGAGGAGCGCTAGCGCGGCAGTGCCCAGCCTGGCTCCTGCTCCGCATTGTGCCTAGCGCTCTGGTCCGCATGCGCAAGTGAATATCAGCGGAATTCACGATTCTTGTCTTGGAATAATTCATGCCGCCATCCGCCTGCCTCGGCCTTTATGATGAAAATTCCTCTCGACCCGAGCCGAGCCGAGCGAAGGGAGCGAGTAGCTCTTCTGGTGGGTGAAAGGGGATTACAGGGAGATGTCGGGCTGCGGTGGCGGAGCACACCTCGCCCGTTTGTGCTATAATTTCTTTTCTTCGGGAAAATTTCATTCCCACATAAGATCTAAGATCCGCGGTGGCTCGATCGAGTCGAGCCGGGCTCCGTGTTGAACGTTTCAATTACGCCTGAGTACTGCAAATGGGCCCCCATCGAGGAGCGGAGCCTCGAAATCAGTTTACAGTCAATCTGATGAGGCTATCGGAGGAATTTCTCTCATGTAGCAACACACCAAACGCGTCCTCCAAACGCCAGATTTTGTGGCGCTCCGAACCGCTCTCGGGAGGAATAATTCCGGAATGGGGCTCACTGTACGGTACGCTACTTCGGACAAAAACCCATTCGCATGGAACGCGGCCAGTAATTTTGTACTTAAGTTGGCTTCGCATTGTTCCAACATGCGAAATAAAAACGCCGACCGCGGAGAGGCTAATTGCATAAGGAGAACTGGATCTGGATCTGGATCTGGATCTGGATCTTTAAATCGCGGGGCTTGTCTTGTACGCGGCGTTACTGCGAATGAAGACGATAGACTAGCCCCAGCTGGACGCCTTGCCTGCTGCTTCAGAAGTTAAGTTGTCATTAATGCGAAACCGAGCTGATATGATTCGATTCAAATTATTTTAAATGTGCTAACTTCCTCTCGCGAAAGGCGGCGCCGCTTAGGAAGGCTCTTGCGCCTCTACGGTGCTCTGTTGCTACGCTGGCCGATGTATGCCCCGGTGAAAAATTCTCGTTTCCGGCAATCTTCCGAGGTGGGAATAATTTTAATAGATTAGTCTCAGATACTTGAAAAATATGAGTTTAGAGATTTCATTACTGTTGAAAAAAAACTGTGTCTGAGATCTCCTCGACTTAATCAGAGTTTTAAAATATTGCATTATTTTATAATGCATTCCGTGCGGCATTAGTCATCAGTCATTTTTGAGTAGGGTAGTGTAATGCTTTCAGTAATGGTGAGTAATGGAAAATAAGGGGTAAATAATTATAAATAAGGCCAAATAATGCAGAATACTAACAAGTAATGCCGTTTAATTCAAGTAAAACAAAGTAATGGTTGTATGATTTTAGGCAGTGGTTAAGATATGCATATAAAAATCCACATCGACATATCAGAGGATTAGTTGCATCCTATTTATTTTCGTAAAATCTTATACTGGTATGGTATACCAATTATATTTTTTCAATAATTTATTAAAACAATTGTTATTTTTTATTTAAGCGCAACGCGTTGCGCCATATCAAGGCATCATCAAGGCTATCGACTGATTACTCTCAAAGATTACAAAAGTTTTTGGGCTTAACTAGTATTGTTAAAGAAGTCTAACTGATCATTAATTCTGTTTTGTTCTATTAATTTCGAAAATCTCTGATCTATTTAAAGTTTCTCCTCCTTTTATGGTATGTAATAAATAAAAATGTAATACTATTTGTGTATATACTAAGTTTATTTTCTTTTAAGTGTTTAGAAATTGCAGATTGTGGCATCATATTTCGAGCTTCTACAATGTGCTCAGCCAATCTATTTATTTTTCAATGTAAGTAGATGGAAATAAAACACAGAAAAAGTACATGCTATAAAGTATTAAAGTACGAACAATTTCTGAGAAATTGCAACGATATCTAGTTACGATTTAAACTGGTTTAAATTGATACTCCCTAATAATAATAATAATAGTAGTACCCTAACCGTTTTGTCTTGTTTTCATCTAATTGAAGTACCTCTGTTCGGGTAATTTGAAATGTTCTTAAAGATAATCATTTTCCACTCGAACAGTGGTAGTCACAGCCAGACAGACGAGACAGTCGACACTGTGCACAAATTGCCGGAGCCATATAAACAACTCTGGGGCCCTAAAAGGGAACCAGAAAATGAAAATTTGCTTTGGGTCCCAAAACATGGAAAACAAAAAGCGCTGTGACAGCCGGGTGTTAATCAAACTCTTTTTTCACCGGACGTGTACACATTTTTCTTAATTAAAAGACGAAGAAACGACAACGGCCAAGAAGTCATCGAAAATCACTTGCACTTTCAGCGCAAAGATGTCGAAGATGCTGTGGCCCGTTGTGCGCAAAAAAGGCCGGGCAATCGAAGACGGGACAGAAAACAGCGAGCCCCGATAATTTATTTCGATTTCATTTTGTTTCGATCACCAGTTACAGGAGGTTTCAACAAATTCGTCATCAGCACGCAAAAAGTACAAAAACCCGCCCCGGGAACCGGGGGACCTTTTGATAAGACAACGGCGATCGGCGTGCGCAGCAAAAGGTAATAAATGAGCAAAACGAGCGTGTTCCGAACAGGCCAGATGCGAGGGGGTAGGGAGGGATAGCGGGTTCAGAAGGAGGAAAGGTGGTCGGGTTCAGTGTGGCCAAATGATTTCCTTTTAAAATGCATGAAACCGGGGGCGACTGAGGGGGCAGGATCCGGCTAATCGGCGGACTGATCTCGAAACAAGCCCCAAGAGACCGTCTGAGTCGCGCTGGCCTCTGAAAACCCCTGGGAGCAAGGGTAGACCGTGAAGGCTGCGGGGCTAAAGTCGAGAGCACCAGTTGACTTTTGGCTAACTCTCAGATGAAGTAATTAAGAACCGATCCTCGACCTGGGCTGGCAACGAGCTGGGAACCCGCCTGAATTCGATCACCATTCAGCGGAAGCTCCTAGAGAACCAGTTTTCCCCGGACCTGGGAGTGCGGGGGGTTCCTGGAAAGAGGGGGGGGGGGGGCAAAAAGTGAAGCCTCAGTGCAAAGGAAATGGGTTAAGGCTTAAAAGACAGAGTCTGGCTGATGTCCACCGATCGTCCGATTCGGACGTTCGGATGGCGCTGACAACGGACCACGGGCCCCTCGCAAACAGACTGCGAGCCCCGAAGGAGGAGACTGTGACGAGGTGGACAAAAGTCACCAAAGTCCAAAATCACGACGAATACGATTGCACACGCGCGATTTTATCAATTTCTTAAGACGTTTGGTTCTAGCCCCCTCCGGCCCAGTCACAGTGGCGGTAGTTGTTGACGACTTACAGGGATCAGGGTTATCTGATTAATTAAAGATGTTTTGTTTGGTACTTTGGCGATTATCTGGACTGAGTTGGACCCTGTGTGGTCCCATTATGCATCAGAGTGGGAACAGAAAAATTGCGGTGTCGCATTGCTACTGAGACTACCCCCATTAAACTATGAAGCACCCTAAATACATAGTCATGATTATGGCTTAAACAAATTAATTTTCATAAATTTAAGATTTTAGGCATTTTTCGTGTAGATGTTGTCTTTTTTAATGGTATTTATAATTGGACAACAATGTTTAGAACTTCTATAGAAAATACTAAAACAAAATATACTGAATGCTGCCCACTTTAACATTATTACTCTTTTTCCAAATAACTTTTACTACTCTCTTGTCTTAGCTTCTTTAATTAATAATAAAAATTGATATATGTGTTATCCTACTTTTTATGCGCTATGTAGGACATAAAGTTATATTTTAAAATTTCAATTTGAGAGAGATTTGTACTTTTTCAAATTTGCTGTAATCTTACTTTAGAAATCGGGTGTTTAGAACGTCATTACTAAGTGAAAAATTCTTCTATTCATGATTTGGATAATTTAGTCACCAGATAAACCACGTACACCTACTTAGAAAATATTGGACATCGTCCGCGCTCGAATAGAAAGGGAATTCTTTAATTTTTCTGATTAAAAGTGACCCTAGTTATGAACCTTAAGGAACACCATAATAACGGTAGGTAAAATTACTTTGGTCACTTACAATTCCATTACTTATACCAAACTCGAATACCAAAAAAATTTAAAAAAATTTCAAGATTCTACAGATAACCTTCTATCCAAAATGGTAAACGCAAACCTGAAAAAGGCAAGAGGCGGGCACATTGTGAGAAAAAAGAACGCGTCCCAGAAATTCACTTTCGTTCAATTTAATTTTCGTAATTGCAACCTTACAGTTCATCACCCCTGCTCACCTTATAATCACGACGTCTTTTCCACATTTGGGGCTAAATTAGAAATTTTAATCACGCGAGTGCCCCCGAGCCTCTTTGGGTAAGACAGAAGACGCGATAACAAGCGATTACCATACAACAGCTGCTGCTCAACATAATTGCGGTGCGGTGCGCGCTGCAGTCCGAAATTCTATGCAAATTCAAATGCTTCGCAAAATGACTCTAAAGAAGCCCCCGAAACCCGCTCGTTCGCAATTTCCCTCTTAGATGGAGGAACCTCCGCCCCATCCTCTGGAGGGGCCTGTGATGCAGGTTAACATTTTTGCAGTGTCTCGGCCGGTAATTTGCAACCGTCGAACCCACCGAAAGTTATTTACCGGCTGGTGCAGAAAAATGCACGAATTTATTTGCGCATATACGCGCCGATCAGCGCATGGAACCTGTTGCACCATCGCGCAAAAATCTTAATAGACGAAGACGACGACGCCTCGAGATCTTGGTGCATTTTCCATCGATAGAATCTGTGGTCGCAGCTGCCACGTGAATCCGCGATAGTTTCATGCATGTCGCGATGATTCCACGCGGCAGCCAATCCGCGAACGAAACGGTGCTATGTTTGCATTAAGGAGCTGTGCGACTGCGTCTCGCGAAAATTGCGTAAGAGAAAAAGTGAAAGTTTGCCGCAAGACAAAGCCAGGATCGAGTGCCTGCCTCCTCGACAGCCGGCCGATTGCAAGTTAATTTACTTACTGTGGAATTGCAATTAACTTTTAAATCTTCTCGCGCTCGGACATTGAGCAGCCTCCGAGCGGGGTTCATCGAAACTCGTTTTATTTGGCTGGATTTCGCTTGTCTAAAAACGAAAGACTAAAACGACGAACTTGGTTTATTTTATTCATTCAAGATAAAATATAATAAAAAATCAGACCAAAAAGATAGACGTGTGTAATTCTCTACCGACATGGGTTTTCCTGATAATTGCAAAAGCTCCAATCTTATGGTATTGCTAGAATATCGATTTTAGCTTCTCTGTAAACAAATTTCAGATTCTACGAATTTTACACTTCGAATTCACCTTTTTAGGAACCAATTCTTCGATTTACCTTAAAGTATTTTTATCTACAGCAGAAGGAAAACTTAAAGTAAAGCAAATTAAATGGCAATTTTACTTTTAGAAGACTGTCTTTACTTTGCTTTTGCATAGAAATTTCTATTCTGTGAACATTTAAGATCAAAACATACCTTTTGAATATTAGAGAAAAATTTTTTAAATCGAAAAAAAACTAATGTGCTACTACTAAATATTAAACTACTACTAAATATTTTTAATTGAAATTGAATCCTTTAAAATATAAAAACGCAACAGAATGGAATGGTGTCGTCGCCAAAAATACTTTTTTTTTTTAAATACGTGCCAATTTTTAAGCCTTTTAGGTATATTTAGTCCGTTAAACCACAAACTCTGTTGTTTTCGAAAGATTTGGTTCCTTAAAATTTTAAAAACTAAAGACTTAGACGCGGAACTCGGTTTATTTAGCTCAACCAAAAACGAAAGACTTAAGCGACGAACTCGCTTTTGTTCGTGAGTGCGAAAATTTCCAGCCACACAGGTTTCAGGAGGAATCTGAAGATGATGATTACACGGTGAGTGATTTCTCCCAGTATAAAACCAGATGCCTGGGCTCCGGGATGCTGGAGAGATTGGAGCAAAACGGAGAGGGTCGGATTATGAACAAGTTGTCTTAAATCGCTGACAAGTGGGTGAAATCGAATACTTCGGTCCAACCGCAGCCCTCGTAGGGGGAGAGGCAGAGGGGTGCGGATGGGGCCCAAGGCAGTCATCACTCAGCCGAGATCACCGGGGATCACCAGGGGGACAAAAGAAAGCAAATCGCGCTCTGGCGGACTGCAAACAGGCGAACGCATTTAGATCATGTTCGGTGTCAGACCCGTGAAATATACGTCGATCTACATGTGAGGAGCGGGGGCGCACGGGACACGTCTTTCGCCGGGGAGCAATAACTGCTGATCAGTCATCAAGGTCTGGCTCCGGCGATAGACGCGAGCCCTTCTGTCGTTGGGCCACCAAGATCCCAAGATTCAAGACGACGACGGTCGGCGATGGCGCGCCAGAACTGGATCATTCCACGGTCCCGGAGATCATTCATTTCTGCCACTTTGTCAGTCGGCTGCCAATTTCTGATGATCAGTCAACCGGGAATAGAATTGACATCCTTCGCGGGGATATTTGCTTACATCGATCGCGCTCAATAAACACAAGCGCGCGCTGATAAATGAGCAGCGGATAATTGCGGGATGCAAGTGGTTGTTAAAATTTATTTTTGTTCCTTTGCTATTCGCTGCCTCGATCGTCTTAATTTTCGCAAAAAAGGGGATGCTCACTGTACCCCTCGTAGCCCCACCACCGATCAGGGGACCCAAGACGATCGACGACTAATCACGTAGGCATAGCTCGACGGTTGTGGCAAATTAGACCCGGCTCGTCGGCGCATAAGCACTTTAACGATTTCATCACAATTAATCGTATTATCTCCCCGAATGGCCACGGTTGCTGGTTAATCAACCGTCGAGATTATCGGGATGGATAAATCAAAGGGGACAGACCTGCGGCTTTTTCAGAGGGTTGTAATTAATTCCCTTTTGAACTGAACAAAATTTATGGCCCTGTCTGGCTCGATCGGAAACAATATGATTTTCCATTGATTGCCGTGACTAGACACGGTCTAAAGTACCGGATCTGAAAATAGCCTGCTCCCATCGTGGGATTTTTCAATCATATTCATTGGGTACGTCGTGAATAACCCACTATGTCGGTACTCAAATTGAGGTGTTACTTTTTATCTTACAGGTCTCCAAGGAGGACTCTTCATTCCTCAGCGGAGCATGACGTCCTTAGCTCGGCCGTATAGAGCAAGATAATTTAAAACTATTCTTTCTCGAGTAGTTCTAAACGCTATTTACTCGAGTCTAAAGGCAGAGTACTTTGAAAAAATAAGGGGCAATTTAAAAACTCAATTAAGGAGTATCTGAGCATTTGGGGTAGAGAGTTTGAGGTAATTGACTATTTGAGTCCTGTAGAATTAAAATAAGTCTTGATTTGAAATTTTCTACATACAGCATAAAGATACACATATATAGAAATCTTTGAAACATGTAATTTAAACAATTTTAAACATTATTTTATAGTTGATCTACAGCGGGTACTAATGATATAATTAATTCGTCTAAGTGTTTGCTTTTTATTTGTCCTGCAATTCGGAAAATATGCGCGCTCAAATTCTAATTTCGAAAATACTTTGATTTTTGTATTAAAAATGTTACAGTGTATTCCTTGATAGTATATTTTTGAATTTATTGAAAAACACTACCTTCAAACAAGCCAAAACTGATCCCAAAATTATACATAGGTAAAAGGTATTGGGGAGTTAATTTGAAAATTATTCAGCTCAAAATTGTATATTTTTGCATGAATACAAATCATAGCAATTGGTTGCATTATTCCAAAAATATCAAAGATTTACTATGGGTCAATAAACTTCAAAATTTTGAATTTTTCTTTAACTAGTTAGCTGTTTTTGCAGAGTTTTAAGTTTTTACTTTGTGATTAGGGAATATACTCGTCATCGTTTAATTTGTGTGATGCAATTTAGATATAAATACATTTAAGTAAATTTATTGTCAGTAGCTTGTATTAAGCGATTAACAAATAAATAAATAAATAAAGAATAATTATTAAAATATGAGTAATAATAATTCAAATAAAATCATGGAGTTATTTTGAAGATAAATTCCAATTAAATACGAAATATTTTCAGGGGTTGTTTTATTTTAAATTATTTTTAAAAGGAATATAATCTAATATGCTAAATTGCAATTAATTTGCTCAATATGTAGCTTATGTGCAAAAAGAAAAGGTAGTTTCTCCTATTGAGTGCACATTTAACGTTTTTTATGTCACGTGGCGTAAATTCCCAATGAGTCAATAATCCTATTACTAAAAATAACTGAAATTATTTAATCCGCGCATTCCGAAAAAGAAAAATTTTTGCCTTTTGATGGTAAGGCCAATACAAAGTATCCTAAAGCGGTGAAAAATTCAAAAAATGCTGTCTCCGCCCCAAAAAATTCACCTGAACAGAGACATTTAATGAAGCAATTACTGGAAACCGAAGCAAAAAATTTAACGCTGATGACATTGGAGGGTCTCAGCTCCGAATGTTGGCGAACTAAAATCGGCACTTGAACAGCATTCCACGGATCCGGGCACCTATTTTATGCACCTTCGTGCAGTATGGGTCCATCGTGAGGTATTTATGATTTTTTTTTCCGATACCTAAAAAAAAAAAAACGCGCATAATGCTAACAATTGCGGAATGTGACTTATGAGACTCTTCTTATGGATTGTCGGAAATTTGTTAAAATTTTTTTCTATATGAACTACCATTTATTCGATTTGTGGGGATCCGTTGCGAATTGCGCAATCACCTGTAACTCGTAAGTCTGTTGCGCAGCCGCAGACATCAGTTGGTGATTTTGTCTTGCACCTTCGGCAAATGACTTGCATTTCACATTTGCGCACTTTTTTCCAGCATTTATTTACCAATATTACAAACAAACAAAAAAAAACAACTCTCTCGAGTTGAAATAGTGCTTCCTTTTAGCCAGTTAACAGGCTGAGAAATTTATGATATGCTTCGAGAAATGTTGCAAGCCACGGGGCGGCCAGAAGGGGCCCCAAACGAATCTCAACCTTAATTAATTGCTGTTTGTTTTAATGGAGCCAAAAACCAGTTTATTAAAGTAAAAATATATTTAAACACGGTGGTAAATCAATTAAGCTGCTTTTGAGGGCATTTAAAAAATTTTCACCTTTCGGAGGATGACCGCCGGAATGGCCGGAGTGAAGTGCGGTGCGATGCGTCGTGGATCGACTGAATGCAACGAGTAATTAAACATTTTTCACTCTCGGTTTTTTCTTTTTTTTCGCTCAATGGCGAAGAAAACTTAATTAATTGCGAGGTGAGCCTTCAATCAGAGCTCATGTTCGAGGTATTGGTGCAAAACTGGGTGGATGTGAGGGACTGTAGATGAGGAACGTCGCCGATTATGATGACGGTCGAGATCCAAATCCATCGCACCATCCACTCAATCCACTTGTGGTGCATCGGGTATGAGTGGCCCCGGACTGGACCATTTCGCGCCGGTCGACTGGCGTTAATGAGCCTCGACAAAATGCGAGCGAGTCAATTAAAGCGCCGTACGCGATCGTTAATTATTTTAATGGACCCGCTGGTTGGGGAAGAAAGGCCCCACGAGCAACCCTCTGAGGGATGCGCGGTCGCAAGAGTAACGCTAATGGTCCAAATGAATCCAACCAAGAGGCTGTGACCATCTCACTCCCATGGGCAGCGAACGGCTTAATCTAAATGTTTCCCGAATTATTACGGAGGCGACAGAGGGCCGTTATCAGCGCATTCAGCGGAAATTATTGCTAACTTCAGGTAGTCAACGACGGGAATAATGTTTAAATTAAACCGGGATATTTTCGGATTTAATTTTTAATGCGTTTCTGATGCCCCCAACCAGTTCGACAGGATGCTTTGAAAAAATAATCGCGATGCTACGCTGAAAGCATGTCTTTATTTAGGGTCACAGTCACCGAACAGATAGCGCAGGCGATCGATGAAATTATGCTCGACGAGGTCTTATCATAATTAAAAATGTTCATTAAAACGAGTCCGGGATTCACTTACCTCGGAGAAATCTCTTTGGGACATGATTGGGTGCTTCACATGCCTGCGACGACCTCGCGATTTTCCATGCCAGCTTGTCTCGATGAGATTCGGAAAAGCCTGCTCCCCCGGTTTTCGTTTATTTTAATACAACGATTCTGTAAGAGATAAAAAATATATATTTTTTTTTAATTAAGTCGTGCGAACCATGAATTCGAAATTGCCGATGTTGTGGATAATTAAAGATCGATCCTAACCGGTTAACTCTATAATTTTACTGTATTGATAGTTTTTAGTGAGTTGACTGAATAATGGGCATGGTATCCAGTTCTAGCTGGTTAGCTTTAATTATCAAAGAACTAGGCTTCAAAAAGACCAAATAGAATTTAAAGCGTGTTTTTCTAATCATTCCTATCGTACTAGTTCAAATAATTGGAATAACTAATTTGATTTAATTTTCTTCGATAAAACAAAAACTCCAAGTACACTTTTTTAAATATGGGACGATTTAAAAAACTAAAAAGAGCCATCAATTGAGTTTGGTGTCTTTACCGATTTTTATGAAATGTTGTAGGAATGTTAACACAGAAACTTTTTTATGTTATTGGCTATTATTTCTTAACTGAATGTGGAATTAAAATTTTAATTAAACTCTAATAAACCTTATTTATACTTAATGAAATGGAATTAAACTTTGGACATATTTTTTTTATAACACATCGACAAAGTTTTTGCAATATTTTAATATTGCCCTGGGTTTCATAAATTGAAATAAATAAGGTAAGTGCAATGACGAGTTGACTCGTTATCGGCCAACAACGTTTGGGCATCAAAAGATGAGTTAACCCGTCACCGATCAACAATGCGCTAATTTAAAGTTGTTGGGGCTATAGGAATATAGGAAAGTCCTTACATTATTGTAAGTATTTTTATTTTTTTAACAAACACACACTGAAAAACTAAATAAAGAAATTTAAAGATGACTTTCATATAACAAACGCGTGCTTATCGCCGTCAATAAGTTAATTGCTTTTAGTTAGTTCATTTTAAGGACTTTTTTTCGGAAATTTGTTTAGGGAAAATGTAGAAATGTTGTACTATAGCCATACCTATAACAATAAATCATAAAATCTCAGAAAGAAAATGTTTAACATATCTCAGAACATCTCAAATTGCTTTTACATATCGAAAGCGCACAGCACAAGTGCACAAGGCATCTTATGGTGTGCGGGCTGAAAAGTATAACATGAGCACAGCAGAGTAAAGACCACGGCTCGAGAGTCATTAACGCCGATGAAAGTCTAATGGGTCAGAAAAGTGACTCAAGAATTCGGCTATAATATCAATCAAATAAATTGCTTAAGAAGTTTCATTACCCATTTAATTAAGGGTTAATTACTCGTATATGCGTTTGCTAAAATAATGATTTGTTTTTAGGATTTAGTTAGTAGAATCACCAAGTACCAAAGAAGAAAAGGTTCCCATTTTGGTAGCCTCATTCGGATATTTTAGCTGGCCTATGGTTTAAACTCCCGGACTTTCTCTTCCCACATTAACCGCGTACCACAATGTAAGCTTAAACTTGCTTTACAATAAATTATGCTGAAAATTACAACGGAAAAATATTTGAAATTTCCAAATTAAGTATCGCGGAAATTACAAGAATAAAAATCCGACATCAAATTCAATTTGCTCTACAAGAAAAGTTTTTTAGAGTTAATTACCCTCAATTACCCAAGGAACTAATTTGTTCCTTTTTATCAATTTCAGTTTTAAATTCATTTTTGATAAAAGTCTGTGGAACTAACTAAAATTTTTATTATAACATTGTCAATAAACCAAATACATTTTAAACGTTTGTACGTGTTTCTGCGAATATGCAATAAATACTTAGTTAGTTTAATATTGGGATTTTTAGTTTTTAAAATCAGAAATACCAATGTATAATGATTTTCCTTAAAATCGAGAAGTTCTTCGATGGACCCACAAGAGTCAAACTTTCACGAGGTTGTCCTGTTTCAAATAGCTTTACACGATTTAAAAATTATATAGGAATAGTAAATATTTTTATTTGCTATTATAAGAAAACAGAAGTTTTTAGTAAATATTCCCGGTTTCAAGAAAACATACACAAAAAAAAAAAAAAGAATAACACGAACATAATCATAAAAATCGGACGTGTGATAACTTCAACATATGCAGCAATTGCGACTTAACCTACCGCTCGTGCTACTGCATTTTATGCTGGACGCATTCGCATATAAAACGTCATTTACGTGAGAAGAATTATTGCGTCTATCTACATGGGATATGTCTTGCGATAAGCAGCTTTTATGGTACTAAATTTCTGAATTTAGCTTTTATTATTGTTCATAATCTCAGAAAAATTCTGTTCTTAAAAAAGAAGAAAAAAAAAAACAGCCTGCATCATAAGATTTTTTTTTATTACTTAAGTGCTGGCATTCTTAAAGACATAAGAGGTAAGGTTAAAAATGAGTTTGAGGAAAAGGCACGTCCAAGGTCATTTAAGGTCATTCACAATTTTCTCATGTTTATGTAAAAAATTTTTATATGCAATGAGCGAAATTCGTAGATGTAATTGAATAAAATGTTTTGTATTATGTACAGAATTAAATTTTTTCTCTCTGACTAATTTTAATTCTGAATTATTTTTTAAAGATTTCGTTATTTAAACAAAGTTGTATTATCATTTTATTGTAAAGTACCTGATTAACCCGACTTCGTACGCTATACGTAAAGTTTAGTAATTGAGTCTAGCTAGTCCATATTAAGACATTTGTACAAACAGACAAACATATAGACAAAATTTTTAAAAATGATCTTTTTATATTCTGTTAGCATTTCTACATTAACTTCAATCAGTTTTTGGTAAATATTTTCTATGTACAGACACGGCATTTCCACAGTTTTATTATTTTTAGATTTAGTTTGTTAATCAATATGAATAAATAATTTTTTCCTTGATTTCTTGAAAACGGAAAATGAAATTTTGGAGGTTTCTTGGAGGAGCAAAAGTTAGTGCTTTTGTGTGTTTGACTAAAGTTATTCTTCGAATACATTTTTTATTTTTCCTATTACAATTTTTGTTTGCTACGTTGAAATTATATTGCCTTGATTAATTTATCTTTTTAATAGCATTAGATACAGTTTGTTAAATATACTAGAAGAAGGTAACTTGAGTTATTTCTAAAAGTCGTCAATTTTGCGATAAGTTTATAATTAAACGCTAATTATAACCAAATCAAATTCAAAATATGTTTAAACTTGCCTTAAGGATCTCTAATTTAGCGTAGTTTTCATGAAAATTATGTTTAAGAGGATTGTATTCAATTATACCAAAAATTCATAGGTCCGACAAATTAGCGACTGCTTCTCTATGATCGTAAATGCACCCAGCAACAATAGTCGAGGTGCACAATTGACGGTTATGTTTACCTCGTTTACTCTCCGCCTCATAAATTCATGGGAAGGGTGCTGACTTAAAAATTACAACCGTCGAAAGCAAACAGCACAGACTATGAAATTAAGCCTATAAAAAATTACACCTTTGGCCGGAAGCCCTCCGAAAAAGGCAGCACAGTATATTTTTACGTAGTTACGTTTGGCGGTTATGCTTTTCATCGGCTAAAAGCCTTCTTGGGCGATAGACGTGAACGTTTCAAGACGAAAAGAAGGCGGCGGCGACTACTACCGCCACTGTCCTCGTCTTGTAATTGTATCTTTGACGCGGTTCTATGGTGTAATAAATTCCTGGGAGCGACCAGCCGGGACCTGCATAGAACGAGAAATGTCATGTTAATGGACCGGCGCCAATTAAACTCAAATTACCATGAAAGCGATTGTCTAGAGGTGAGAGAATTGTCTTTTTTTCTTTCTAGCACGCCCCTCCCTACCTGGGCGCAGCGATGGCCAATAATTTTAAATCTAACAACTTCCTCTTGTTTTGACGTGAGAACAGAGATCGTCTTGATTATTTTGGCGTCGTGATTGCGTCCCAGAAAAGATAAAAAAAAAATGTGTCGTTGTCCCGGATGCCCCTTGGAGCGGAGAGTTTTAAGTGCAGAACTATCGCGAGCCTCCAAAGGTCGCACGAACGGAAAGAGTGGGCAAAAAGCTGGAACATCAGCCTAAATTGCACTTTTTTTTTGTTAGATAAAATCCGGTCAAAAAATGGGCACAAGTCACAAGTTCCGTGAGGGAAAAATTCAATTTAAGGTGTTTGATGAATGAAAAACAAGGAAATGCTTTTTTAAAACATACAAAAACAATTTCTAAAAAAGATAACTAGCTAAATTTAACAAATAATGAGCACTAATAATTTGTTTTTACTAAAGACACACAAATTACTCACAGAGAAATTTAGAAAGCTTTTTTAAGTACAAATTCAAAAGAAATACATAAGTAATAAGTTTATTAATTAAAAGAATATAGTCATTTTTTTGGAAATTAAAATTTTAACCACTTTTATTTTTCATTTTGACCATACATTATCATCATCATCAGATGCATATGTTTACGAATATACCGGCCTGCCCTCCGCACAAGGCCATCTAGCCAATTTTTTATTTTAAATAGTTAACTTTAAAATTTTAGAAATTGTAAATATCGCTATTCTAAATAGTCGACCTTATAAAAATAGTTAGTTTTAATAATTTCTCTTTACATTTAACTGAAATGTAAATTGCCTTTACTATTTATAAATATTTTTAGTAATTAGCAACTATAATTATATACAAAATAGTTAAAGTTATTAAAGTTTTTCTCTCATTGCATATATTCACTTCAAAAACATTATTTTAAATAATTCAAAACTACCAAACATTGTGAATATTCTGCAGAAATCGTTAAGCTAAAGTTAAGTGCATACTATAGAATTTCTCTCTGGAACTCTGATATGAAATTCCAAAAAGGAATTTGAATTCGAAACCTGACAATATCATAAATTCGAACAGCTCGATTATTTGAATTCCATTTATAGGCCTAAATCAATAAATACACAATCATTGCGTATGCTGTGGATGCTTTCAAAAGATTACCTCTACCTACCTTCCTCTTCATACCTTGAGTCTCGTAAAAAACCTCGTTGAAGGAAGATGCATTCAAGGAAAACTGGCAAAACCATTTAAATTTTTTTTCTCGGAAAGGCCGCAGTAGTGTAATTTGGCTATTTTACACAATCGCGGCACGTTCGAAGGTCCGACAATACCTTGTAGACTTCGAGATGTTATCGGTCACCCACCCACCGTCTTCTAGGCAACTCAGATCGTACCTAACGCCTGTACGAGCAGCTCTGGACCCATTCAAAAAGTCTTTAAGGAGCCCAAGTGTGAATCGGCGAATCGCACCGTGCGGCTAGAGTATTCCCCATTCCGGTGAAATTTTTTTTTACCAGAAAGCCCATTTTCTTCCCACTGAGAGCTGACTGCTGCGATCGAAGTTACCGCGGCCAGGCACCGACCGCCGGACTCATAGAGATCCTCGGACGCGATACGCGCCGAAGTGGTATATCACTCGCGCGGACTGCCAGTGTCCAGTTTATGACTACCGTCCGGCCAGTGCTTCGCTGGGGCTCCACCGCACGGCCCCCTGTATTTGCGACCAACATGGTAATCGACTGGAAATTCGCTTATCCCTTGGCCATCTTGCACCGGCCTGAGTTTAATGCGGTTTTAATTCGTCAAATTATCTGATTTCCGCGCTCGATAAGAGGCCAACTTCGGCCAGATAAACTCGAACGCTTTATTTGCGGGTTCCGTGGTCCGAACGGAGTGCGACTCACTCGGACTGGGTGCAACGCGCCCTGTGGATCATCTTGTGATCGGATAGACCAAGTCCGGGTCTTCTAGCACACCCGCGGCCTCAGGCTTCGCAGCCGAGTGCGATGACAATTTCCAGTCATGAGGTGTCGATTGTTAGTCTCGGCCCTCGGACGTTAAAGTTCTTGCAAGAATCAGCCCGGACGTCCAGAGTTAGCCAGCTGCCCTCTGAACCATTCCCGGTCTGATTCTCCCTATGCCGCGGTGGACACAAGGCAGTGACCACTTTACGGCCAGTAGTTATGGCTTCATTTCAATTTACGATCAATTTTGATCGCTAGTTATGCGATTTTAATAGAATTCCAGTTTCGATCGTTTGGGGACATTTAAAGTGGGATCGTTCTAACAAGTTCACTTTACGAGCGAGCGCTATCTGAAACGAAAAGGGACTCCCAGAACGGGAGTTAGAATCTAATTACGACCTATTCCTCGTTCTGGATTCAGTCCTGGACTCATGTGCATGTCAACGTTCACTAGACTGAAACAAATTCCCACGTCCACTTCGATCAAATAGTTGAATCGGTTGATCGTCTATTTCCAGCGTTTATTAGGATAGGTAAAAGCAGTTTTATCACTTTAAACAATTTAAATAAACGTTTTTAGTATGAATAAAACAGAACGGTCAAGTGCGAGTTAAGCCTTAAAATCGCGCATTCTCTTTTACTTATAAGAGGATATTTATTCGATATTTATTGATACAGCTTAAAAGATATAACCCATAAAATTTAAGTACTTTTTTCAAAATATTCAAGATATATAAAGTATATAAAATAAATATTAAATAAAGGTATTATTTGAATGTTTAATTTTATTGTTCTTATTAAAGTCATTCTGTGTAGGATAAGTTTTTAAAATACTTTCACAAGGCTGACATTTTGTATCCTAGGATACTTAGAATTTATAGACAGTTTTTTATTCGAGCCGCTTATTTTGAAAGTGGTGCAAGTCCAAAATGTCATAAGAACGAGTTTACTTTAAAAGAATATAAAAACATCTTTATGACATTTTGAACTTACACACTTTTTTGGTATGTAACAACGTGAATATTTCTCATATGGAAATTCTGAAATTTGTTCTAACATTCACGTAAATATAAGGTGAATACTTCCCATGTAAGGTGAATAATTTGTTCATTTAACCTTTTTATGTGAAGAATAAATGAACATGCTGAAGAGATGAAATTAAAGCCCTCAGTACACGCAATATTTGAGCTAACCTCATCCATGAGATAGTTCAGGATTTTATCAATGAATTTTGAAGACTTCGAATTGATACGTTGCACGGTATAAAAATAACGCATACAGTAATTTAAATTGGAGCCCCAACATCAATCACCTAAAAGAAAGATTTTCCGAAATTTTGATGGGATCTACCTGGTGCTTAGTAGATCGTTTGAGACCTCGAAAAGACAAAGCTTCTAGCTATTGAGTCCGGGAATCGGACAGTCGAGGGGTTGGCGTCATTAGCATAAAATTCTAGGTATCGCCAAACATTCCTTCCTTGGCCAGAGATCGAACCGCGAGTCCAAATGTGGCCGCGGGGGTACCTGTGAGACCCAGTTGCCCCGCCCGGCCGCCAAAAACCCGTTCGCCCGGTGCCGGCCACCTTCCGCAGTTGCACTAACGATTTACATACGGAATGACATCTTCCCGGCAATTGAATGCACAAATAAATTACCAGTGAGTGACTACCTGTTGACGGTCACCGGATTCTCGTTTTTTGTTTTTTTCCCCCCCGGGCTCTGGTCCGCGTCGTTGCCTTTCATCTCCTTGTCTTTCGAATATTTCTGGGAGCCCTTCTTAGGCGGCTACTTCTGCTGCTGGTGGTTCTTCTACCGGCGGGGCTCCGCACCAAACCATTGGCTATTGTCGCAGCATATCCCAACTTCTGTTCGTTTTTCAAAGGTGGAATCCCCGATGGGGTATCGATTTCTGTGGGATTCTTCGACTGTTGCGGCCGAATGGTACTGGGACCTGGAACCTGGGAGCCATTCCTTCATTTCTAGTTTCGCTTCATAATTTTTTTTTTTTGTTTTGTTTTGTAGTCCACCTCCTCCCGGATCCCGTCTTTCGGTCGTTCGTCTCGGCCCTTAGTATGCAGATCCACATCACACTTAATCTCGAGAACCTGGGAATTTCTTCACTTTCGGTTTTTCAAACAGAAGATCTATTGCTGCGGGGGTACGGCCCCCGAGTACATCTCATCTCATCCTATATCTATCTGAGCATCTCCGCAACGTCGGCGACTTGACTCGATCCGAAGTGCTCTTAAAAGGGGATTAGACTTCAGGGGCAAATGTTTGCTCTTCATCTCGACGATTGTCACTGTTTGTTTGTTCCGCGGTATTGATGCCAGGCAGTCGGCAGGGCTTCTGAGGGGTTTTTATTAAAGTGCTCTGCGCCCCACGGAGGGCTAATTAGTTGGGCTACTTTAAGCAAACAGCTCAAAGGCCGCTAAAAGACCGCTTGTGTGCTCTTTTAGGCGCTTATTTGCTTGCGATGTTTGAAAAACGTTGCTCCCTTCCAGGTCAAGAGGGTGTTTGATTTGATCAGAAAGGAATTAAATTACTTCATGGAATTTACGTATAAAATCCCATAGCACTTAGTAAGATGGACTATCAAAGCTGTGAATAAATGGCGTTAATTTAGGTAAATAAAACACCCACACTATTAAGAAGCATGTTCTCTATTAATTTTCAAAGTAAAACATTTCAAAATTTACTCAAAGGTATCAACATTTTTACTGAAAACTAGAAAACCCCATAGGGAATTTTTTCTTTTATAATATCCAAATTTATTCGGAATTCTTTTCCTGCCAACATGATTGCAGTTTTACATGCATTACTACCGAAACATAATACATAACAGTTTAGAGCATAATAAAAATATAAATCATATTTTTAATAACATATTCAACGTATTCAAGCAGTAAAAAAATTTAAGCGAGGAGTAACACATCTTGAAATGATTAAAATTAATAAATGGGAAATTACTAAATCAGAATTGTTCCGCTAGAAATTTCTTACAGACAAGCACGCATAAAATAAGTAAATCGAACTGCCCATTTAATCATATTTTCGATCAAGTAATAATTACTCAGCAAATTTATTTAATCTGCTGCTGCAACAAGTTTTATAATTTTAATCCCATATATAAAAATGATAAATAAATAATAATAAAACATAAACCATATATCTTTTTTAAATAGTTTCATAATACAACGTAAAGTCAGGGTAAAAAACTTCAAAATTTTCTTGGAAGACATTCTTTTGCGGCCATAAAAAGTCATAAAAAAATTACAGACTATCCCAGGAGTTGGGAATGGTGTTCAAATGTAAGTTTCAATTTTAATTAATTTTCAAAAAGCCAAAATGGTACTTTATAAATTCAGCCAAATATTTTTCGATATTTAAATCTAGATAAAGATTAAAATATATATGCATATATATTTTTGGCTAGCTTCAAAATGGTAGCACAATTCTCGCAGGAAGATTTAAAATAAAAGAAATTGTCACTCTTTTAGTCTGTATCAAAAAGTATTAGAATTTGGAGAATAATTTTACTTCTATGTCATATTTTGATTTCTTTTTATTATTAGTTAATTTTTTTGAGTTCCTGAATATATAAGGCATCGCAGCATAACATATTTTAGGGAAATAAATTTAAATTCTTATAGGTATTATTAGCCCCACTTTCAAAGTATGGCTTAAACCACGGTTCATATTAATCAACCTCAAAGTTTAAAACTAGCTTTAAGCCAAATCAGGTTTAACAGCATAAGTGCTCAATCTGTATGTTGATTGTAAACTTATATTGCATACGTATACCAATAAAGTGAACTAAACTAGCTTTCTTGAATTTATAACTCTACTTTAGTTAAGTAATAATTTTAAAATATGACTCAATAAAATTAATTGGATCGTTTTATATTGTTCGTAATATCCGACAAAAATTTGTATAATATACATTGGTCGTTTAGATTCCCATTATCTGATTCTATATTAATCAAATTTAGACTTCGTTTATTACATCGCAGTTGAGCTCGTACTTTAGGACTCATTAAGCAAGATTTTAAACGTAGGTATTTATGTACTCAATATTGTGAAGTTTTAAGTATAGTCTTAAAAATCGATATACCTAGTGCCTACTAAATCTATTTTTGTATTTTAATATTTTACGATTTCGCGATATTGGTCCATAAGGTCGTCTATCTTTTCGAAACTGATGCAGGACCATAAAACGACAGCTATTAAATGGTATTTTACATACGAAGGTTGAATGGAAAAACAAAAAAACAGCATATCTACAGAGATTTTCAGAAATAGCAACAATAGGATCTTGAAGGTACCTATAAATTTCCCCTCCTGTCTAGGAGACTCGGGCAAGGGTTGAATCAGCAAGCAGCCGCCGTAAACGTATAGAGAGTTGGGCCTCCTCAGAAACTGTCCGCCGCTTGGCCAGGAGGAGGGCTCCGCTGGCCGGACTCAAATGCTGTCAGCTTTGTTCTGCCATTTAGTGCTGTTCCCTGTCACCGGCGGAATTTAATTTCTTCAGTTTAATTGTCAACATTCGGGGCAATAATTTATGTGTCCCCGCGGAACGCCCGGCACTGCCAGTCGCGGTGTGTCAGAGGAGCGGCTGAGGGATCTGTGCCGTCATCAGCTGCCTGAATTTTTCATGTTCATCCCTTTTTGCCTGGGCGCTCCTCTGTGCAGTACGACAGCGCTGCAGAGGACCGTCCCGGGTACCCCCCTCCCCTTTTTTTCTCCTGTCCGGTAGTATGAAATCCGGCTGTTGAGTTTGGGGCTTTCTTATTTGAATACCTGTGGGATGCGACCTCCAGATCAAGAAGACCCTGTCCGGCTTCTTCATTTCCACAGACCGCAGAACAGGGGGAGGAGGAGAGTAGTTGGTCTCTGCGACAAAAAGTCAATTATTTGAATAGTTTGCTTAGCCATAGCCCCAACAGCCCCAGCATTTCTGGAACCGCGTTCAGGTACCAATTGCAAGAAGACCAATTGATGATCCTCGGAGCCTCCTCTGCTTTACATACGTTGCGGCTATGATTTGGCCGTGGCCTTTGGCTAATTTTAGAGAGGCCGACAATTGCGATGGGGGCCCCCGACCCAAGAGACTCTCTTGACGATGGTCGGACACGTAAAAATTCCTTTCGGTAATCAGGAGAATCTCCCTCCCCGAGACCCCGGCAAGGTGAGCGGAAACGTCTTGCTTCACCAAAAATATTTTCAAGAGGTTGAAGTTGACCCAAGTCCAAACCTCACCGCAGCCCCGGCCGGGGGTATGGCTATAATTTGGAAGTCTTTTAGCTAATTCGAACTGGTACACGCTGTCAGGGGATTTTTTTGTTTTTTGGGCTGAGACTCTGCTAACTTTTGCGACTGTGCTGATTGATTTATGCCATCGGGGACAGAGTCGAGCAGTAAAAATCTTTCCGTCTGATTTATATCTTAAAGGTGCATTCGGCGCGGTTCGTGTCCATTTGGGTTGATGGGCTCGGGGCACCGCATGATGACCCGGAAGAGAGGCGGCCCGTTGGGAATTTTACCTTTCAGAAAATACAATATAAATAAAACAAAATATAAATTTTCCAGAGGGTTCCAAATGATTTGCATGTAAAAACATCCGTGACACGCTGTAATTTAGCTGAAATCTTTGAAGATGTTTTTCTTAGTAAATACCGCGAGTCAAGCTAATTATTTCGTCGTTAGTTAAATCGCTCATTTGGGGAGAAAACTTGCAATTAAGTGCCCCCCGCTCGGCCTGCGCAGTCTGCTTGAGATTCAACCAATTTAAGATTTTGTTGCCGTCTGTCCGTGGCCCAGCGAGAGATTTAAAAATCGCGGATAAAATAAATTCACCCCTGAGCCTCAAATTGAACTTCTTAGGGTCCCAATTTCAAATCGACGTTCGCACGTTACTAAATTTTTAATAAAAACAATTACCGGCTTATCGCTAGCCCAACTTTAGGGGTCTTAAAGTCGTTCAGTATTAATTTTTTCTAAAAAATCGTTAAATTTGTCATTTTCGAAATCACCATCTTCAAAACCCCTCAAATACCAATTTCCACGAAATTTTCCTGAATTTTAAAATTTTTGGTTGATATGTTGGACTAATTATATGGCTGTGATCGTAAATTATGAGGGCTGAAAGAGTTACTTCTTAATTTTCAAACTTTTTTCTTTTAATACTACAACCGTATTTGATTAACAAACAAAAAATATATCACTGGTATATGCTTTCCAAATTTATAACTTATTTATTGGTGTTTTTTTTCCCCTTTCACTTCGTAGCTTATTAAAATTGTGTACTGTTGTTAAAATTGATTTTGAAAGTGATGCAAGTCAATTTACTAAAAGAAATGCTTTTAATGGATCTAGTTTTCTGTTAAAAGATTTCCTTGACTCGTGTCTTCATCAATTATTTTTTATAATTCACGATTTGAAGTTGTTGCAAGGTTTTCTACTTAATGATCTACATCAGTGTAGTATTTACTATCAAAATTAGCAATATTACATTACTGAATTTTTTTTAATCATGAACTTTATTTGGTAAATTTACCTAATTTCGGATGTTACATTCATAAATTTTATTTAAGCACATAAATTGCAAGATTCTGCCATAGAGGTAACTATAAAAATCGCCTCTCTTGAGTGAAAACTGGGATCTGCGCTTGGTCGGGCAACATTTTTTATAATTCATATTTGAGCTAAAATTCTTTAGAATTAATGACGTGGCACATCCCGTCCAGATCACTGGAACTAAAGGTGCCGCCGACAGTGCGATCATCCTTTGATCTTGGCCTCACCAGACCATGGATTTCCGCTCTGATTATTTTCGCAAGGAGGTAGTAGAGCACTCCTCATATAGCGGATACTTCCTAATTACCAGCGCTTTTTGAATTTTTGGGCTCGTCACACCCTACCAGAAAATTTTTTTTTTTTAAAGAACAGACCACAGTTCGACCCAACGTCCTTATTAAAGTTCAAAAAGATATACACAAATGATAATTTACCTCGACCAACTCCTGAGTAAATAACCTCATCAAATTGATCTTGAGTCCTCTTAAAAAAACCCTTCTCGAGTCGTAGATTTGGCCACGTCCGCCAGACCCTCCTCCGTCCTCATCCTGCTGAATAGAGAGGATAGAGGCATCCTGTTCCAGCCTATCCCAGACAGAATCACGGATTCACAGATCCACCTTTGGTCCAGACCCGGCGGCAAGGGCAAAGGAAAAATGACGAAAAGGTGAACTGAGGCCGAAAGATGCAAAAAAAAAAAAGGGCCGTTCACCGGCGGGTATATGGAATCCTGGATTTTATAGGCGGCCTCAGAGATCTTGAAAGATTCTGCTCTTTTTTTCCTTATTTCATTCAATCCCTTTGCGATTAAGTACAGGGCGCAGGTGTGCTCGTTGTTGGACAAAACCAAAAAAAAATAAAAAAAAATAATAATAATAAAATCCTCCACTAACAATTTGCGAATGTGCCGATTAAAGGAAATTAAACCTTAAATGGCCGCAACGGGATGAAAAAGATGAGGCTTATCGGGCTGCTTTTAAAAGCATTCGGAAGTGTGCTGAAAGAGCGTAAGCGGGTTTTTCGTTAATTTAATATTAATTAGTTACGAGGATATAATTTGATTTTTAATGATCTCGACTTTTGTTAGCAACGTAACGTTTTTTTGGATAATTTTTCGAAGAAAAAAATTAATTTACAAGTAAACTGCAAGAGTGGCATTCAATTCTTCGAAAAATGAACCGGAAAATTTTAGGGTTTTAACAAAAATTCAGGTCATGTATCATGTAATATCTGAAATTTATAAAAAAATTTACAATTACTGCAATATGGGCTTTTCAAAAAACTCAGTATTTATTTTAGTTATACCTTATAATTACATTTACATCCAACTCACGCGGTAATACGAATTCCAAAATAATTTTATATAAAATTCAAAAACCATTTCATGTTTTCATGCAAAATAAAATTTGATATACCCGAATTTTATTATATCAGGACTCTTAAGTCGGATTTTATATTTTTCTAGTAATGTTATGTTCAAAGTGTTCGTGAGACGCAAAGAAAATTATTTGAGCTTATTATCAAGAAATGATGATGATAGTTGTTAAATCAGCTTTTTGATTTTAATTTTAATTTCGAATTTTACGAATATTTGAAATCAGGGGTACTATCATTGAAAACGGTCGAATAGAATCGAAAAGAACTTACAAAAGCCTTTTTCGATAAAAATTTCTGAATAAAGTTCCTAAAATTGTTATAAACTCATTTTAGTTACCTTTAACTGTAATAAAATTTTTCGCACATAGCGTTAAAATAATTCAATTGGATTTTTCTAATCGAATTATTTTAGTCTTTGTTTGAAAGGTAAGCTATTCTTATGGTTCCTCAAAATGTGGTTTAAGGAGTTGGATGATCCCTACATCTCTCGTCTGATCTATTGTACTTTTATGGGACCTGTTTTGGAACATACTGAAGCCGTTCAAGGCAAATGCTTATTTTGTCTCTCTCTCTTAAATCTGTGCGCGCAACACGCACAAACGACTAGAAATAACAAAATTTGGTTTGTTTTTAATTTCTTAGTAGGAGTCCAGTGCTGTTTTTAAGCTATATCTAATCACAATGTGACCACAGGAAGTCGCCTAAATATACAATGAAAGAACAACATACAGTTCGGTTGCTACGCTCACACAACTCTGAGCCAAAAGCCCGCTTTGAATTGTGAACTCAAGCAATATCTGTTTTTTACGAATACAGTAAGGTATTATTAAATTAGAATTATTATATTAGTTTTTAATATTAAATTAATGAAATTGACAAAAGTATGCCTTTTAGAAAAAAAAAGTAACCTCGTTAGTTACTCAAAATCTTCTAAAAGGATGAGAATATCTTGCAACTCGAGTTGCAGTCAAATTCCTCGCAAGTTCACTCGAATAAAATCTACATAGGTATGGTTAAAAACCTCATCAATATGAAACTAAGTAAAAGGCAAATCAATAGACTACCCATCAAGAAGTCTGCTAAACACAACTCTTACTTTACTTTGCGGTGTTTGAACGGGTCCCAATTTACATTATTCACTTCTCCATCTTGCGAAAGGGAATATAAAATAAAAAATTAATTTCAAGGTCCTAATGGCTCTTCGCAACGCATGTGTACTCCGAAATTAAATTTTCCTTGGCGGTCCCAATTCCTTTTGCGCCTTTTCTTTGATTTTGGCTTTTAATGTGTCTGCAGAGTCGCAAACAAAAGAAGAATTTGATACAGCGCAAAACTGGACGGGTCAAATTATTTAGTTCCTGCTCGTAAATTCCTTGAGAATAAGCGCGAGCTCCTTTGCTAAAAGAAAAGTTAATTTTTTGCCGGCTGAGAAACAGAATCAAGCAGACAGCGCCAATGATGATGACGACAACGATGACCGGGGGAAAAGGGCAGAGGCTAATAAAAGTGGGGTGCAATAAACCATCAGCGGTTTCATCGTTACGATCGGCCTAACAATTTTAAGACCTTAAGAAAATACTTCTTCCGTTCCGTGGCCATAACTTTTAGCACAATTCGCTGCAATTATCCGAATTTATCAGGTCCATTCTTCATTTAAGCCAATCTAATTACAGCTCTGTTCTCACCGGAGAGTGTTGCTCTTTTAAGTCTTTTTATTTTCGTAATTTTTATTTTATTTTTAAGAAGCACCACGTCGAATCAGGAGCCGGACACGATCGTTCGCAGAGAGGATCCCGCCGTGACCTGTTCACATTTTGTCCAACCCGATGATGGCCTATATGGCGGCAGCTTTATCAAGAAGAAGGAAACCTAGAAAAAAAAAGATATAGGGCCCCACCTACTTAAGGCCCCAGCAGCCACCCTGCGGTGGCACAGCGGTGGTAAGTGAATTTTTAGTTGGTGGTAAGATCACCCGTAAGGTCGTAATAATCTTTGAGCTTTGCTTCGGGCCTATGTTGTTATTTTATTTCTTTTTCTTAATATTCGAGGTAGTTACAACTCTTGTTATTTGGCCAGCGCCTATCCGCCTTCATTTGTTGAAGAAAATATTCCAATAATCTCTGATCGTAGGTATTTTTTTTTATTTATCTTAAATTAGTTTTTTATCGTTTATCTTGTAACGCGCTGGTTCTTATTGTTGACCACAAAATTTTATTGCGTTTTGCTCGGGAAGAAAGGCAATTTAACCACAAGCGAGAAACTACGCGATGCGGAAAATTAACTGGACTCCAGCCCTTTCAGAAATTATTGACCTGCAAATTATTCAAGCGCGCAAAATATATTTGTTTTTTTTTTTGTTCTGTTTCAATTTTTTTATTTAAACGTGTTCGTTAATTCAAAAGTTTTTTTCTCATTTTGATTAAATAGGTCGTATTGTAAGGAGACACAACTTTTATGGAAGTGGTAAAAATTTCGAGGTTTTAGTTAATTAAGTAGACATCTTCAAAAACTCATAGAGAACATAATTTAAAGAATTTTAGATGAAGGATGTATAACTAAATTTGACCCTATAGTACAAATTTTATAGTTTTCGAGACATAGACTTATTATACTCGTAAATTGTTGATTCTGGCTATTTTTCCAACTATTACTGAAGGTTTCTACTAACAATAGTAACAAGAAGGTTCTAGAGATCTCTGGTAGTTCAGTTGTTAGCGCGCGGGACTACCGTACCAGAGGCTGTGGGTTCAAATTCCACACATGACCATGGTCGCCTGCGCTACGTGATAGCACAATGGGCCAAATTTGCCTTAAGTGAGCCTAGGCAGCCACACCAACCTAACCTAACCTAGGAGGTTCCAGGTTCGTACAGAAAAAATAGCTAGTAACCATAATTTTACCATAAATCGAACAGTGTAAGTAAGAAATTTGTCACACTTGCTGGAATTTATGAAATACGCTCTTAGTCCAGTGATTTTCTTAATCGCAATTCTAGTCTTTTTCTGGTACATGGAAAATCTTCTCAAAATCGACCAGCTCAACCACCGTCTGTTATTCCTGGAATGTTTGTGGAACTAAAAACTAGGCTCACCTCCAGGAATAACGGCCAACGTAATGGTTGGCACAATTTTATAATTAATGGTGCTCCAACAGCAACAGGCCCATCAGCGGAAATAATGAAGAGATCCCGCCGCGATCGGTCCTGGAGGAACTAGCGTCCCGTAACAGGCCGTATTCAAAATTTCAAACAAATTCCGAACGAAGTCGCCGCGAAATGATTTATTGTCCAATTAAAAAAGGAAATAATGCGAGAAGGTCATCTCGCAGCGGACTGGGCAATCGAGCGAGGAGTGCGGAGCCCGACATGCCAGCGAGCCCCATTCCTCATCGCCTCAATTTATTTATTTACATTCCGTGGAGGGAACATTTGACCCCAATGACCCGCGGACAGTCGATTCGCTCGCTGTTTGGCCAGGCAGCAAAGCCCCGATCGCCGCTCGTTGTGCGATCTTCATCCGGCCGCTGGACCGACGATCGACGGAGGATTTACACCGGGTGCTGTGCCAGACAACGTCCGAGGGGTGATCATGCGGCGCGGGAAAGCGGCTGACGAGATCGCCAGCATTGCGAGAAAAATGAAAATTATTTCCCGGCGAATCGATCGAGCACGCACGCACGCAAGAATGCACACGCATGTGGAAAAGGAAGACTCCGGCGAAGCGTCGAGGTCGCGGCTCGTTGCCGTGTAAAGCGGTGTAAAGCACACCGGAGCGGCATGGCGAAGCCTCCGCGGCTCGGGCAGCGAGATCGATCGCGAATCGAATGCCATAGAAATTGCCCATGAGATGCACCACCGTGGGGCCGATAAAGAACGATTTCGGGATTCCTCTCTCAGGCATTTTTCGAAATTACACGTTTTTTGCAATTTTCTCGGGTATTTTTTCCACCAGTTCGGCGCATTTCTGTTTGTTCTCACTCTGGACGTTTTAGCCGTGTTTACCTGAACTTTTTGAACTTTGTGTTCACGGAAATTTGCGCAAATTTTCTGTGCGCCGCAGTGGCTGAATGCACTTTTGAGATGGGGCCCGGATCAGAGCGGGACTGGAGGGTCCAACACGTTTCGATGGAAGGTTGAAGAGGTGCCGTGGACAGTGAAAGCAGTCCCAATGGGGCCCTTTCTCCGGCCCTCTTAATAGAAAGGGAATATTTATAAATTATTCGGTTTGATGACCCAAAGACTTTTGGTTCTTAAAACTTTTGAAAACTGAAAAAATGGATTTTGATCTCCGCCTAGAAAAGCGCACTTAGGTATTTTTTTGCCCATTGCGTTACCACGTAGGATAGGAAACCATGGTTATGCGTGGAATACGAACCCAAAGCCCCTGCAACAGTAGTCCAGCGCGCTAATAACTGAACTGAACTGCAAGTGCAAGCTTCAAAATTGAAATAAAGATTTTCATACTTTACGTCTTTGATAACTACAACTAATTTCTTCAAATATGTTAAATTTCAATGTTTGATATTAAACCGGTGGCACTGCGCTAGTTCCATTTGTTCTAAAATAGTAAAAATATATTACAATTTTTTGAAATTCTGCCATCTGACGATTCAAAATTTCAAAATCAAATTCGAAAGTATGTAAAACTCTAAAGACCTTAAAATTTGAAATTTGAACAGAAATTCTTCGTTTAATGCCAATTATCAAGGAAAATCTCATCTTTTAATATTTAAACCGCATTTTAGAACTTTTCATATTTACAGAAGTCCACAAAATAACGTGAATTACTTATTTAAAATTCTTGCGTATTATGAAATCATACAATTATTTTTTGTAGATTGATAGTACTGTCGTTGATACCTGTAGCGAATTTCAACTCAATGTATTCAATTGCTGCAGTGCTACTCGCATTCTTGCAAACATACGTGAATTTATCGATTTTCATTATATCTGGTTTTGTTAAGCAAAGAATTTCCATTAAATTTTGTTTACGAAATATGAGGCTGTTTTATCAAAAATTGAACTCATATCATTCGTCCATATTCACCTGATTTAGCACCAAGTGACTTCTGGCTATTACCTAAGCTCAAAAGACTAACCGTGGACATTGTTTCAATTCGATTCGATTGAGGAAATAAAATCCGAATCAACAAAAGCATTGAAACTCATACCAGAAAAGGGCTTTTTAAACTGTTTGGAGAATTGGAAAAAACGTTGGATTAAGTCCATTGTATCGGGTGGAAATTACTTTGAAGGCGGCGCAATTTATTTAGAAGAATAAATAAATATTTTTTTATTTTTTAAACAAATTCACCTTATTTTTCGGAGACCGTGTATACTTCCTACTTTTTGAGAGATTTAAAATTACCTTTGGGTGCATTTCCCATCTTTTTTTGATTCAATTGCTGGAGTAACATAAATAAAATGAAAATTGTGAATTTTTAAAATTCCTTTCATTTATTTTCCCCATCACAATCGCCCGTAGTTTTAAAAAATGGTTTAAAATCGATTAACCAATTTTTACTTATTAAATCGAATCTAGTTTGAAATAGAATAAAATCTGTGAGGAAAATGTGAAGCGTTAGTACAACTTGAGTTTCGAAGCTTCTTAAAATACTTCGTACACAAAACACAATTTAATAAAAGACTTTTAAAAAAAATATACAAGTAAAAAGTTGAATATTTTCGAGTTTTTAAACGCTAAATTGTTTATGACGCGGATTTCCTTTTGACTTTCAATTGGAATTAGTATTCCGTGCGTGTTACACGCAAATCTCTAGCAGCTTAGGGCATACTCAAACAGATCAAATGATTATCTAAAAATTATTATAATTTATTCTAGACGGCAAAATGTTCAGAATGATGACAAATGTAAAAATTAGCATCAAAATATTCCATGGCAAATTTGAGTAAGCTTCAATTTTTTGGCAAACAAATAGAATACCTTAAATAATTCAAGTAAACTAAATAAAAAAAACAAAAACGTTTAACTTATTGCAAGTTCAGATATCTTCTTTTTTTTTGGTCTTATTTGCTACGATGGATCATGGATTTAGTCACATTAATTATTCAAGCTTAAATTATGCAAACGATCATGGATAACTTTCTTAAATGAGCAGATTCCATCAATAAAATAGTTAAAGTCAAAAACTATAACTCATCAATTTTTATCTTAGGGCATAAAATTCATTTCACATATTTTAAAATACATTACGAAATACATAAAAACGGAATACGGGAAGTAAATAAAATTTTAAAAGTCCTTACCTCATAATTATCATCGACAAACAACCAAATTTTTACTTAAACATCCCAAAAAAAAACCAGAGGTGGTCACTAGCAAGCATTCATCAGAATCTTTATCCAAATTGCATTCGCAAGCGATTGACGGTATCTTAAGAACGCCTTACTGTTCCCAGTAAAACAGGCGATTTTATCACTTTGAAAGAGAAGTGCAAAAACAAAACAAGAAAAACAAAAGACTAAAACGACAAACTTTCCAGCACAGAGACCACTAGAAGCACTTCTTGTAAGAAATTCACCACACCTTAAATCCGTAGCACGGAGAAATTATGATCACGTTAAAATCACAGAAGATTGCGCAATTGTAAATAGATCCAGAGGGTTACAGAATTATTCCTTACGTAAAAGACAACATTCATTCACTTTTTGATCAATAATTTGATTGACTGATCGTCACGATTTCCAAGATCACCATAAAATATTAGCAAGGGCTAAGTCATAAGACGATGAGGCGAACAGAAATAATTCTCCCTTCCCAAGATTAAAACTCTAAACAGCTTTTTCCTTCTTTCTAAATTCGTATCTTGTTTATTTTGAATAATTTCCGATCATTGGCACTATGAAATCTTTCTGTCACGGCAAATTAATGACAGCTCAGATAGGAATTCACCACTAATAGAATGCGATGAAGAAAACCAAAATTTTCACGATCACTTCTTCGGCATTTTAAAATTGTTTCACAAGACAAAAAAAACTTATTTGTAAATTGATCTTGGCATCAAAATATTATGAATTTTGACTTAATGGCTCACAGAAAGGTATCTAGGAGACCTTAAATGTTTCGATATTCACCACAGCAAGGTTACTGCACTGAAGCGGTCCAACAACAACTCGATGAAAATGGTGAAAATTCCAATGCATCCTCACAGTTTTTGGCAATTTTCGAATAAATCCCGTCTCGCCCGGACGATTTTTGATTGTAACTAACTACAAAAATACCGACATAATCGATTTATCTAATTTTTATAAAAATCTAAGAAGATTTGCCACATTTAAGCCTTAATGGCGACCGATATAACGGGTTCCCTTCTATCTGGGACCTCGCGCTTTTACAAACTGAAGTGATCTTGCCGCTGCGGTGGATAGTAACCTTCGATCAAGAGATACTCATACCTGCCTGGATGCAGAGTATTTCTTAGAAGAGATCAGACTAAAAGAAACATTTGAGAGATTCCACCATCCTGTTCAGCGACTTTAGCCAGGTAAGAGAGTCGCGCACAATCACCTACCACCGTTTTATTTACTTCTCAAGAAAATATCATACCTGTCCAAGTGGTGGTGGTCTTCCTAACTCTGCTTCCGTCGTTTCTGGTTCCGTAAATTCCAAGATTTTTCTCGCTGTTGCGGTAAGAAGCTCTATCAGCGTGACACTGAATTTATTTTATTTTTATTTTTGTATATTATTCTCCCCCAGTTGTTATCACTGTGGTGCTCCTGGCACGAAGTGATGATGGAATTTCTGGCACGTGAGCATTTGCCTCCAGGCTTTTACCTCATCTTCGTTTTGCTCCCATTTCTTCAAGATCGTCAGCGTGTATTCTCTGGATAATGCCCCCTTATATCGCGCACTGTTCAATCGGTACGTTTTGTTATACTTCTTTTGATTACCTGATGACATTGAGGCAATGACAATTTTTATTCTTATTTTTAATAGCTATTAATTGCATGATACGCTGATTACTTCAATGAAATTGAACGATAATCGTAATATTTAGACCTCAAAGTTTGTAATTTAATTTTTAATATTTGACCCAATTATATACCTTTCAGAGATTGTCTGTGTCTACCTAACAATTAATAGTAATCTACTAAATTTAAAAAATGCCGCTGGTCTTTCGAAATCCGTACACAACATTCACTTTTTTTTAATATAACAAAAAAATACTAAGTTAGAAGCTGTATTGCTTTTTCGGGGCTTTTTAATTTAGATGAAGATTTACCTAACCAACCGAAGCAAACGTTTTTCTTTAAATCAAACCATTTTTTGGTACTGATCTTTTAATTCTTTTCATAGCTAAAATAATTTCAAAATTATTTTAAAACAAAATGGTGTTGTAAATGAAAACTACTGAAATAAGGCCCAATTCTATGATAAAATTTACGCAAAGCAATTGAAGGGCGGGAAAATTTAGACGGTAGCTTTTTAAAAATATTCGAAAGCAGGAAGATGTCCAAAATGAATTCAGTGATTCTGAACACAAGTGATATGATATGCATCTTACTGTTGCTAATGTTTTTTGACACCTATTTTCTTTGAAACCCTAAGGTCAAAGAGAACTACAGATTGCCACAATTAAAAATATAAGAATATTGCTTTTTTACTAATTTTATTTTCATATGAACAAGTTCTCATTGAGGAATACTACATCTTTTGCTGTACACTCATAAAAACAACTTTACTACTTAATTTTAATGCCGGAAAGAAGACCGGTAGAATGTAATGGCAAGCTTCAAAAGAAATTTTTAGATCTTAAAACAAATTATACTTACAACTTTGTTATCCCCATTACAATTACCGCTCACCTATAACCTCTCATCCATTTATAAAATACGTATTTCTTTCCTGCAGCTAAGCAGATACCCACGGTATTAAAAAAGTTACAGCTCGTTTTTATGTGTAATCTGGAAATTCAAACTGCTTCGAAAGTCTTATATTTTTGTCCTTTCCAATCGACTAGGAGATTTTCTTTTATCCATTTATTACTATGCAAAATAACAGAACAAATAAGGTAATATTCAGTTAGAGGGCAATACCCCCAAGAGTCCTAACATAATTCTAATTTAATCGTCTTCAATTAAAAATTCTATACAACCTTAACCAATAAACGCACTATCCAATTTACTTCATGACTAAAGAAAAGTGACCGCACCATCGGTGATTATAATAGCGAAGGTCATCAGAGAATCCAGCAAATGACCACCCGTGCGGTAAGACCACTGCAACACCGCTGAGATCTAAGAAGCCGCCCGAAAAATTCTTCATGGCACGTGAGGATGTGTGAACAGGAATCTCGCGAGAAAATTCACAACATACTCAATTCACCACAATTCTTCTTCCGTTCTTCGGTGGCCATGAATAGGTGTCTAAGGAACTTCACCATACTTTCACCACCTGCTTGAGAAAATGCTAAGAGTTTTAAGAGAAGATTTTAAAGAAACCTCTTCGGAGGTTATAAGAGAAGAGAATGGTAAATGCTGCTGATGGTGCTGACGTCTTCACCACGAATTCTGCGCAGTAGAAGAGTTTTAGGTAGAATTTTACGTTAAATTGGTATTTCGCAGATTTAGCTAAGATATCTTTAGGTTTACACTGCTAAATTTAAAATTCAACTTCGAAATCTTCTAAGGATTAAGTTAAGTATTGATTCAGATATAAATCAAGAATCGAATGAAAAAATAATATATAGAATAATATAGATAATAGAATAATAATAATAATAATAATAGATAACTCGTATATAGGTCTACTATTTGATAAAGCTAGCATACGTAAATGAACATGAATATCTATGGAATTACAGGGTGATTAATAAAAACTTACCGAGAAAATGTTGTCTCTTTGCCATCTTGACTTGTATAATAAAGTTTTAAGTGTTCTTCACGTATTCAATTGTCTTAAATCATATTTGATTTTGATTTCTGTCGTGTGCCAACGGCATCCTGTATATTTACCTAAAACAAAGCGTAACAAGCCATCTATTACTTATCTTAAGATAAGCTACTTACTTTTGTCCTTTATATTGATTTATTGTCATTCTGAAGTAGTTTTCTTAATGGTTTTAAAAACAAAACCACAATAATCTTCTTGTTTTTCATCTTACGCCATTTCTTAGAAGACTGATTTTCTTAGTAACAAATCTATGCCGGTTTCAAAAAATAATAGGAATTCATTTTTATTAAATTTTCCATGTGTGCAAAATATTTGACAATTAAAAATATTTTAACTATAGAAAATGGAATGGTAATGACTCCTTTTGAGCCCGGTTAGAAGTCTACACATAACTTCGCGTGTTTTAACTCTTCACAGAAATAACTAAATAATCATTCAGCTTTAATTTATGATAGTGTAGCATAGCATAGCAATTATACATTGCGATTTAACTTATATTTTCTAAACAATTCGACTTCGACTTACCTTTATCCTTTGGGTAATAGAAAATTTCGAAGAATTTTTTTAAAATTGCTTCATACATTCAATCATTCATACATATTCATATTATTCATTCATACATTTATCACTTTAACAAATATATAAAACACCATTCTATAAAAAGGCAATTACCGGTTTATTTCTTTTTATTTGTAATTTTTCATTTCATTAGAGGCGACAAGATTTTCACAAATTAAGGACTTGAAAGAAAACTGAAGATGTTTTCAAGGAGTTTTGATTTTAAATAAAAATTTGCGTTCACTTCATTACAACTATAAACGTTGTCGATAGCTCAAAATCCTTTGGTAATCACAAAATTTTTGAAAGGAAGTTTGAAAGTCGCTTTTTAATTTGGAAAAAGAGAAAACAATAAAAAGCCGAAATTATCTAGCGCCATTAAAAAAAATAATATTCTACCTCATCATTTAGGAATTAGATAAATCTTAGAGGTATGAGAGATATAATTCATTTTGTTACTTTCTTTCAGTGTTAACAATAAGTTAAAGTCTAAATATATAACTTAAATAAAAATTTGTCTAAAATCTAAAAATTCAGTTTAAGTTATCGGCTAAGATTAGTAATGTATAAAGCATGTAATTCGGTGCGCGGGGTATTTTCAAAGAGCGCAGCACGATTCTGTCCTTCGCCCTTTTTAACCCAGTGACCGTAGACTCGAAACGCACAGCCATCGATGGCCTGAAATAAAATAAAATTAATAAAATTTTAATATAAATAAAATAAATTGAAAATATAACAAACCTTTCTTAGTACTTTGACGCGATATGGATCACGAATAGCGTCCTCTACTCGAAGTGGTTCAGCGGTATAACGCAGCCTCTTAATACGAATCATTGCTCTAACGCAGAGTATAGCGAATTGGAACTTTTTCCTAGCATTGAATCGACTCTGTTTGCGAAGCTGCAGGAGGTAAAGCAATTTTTTAAATTAGTATATAAAAGTTAATCCAAAAAAATCCTTTAATTAACAAGAAAAGTTAAAATCATTCAAGCTGTTAGTACATTTAAAAAAAAAATAAAAATCATTAAAACGAAGCCACCACCACTCATGCAATTAATAAAGGCAAAAAAATATTTTTTTTTAGTCTGCGAATTCAGCAAAATCATATCTTTTTAAATAAAATAAAAGTTTATTTCTACAAACTGAATTTTGGCTAAAAACTTAAAACATAAAGCAAAGTTTTTTATAACTACTGTGTTCGAATCGAGTCTATGTTTGTCGATTAAATGTTGTAAATGCTAAGAAGTGCTGAAAAAGTTTTAAAATACAAAACACCTGTAATACAAAGTGTGCCTAAAAAAATGGGACAAGTGTAAACTTAAGGCTAGAACGGGCGGCGGTATACGAAAAAAAAAAAATATATATTTTTTTTCTTCAAATGCAAACGGAAGCCAAAAAGGCACCTTAATCTGTAATTCTCTTTCATAACTCCAGATTCAGCTAAAGAAGCAAAAAAAAAAAAAATTAAAAGAACTTGAAAAATATGAAAAGGTTTTGCTGACTGCTCATGACAAAAATGTTGAAGGGTACTCACTCACGCCTGATTGTATTTTTATTTGCCCTTCCAAAGGTACCACCAGGCTACTTGTTCTTGTCTACTTCAAGAAATGTGTGAATTTTTTCCCTAAGCAACAACAAGTTATGTTTGGACTATTTGTTGCTTTCAGCTGTTTGGATTAAATTAGTGTGGAACAGATTTTATTTCTTTACTTAGCTACAAATTCGCAAATGGGGTAAATATTTACTCGTGCATTAAATTAAAATCAAAATTATATACTTAAACGCGAAACTGTTTTGTTTATTCAAAATATGTGTGTTCTTTCAATTCTGTTTTTTTTTCGGAATCAATTACGTTACCAAATGCAGCCGCAGACAGTTGTCCTCTAAAAAAAACATTTTAGAAATTGTTTTCTTCTGACCTTTATCAGATTAATAAATCTCATACTTGAAAATTAGTTCTGACGACAATGTTAAATTTAACGCTTTGAATAACAAGACGTTAATTAAATGCGCAATTTACACGCAAACGACAAAAATATTAAATTCTTAAATACGCTTTCTAATTTAAATCCACAGCCATGAAATTTAATTTTCTTGGTATTTTTGTTCCATAGCGAACTTTATTTTGACCATGTTTTTAAAGCAGTAAGTAAATATAAACGAATTTTACTGTTTTGCAGTTTTTCTATTGTTTAATAAAACCCAAATAACTTTTACAAATACAGTCTGTTTGGTAAGAGCGTATCGACGATTTTTCCACTATTAAGATCGATTTTCAACATGAGCGCCTTATTTTATAAACGTTTTGAAGCTGTGTTTCTCTGCCTTCATCCAAAAGGACCTAAATAGACTTATGCCCAGGCAGCGAGATATATTAAAAAGAATGTATTTTGTAAAGAAGTGGTGTAAGAAGTTTTCTGAGGAAAAAAACGGAAGGAAAGAGTAAAACAAGAAAAGCATCAAAATAAGAAGACATTGCTGTTTTGAAGCTTTTTGAAAAGCATCCACAAATGACGCTGAGGCGAGCTAGAAGCAAATTACCGAAAAAAGGTATCAAAAACGTTGATCTCTATACGATACGCCAAAGAATAAGAGAAAATTCCATCAAACACCGCAGTACTACAATCAAACCACTTTTATCCGAAAAGCACATCGAAAACCGTTTAAAATGGGATAATGAAAATTTGAAAAGCGATTCAACCAACGTCGTGCTCACTGACGAATCATCATTTTGGGCATATCAAGGAACTCTCTTACCAAACAGACTATAAATAAATTTTACTGATTTGCAATTTTTCTATTGTTTAATAAAACCAAATATCTCAAGTTAATTTCTCAAACACAAAGTTTTAAGAGATCGAAATTAGTTTACTATTAGGGTAAAAAATGAAGGAGTTGTCCTTTAAATATTTTTGTTAGAGAAACAGACAAGTTTTAATTATGATATCCTGCCATTAAATGTTAATAAAACTACTCTTACTATTTAAGAAAAAAGTTGTATAACGACTTTCTTAAAACTTGTAAATTGTTTCTAAGTGGAAAACAATTTAAAATCAAGGTATGACTTTCGGAGAATTTCCCTGTGAATGAATTAAATTAATTACAATCATTAATAGGGTAGTTATCCTGTTTATTTTATTTAAGGCTAGAGAAGTTTGTGGTTATAAAAATGTATTTACAGACACAATTGTACGCTTAAAAAGGTGAATTTTAGTTAAAAACTCACACTTTTAATTAATCTTAAAACAAACGAAGTAATTTACAAAAGGTGAAAAAGTTACACCGACTCCCAATTTGATATCTAACTACAATTCAGTGCTAGCCTATTCAAAAAGAGCTTCAAAAAGCTTCCAACTATTGACCAAAATATATAATTCATAGTGCCAGTGTGGTTGATCAATACTCATCAATTTTTAAAATACTTTATCTACTAACCTTCACAGTCTCAAGAGTAGGCCTCTTTTCGGGACGTATATCACATGTAAGTTGTCGTGGCCGGGGGAAACCGATAAATGTTTTGCTAGAATCAACTGGGTATGTTACCTTTGTTAGATCAATCGTCCTTTTCGATGTCACCTTCCCCTATATTTTGGAACACATTTGTTGATAAGAAAATAAAATAAAACAAAAATAAGCTACATTTGTTTTTTTTTTCCAAAAGTTAATGCATAAAAAAAGAAGCAATTTTAAAGTCACTCATTAAAGAGTGGAACATTTTCTTTAATTTGGTGTTCCGCAAGGTTGCGTTGGAAGGCCCAAGGACTTTCCTAGTACTTTCTGGATTTCGTACTTTTTTTTTTTTGCGTAAGATGTAGAATGCGGATAAAGATTTTAAATAGACGAAAAGAAAAGACCTTCAAATACCAATCACCACCTTTTAAGAAAACAGATTCCCAAAGCAGAGCTAAAGCTTTTTTACAAATTACAAGAATATAATTCGAACAAATTATGTGAAACAGTATTGGCCTCCTAACTTTATAAATATACCCTCATTTTAATGAGGGTTCACTCTTAGATTTTAACTTAATTATATTTATTATATTTCCTTTGTGTTTGTGTTTTTTGAATTAAACATTTAAAAAATTTTGCGAAACAAATATGCGAATAGTCCTAAATGTAAAACCACGTTGTTTAATTAGTTTAAAAAATAATATCACATTGAAAAACACTTGCATTCCTTTCAATACAAACTAGTAAATCTTTCGAAATAATTTAACATTAGATCTCAAAAAATCTAATCATTAAAAATATTTCAAGCAAATCAGGTATTAAACTGCACAGTGAAACAATAACTTCTACAAAACATCACATTTCTTCGAGGATCAGTTGCCCTCATAATTACCATCTATAGGCCCAAAAAGGCGATAGAGGAGTTCAGAGTTGGATATCGTAGCCAACCATAAAAAAATAAAACCATATTAGTTTATAGCATTTAAAAAAATACTTTGTTAATCGCCATCATTTTGTTCCAATTCGATGTTAGGATATTTTATGAATTTTTAAAGAACACAATCATAAAATGATGAAAATGGAATTTTGTACAATAAAAAAATTAAGGAAATGAGAACGCAACATAAAAACAGACATATTCAGCAATTTAGTGTTATAAACATGAAAAAATGAGATATAATAAACGACATAACTAAAGAAAAATATAAATAAAACAATGAAATTGACAAAAAACAAAAGGTAGAGTAAATTATAAAACGAAACTTTCACTCGTTTCATAAAATTGCAACATGATTCTGGCCAGAAACATGAAGTTGTTACCAGTGCTATTTCCACGATTCGACTCATTCTCCTCGATTTGGTGGATAGGCTGCGTTTCAGAGGACCAATTTCTTGTTCGAATAGCTGTTTCAGTGCCGTCGATTTTATTTTAAGTTTTATTCATAATTTTGCATATATATTTTTTGTTGTAGTGTGTTTATTCGATCAATTTGAAAGCAAAGCAGTGCACGTTTGATTTTTATAAATATTATCAGGCGTATATTGTGTGTGTATGTTCGCGATCACATAAAATAAAAAAAGAGGAAGAGAAGAAAAATAAAAATGTTGTAAATTTAATAAAAATAAATAAGAAAATTATTATGTAAATGAGGGTTCTACTAAAAAGCTGTGAAGAAGGTTTTTAAGAAAAATTATGATGAAAGTCCAGAAGATTTTAAGCTTCAATTTAAACAATTTTGAAAATTAACATATTTTTTTTCTGGTATTCAATTGTGCGTGAATGAAGCAATTCAAAATGTTAGAACTCACCATTTGATTAAAGAAGGGATGTCTTAAGGCCTCTTTTACAGTTATTCTTTGTTCTGGATCTACTACTAGACACTTACGTATTAGATCCTTGGGATCCTCTGAAATAAAACAAGAATATTTTTTAAAACCTGCTTCACTAATTCCTTCTTTTTTTTTTATCGTTTAAAGCACATCTTAAGAATCTAATAATACGTTAATTTTTCCTCTTAAAATGCATCAATGACTCAAAGATCTACACAAAACTATTTTGAATTGCCAAAAATCTGCAATTGCTTGCTTTAAGGGAAGAAAACCCTTTACAATATTCACATAGTCGAGAGCGCCGGTGCCGGAATCATGGAAAGTGCCTGACTAGAGCCGAGAGCTGCAAGTGGCAGAAACCTATCATTTTAAAAAAAGCATCTAAAACTTGAAAATCTTACTCCATTACTTGGCGACGTGATTAAACAGATTCTCTTACCAATTTATAAAGATTTTTTCAGAGATGATTATTAGCCATACCCAGAATGCTAATGAAAATTTTAACTCGACAATTTGGCGGTTATCTCCAAAGCACCTGCATTCTCGACTAATTGAAATTATAGAAATCTCAACCTACATTGCTGCTGGGATATTTAACGAAGGCTACACCCTTATTATAAAAGTTGTGAACAAGTTAAAAACAGTTGTTGGCACCTATTCCAAAGTTTTTGCCGAACACACCGATGAGGCGCGAGTAGCGAGACAGAACCAGATGAGTCTTTCTGAGGCAAAAGTAGCTCGTACAGCTCGAAAACAGCAGTAGATCGAAGATAACCAGCTTTTCGAAGTGGCTGAAGGTTTATTATATGCGCTTGGAATCGCTAATTGATCGGTAAGTCACTAAAACTAATAGTTTTATCGTATTAGAACTTTCAACTTTTCAAAAACTGCTCGTGCTCTAGCTCAAAAAGTTATTGATCGATCTGGCTGAAATTTTAGGAGTTTTCGGTCTATATTATTATTAAAAATGTATCACACATTTTGTGTTAAAAATATCACGTAAATAACTTTTTTCAGGTAAAAATTACTGACAATTTGAACATTTGATTAAACAGCCTGATTAATTTTATACTTACCTACCCCTGTACATGTCAGAAAAACATTTTTTGTTTCTTTCAGATCTATAAAAAAAATATGATGAATACAGCACTTTTCAATGCCACGCACAAGACACCTGAAGGAATACCATACAGAGCCACATTATGTTTTATAATAAAAAAAAAGACAAAATATGTGGGGTAAGTATTTGTTCCATAATAATTGCAGGAAGAGTGCATTTTAAAAACATTGAAACGAACTATTGTCTGTTTGTTAAATTAAAAATTAAAGTAATTTCCTATTAAATAAATCTAAATTCCCAAACAATTCGTTACATCCCATTCGTACGAACTTCGAAACTACGAAAAATGTTAAATAAATGGGAAAACTACTAAAATAAAATAAATACATACCTGATATATCAGCCCATTCAGGCGATGTAAAACTATATTTTCCTTCCATAATATTCCTAAGCATAACCATTTGTTTTCGATGCCAAAAAGGCGGGCATCCAACTAATAAAGTAAACATAATTACACCACAGGCCCATCTAAATACATAAAAACAACAGCAGTCTCAGAAAGGATTCAAAGTGACAAAAGTAATAAGAATAGCTTACATATCCACTTCTTTTGAATACCCTGGTGAACCCTCAAACATATTACACCTTAACGTCTCTGGTGCTAAATATCCGGGGGTACCACAAAGATCTATAATAAAACATTTAAATAATTACAAGCTTATATCACTTCATGAAATACTCACCATACAACTTCTGGCCTTCTTCAAGATGTCTAGCAAAACCAAAATCGGTGATTTTTACATTGTGATTATCATCTAATAAAATATTCTCGGGTTTCAAATCCCTATGGACTATATTTTTTGAGTGGATATAATCTACACCTTCGAATATTTGTCTGAAATAGATTTTGTTTTGTTATTCAAGCAAGGAGAACAATCGAAAAGATTACAGCTTTATCGATAACCAAGTAAGCCGGAAGATATTTATTTTATTTTATTATTTTCTTAAAAGGAAATAATACCACTTTCTATTAAAGACAAAACAATGCGTGCTTGTCAAAAAATTTTGCATCTAAAAAATTTTACACTTCACTTGTGTCTTATTATTGTGCCAATTTTGTTATTATTACTTAAATAATTATCTTACCTCATTATAGTCCTCGTTTTCTTTTCAGATAGTGTTACTACGGAAGTGAGGTAGTCAAAGAGTTCGCCTTTAGAACAAAGTTCAAAAACAATAAATACGAAGGCGTCTGATTCAAATACATCCTGTAGATCAACTATAAGAGGTTTAAAAATTTATAGAGAAAAAATTATATAATTAAAAAAAAAAAATCACTTACTTATATAGGGATGTCCCATAACTTGTCTGAGTATAGAAATTTCTTGTCTTGTTGCTTCTAACATATGATGCGGATTGCTTTCACCTGATTCTGTTGTAGCGCCCAAATCAATAATTTTAGCAGCAAATTCTTTTCCAGTTTCCTTCTCCACACATCGCCGCACTGTTGAACTGATACCTCTGAAAGGAAATAAAAACAATCGAGTTTTAAGCTATGCTCTATTGAAATGTTGCATATCTGGACTTTGTCCAAATCGTATCAAATCATCAAATATAATCGACGGAAACAACTCATTAATTTAAGTTAATGACTCCGGCTTGAAAGTGATTCAGTCAAGATACCCAAAATTTGTATTTTCTTCAACGATAAAAAAACGCGAAATACCTGAAACATGAAAGAGCAGATTCAAAGAGAGGAAAAAACAACCACTTCACACCAAATTATAAAACACCACACTGAAATTAAGTCATTTTCATTGAATTTTTATAGAAAGGTGCGCTTTTAGTCATAACCAAACAATGTTGCACCGCAAATTCCTCGCGTCAACCTTCATCCTCGATTTCCATTTCACTTCTGCTCACCGGAATAGAACCTCCAAAGTTAAATAAAAATATATTTCGAAAAAATTCCTCAAACGTACTTAGCTCGAAAGAATTCCCGCCCGAGATCGCAATCCAGCTCCAAGAAGGTGATAGACATGATCAACATATTGTCGGCTAGTCTGCTTTAAAAGTTGCCCTCCAGCGATCGAGTGACAACTGTCGAACAGGGCAAGATGATCAGCAAACAGAAAAATTATCTATCCGAGCTGAACACAATTTCTAGCAAACAAAGCAAGATCGTCTTGTCCTCAAAACCGAAGTGCTCGAGGACTCGAACCTCTTTTTTAGTCACTTAAGAATTTTTATTTTTTTTTTTTAATTGATCCCACTTCGGCGCGATCTTATTAGCAGTTGATTTATTTCTGATTAGCGCATCTCTCTTAAATACGCGAAATAATTTCTCATTTTATTTATTTTTATACGACGATAAACACGCTAAAAGTCGAAGACATCTCGCACCCCAAAGTTGCGGTGTGATTGCAGCGTGATGCGATAAATTGGGTGACGGCATGCTGGCTCCGTTTAACGCGGAAAGATTGTGATCCACGTTCGTAAGCTGGCTAATCTCAAGACTGAAGAAAGCTTTCATTTAAATTTTTTTTTTTTTTTTTGGGAGAACATTGAGACGGATGAGCGCACAGTTTGAAAGCGCAAAGTTGAAACTATCTCAAGAAAGTTTTCTTTTCGCTAATCTTTAGCTAAATTTAGATTGCAACAAGTTGTTCGTTGCACGTTGTTCTTCATATTTAGAGAGCGACTCAGTCAGCCCATTCGATAAACTCAGCGCGTGGCAATCAATAACGAATTTATTATACGCGGAAATTTTTCAATTCAATTTAGAATGCGTTTTGTTTATTGAAATTGAGATTTTGATGACGCTTGCCAAAAATTCGGATAAGGAATTATGGACTAAATTGGGGGCATGTACTACTTTCAATGCTCCAAGAATAATTCATTGATAACCTAAAGCTAAAAATTATGCATAAATCCTATACAGAACCCTAAAAATAAGCGATGTTTTAAAACCAGAGACAAATTGCTATAAAATAATAGCTATACACCAAATAAGAATTATGTAATTGTGTACAAAATTAAAAATAAGATAATATGACGAGTATACTCGTCAAATGCAGAGTAAATGGACCCAGTGTTAAATTGAAGTAAATTTAATTTAAATTTTTATACGCGACGAGTATAATCGTCATTACGCAAAAAGTGGCCATACGAATTTTAACCGGATTATTAATATTTTTCTTTGAGTCTCGGTCTGAATGAACTCCTTACCTTTAATATTCTTGACCTTATCAGTTCTTGATTAAAACCTGAAAGAATAATTTTAACATAGAATAACTATGTTAAAAGTTAAAATAAAAATTGTACATTAAAATCTCTAGATCTCTGTTGTGTTCTCAAAAACACATTCTTTTTAAAATAGGGTTTTGAAGAACACTGACTCATTTTTTTAAGAATTAGATAGATAAATTAGAGAACCCTACTGGTCTGCAAAATTGTTGCCTCGAGGTTGTGTCTATAGGTTATGGATCCAAAAATTAAAATTAAAAAACGTTTTCGAGAAACACGGGGTTGAAAAGTGAAAAACCATATTTTGACCATTTTTAAAAACTCCTTAAAAGATAAATGATTATCGAATATTATTGAAACATAATTCAAATAAATGATAAGATCCTTAATTATCTATGGAGGCCTATGAGATTCTAATAAAAGTACATTTAATCATTCTAGCTTTATTTTAACATATTTCTAGCTTCTACAATATCCTCTTACTTTTAAAAAATTCTCAAAAATGCAGAAAATACTGCTCAGACCCAGTCTCCAAAAATGTTATGTGTCCTCTCAAACAAACAAACCGTTTGAAACCCGTTCTGAACTCCGGAATCTTTCATGGAGCAACCCCCTAATTTTATCGCCTTATGAGGGCAGCATTAACCTGTATGTATGATGATCTTTGATAAGAAAATGCCTGAAAAATAAGTGTTAAGAACTGAGTTCACCGAGCGTAGTCCTTTTTTTCTTTTAATATTTAATTAAATCGTTGCAAACATTGCAACACAATTATGAGTCACTGTATCTCTTAGTTTTTAAAAATTCCCTATTTCTTTATTTTTACTTAATTTTTTTTTATAATACCTGCAAAACAAATTCTAAGGATTTTAAAATTTAGATGACCCAATCATTAAAATGTCCCCAGTTCCGCCTTTCATTGATAAAACTTATTTTGTTAACTCCTCTGACCTTCTAAAACCTAATCAGCTAAAAATAATTAAATAAAATATATAAAAATTTAAAAGAAAACATAAAATTTGCATTATTCCTGTCTACAAATTTACTCCGTCCGAAAAAAAAAAACGAATATTCCTTCAAACAATCGAAATGAACCGCATCATTCGTTATCTCCTCTTAATTTAAAAAAAATAAATACAAAATCAAAACAAAGAGTGTCGCCTTCGTCTCAACTCTGCCGAATTGTTTGAGGTGCTTTGCGTAATCCCGTGGACGCATGAAAATTCAGTCAAATTAGCACTAACCCCGCTAAGAGAGGATCAGCCCGTCTTATCGCAGCCCGACCACTCGATGCGAAGCCATGCAGCGCACGGTGTAGAGCGCATGAAATGCATTCGCGCACCAAGTGCATCGTGTCGCGCATCGCCGCAGCTGTCGTTGCACTCCGTAGATAAAGCGCGCGAAGGTCAAGCGGGCAAAGTTGCTGAATTGTTTTCCACCTGCGCGGAGCGTCAACAAGCAGTGATAAGGGATAAAATAAAAAATAAATAAAAAATTAGGGGTTACAATTTTCAAAATATCTTAAGGTTAGATAATCCAAAGATCGGCTTGTTTAAGTGCAATTGTTGCGAAAGATGGGGGTTGCATTGTTGGGGATCTTTTTACGACTTCCACAAAGCCTTCTCATGCAAAACACGTTTTATGGCACTTCACTCACAAGTGGTTGATAACAATCACTCCAAGCAGAAATGGATTTAAGAAATTCAGTACAAATAAGATAAAATCGTTAAAGATGGTCATTTTTCTTTTCTCTGCACTGAAGAAAACAAAAGGTCAAAAAACTTAAGTCCGACTAGGAAATTTTTCTATAATTTGGTAGAATATGAAATACATACATACATACATTTGTAATATGATCGTAGAAACCTTTCACTTAATACCAAACACGATAGGTACACTTTAAAATAACATTTTTAATAATGAGTCATTTGCATTTATAATCCGCCATATTGAATTCAAGATGAGGTCACATACTTTATGACACGCGAAACATCAAGAGGCGTCGAAAGAGATCTCATTTATTAAAATCCATTAAGCACTACAGGAGTTAGGACCATACATACATACAAAAATAGCTAAAATCATAATCCTCCTTAGGCTTTACATAGTCGAGTAAAAATTAATTAAATTGTGATCTTCAGAAAAATTGTGGGTCTATTTATATTAGGTTTTGACTAATTTGAATCAAATAATCGTAAAAAGTTGTTTCTTAGCCCAAGCTAACTAAACATTCGTATGATCGACTACCGGACCCTGCCAGATTTACAAATTCATGCTGTTCCCGCACACTTTTAACATCTGCCAATATTGCAAACGCCAATCTTTACCACTTTTTTATTTTTTAATTAAAATGTTATAATCTTAATTCTTAAATTAGGCTAATTTGCTTTAAAAGGTTATATGGGTTTTGAAACTTCGAAAAATCGATTTTTTGGGTCATTTTTTATAAGCCATGAGAGGAATATTTCCTAAAAGTTTCAAGTTAATCCGAGCAAAACTGTAGAAATGAGAGACTTTAGAAACTCCTTCTATGCGGCTTGGCCGCATAAAATTTCAAAAGCATTTTTCTCAATACACAGCACTTTTATAGTCGGTGGGCAAGATATTTCAAAAACGAATCCATCATCAATCATTCTGAAATTTTGCACACTACTTTTAAATTGTGATTAAAGAAACGATTTTTATTTTCGTTCATTACAACTCATTTTACAAGCAAAATTTTCCCAAAAATCGAAATTTTTGTACGAAACTTTTTCCAAAAATTGAAATTTTATTATTTTCCAAAATCCAACGTTCAATCACGAGCTATTACTACTTTCTAACCAAAAACGTTCAAACTTTTGTTTCAGATAAATCCCTCTCACGAACTATCACGAGCTATTCCGCGAGGGTGATTTTTTTGAAGGCGCTTCTGCAAGATGAGCTCTCATCGCGTCATTTGTTTGTATTTTTCAATGAAAAATTTATGAAATATTGTTCAAATGTTACTCTTTCGAATGCCATAATTATGCCATAATAATTAATTTAGTTTGCTCAAAACAAATTATAGAAAATATGTTTTTTTTTTGCCCTCAAAGACCATGCAACCCTAAATGAAAATAAACCTGTTTTTAATTTGCACGAGTTTAATGATTAGTTACATAGTAACACTGATTTAAATTTAGTTATCAACCTCTACTACTACTCAACTAATTCAAATGCAAACTCAGTAATCTTTTAAATAAAACTAAAAATAGAAACGATAACAAATATACAAGATCAAATTCTAGTTGTTAGTCCTGGAGATTATTTTACAAGCCTCAAATAGGGAAAGTACGTTAAACTCATATACTATTTGATGTATTTTTGTAAAGTGCATTATTTCCGTATCATTTTTGCACAAAATGAGTACTATGAACCGTTTTTCTATTATCTCCTAACAGTTTTAACGAAATCTGTTGCTTTTAAAGAGCTTATTTCGCAAAATAATGCCGAAATTATGCACTATCCTAAAATGAATCGGAAATAATTGTTTTCTGTGCGGTTTCTACTACCTGCCCTTGAGAGTAAGTATTTATGAACATTAAAAGGCCACTGAGAACATTATTTTCAGTTAAATCTAAACTTAATCGCGTATCACGTAAAAACGACCCGGCGAATTTTAATGAAATTTTGCAGTTTTATGTCTAAGAGGAAGGGCCATATCTCATGGGGGTTGAGAAATTCTCACTAATAATAAAACTAGATCTTTTCCTGACTTGTTCCGGTATAACTTCCAAAACCTTCAACCAATCCCAATGAGATTTTATATATTTAAATAGAGGATTTCTGGTAAAAAGAAAGACTATAAATTAACCGGCTTAAAGCAAGGTTAAACCAAGTTTAAGTTAATTTTTTGGTAAGCTCAGTCTGGTTGAAGTCAGGTGTTCATAATTGTAGATAATAATTAATAAACTAAACTTGTGATATTCCATGCATTGGGTATTTTCAAGGTCAAATTACTAAGAACAATAAGTCGTAATATTCAAAAGAAATTATTAGCACGCCTAACAAATGTGAAAATGCTACGACATGAAAGTTGTTTCCAACAAACCCCCAAAAAAAGGCAAAAAATTTCGAAATGTTTATTAACCAGTTGGATTGAATATCTTAAAATGTTTGCGCAATTAATCAAGCCCAATTCCTCGGCTCTTCCGTTGTGCACAAAGCGTCTGATAAACAGGGGAATAATTGTGTTTTCAACGTTCAACAATAAACTTGACCTGACTCTAATCGCCAAAATAAACACAAACTTGTGGCTGCATAATTGTTGGGTAGTAGCCCGTCTCTTGATAACAGCCGACGCACCAAGAAGAAATCGAACGCCTTGTTCGGATCTAAGACGCAAATGGACCGAGCTCATCTCTTGAGCTCCACGGTCTTGGCGGCGGCAGCTCAGCCCGATAACCCTGCGGTATTAATAACCGCTGAAGAGGCCGACGGGTCCAACTCTTTAAGACAGACATCAGGACAATTCCGCTCGCAATTGGGTAAAAGACGTCGGCAAAAAGGTGACGTCTGCCGCTCATCAGTGGTCACGTTCGAAGGTGTAACGTGTGATCGGATACACGTGACGCGGAGCACAGCGTCCAGTTTTTATCTGTCTCTGTGCTACAAAAAAAGACAGTACTCGTTCAATTTCAGGCTGCATAAGTTCCATAAAATCGCCTATTTCGAAAAAGAAATTAAAATAAAAAAAAAAAATTGCTCGCCTGATGCCCAAATGCGAAATATGAGCATCCAAATCGGGCATTAAGTACTTGTGATTAATCACGTCGCGCATGCGCTTTCAATGCAATCTGCACTTTTTGAGCAATTCTGCGGGTCTCAGCTTATAATAATTATTTTTTTTGTTCCCAGAATTCGTTATCGAACACTCGCGGCATAACAAGCGATCTAGGGCTAATGACTTTCCCACAGTCCCCCGCTCGATTAAACTAAAAATAGAATAATAAAGGCGTTTTTGTGTGTCATCGCCTGTTTACATTAATTCAAAATGGAATAGGGTGTCACTTCGAAGAAATTCGCAACTTATTTGCAGCGATCTTACTTCTTTTCTTTTTCTAATCGCAAGAGATATTTGACCCGAACGCGGGGACAGGGTCAAAAAGACTTTAAAGAATAGTGTCAGGTCTTTGTGCGCGCGGCAATTAAAATTGCGCAATTGAGCAATTTTCTTGTTTGCATGCAATTTTATACGCACATTCCGAGAGTTTTCCGATGCTTCCGGGAATGCTGACGAGCTGCTTTCAACTTGGACGTGTTTTGTGTCTCAGTTTTTATCTCAAGTACAAAAGTCCTTGGTCAGCAAACAACGGCCTAAGGACAAGCGATCGATAACAAACTGCGAACTTATTCGAGCCGGACTATTTCGCAATTTGCCAGTTTGTTTCTGTTGCAATATTTAAGAAAATTATTCAGAAACTGCCTTTTAAAAAATCGCAAACGTTCAAGACAGTCCAAGAATAAAACATGTCTAAATGGTTCTAGGTTGTTTTGAAAAAAAAAATTCTGAAGAGATCGAACTGTACGTAGCAGCACAATTGATCGAACTTTTTAAGATTTGTAAAAATCGCTATTTTTGACTCACATTTAAAGTCTAAATATAAAAACCATTCAGTTCTTTTCTCAATCAGAAGAATTTATGAATAGATTTTTTAAAATGAGGTGTACCAATTTGAGACAGACTTGTTTTAAGCATCTTTTGATTAGTTAATCATGTATTTTCGAATTTTAGTATTTAAATGTTTACTTCAGATTTTAAATAAAGTAAAGAAATTTAGTAATCTTTTTTCATTTACCTTTTAGATCGATACTATAAAAAAACACATCCTCTATGGACTACATTACCAAAATTTCTGTTTCTGGAGTAAACGACGTAATTCAGCATTAAAAAATTGACTGTTTTCCACAATCATAAACAAGTTAAAGCTGAATTGAATGCTTTACTTAGTTCTGGACTTATCACGATTAAAGCTGACTTAAATTGACCCTTATTTAAAAATTCAATTTTTGCAGTTGACGGCCCAATTCAGCGCTTTCTTTCCTTAAGCTGAATTGAGCTGACTACTTTACTACTTTATTTAAGTTGGTTTTCTTCTGCTGAATTGAGCAGTTAGCGGCAAAATATTAATTTTTGAACGGAAACTTTTATTCAGAACAGAACTTCAAATTTTAAATCCCTCTTTTTTGTTAAGGTAAGACGTATTGAGTGGAATCTCTGGAGTTTTTTATAGCTGAATTACATACAAACTTTCTTATATGAATTTTTAGATAGAACTGAGCTATAACAGAATTAGAATCGTCTCGTCTTCCAAAATAAGATGATTATTTATTTAAGTTGGAGTCAATGGCCGTTAGTTAAATTGATAAGATGTGAAAATAGTCACATTGTTAGCGAGTGAATTCGGGCATTTCCAGGACAGCAAAAGCTGCACATTGGCCTCAATCAATGGTTCTTTTGTTTTGCTACCCACCGGGTGACAAGGTCATCTCGGCAGCTAAGCAATCTCCGCATAATCAGTTAGTTCGCCCTGATAAGCAAGATATGCGGCAAAAATCGCGTTTACCCTGCTCTAATCAAGCGAACATTTTGGCACGATCTAATCTTGCCTACAAACAATTCCCCATGCGCGCACGCACTCAAATTTTTTCGGTTACAAGTACAAATCGCAAGAAATAGAAAAATTGGGGCGATAGCGTCGCGGGTTCAAAATCCACAGATTGTCTAGGATGAGATGAGACTGCTGTAAAATATTTTCTAATTCTGGAAAGTTCCGGTCACCTGGGTAAAATAATTTTTTTTTTTTTATTTGTAAAACGGTATCGCTGCAAATATGCCTGAAATCTGCATAAATTACTGTGAGTTTGGTGTGATATTTATAAATAAAAAGTTTTGCAAATCGAATAAACAAAAATAAAACAAGAAAAAAAGTGCTGAATGGGGGCGCACTGAGGGGGGCCCGCCAGAGGTGTTTCTCGGGATTCGCGTAATCTTTGGCCGGCGATCGGGCGGGCTGCTTATCAGATTTTTACAACATTTTTGCTTTCCGAGACGTTAAATTGAACTGTGGGGCTGCTGTGCCATAAAAGTGTCCACTTTCATTGCTGTGTGAGCAAAAATAAACTAAACAAAAACAGCCAGAGCAGAGCACGTGCCGTCGAGCGTGTGCTCTCTTCTCGCGCTCCGCGCACGACCCGAAGTGGCTTGAATTTGTATGGGGCTCCGCCGATTCAACCACAGCCCCCAGCGGGGTAGAGGCGGTGTAAATGTCAAATTTTTTTCTCACTTTTGCCACTGATGAAATTTTATTGTTTTTAGGCCAAATATCAGGCGAGTTTTCAGGTGTTTCAAACATATGCGGCGTTAGGGCTTCGCTAGACAGCTGCAAAGGGAAAGGAGCCTACCTTCCGAGAATCTCCTTGGGCTCGTACTTCGCGTAGAAGCCCTTGGCCGCGTCTTTGTCTGGTAGAAGGTCGTCCTCCTCGTCTTTAGCCATTTGTAGCGGGGAAATTATGTTCACCGCCTCTGTTGTGGACGAAATTTGAATAAAACACTTCCCGCGGTGTTACCACTTTACGAATTCTTCAAGAAAATCACCGCACGTCTAAGAATCTCCCTCGGGACCGTTCACTGCACGCACACAAACTCAACTCTTTGCTAAAGGCACTTTGCCGAAATTTTCACCTCCTTTAAGATGTCCTCCAGCGGATTTTAGAAATGCACAAAACGTTCCGCGAAAATGTAAAATTCACAAGCCAGTCAAATTGTCTCCTGCGGGCAAGCCCGTTTTCTTGGCCGATGATTCTTCAATGTCAGGAAAGGTTAATCGACACGAAACCTCTGCAGCCGACACTGTTTAGCACTCGCGAGCAAAAAATGCCCGAAAAGTTGCCGCAAAACGCAAACCGACTTTAAAAGCAAAAAAAAAAAAAAAGTTTAACAGGAGCAGCTGTCACACTCAAAAAGAGGCTCCGCTGGCACAGAACAAGGGGCTCGTCCCGACCCTGAAATTCGAAGAAACGTCCACCACCACTCGCACAAAGGGCTTCTTTTCGCAAAAAAAACAAAAATGCTTCAAAAATCCGGTCCACGGGAACTCAACCGTCAGAATCTCAACTCGAGCAAAGGTACAAAAACCGCCGGATTCTCATCAGATTTCCCGAACCGTCAAACTGGCGACATGCCGCACGAACACAAAGTGAAGATTTAATTTTGATTACCTCGAACGAATTTTCCCGCTGACATTGCTTTTCTCTCAAACCCTGGCAAGACTTGGCGCTGTCTCATTCTCGCGCATGTTATCGGTTGCGCTGAAAAGTGTACATCTCTATTCCACCAGGGGGGCAATCTTTGCGACGCCGACTGTTATTCAGCGAAAAAGAAGGCACGTCCGGCGAGGGAGGAGATACGCGATGCTATTTCGATTGGAGCAATTCTTTTTAGTCAATTTAGGAATTCTAGTGGTCGTTGCCTTGTTCTTCCTTTAACAATTGAACAGCTTTAACGGCTGCAGTCAAGAAATTTTCGCAGCAGATACGGAAATTAATAAAAATAATAATTTTCTACCTGTTCTAGATATATAAATAAAAAGTAATTACTTGCAACTGAAGATTTGCTTGGTACAAATTATTTTGTTTATTGACGATTTGCAGTCTTTGAAATTGAACTCGTACGCATTTTGAATTTCTAAATTATTTGGATCACATTTTCTATAGATTACTTGCCCTTTTTTAACTCGGTCGTTGCACGAATTTGTTCTCTTATTTGTACATTTTCCAAAGAGCCCAAAAACGCAGTTCCAATCAACCAGAATTTAGTAATAATAATAATTTTTGGCGCATCATTTCTTATTAAAGGTAGCCTTTTTCGATAATATTCTCAATTAACTGAAGAATTTTTAATTAATTAGTTAAGGGAATACCAAAATTCGGTTTTTCGATATTTAATCCTTTTTGTAGCAATTTTTTCTTTATATTACTTAACGTGTCTTCAGCTAATTAAATAAAATAAATGTGAAAACACAAAATTGATTCGCCGCAGTTATTGAATTACAACTACTTTTTAAATTAGCAACTATTTATTTTTGGGGCAATAAAATGCAGCTTCGGTATCCTCCAAGCATGCGTTTTCACTATCAATTAATTTAAAACATGAACGCGTGCTTGTCTGCATGGATACTAAACATTTTCCTTTTACAGAAGTTATAGGAATTACTTAACTCACTATTTTTGGCTGACTCTGATTTAGTAATTGCCCATTTCCATTTATTTTTACTTCTCATATTTTGTCACCCAGTAGTTACTAAACTTATAATTTTTATAACGACCGTCCCCTTTAAATCATAGACTTTATTTTTCTTAAAAGTTCATCTACTGCTCGTTTCATTTCATTAGCAACGTGAGTTTAGCAAAACAAGATAAAACAAGCACAGAAGGTGTAAGGGATTGATTTATTTCCCTCGAATATTCTTTTTAAGTTTTATCGAAATCACAAATGCTGCGGTCCAGCTGCCAATTGATTTATTTTTGATGACTCCACACAGAATAATCCATTTCTAAAAAATTTATCTTGAATCAGAAATTCTCAAAGGTGGAGTTAATCGAGGTACGGAATCCTAGAAATTGTTTGCAGTACATAAATTTAATCCATTTGAAAATATCGTACTGGATTGGCGTAACAATTTGCCTAATATTGGATAAAATAAAACATTACCATTAGAGGATACAAAATGCCTTTAAGTACGAAAATATATTTTAAAAAGATATTTATACAATAGAAACAATGGTACACAACTAATTTGGATTACGAAATAAAATTACGTTAAAAAGCCTTTTTTAAGATTTGATATGACTCCAAATAGTCTCAAATGTTACAGCAATTTAATAAATTTAATAGATTGAGAATAGGCAATTTGCAAACATGACACCGAACATATTGTAAAACGGTAGGAAATTATTTCTATTATTTCTCTTACATTGATGGGAAATGGAAACGATCAACAGTATTTTTCTTTAAAGATTGCAGTATTTAAAATGTTATTTTTTTTATATTTCATTTTACCTAGCATTGGTTTGTTTGCAATTTCTTAAACAAACAGTTTCAAATTGAAGTTATAATGAAAGAAATATTCTAATTACTCATCAAATACATAAATGTAAATTCCAGTTTAATTTGTTGTTCCTCTGCATAAATCGAATGCGGTTCAGTTACAACAATTAATATAAAACTAAATTCAATCACAAGCTCTAACGCTTAATTTATTGCGTTGCGTTGATCAGATTTCGAAACCCTTCAAGTCGAAATTTACCATGAGAACTATTTTAGTACAGAAACCAAAATTGTTTACATTTCCCAACGAGCATTTTGGAAAATTGCTAAAACGCATCCAAGTATAATACTTTGAAGCAGCTAAATTAAGGATACCCGAACATAAAAAGAAAAGCGACATATTCTCAAGCATTATTCAGAAACTTCCTAATAATTTTAATTTCGTTGATTTCTATAGTCTATAAAAAATATTGGTAAATACAATTTTCCTACCCAATTTTTTTGTTTATATAAATATCTCCCGGAGTTTTGTATTTATCCAATAATACGTCGATATATTGTTGCTCATTAAGAGTACGCCAATGCAAGCGTATGCATACAAAAGTTACTGCTAGTGATACAATACAATTATTATTTGGGAAAACTCTCTCATGAAATATTTTTAATGGTTTCCTTAGAATCAAATTACCAGCGTAATTTACCGCTTTCATGCTTTTACATGTTATTTGTTATTGCAAAACCTCTTATGTCATGTATCTGTTTTACTTTCGAGACGAACAAACTAAATAACGATTTGGTCGTTACTTGATCCTTAGCTTATTGCATAGAAATTTCTTAAAAATAAGACGAATTTGTTTATTAAAGAAAAATGTCACAGATGTGAAGCTCCAACTATTGCTGTGCTTGCATTTTTGCCTGCATCTGAGCAAGCATCTCTTGCATCCTTCTAAGCTCAGCCTCCTTCTCCTGAAGCATTCGATCCTTGTCGCTTATTATAGCAGAAGGTGTAGCGGGGATCTCGTCCTTTAAGGTTCCATTCTTCTTAATTCCTTTCGCTAAACGCTCAGACCGATAGTTCTCGTAATGGACTTCTTGTGTCACTTCTTGGAGATCTTGCATATGAGTTCTGTAAAAAAAAAAATTAACATTTATAACACAACAGTCTATAAATAAAAAAACCAGCAGAAACTATACTCGAATTAGTGTTTCGTCTTGCTGATTTGAAGAAATTTGTTCTTATCTTAAACTAAACAGTGTGATTGCTCGTAATTTCTACAGCCAATTTTATACCTCAAGATTTAATTGAAAACGCTACCAATACGATTCGAAGAATAGCAGATATTGTTTGCGAGCTGGAAACCGTCACAAATGTTGAGAGAATGAATCGCGTGCCACGTGAAAGCTCCAGTCATTCTTAATGACTGCGCCCTTATCGATTGTTTGCGCAATTCCGCATCTGAAGCGCTACGTTGAATTATGACTCGAATATATTATTACCTTAACTACACCACAGTAAGTTATTAGATACGGTTCGTAAATTACACATGTACTATTTAGCTACAATATTCCTCTTATGATCCAATTACAAGCATCAGTACAAATATTAAATTTACGTAAACGAGAATAAAGAAATAAAATTGTTTAGTAATTATCGGCATATACATTTGTATAATATGGGAAACAAAAATGTTTTACTGACCGAATATTGATTACTTAGATAGCTAAAAATATCTGAAAAATTCATTATCGATTATTTGAGCAGATTTGATTGAAGGTTATTGATTTGACTGACCAATTTGGATAATGGGAAACTTTAGAACTTTCATTGTAACTATACTACTAGAATTTAAAACGTCTTCGGTAAAGCACGCTATAACAACTCGATTAGGTTTTGCTTTTTTTTTATAAAAATGAAAGTAAAATATCGTTTTCCAGAAAGGCGAAACATTCTCATTTCACACCATTTATGTCGGCGTCTTACATACAGAAATCAGTGCTCCTTCTAAACATTACATATCGAAAAAAATGGTTATATAGAACGGGCTCAAAATAAATGTATTGCCAAAACGTATTTGTATTTTCCATAAACTTCTATTTTTATTCCCTCACAGATACCTACCCTGAATGTCCTACATTAAGAAATAATTAACTCATACTTACATAAGCATTGTCCTGAGTTTAATAAAATCACAATGATCAGGGTTTTCCACTTCCACAACTCCCCATGGGTAGAGTCGACCGCGAACCTTTTTGCCCTTCACTTCGAGAAGGGTTGTTGCTCCACATACCGCGAACGGAACTGCTTCTTTCAGCTGCCTCACCTAGAAAACGATGGGAAATAAGCCCTGCATTAAAGGTATTTTTATAGACAATCCGAATATCATCAAACCTGCTCTTTATAGTCCTCATCCTCGTCACTATCACAATCGGGCAGTGGATAGATTTTAATTCCGTTCTCTTCGATCTCCTGCATGATTCGGCACTTGAGGCGTAAGATTTCCTTTTTGGTTAAACAGTCAGCCTTAGCGATGACAGGCACAATGTTCACTTTTGAGTGGAGTTTCTTCATGAACTCAATGTCGAGCGGTTTCATCCTGTGTGCGCAAAAATTTAGGGATTTAAATCAATAATTAAAGTAATTGGACTTGACAAGGTGAGAAAACAATTTCAAATAACCTTCCATGAAAAATACATTTTCTTGGGTGGAGTCAGGTCATAACGTTAGCCCACTTTTCTTATTATTCTTTTTTTAGTCTCTGTTAATATCACCTCAGTTTTATTGCTTATTCACGGATAACTCAAAAATCTATGAATCGCTTTTAATGACATTTTTACCGCTTTATGTTGATTATTTCTAAAGTATTTGCAATCAATCTCTATTTACTTGGCAGTGTGTAGAAACTATAAATAACTATGAATCAAGAGATTAAAATAATCGATTAATGTTATTTGATTCATCGAATCGACAGTTTCTATTTTAACTAATCGATTATTCAGCTCCATCTGCCATAGTTCTCTCTACGCAACATATGGAAGCGATGAAATTTTTATAAATTAAAAACAAACAAAAAATTGAAAGTGGACCACCTAGCGAACCGATCCTAAAGATAAAAACCTTTTCTTTCAAATAGATGATTAATTTAAAATTAATTCTGGCTCAATTACCCATGTCCAAATGGCGATATAAAATAGAAACAGCAATGAATGCGATTGTCGACAATGTTTCGCCGGTTAAGACCGCTCTCATCGCGTAGGAACCTTTCATACTGTTCGTCGATGTACTCTAGGATTGCACTAAAACTGTCCGAGTTGTCGATGGCATCGCCAAACCCGGGCGTATCCACAACCGTAAGTCGTAATTTAACTCCACGTTCTTCGATTTCTACGGTGGATGCGTCTAATTTCACCGTCTGCTTTTGCTTTTCTAAGGTGGGAAATCAGTTTAAAATTAGGGAGGAAGCCGCACACGATATTGTGGGGACTAAGCTCTTACCTATTGCATCGGGTATAATCCTTTCTGGGTAGAGGTCTGTGAGGAAGAGGCTGTTCACGAGCGTAGACTTACCAAGCCCAGACTCGCCCACAACCATTAAGGTGAATTCGAAACCTTTTTTAACTGATTTTCTGTGCACTTGATTTGGAAGATTTGCAAATCCCACATAGCCAGGAGTTTCCAAGCTGGAAAACTAAAAAGAGAAACATTGATTTAAAAATAGTAAAACATTAGGCTAAAATGTAAATGCCGAAAATAGGAAACCGAAGGATTAAATTCCAAAACGTTTCGAACGTTCAATTTATGGTAACGATGAATTAAACTAACCACTTAACCCCGATAAGCTCAAAACGCATTTCGCTTTCAATGCAACACATCTAATTCTTCTGCAGCAATAAATCATCATCAATTAGATTGACTTCGAAGTTTCCAAAACTGGGAGCTGCTGCCTCATTTTACTTCAATCACATGTAAGAAAACCTTCCATGAGGGATTTATTAAAAATTCACTAATTGTGTTGTCAATCACAATCAATTTTTTTTCTTTGGGTTGTGACATTATTTTAACGAAGTAGTTTTTATATTAAGAAATTTTACATTCGAAATTTTGAGTAGTGTTCCAATTTAAATGCTTAAAGTTAAAATCTACCAATTTTTCGATTTTTTAAATTTCGGGTGTCATTTGGGATTATCCCTTATTATTTTTCATTATAAATTACATTTTTCGTGTTATACTCCTTCCTGTTAGATTTGATTCTAAATCTAGTGAAGGTCGTTTAGCTAAAATAGCACTAATGGTACCACGAACCATTGATTTAGTAATACTCATTCATAACTAGCTAGCCAATTGTAAGACTATCATAGACCATAATTTCATTGGAAAGTTTTATGAAGTCTTTAAAACAAGCTAACTACGTAATATGTCTCGAGTTGCTTCCTCCACAGACCAAACAAGACATCTGCGATCCCAGGAGCCCACTCTATTTCCAGAAATAGTCTGGGCTCCGAATGAATGCAAAATTTACTTTTGCTTTCAAATAGACCACTTTACAATTTGACCTTAGAGAGCTCCGCCAATGGCATGGGGCTCCCACGATCGGAGCTTCGTATACCAGAGAACTCTAAACGGAGGCATCGCCTGAATAGCTCCCTAGAGTGCATCCGTGACGTGCATGTTGATATCGTGGCATTAATCAGCCGAGGAGGAAGCAGAACCAGAACTCGAATGGAGCTAATTCCAGGCCAAACTAATTTTCCACTTGTGGTGATGCGGACCCAAGTTATTTTCTTCACGCATTTACGCTCCATTCACTGGCAGCTCATAAAATTATGATCTGATAAAAAGCGAACAAAGGTTTGAACTGAAAACATAGTCCCAGGATTCCTCAATTATTTCAGATCCAAAGATAGAGTTGTGGGGCGCGTACAGTTGGTCTGCGGAGTGCCCAGATGATGACATCCGTGTATTAGAGCGGAATAAATAAACAGTGAGATGCGCACTGTGCCGGCTCAAGCGAAGCTGCACCGTCTACTGCAATCCGGCGCATAGTGGAAAACAGCCTCAGAAAGATTAGACGGTCTCGGAGGTCATTAAGAAAGCGGAAGCCACCGTCATTACCACCCAGTTGCAGTTTAGCTCAAAAGATAATCCAGCGATTACGAAGGCATGTCAGCTTCGAGGTGTCTGCCCTTTCCATTAGCAGTTCATTTACTAGAAGTCCATTTATGCAGAAAACGAGAAACAACGATCATTAGATAAAAAAAAGTGGGAAAATCTCGAACATAAATATTTTTGCGCTTGTATCTCTGAATTAAGATGAAATGAAGGTGTTCGAAGAAACAATTACCCCAAGGTACAATTTTCATGGCAATCTCTTGAAATTTTTTAAGTCTGCATTTTTCGCGAACAAGTGAAAGGAACAGGCGTTTAGGCGTCATTGAGTAACAAACATCCAAACACTATCAGATTTATTAGTAAATTTGGCAAATAGAAAGCATGTTTTTGGTTTGTTTTCTCTAATCCTATCATTTTTATATCTATTCAGATAAAATTTTTGTATACAGACGTAGATTGATGATCCAGAAACAAAAATGATGAGATTCTTGGAAAAGTTATTTTTTTGAGCATCTTCCCATAGAGAAAAAAGTTTAGTCAAATTGTTTTTCACTTACCTTGTTGAGTGGGGTATTTCTATAGATCCCATAGAGTTAAAAAAAAAGTCTTTCCGATTTTAATCCTTCAGTCACGAGATATTTAATATCGAAGCATCCGTTCCTCTTAATTCTAAGCTAAAGCTAAGTAAATTCAAAGTTTTGGAAGTCATCTCTAACATGCCCAACCGTTTCTTAGAAATTTTAAATTTCTGATTGAGTTAGAAACCGAGTTTAAAATTTAGATGAGCCATTGTTTCTTGTATATTTTTTTAGGTTATTTTATAACATAAATTTTAAAATGAAAACCCGGATTTTCTACTTTTGCCCATATTTAACTAGTATAGGCCTTTTTTATTTATCAAGCATTCCAGATTTTAATTGGGCCTGGAATTCAAGGAACATATCTAAAATGGTAGATAAAGTAGAATTGTATAATTTTTAAAATATCCGGTTACGATAGTTTTTTTTTTAGCTAAACCAACTAGGCCATTAGGAGTTCATTTGCTGGAAGTCCATTTCTGCACGTCTCAGCCGCGGTAAATTAGTAGCCGCGTTTATGGAAAACGAGAAGGTAAAGTGGAGACTCACTCAGCTTTTCGGGGGGAGCTCAGCTCAAGTTACAGAAAGGCGTGTGAGCGCATTCCGTAATGCGTTTGAGCGGCGCAAACCGCAAACGGCCTTTTCTAGCCCCCCCAGAATACTCAAATTTCAGGCCACGGCCCAGTGTGATTGTTAGTTGCTAAAATTTTTCGTCTACAGTCTTCCTGCCTCCGAAAAACCAATTAGCATTCAGCCGTGAGGTGGAACAGATCTCTAAAAATGGGTGGTAAAGAAGTCCGAATTGGGGCGCGTCTAACAGGAGTTTTATTGATGTCAGCCGAATAATTGGAGCTCCCACGGAACAATGAGCGGCCCGATTAAAATGCCCACCGCGTGCTGACACGCACTTTAGCTGGACGGTGATTGTCTGACCAGCCAGCGCAGCTTTGTGCCCCGCACACTACGGAAGTCGCTTATGGGAACGTTCGGGGCTACTCCGGGGCGCACCGATGCTTCCACTTGACAATAATTCCCAGAAGAGGCTCTCTGGCTGCTGAGCCCCCTCTGAGCAGTATCGATTGAAAAATTTATGATTAACAAAGGCATCGAAACGTTTTCAGTGGTGAATCATGCGGTTGTGCTGGCGGCGGAGCACTCGGGATCCGCTAATTTATCTATGCAAATGACTAAGATCTGGAGCGGCAACAACCGACGTCGACTGACGCTTTTGTAAGAGAATATGACGAAAATTGGATTTTTTTTTGTCAGAACTTGTCTGAATGTCGGCAGCTCAATGTTTTGATTAACTGTCGACTTTAGGTCTTTATTTTTTTTTATAAATGGAATTTCAGCCCGCAGTACAATAGTTTCAAGTATTTTGGCATAGTATTGCAATTTTAAAATAGAATCCTTTTCAAAACAGGTAGAATTCCAACAGAAAGCCAACTGTTCATCTCCTTGCAGGCAAATAACTTAAAATGTAGTAAATCTAAATTTTAGTTTACTCTATGGAGTACGCGATAAAATTAAAATAGGTAGGGGTTAAATAGGATTTATTTTTCAAATTCAATTCTATTTTAAATTGTGTAATTGTTAATTATTCATTTCCCGCATATTCATTGCATATTTTTGCGTTTTGTAGACAGCATTTCTTTCCAAACTTTTTCTTATGAATTTGTTTTTTGTTGACTTGGAAATTATCTTAATTCTGCAGAACTCACGACTTCAGGTGATGGTACGTTGTACTTTATTACTTCTGAGTTCAGGTGATGCCATTCGTTGTATTGTACATTTACGTTTTACATATTATTAAAAGTATATCACCAAATATTTGATGAATATTTATTCTACGTACCTCTTGTAAGTTTTAAAAATGAGTCTCGATATTTTCTTTAAAATTATTTTTAGCATAACCCTTTTTTAATGTAATTGTAACGATTTCTTTTACCCTTTTTTCTTATTTTTAAAGTATGGTCATGTATTGCTACTAATGGAGTCTATTGAAAAGAATCGATACTCTTCCAGGGTTTTTATATACGGATACCGATTACCTATGGTTAAATATTTTAAAAATATTATAGACAAATAAAATAAACTGTGTATTTATACATATAGTGCCAAATTTAAAATTGCATTTGATAAATCTGAAATACGTTTTAATGTAAATTACAAAAGCCTAGACTTCATTTTATATAAGGCAAAATAAAATATAAAACATAAATGGAAAGAACACATTGTAAGTAAAAGTAAATTTAGACGTAATGAAAGTAAATTTATTATATAGTTGTATTTTATAAAGATATTATGAAAACTAATAAATCATAATCTCTGCTAGAATTAAGCAACTCCTGTGAATTTAGTAGTAACACACAGACGTTTCAGATAATGCTCTTCATTATTTAGCAGCGGACCGTGTAGGCAAGAAAATGTCTCTCCTCTGTATTGTGACCTAACCAGGTCTTAAGCACGGATTTTCCATAATGTTCTTTACTACAATTGGCAATCCCAGTCTATAAATACGACTTAAATTTTAAACTAAGGAACCTAAGCTTGGAAAACAACACATTTGACTTTTGTAAGCATATATATAAAAGTTATTAAAAAATAAAGAGAATATTTATTTATTTCGCTTAATACAATCAACATAGATAAATAACAACAAACAATAACAGTACAAAAAACTAAATTAACTAAATTAAATTAGCCTACTTATGAATAGATCAGGGGGGCGTGGTGACTGAACGATTCATTGGGTTGGGCAAGTATAGGGTAAGCTTAAGGGAGATTTTGGTAAGATGGAAATCGAAGGCAGCAGAGTTGTTGACCACGCAGTCATAAGAACCAAATCTCTGTTTTTCTATATATTTTTCCATGAGACGTTTCATCTGTAGAATCAGAATTTATTTTTCGGTCGGGGTACTACTTAAACGCTTTCTTGTATAAAAGATTTATAAACTTGTCTACCCACAAAACTATTGAAAACTTAAATAAAGGGTCTCACATTTGTACTCGCGTTGAAGTGATACATTGACGACAAATCCAGAATTTAAGAGATTATAAAACAACAGTGATCCATTTCGTTTCTCACTTAAAATTAGAATAGCTTCCACTTTCCGCTAAATTATAAGAAATCAATTAACATGTTTGGTTTGAGATAAATGGACTGGATTTGGAGACTTCTAATGAATAAAATTGCCAGGAAACCTGAACAGAATTATTTGAATTTATATTGACAGTAGTTATGTAAGAAATAAATGAAGACCATTTGCTACTTATCGGTTCCCTAAGAAAAACAAAATACTTCCCGTACTTCCTGACAGGAATTTAAACTTCGAGGAAAAGCTCAATCTTTTAAAGCAAAAAACTTTAATGTTCTGCCCCATTCTGCGAAAATCGAGCAGTAGGTCTTTTGAGCATAAAAAAAAAGAATAAATCAAGAGCGAAATCCAAAACAAAAGAAACCCGAAGGCATCCCGCAGCAGGTCGCAGTAAGAGCTCGAGCGAAGAGCGGCCTGAAGGATGCATTGTGATGCAACGGAAGGATTTAGAGCGCCGAAGGAAGCAAGTGCACTCCTTGGGAATATCGAGATGGACCTCAGTCAACAGTAGTTGGCTTGAGCGCGGATCATAGCTCATTAAATTCCCTGCTGAACCTTTCTCCTTGCCATAATCGCCGCAATAACAAAAGGCGGCTTCACGCCACCACCGAACTGGGTCACCAACTGTTGGTCTTCCGCGGGCCCATCCTTCAATAATTAACAACGCAAAGGGAGACTTCGCTCCACCAATTCTAAGAAAGGAGCCTGTTGTGGGGGCTTTCTTCCGTCGACGGAGACATTGCGATAAGCACTGCTCCAGAGCACAGCTGAAGAAACAGACGATAAACAGAAACAAGCCAGGGAAATCTGTTTGGATAACTATCTGGAGGTCTCCGCCGAACGGCCGATAACCAGGCAGTCTCCGGCCCAGACCCACTCCTCTCCGGTCGAATTCCTCAGTCCCCCCCTGAAAGCGGCACCGTTGAAAGAAGGACAGGCATAAGTCGGCGCGTGAGTTGGATCAAGATGAGAACAAAAGCCGCACCCTTAAAAGAAGCGCTCCTCCAGCACCTCGCGACGAGGGCGAAGGACTCGGCGAGAGCCCTCCTGCGCGGGGAGCACTCACCAAGGAGCCCCATTCAGCGAGGATTAACGCCGATTAAAACAGAAAACTTACGCTTTTCGCCGTCTCCGACGACATTTTCCTAGAAATTCCGAGCGACTTGGCCGTTTTTATTCAAAACTAATCACTTTTTGGAGCACAGCCGGAATTCCACGCAAACGACGCTGCATGAAAAATGAATGGACGCGGCGGAGTGTAGGAGGTTGGCGGCCGGACAAAACAAAACAACACAAAATAAAATACGGACAGGACGCAATGGGACTCCGCACTAATCACTTATTAACCGCACGAAAAAAAAAACACCTTTTTTGATTCACAGAAAATTACAAAAAACAGAAACTGCCGCACGACCAAACGTTCGTTCGACCCAAACCTGCTGACACTTTCCTCCGACTGCTGAGCCAATGACGAGGGGAACCGGAACGGGCGAAGCAAAATGACACGAACGCGGCTGAGGAAAAATGCAGAAGCCGCCAATTCGCCGCAAGATGCAATGAGTGCGAAAAGGTGCTAACGAAAATATTACGCACACATCCGCACTTGCATGCAGGACGCCGAAGAACGCGGTTTTCTCTTTTCTGTGCAAGGCATTTTTTGAGGTGCGAACGAAATGCACAACTTTGGAACGTTGTTTTCAACAGAGAAGAACTAGGCATGAATGGAAGAAAATGCAAAAGTATCACAATAATTCCACTAGATAGCAGTACGATATGTAAGGATCAAGAACAAGCAAAATGTCATTTCAAATGGCGGGATTTTTTAAATGAAAAGAAAACGTTTTTACACTACGGAAAATTTTTAAAATGTAACATTTAATAAGAATCTTTCTACTTATAAAAGGAAAGCAGTTTTATAAAATTATTGTGAAGCTTTCACTTCATTGAGTAATTGAGGAGTTTTAAAAAAATTTTCTTATAACTTTATTTATGGGGAAATTGCTAAGTCTTAATTATTTTAAATTTTCAAATGTTTAACCACTTCAGGAATACTGGCATGTATGTGTACGTTTAATTTCTGAGAAATTAAAATTATTGGAACTAGAAAAAAAATATTAAAATCTGTTAAGGAAATTTACCCAAGATTATCTTTCACTAATAAAGCCAAAAACTTTGTAGAATAACAGTCCGAATAATATCACTGCTTTACAAATATTTCAATGTTGCCTCTAATTGCTGCAATATTTCTTTTTCGTTTATAATAAATTACCCATTGTGTAAAATTTATTGCTTTATTTTAACAACATAATTTGTGAAATTAGATTTCTTATTTTTGCACTAACAGCGCTTTATTACCAAATTTGTGAGCTTAATTTATTTTTATAAACCAATTGTTTTTAAATTTTGTCTGTAATGTAATCAAACAAAATTTTGAACTATTTTCTCCACCTTTAAAATATTCGTCGTAAATCTTCCTCCAAAACGACAATTTTTGCAAATTTGTCGTAGTTTTTCGCGGGTTTTTACGATTTTGCTGTAACGCGCGAGTTAAAATGAGTTTTTTATGAGTGCATTTTGGTAAAAATGGATTGAGGGTCTCATATCCAACACGGTATCGGATAATATTCAAGGTGCTGGAAATGGAGATTGGCCCCCAGTTATACAATTTTTGCATTAAACCCGACGCCAAACGGGTCCAGCGCGCCGAGGTATCTTTGAGCGATGCGGCAAAAAAGGCGCGCGCTTAATCGTTTTATCCAAGAAGGAAGCGGACGACGAATTTTTGGAACCTAAAAGGTCAACTTTATGATGATGGCGTTGCGGACTAATGGAAAATATTTTTTTAACCACAAATATTCCATTTTTTTTCCATACTATATACACTATAACCAAAACTTTAAACTTGTTTTTCTCAAAACACGGTTTTCAATATGGCACGCAGCATAACTCGAACATTTTTCATTATTTTGACTTGAAAATTTTATTTAATTTTTTATCTAGAGAATATCGTATGGGATTTTCAATAACTTAATTTGTTGATTTTTAATTAAAAAAAAAACATGCTCATTTTTATCTAAAAAATCAAACTTTTTTTTCAAACGCATGTCAAATTTTCGAAAATCAATATTTTTAAAATTCCGTACGATGTTCTGTAGCAAAAAACCTCTAGATTAATGGGTTTTTCTTTATTTTGTTTCAGATTCAAATTTGCACCCTCAGAGCTGCGTGCCGCGGAGCTCTGCAACAAAAACATGGCCTGGGGAAGGATGGCTTTTTGTGAAAAAATTTGATAATAAAGTCTAATGTATGGCCGATAACATTATTGAACCGTTTTTTTCAAAGACCTTTTTTATGGCGAGAAAAAAAATCGTGAAAAACCCTATCATTTCGAGCGGGTAGAGTGGCGTAACCCCTTAAATAAAAATAGTATTAAACTTTCCATTAAACCTTAGTAGTTTTTGTTTTTTGTACTTTTTAAAATAGTTTTCAATTTTAGTGTTTTGCCCTTCGCTTAAAGGGGGATAGACTTTACATGATTTAGAAGGAATTACATCCATTTTTTCAAAATTTTCAAAAAGTCTGTCGCATCAAAAATCAGAATTTTGATATGATTTGTTGTTGAAAAATATAATTGAAAGAAAAGTAAAAGACTATTTTTTATTTCATGCATGTAAAGTGAATGTTTTGGAAATTACTGCTTTTTCTACTCATTTTTCAGTACTAAAATTATGAATTTTGTTAGCTTTTTACAGGTTATTTTGGTTAATGTGATAGTCTGCCCTGCATTTATTCCTAAGAACTTTAGTTCATTCAATTAGCCCTAAAAAACAAAATAAATAAACAATTTTTTAATCTACTACCAAAAGCATCTAATTTGTTTAAGGAGTCCAAAAATGTTTAAAGGAATTTCTAGGAAATCGTCCCATAGCGTTTTGTATCAAAACACATTAAAATCATCTCCTAAACTTATCGCATACAAATTACCTTAAATTCCAAAGTATCTTACAATTAGCTAAGTACGCAGATAAATGCCTTCAGCGATCTTTTTTAATTTCCCTATGCCTTTCTTAAATAAAAACAAATTTTAAGAGCAACTTTAAATTTTTGGTGACTTATTGCGCTTCTGTGAAAACCCGGTTTTTTTTCCCGCATCATACTAAATGACCTTGTCAAGTTCTTTTATAATCAACTGGTCCAATGCTATCATCACATTGACCTCGTTTATTGCTGATGAAATTCTTGAGCAGTCTCTGCTCTAAGTTAAGTCAGCGATATGCTTCAACACTTCGGACCATATAATCTCCAGAGATTTAAGAGGCCGTCTGGCTAAAACCAGGAAATATGGCAAAGTGTGATGAATCTTAAATCTTCTAGGGCTTTGTATAGGCCAGGTCATTCGCCCTTATTTTTTGGCTAACAAGCCATGAGATACGTAGCTCTAGATAGTAAGATATTAGAATTTCTTGAGTGGCTCTTTCAGAGAAAGCCATTGCGTGAATTCAATTAATGAAAAACTTTCCGCTGAACCCCATTACTACCCGAGCCCGAGAATCTTTCTATAGAATTTAAATATTTGAAATCGATTAGAGCCGCCGAAACAACGGCTGCCGCCGGCGTAAGTGCGTCATCGCTTGGGGCTGATTAAAATTCTCCGTCTTCGGACGAATGGCCGGACGGATGGGCGGCGGGATGCTTCAATATCGCGCGATTCTTATCGAAAGCGCTCCTTCAAATTGGAGCTCCCGTGTGCCCCGTCGAGTCAACAAGTCGTACGCGTTGATTAATTATTTGTAAACAGAATTTGCGTGCGAGCTCCTATCAGTGCTAGGGCACTGAAGCTCCGCACTAAAAAGTTCTATCCCCCCCGACTGTGAGGGGTTGCCTTGGGCACTCTCTTGGGCTGCTCATTAAAAAACAAATTCATATTTTAAGCGCGGGTGAATGCAAGAACATTTTCAAGTTCAACCGCCGGTTGCAAGGGCGTAAAAGCGACGAGGAGGGGATGAAAGGGAGCGGTACACCGGTCTCCAGCATCCCCTTGAATTACTCGTTACCTTATGCAGATGAAGGGGAGCTCCGAGCGCACGTAGAATTTCACAAAATTTCAAGTTATATCTCGAGCTCCCCTGATCGTTTTATGATGCAGTAAATTGCGAGCTTGTTTGGCCGATAAAAAAGATTAATAAGTGCGTTCATGGGGGCGAACCTCTTGTTTATTGCCTCAAAATTGTTTTGAAATTTTGATGAACTCAGTACGGGGCCAACATGAATTTCGGGTGGATTGCTCTTCGAATCACTCGCAAAAATAGGCGAATTTGTACATTTTCGACAAAATCATGGTGTGCAAGATTCAATCCAATTTCCGCTACTTCGCAGAAACTGCATATATAAGATAGACAAAAATTTCGCAGAGGACCATTAATTTAATTGGGAACAACAGGAAAGTTTATTTAGAAATTCCTTTAAAAGCACAAGGTCTTCTAAGAAGAATTTAAAAATTGTAATTTTTTATGGTGCGACGTTAACGACACAAACTAAGGAGAATTTTTATTATAATCTCGACACGTTGCCTGGCACGAGACTTGTAATCGGTTTCGTAGCTATATTTAGATTTCTCGTGTACTTTCTTTTCGCGGGGGCATACCTTCTTAAGTTTATTTAATTTGTTTGACCTTTGACTTACCTTTACACTTTCTCCATTCTCTCTTCCTCTCTAGCGAAAACAACGCGTACGGGAAGTACCAAGGATAAATTTATTTACACTTTACGTTTTTGTGGAAAGCCTAAGTCTCGTTTTTGAAACGGAAATAATTTTACCAATGCGGATTACCGGGCATACTCGCAAAATACTCCTACACCTGCTTTTTTCTATCTGCAATAATAAAATAAAATAACAAAGCTTTTCCGGATTTCGAAGTATTTCTTTATGATATGAGAGAATTTAATGATATAAGTTTATGGTTAGCTTTATTAGAGGGTCAACAAATTTGATTTTTATTGCATTTTCTATTAAATCATTTCAAGTATATCTTTACAAAATGTTATAAAGATCAGAGCAATCGTTCCAAAGTTATAGGCATATAATGCGACCTGCCAGAAAAAGCAATTTTCACAAAAAGTATTTTAAATACTGAAAATTTGCACGTAATATAATTAAATTGGGTTTGGATTACAGATAAGTCATTCAGGAGTAATCATGACGACCGCAAACGATGTCCGAAAAAATATATCACCTGGTATAGCCTCTATTTTGGAAGGTTTTGAATATTTTTCAGTGTACAAATTTTTATAAATGCCTTAACACATGCACTTTCGAAAACCATTATCATGAAAATCATATCGATTTTACTTCGTTGGGCTGTATGTAACCCTTTAAAAGATAGTCGTTCGACTTTGGATATAATCTTAATTTTTGTACATAATTGTTAATAGGTAGGTAACAATTATGTACAAAAATTGTTTTTTTCCTAAATAACACTACAATTAGAGAGAATTGACTAAAAAATGTTTAACGACATAATTTTGCCTAAAACTAATAATTATAATCCTAAAAATATACACGTTTTCTGGCTTTAAAGTATTCCTTAAATTTTCTGATTTAGAACACAATTTGTTTGCGCGAGAACTTTTAAACCATTAAATATGAAAAAGTGGTCTAGGGGCTTTTCAAATCAATCCAAATTACGATCAATCGAAAAATTGTTGCCACACAAATATGCAAAATATTTACGTTAAATAAAGTCAAACGGAGAAGTTTGTTTCTTTTTTGGGGTCATCTTAAGATTCTTTGAGAGGCTTTCGTGCCTTCTTTTTGGTTCATTTGAACTTCTTGCAAACCCCTTTAAAATTCTCGTTCCTCTTTTTGAAGGTCTTTCGACTGTGGAACACTTTTGAAACTTCTATGATCACTTGAAGTCTTTCAGGTTGTTATTCTGACTTTTTAAGTCCCTCTCATTCTTATTGAGGTTTCTTTTAGAAATTATGGGGGTTTTCAGTCTTTTGATAGTTAGTCAATATATTTAGCTTGTTTTGGATATTTGTTAGTAACGCTGACTGAACTGATTTACATGAATGAGTTTTTCCTGGGCAAACACGAAAATATTCTATTCAGCTAGGAAAAAAAGGCAAGTGTTTGATGCTTTCCTTTATACTTCCCTTCTTTCATGTTTTTTCGTGATTGAAGTACTTCAGTCTTTGCTATTTGTGAAGTAAAGACATGGATAGCGCTCCAATTGCCAATCCTGTCCTTTGTAAAATGATAAAAAGTTGTTCTGTTGAGCTACAGATAGTACTAAATTGCGACTACCTTTGAATTATCGTCTATTAACTTCGGATTGGGTACCCTAATTTAGATAGAATCATTGTTGGCTCTTATCACGAACTTGCAGTTTACAGGTGTCCTTTCTAATAGGGCAGGTGTGGAGCTTGTCAGTTCACCATCCTGTCCCCGTCCCTAATTTATTAAAACTATAAAAGACAGGGCCAGGAATGCAGCGCATCCCCTCATCCTCTACTGATAACGCACCTGAAGCTTTTTGCGGGTGGTTATCAAAAGCTCCACTCAGCGCGCTGTTTTAATAATTACAGCCGAACTGTGGAGCTTCGTCAGAAATCTGTGGAACTCTAACTGCGCGCAGCAAGCCGCCAGCCAGCCAGTTCGATTCGTTGTTTGGTCGAAAGAAGTTGGCACAAGATACAAATTGAGGCCTCGAACTTCTTCAGGTGTACCTTTAAGTTTCTTACGGTGGCTTTTCTATTATTTTTTTTGTTTGTTTTTTAGTTACAAATACTTTCCTTCTTTTCTCTAACCCTTTCAATTTTAAAGAAGGGTTCTCTGGAATCGCCTTTTCTTGATGAGTGATAGTTTGTTTTTTGAGGTTTTTGTGTAATGCATTTTTATATAAAATAAATATATTTTTCCCATTCTAAGTCCCAGTCTCCGTTTAATCTGTTTCTGTGCCGTGTCTTAAGAGTATAATCTCGGTTTTCGGATTCAGACTTTTATTGTGTGACTGTTTTCTTTTATATATTTTTTGTGAAGAAAAGAAGACTTGGTTTGGTCGTCTATAATCAAAAAAATAAAAAAAAATATTCTTGTGAGAAACGCCTTGACGTAACAGTAAAACCGCGGCAAACTGTGGGTATAATTGGCCGTAAGCAATCGATTCTTCCGGCCACACTCCGCGAGGACCGTTTTTGTGTTATAGAGCGTGGAAAAGTGGTATTAAGTGGCGTAGTAAGTAGATAGCCATCACCTTACAACTGCGTCGTCCCACACCCTTCCCCTGACTACGCGGGGCAGACTGGGAACCAAAGGTAAGTCATAGTGTAGGACATTTCTTACTTACTACAAGAAGACATAACTTTTCTTACCCTCGTCCGTGAGTTGTCCTCATCGTTAGGGTTTTCGCCTTCGAACTTCACAAAGTTTGTCCTTCGGTTTGGTTTCGAGTTAGTCCTTCCCTAGAGGAGCAGAGTCGGAGGCCAGGTTGGATGCATCGTTGCAGTTTGTGGGTGGGTAGGTGCTACGCATCTATCGGCTATCATTCACCCCCCCCCCCACCCCCATGCCATTCATCCCGGGCGCTTATCTGACGACTAGGTCCAAGGGGGGGGCACCAGTTACATAGCTCAAATTTCTATTTTATTGATTCTTAAGCCTTCCTTCGAGGGAGTCTCCATTTGAGCGTTTAATGAGCATCCCCAAATCGGCAATAAACAAAAAAACAAAGAAAAGAAAAAAACAAAACGAGCCTCACACCTCCTTCCGTGCTTGCGTTTTCATGTGCAACTCTTTCCTGTCTGGTGGGGCTGCGACCCTCAGGCTTGTTTTCGCTTTCATCCACAGAGCCGAACGGCTTCTCGGGGTTTCCTGGCTGGCTGGGGCCAACGCTCTCCCGAGGAGCAAGTCACCAATCCAGCAGAGGAGCACCGCGGCTCCAGAGACTCCTGAAGGTCCAGTCTCGAGGATGAAATTTAATCCGGATCGTGTGGCCCCTTTTTTTTCGCAGATTTCCTTATTCTCTCCTTGACTTAATTATTCGGCCGGCTTGGTTCAATGAACAGTTTTACTCTGGGTTTGGGGGCCAGCCAGGGGTTCCGTTCTTTCGCACGAAATCCAAAAATTCACTCATCCTCGCCCGTTATCCCCCCCAGATGTACCGCTATATACGTTTTCTTGCTCCAATAGGAAATCGATCCTGTTGTCAGGATTTTCGGGGAAAAAAATCGATTTCACAAAAGTTTCACTTGCGTTGATTTCCTTTTCCCGTTGTTGTTTTTTTCCCTTTACGGAGCCCCACACGGTGCCTCTCTATTTGTGTCAACGGGGCCAGGACAGCCACCCGGGCGGGGGTGGACTGTCAACAGTTGGAATAGAAAGGGATGCTTTCTACGTTGGTACAGTTCTTGCAGAAAGCAATCGTTTTAAAAAGGAAACGCATCCTTTCCGGCTTTAATCAAATTCAACTGGGGCTCGTTTTATGGCCAAAGAAAATACGGAAACGGGACTTTATATAACTTCCAATTGTATTTTGGACGATAATAAAGAGATATCAGAAAAATAAATGTTATTACCAGCTCTTTTAAGGAATCTATTAGAGGTCCCTCAAGGTAGTCACTTAGGGCCACTATTTTTATATTATTTGTACTGATTTTACTGACTTACAAGAAAAAAAACACGACGTGTCTTATCCTCTTATCTTTGCGTTAAGGGCTCTTCTCAATCTAGGGTGTATGAAGAAAAAAGGGGTTTCAAACAATTGTTTACTCAATAAAGGATAGAATAAAAATGTTAAACAATATCTTAATGCAAAAATTGAGCATATGTAGAAATTTTAAATTCTACAGCATTTGAAGAAAAACGTTTAAAACCCTAGATAGTTTGCGTAAAGTTGAGCGTGTTCGAAACATTGCTCTCTTGCCTTAAACAGTGCGAAGTTAGTTTTGTTTATTTAGACAATATAAATACATAAACCGATTGGTTTATTCAAATCAATAAAGAAAATATAACATAACAGCTAATTAAAACTCATATCTTTTACATATATCACAATATGAATTATATTTTCAAGGGTTAAAGTTTGAAAGAAAATACGAACTCAAATTTCGTACTATTAAAAGAATTTGTTGTTTTATTTTAACATTAGAATTACTGGCGTGTAAGGCTGTAATTTTAACAATTTTCTGAACTTTTAATTTAATTTCAAATTTACATTAACAATTATAAATGGAAAAAGGGGTAGTTCTTAATCTTATTAAACTTTGGCATAAATGTGAAAAGAATATCTAAAAGAACAACTATAATTAAATGAAGGAAGAAATTAGGTACCAATCAATTTAACTGATTTTGTTAGTTGGTTTTATAAATTTTTTCAATGCATCCCCTTTTTAAAAAAACGTCTATACCATAGGAATAATGTAAATATGAAAAAGAAAATTTCTTAAAGCTCTGATGTGAATTACTATCTTTTATTCTGCGAAATTCAATGGATTGACTAAAATTTGGATTAAGTGAACTGATTTTTCCCAACATTTTTGCAAGGCGTTGACTTATCGATTACCTTCCACAGACAGAATATAAAATTTACATACGAACTTTGTGTATGAGACACCCAAAAATAATTCGATGCGACCCTTTGTTCCCAAAAAAAAAAAAAAAATAAATAGATAAAAACAAAAAAAAAACCCAGCAAACGTGCCTGCCTCCATAACTAGACTATTTATTGAGCCACCAACCTAATTTTAGCTATCAACGTTTCATTTCAATATTACAAAACATGGCAAATATCACGCGCCAAAAAGTTGTCCAAGTCTCTGGAAAACACCTTGATACCAGTAAATTACTTGGACAAATCGCAAATCAGCAGATGGTCGCTAATTTATCGCTATTAAAGCAACCTTTAATGTTTAACAGGAAGAGCGACTGTGGCAATTATCGCGTTTGCAACAATCATCCCCGCTTTCCCTCCCCGGTGATTAATGCAGCGATAATGGGCCGCGGAGGGGTTATTATTAGGCCTTAATTAGTCCGATAAACTTTACTGCAGTTACGCGCGTAATTGAAACACAAAGTCACCCCGAATGGGTCAAATAAACCGCACAAACTATGACGAAATTACTGTGGACTGGAACTGGAATTCTGAGGTATGGGGCCCCACTGAAGAGGGGCACTATGGCCTGAGGTTAAGACCATTAGAGAAAAGTCTTAACGAATTTAGTACTATAAAAATTAGCAAATGTTGCTCTATGTTTTTGTTAATCCATTCTTTGTATAGTGCAGAGTCTAAGACAAGTGAAAATTTGGTAAGGAGTTATAGGGTTTGGGGTAAGTAAACCTAAATCTTTAAATATCCTATAATTAAATTTGTTATACAAACAAATGTTTAACAACTTAATTCGGTTTTTGGTTGCATCGTCATAAAAATTTTTATAAAGTTTCAAACATGTCGAATTATTCATATATTTTGTTTAAATTATAAAAACATCAAATTTTAGTATTCAAATGTACAATTTACAATATTTAAAATTTCCCTGAGGAGATCCATAATATGCGGATTACTCTTACTGTCTGTCGAGCGCATTGAGTACTTTTCAGAATCAGTTAAATATTTGTTATTATCTAATAAATGTTAGGTTTCTGTCGCTGTGCTCACTTCTATTTTTTTTAGAGAATTTCGAAAACGTTTTAAGATGATGCAAGAAAAAAGCATATCTTATTACCTAGTATTATATATGAAAATAAGTATGACATATGGCATGACACGTGACTTCAATGATGGTATGATATAAAATAACGATTTCAATAAGTTTTAAAAATATAGGTTCAGTCTCCTCCACAAACAATGTTTACAAACATAATAAATATAGCTTCAGTTTTGTGGGTTAACACATCTATGCTCCACTAGCTAAATATTTTACTAATTTATAAATTTTATGAATAGGTACTTTGCATCTTTGTCATATAATTAAATATTCCAGGGGTTTTGATTAAATTCATTGGAACCCACTGACCGCGTCTTTAGTTAGAAATTTAAAAAATTCAGTTAGAAATCTAAAAAAAATTCTAGTTCTTTTTGCAATCTCCCTAAGGGCGTAAACTAAATTTCCCTCTTCTCCAACTCAAAAAAAAAAAAAATATGGAGAAAAATTACGCCCGGACTCATTCTTTAATGGAAATTTTAGGAAATGTTACAGCGATGGTTGCGGCTGCAGCGGCGACTGGAAAATGTTACGCTTGGGATGGGCAATTAATTCGCTAATGAGCAATTTGTTCTTTGGAGTGTGACGACAAAACTTAATTCATCCCCGCCAAAAATTTTCTTCTCCCTTGTTGTACTTTATTCGATTTTATGTTTGCCAGAACCAAATGGAAACTTTTCTAGCCCACTCGCTGCGAAGTCGAAGGTTTTCCGGAACATAAAAGGGCACAAACTGATGACGCCCACTGTCAATTTTGTAATTTCATTGACTGTAGCAAAATATATGTGTTTTGCGTCAGTTCCGATTTTATGCTATTTGCTTCGCTTCATTTCTGTTTTTACGTTCCAAATTATACCAATATTGGACCATGCTATAATTATCCATTTTTAGCGAGGGAAACTTTAATAAGTTTTTGAGGCTAACAAGCGTAAAGGCAACGAACAGAAAGAAACAAAATTAGTACCAGGTACCATCCTACAGGTAATTACCTCCAAAAAATACCTACGTGTTTGCTAAACGGACCTGCGGATGTACACGAACAGAACCTTTTTAGCTCAAAATACTCAAAAAGGGTTATGTCAACTATTTTAATTGAGAAAATTGTAGAAAGTTGTGATAAGCATATACATGAACATGAGTCTTTTATAACTTAAACAGTTCAAGAACATTTTTTAAAACCATTTAATGGAGGATATTTAGAAGTTTTACGTTCTAACATTACCTAGTTTAAACAAAAAGTAAATAATGGGTGTAATATTAAATAATATAACACTAATAGTGTTTTAATTTCAAAATAATTACTTATATTATGATACCATTAAATTAATCTCTAACGAACGTGACTTGTTACTTCTTTTACTATAGCTATAATTAGTTTTAACTTTAGTACCTAGTGAATTTTTAATTCGAATTACCCAGAAATATCCTTCCTAGTAAATTTTTAATTCGAATTACCCAAAAATATCCTTCAAAAGTTAATTATTAATTGTATAGTCATATTTGATTTATTTTTCTGTGTATAGAATTCTTAACTTAACTTTTAAAGTGGTAAATAATAAAATGAGGACGTGTTTTCATATTGAATAAATTAAAATTTAAAATAAATAAGCAGTATAATAAATGTAATATCAATTGGCAGTATACCAAAAATCAATGGTTTTATTTTAAGAAATTCAATTTAAATTTTCCGGTATAATGGTCTTGCGGCACAAAGTAAACTCAATGTTGTGATAAAGCATTGATGCATGCAGTGAAATTAATAAAATTGTATTATAATATCTTTCCATTATATCATTGAAAAATACAATGGCAATGAATATTTAATTGAATAACTTTTGAATTAATGAATGATAATGAAAGCTGTTTTTATATAATATCATTGATAATGTTTAACATAACAAATAAAAATATTAGTGATAATACAAATTGTCGAATTCAAGAGTTCGATGACAAGCACGCATTGCATTTTGTATGTTTATTAAAGTTTAAGATTAGGTATGATGAAATTTCTAAATATTGCCATTACTTGGAAGAGAGAAAGCATCTTTTCATACTTCCATAAGATGCACTTACGTAAAGAAAGAAACATTTTACTGAATTTAGACATGCTATATTTGCTGAATGCATATCCTTCTGGCAAATCTCTCGAGGATTTTCGAAATGTTTCCTGCCAATTCCACTAAGTATATCCACTGCCAGGAGTCTGGTTGTTTGTAGTAAGAAAGCATAGCACATATCCATTAATTTAATATCAAGCCAACCTCCTTCGAATTCTGGTAAAATTACCTACGCCCACTATACGAAGCATTTCCGCGAAGGAGCTCTTCCTCCTCTTCGTTCCTTCGACGATGACGATGACGACAACGGCAACGGCAACGTGCCGCGAGCGACACACTTTTATATATACGAAGAAATGCTTCGCGTCCCAAAAGTGCACACGGCGTGACATACACTCTAGAAAAACATTCCAGAAATACTTCCTGAAACTTCCTGAAGTATGCAGTTGATGATAGCTAGGACAATTTTAAAATTCCAATTTCTTCTACGTTTTTAAGAAAATAACTTTGGATGTAACTAGAAAGCTCATGTTTACTTCTTGATAACTTCTAACCGTGCTATCTTAAATCTTTAGTTTAAATTCGGGTTTCCTGCATGCTTATCCAACAGTGCAAACATCGCGAAAATTTACATAAAGGACACTATCAACTAACAATCTAGAAAACCTAAAACTGTCACGATTCAGACCCATCTCACGCAAAAGAGTATGTATCTAGGGTATCTAGGCTACTAGCGAAAATTAGGTGCGATACCCACAGGGTGGTGCATCTTTATCGGTCTAAACGTCCATAGCCTCTGTAGGACTTCTTCGTAAACCGTTCCGCCCTTTGGGGCCCATCACATCCAAGATAGAATCGATAGACGTGGAGCCCTACCGCCAATTTGTTGTTGTTGTTGTCTGCCAAAACCCAACAAAACTTTTGCGCTGAGTCGATTTTGTGGCTGCAAAATTGCAGCATATAAGATGCTAAAGCTCCCCCGAGGGAGGGGCGGGGCAGGACGAAATAGTGCCCGAAGAAATGAGGTTATGTAAGTGGTTGACTTCTTTAGTGGGAGCTCCTTGCGCTTATATCTAACGCAATCTTTGTTATGAGCGCACAATACCGTGAACCTGTTATTTCGCTCTAGAAGAATGGGTATTGGAGCGGTGGCGGAACGGAGGAGGGGGATAATGCTCAAGGCAGCATGATTTGAACATGTGAGGTTATCGAATTTCCTTCTAAACTGTCTTTAAGTACTGCTTATCTGCAAAATTAAGGAAAATCTGGAAGCTCTGCCTGCTGTAAGCAAGAAAATTGTTGGGCATCGAAGAAATTTCCAAGGATTGCTTCTGACCTCCATTCTCTCTAAATAGGGGGAATATATTGCTGGAACTTTTTCTATTTCATTAGATCCATCTGAAACCATTCTTACTTAGTAATTTCTGGAAGTTTTTTGTTCTTTATTTGTATTCTTCCTATTATCTATAATTAATTATTCTGCAACTAATGCTAATATTGACTTAAAGAGTTAAGAACACAAATCCAAAAATTTATTCTATTACTTTTGATCAGCAACACGAAAAAAGTATCGATGCTTCGATATGGGGTAATGAATTCTTTTATGTAGTATTCGATAACGATATCACTGGCCAATAGGAACTTTGTCTTCAAAAAATTCGCAACTCCTATCGAAATGAGGTAAAATAATTTATAATCGATATTCCTAGATTAGAATTTCGGCTTTTATTTAAACCAAGTTGCAAACTTCTACAATGAACTTTTATTTTTTAATGATTTATTAAAAATTCTCAAAATATGGTTTCCCGTGATTTTTACTTTTTCTCGACAATATGCCAATTCGTTGCAGAGAAATAACAAATTTAATTTGTTAACTAGTGTATTTTTTTATCTGACGACCCAATTACAATACTAAAATAAAAGAGTTATGAATCTCATAGGATATTTATGTATTTATATGTGTTACTTTGTACATCGTAAACTATTGAACCGATTTCAATAAATGAGATGTCGTTTAATTCGTCGTGATCCAGAATTTATCATAAGCTGTATGGCGTCACAGGAAATTCAATAACGCGGGCATTACATATCATGACGTGAAATCGTGAGTCTAGAATGTTATTCACTTATTACCATAGCATGACAGAGACAATTTCTAGATGTTAATATCACACTATCATCGAGGTAAGAATTGCCTGCCTTACGGATTTTCGTAATGTAGAATCGAAATGCTAAAGTATATTTTTTTTGTTTCATACCTTTCAGTCATACGGAAAAACCGTAGTCCAATTCTATTTTTATTTTATAGCTTTAATCTCTTGCTCGATTTGATTTTTTAACAAATTTTGGATTAAGGCCTTAGAACGCTTCATCTCTCCAAATTGTTTTAAGATTCATTATAGGGTTCGTCCAGTAATACCACAATGGGCCTTTCTGACCTAAATGTACCTTGCGCAGCCACCTTAACCTAATCTAACATAAATAAAAAATTCAATAGTTAATTTTTTGTATTATTATTATTTTTTTTAAAATTATTTGCTTAAGAGATGGCCAGCTATTTCTTGCTTAACTTCAGAATTTCTCGAATTAAGAAAAACTGGCGACTACTATAAATGACCTTGTTTGGTCAATATGTAATCTCGCAATTATTTATTTGGGCTTTTGCTCAATCGTCTGCTTTGACAAATAGTTTTCGTTTTTCGCTTTATTCCACGATATCCGTGGTTTTATCCAGCCATCCATTTCTATAGCTTTCTATACGACAATATGGTTAACATCATAATTCATTTCTGCCGCGAAGTTATTCGCCCCCTCACAAGTTCTGAAATAAAACGACATCTATACATTTTACTGCTTAATGTGCCGCACATGTATTACAATAAAAATATGTAAGTAAAACGTGCGTAATTTAAATGTGCACTGACGCGCACATCCCGAGATTCGACACCTGAAATGGATAAATAAACGATCGAATTGATTTGTTCCGTCGCGTCGTATTTTTCGGAGATATCCCACAAGGGTGTGATGTTTACCCTCTCTCTTTGGTTTTTGATACATTGGAAAAATCCATGCATCATGACGAAATGGGAAAACGTTAATGCGTTTTTCATGTTTGCTTAATTTGTGAAAAGTGGCAAGGTTTTCGTAATTCTGCTTCTTTGGTACGTTTTTTTGCTAGAAGAAAAAAATGTTAATTTAGGGATAAAGACGTGTTTTATATAGGCACATCTTTTATGCGCAAGACTTTCTTTCCCACAAACCCTTTTCTTCTAAAGTTTCTGAGTGAAGGACATAATTTATTTATTTATTTTGTTTTTTCAAACATTTACCGCTCAATATACGAAACTTACTTTATTTTACCCTGGGGCATAAAATGCTTTTAACCCATTGTGTCCTTTAAAATATTTCATGAATATAATTAATTTTCCAGCAACAGTGGCACTTTCCTCTCATAGCTTTAATTATGTTGCATTTTCATGTCCTTGGTCTCGTTCATTTTCCACCTGCTTTTATTATTTTATGAAAATTTATTCACACAGGAATTGCCTCGTGCTCCGCCACCGGTTCCGTGTTTTGTCGCCCCTCGATAGGCTCGTTCAATTTCCCTCCGAATGACGCCAATCCCTCCATTCAGCTTATTTCACTTTTATTAATAAATTGTTCCCGAGCAAGGTCCGGTAACTAAGCAACGTCGCGGCGCGGTGCGTTTTTATAGTGCACGTCCGTCCACAGTCCCAATTTACCTTTGCGATTTCCCATCGGGCGCTCCGCTCGCGGGGGCCCTACTTAAATTCACTGGCCATGGTCAAGTGCGAAATGCAGAGCATAAGAAAAAGAGTCGTTGCCACAGCCAACCGTAGTCCAGGTCCGGGACGCTTAAGTGCAAATTTCATGGACACCGGCCGCCGGTCATAGTCACCCCAAAAAACTCATTTCGTCCCGGATCCCGCGACTTCTTTTTATCCTCATTAGCATTTTCCCTCTAATTGCCAATTGCGTGCGGAACCCGACTTGGATGAAAATGAGTCGGTAGTGGAGCACCATTCTGTTGAGGTCATCCGCGGCGGCGGTTGCCTGACTCTCGCATGTCCCATTAAAATATTTTATAACAAATGGGCACGGACGAATCTAAAACGTAACAAGTAAAGAAGTCGTCTGTGCTCTCAATTTTCTTCGGCCTTCTCCCGTGGGCTATTTTCGGTCCACGCAGTGTTCCCGCTCGATCCCCAAAAAAAGATGAATGGTTATTGTATGCTGTGGCTGCTCCTCTGGTGGTGATGATTAAAATAATAATCTTTGTGCATTCCGAGCCATTCTCGTAAAGATTTCGTCGTTAAAATTGCACCGGCAAAATCTGTGGCATTTTAAGCCTCCTCGATTAATTGACGGGGCCGATGGGTCAAAAGCCCCATTCGGTTATCCAGAGCCCCACCGAACCGGCTCCTTAAGTTGTCGATCAAATATCGCATGAAAATGTCTCTCTGAAAATTTGGGGCGATCCAGATATAAACCTGCGAGGTGCTCCGGGCAGTGAACGAGGAACGCCTCGATAATGCGAATATTGCAACAGAGTTTCTTAATTGTTCTCTAAATATGCGAGGCAATTGGGGAAAATGGGAAAATAGGATAATAGGAAAATGGACATAGTCGGCCAATTAAATTATTCCGCCGCTCTGTTTTCATGTTTGCCACTTTGCTTGGAGAATTGGCCAACCGAGAAAAAGACCGGTCCGGCCGCACTTCTGCTGACCCATTGGTTTTCCTAGGTTTTAGAGATTTGTTTGTTTGTTTGCTTACTTGTCTGCTTGTTTGTTATGTTGTAAGTCTTTAATATGACCTAGATTTAAGAGTTCACCCGAGGTACACAAGTGGCGAAGTGAAACTCAAAACAAACATGCACCCTAACAATAGTGAGTGCATGCTCGAATTGGTAGGCGATAGTGCAATAAATGCAAATCACTCGAGTGGATTTAATCAAATACCTTTCCTATTATTTGTGGCAAACGTAGCAGATAAATAAAACACAATGATCAGTAAGCAAATTATTGTGCTGATTTATGCCATTATGGTTGCTCACATATTCCTTTATTTTATTGAAAAGTTTTAGTAATTCATGGACTTTGTGACGCTACACTGCAAATCAAAGTACGTTATTTTAACTCACTTATGTGTATTATTTTAGTGTAGCCTCTTTTTAATTGTTTTCATTCGCATTAGTATTAAATGTGTATTAATTTAATATTTTTACATGTTTTTATTGACATTTAAATTTAATACGACTAAAATTAACGAACTGTATAGAGGTTTGATTAGAAGGAAAACTTTTTATATTAATAAATCTCAAAAACGGTTATGATGATATTCATTTTTGAATAATGTTCCCTATATACCTTAAAAAATTTTTAATTTCAAGAGTTACTACCCCACCAAAATACTAAAACTGAATATAAAATCATGAAAACAAAGTATACATTTTTAAATTTCTTGTAAACAACATTTTAAAAATAGTTAAAGCATCAGAATGACGTAAATACACGAAAATAATATCGTCAATTGCATTAAAAATTACTCAATTTCCCGGAAAAAAATAGTTAAGTATTCAATTTGCGTATCAGCTCGAACATCAACAAATATTTAATGGGCTAATTTTCTTTGCATTGTCACATTGTTCGGAAATTATAAAATGACTAAAAAGTGCCACTAAAGTGCTGAACCTTTCTAATTGTGTGAAGTGTTGCGCAACAGTCAGAATGCTATAAAATTTAAAATCATTTCTGAAAGATAAGCCAATTTGTCTGTCAACTGGAACTGCGGAGCTTTGTTGATTTTTCATCAACTGGTCAATTAACAAAAGATTCCTATTGTCCAACAAAATTACATTGAGTAGTGGGGTCTGGAAGCAACCAGCCGATTCTAGAACAGGTCGTCCTAACATTTTAAATTTCGTAATTTCCTCTGGCCATTATCGATTGGAAGTGCAATTTTCTAATTATCCGTAATAGACGACGAACTTTGCTGCTGATTGTATCAGAAGAAATCGCTTAATTGATTGCAATTGGCCAGATGAGACGATTTGATGCATCGTCCAGATCAGATCAGACAGTTCACTAATGAGATAGTTGAGAATAAAATCGAACAGCGGAAATTTTGTTTTTTAACCCGTAAAGACCACCACGCAACATTGACCCTATTTGAAGTACTTAAAATTCGAAACTACAAAAATCTTGTCTCTGAATTACTCTTTCTATCTGTTGATATTTTTTTTATAAATCTACATTTTATTTAAATTAAACTAGTAGAATTTTACGAAAATTAAAATAACAATTCGATAATATTTATAATTGATTTCCGTAAATTGAGTTGAGAATTTACAAGATTAGAACGGGATGATATAATTGGGGGATGCTAGCAGTGTAAAGCAAATTTGCTTTTTAAATCCAGAAAATTAAGTAAAATGTGTTTATTAAAAAGCTTTACTCGGGAATGAGAATCTATTTAAAAAATGAAAACTATACTTAATGAATTAATTTGACGCGAAACAAATAACTATTTTCTTAAAAATGTATTCTTAATTCTTTAGAATCTACAGTTACTACAAAAATGTCTTAATGTTAAAATTCACTCCACCAATTATAGGAGGCATATTTACAATTTAAAATTTATTTATTGTGAATACATAAATTCTTTTATTTTATAATTACAACTAATATTTAAGTAACTTACCTTGTTACGTTTTTCTCTACGCTTCGGTTGAAATTTTCAAATGAGAAAAGTTCAAGGTCGGATAGCTTCAAGGTAGAGTTTTAAAAAAGACAGATAAGTTTAAATATGGCATTCTTTAAAACGGCTAAAATGTGAAACAGAGCATATCTACAGGTTTCTGATCAGGCTCAGATATTGAATACCCTACTACGAATACCGGAACATATCCTAATCCAGTCCCTATCATAGTAGAGCTGGCCCTAAGAAAATTCTACTCGAGTTATGACCTTCTACAAGTTAAGTTTGAATATCATCTGCCAAAATGTTCGGAATTGTTATAAAAATTACTAAAGTTTATAAAAAAGAAAATAATAAAAAATAAAATCATAAAATATCTCAAAGGTTTTGGTGGTTAAAAATTGTTCTTCTTTCTTCAATTTGAATATTGATAGCAGATTTGAAAACCCACGTCCATTTATTTTTATTTGAAGAACAACGAAAGTTCGTTTGTAACAAAAATGTCTTAAAGTTGAGGCAACAATTCGAAATAGATAATTATAGAATATAAATATATTTTGGTCTGAACATATTAAAATAAAAGAAAAAAGAGTAAGATGAGCGAGGCTAAGAATTACGCTTTATCCCTTCAAATAAGTACTTTTGAAATGGGGAGCTATTTTTATCTTGAAAGTCGTAAAATATTTTATTAATCTTTCCTCGCGCGATAAAAAGAAAGGAAATAAGGAAATCGGGTGAGGGTCACCACTTAAAATCGGCTGCCCAGATTCAGATTGTAGGCGGACTGAGTCAAGCTAAAAATTGCTGTTTACAGAGTAGGGAGGATGCTCTTCAAAAAAAAAAAAAAAAAATTCCGAAATACTTAGCTCATAGTAACCGGGTTAATGACTCAAAACACGCCATAAAGTTGCTAACGTGTGAATGTTTATCATAAGTTATCACAAAATAAGCAGAATATGCTAATAAATAAAATAGATTTCTTTCCAATTTTTACAGGCAACTTTCACGCTTGGTAGGAGGACAGCAAATAAAAAATTTAGGTACGTACATAAACAAAATCGACAAGATACGACTTAAGTTAAGAAAGGCTTACAATAATATTCGCAGTAAAGTAAATTAAATGCGCAATGTTTATTATCAGACAGGGCATCGAAGCATCATTTATTTTTTTTTTTGGAATATTCACCTTCATCGAAAGTTCTATGTATTTTTAGCCATCTGCGGCGCGAAACGAGAGATGTTGCATGATATAAATTTTATTTAGCCACCTCCAAACAGGATGGGAAGTGGCCAAAAATATCCAAAAATTTTTGTGGAAATGAAGTAAAAAAAATAAAAACATATCTCAAAATTCAGTGAAGCGAAAATTCGATGGTGAATCAACAAAATTTTATGAATGTTGAGGAGTATTCCATCTGGAAAGGTCCCGTATGCTGAGACCGTTGGACGCTCTATGGCGTGGATTAAAACTATCCTTCTGCTTCTATGCAATTCTAATTCATTAGGCTTTTCACACCTAGCCGCTATTATTAGCGCTAACGAGCGAATAAAACTAATAAGGAGGAAGTTCCGCTTTTTGCTCAATCGGATGCCAATAAATTTGTCATGCGATCGTTTCCTTTATTTAATGGCCAAGACTTTCGGACTTATGGGCTTTGAAATAGTATACGATTTTATTCCAGATTTCGTGAATATATCGGATTTATTGTTTATAGCTGCTAAAACAAGGTGAAATTTATATTGTCGCGTCGTGTTGGGTTTGTTAGAAAAGAAATCAATATGGATATAAAAAAACAAGCTATTCCATGTATATGCGTATTGCATGCACATATGATGTACATTTTATACTAATAATAGACAATAAATAGTTAATAGCCAATCATATCGAGAATACAAAATTATTTTTCATTGGAGTTATCGTTAAATTTGAAGGGCATTTTCGTCACATTATCACGAAAATAATAAAAGTTAAGGTAAGAACACATCGGACGCGGTGGCGGTGTAATAAAAACTGGATTTCAAATTAACGTAAATTTTAGGGATATCTCTCATCCTAATAAGGTTAACATAACAACAAATTTGGGTTTACATAAATAAAAAGGGACGCGAATCAGTTGGAAAGTTCTCATACAGACTTGCTAATTTTTCAAAAAACTATAATAGTCATCTAGTCACAGATTAAATATCTTCAAATTGTTACTAATTTTGTATTCTATTATAAAATATGCTATAAGTATCCTTAAATGGAGCGACAACGGCGACAAGCACGCATTTGTCATGCCAAATCGTAGAACTATAGCTGTGTTTTTTTTTGTACAGAATAAAAGGAGATTTTCCTTAGGATTGAAATTTATCATAATCCTTGTAAAATGTTCTCTAGTTCTGGATACATGAAAAAAAAAATGCAGCTATTATAAAAATTCTTTAAGGGCCCCGTGATATTTTGTGCTAAAATTCTTAAATTTGGGACAAATTCATTTCAGTTCCCTTTGAGTTCAATTTCACGATTTTCGCCACTACAGCAGTTCTAAATCTGTTAATAATTAATAATAATTAATTAATCGCTTAAGTCGCTTAATAAAGCGACATAATTCATACTAGACCGGTTTTGATGGTAGTTCCATGTAAAGTTCGCAAAGCCATTACTCAAAATGAATAAAATCCTTAAATTTTGATAACATGGTACCAATAATTTAATACATAGATAGTTTCATGATGGACTATTTATTAAGGTTATTTTCGCTATTTTATTGGTACTTTACGTTTATACATTCAGATATGGTTCCTATATTTTGAATTCCTGCAATTTTAGAATATATTTGAAAAGCAATCGACTAGACGACTCCCAGATCCAGGAAATTGCAACTTCTTTCGCTGTAATGCAATGGACCGGCCCTGTACCCTAATGAAATTTTGAATAAGGCAAGTTTATCGGTGCACAGTCTCCCAATTGCCAGCCGGAATGAGTTTTCTATTAAATAATTTCTTGACGGTCCATCATAAGCTCCTGCCAGAACAACAAGTTGCGCTTCCCTTCAATTTTCATCGCCCCGAAATTCAAGGCTGTTCGAACACGAAAACAAACCATAAAACGCCAATCGTCCATATTATTCTGGCGGAGCAGAACTTTTATCCCGAAAACTTTCGCCCCTACATGTTCCCAGGCGGCTCCACACTCCAGAGCTCTTTGGTCCACAGATCTCAATGATAAATCGTGTTTAGGATGCATTTTTTATAACTACCTAAAGAACTTCTGGAATTGCTATCGGCCGCCGGATGGGGGATATGATGGTGCTGGGAATTATGCTTGCGTGTGGGGCTGCTCCTTCCCGTGTGCAGGGAAGTTCTCACGGAAGTGACCCCGGGGAATCCCGAGGGTGCTGATTGCTTTCTACCGCCACAAAGCACCGAAGGGCATCTTCATTCAAGGTCAAGGAGCCGTTGTACATTGGTGAGAATTTATTCATGAGAAAAGCATTTCGCTTAGGATTAGCCATAAAGTTGTCAGGGAAGTGGGTGCTGCTGGGTGCTGGGGATCTTCAATAGTTTTTGATAAATGGCAGCCTCTCCAGCATTCTGAAGTAGCATGCCCCCTACCATAATCAGCATTTTTATGTTTTTCTCTTTTTCTGCTGCAAGAAACCATTTCGTCCCAAAAATGCTTTTTGCCTCAGAAATTCATAAGCTGCTTAGCACGTTATGCTTCTGGTAATCCCTCTAGAGGATTTCATTCTGATTCTAATCCTTTGACCCTTCTGCCTGAGGTAATGGGAGCTCGATTTTTTGCAGTGAGTGACCGGGGTGAAGGGCATTCAGAAGAAAAATTTTTTTCCCCGAAAGGATTGTCGGAATGTCGAAGATAACACAGTAAAGTAGTAAATAAAACAAGTTTTATTGGAAAGCTCTTTGAAATGTTCGAAGGTCCTTGGGGTATCTTTATCGTAGTAGGTATATGTTACTCTACTTTGATCCGGTTGTCGATTTTATTCATTTTTCCAAACTTATATGGATACTAGCATGCTCGTTCCCAGCGTTGCCTGGGTTAACAATTATTTTGTTTACGCAACGCACGCAAAGATTACCTCATCGACGACCGATATTTATCGTCACAAATAGGTTAATTTAACATTAATAAATTCTATAATGCAGATAAATCTTACTCGTGAATCAGTCTATCTAATTGTGAAAACCAGAACAAAATCCGTTCAGTTGTTACGAATGAAATCGCGGACAAACAGACATATAGATGAGGCAGTGCACTTTGTTTTATTATACTATATGTAGTGATAAAATACAGCAAATATCAGAAATTTACTTTGCATTTTTCAAGTCACAATTTAATTCGAAAAATTATATACATTTTCACAATGTATGTGTTTAACTACATTTTGTTTATGATTTAAAACATTGTTTTAATATGTTTTTGTCGATGAATAATACACTTTATATTCACGCAATTGTGATACATGGAATATCGAAATGCAGCGAACAGAAATTTAAATGGCATAAAAACGCTAAGGTGCTGGGGTTTTTCTGATATGCGAAAAATTTTACAAAAATAAAAAATTTCGTGAAAAAACAAAAAAATCTAAACTATCTAGCGACCCACTCCAGGCGGTTTACTATCGCATAATAAATATTTACCTAAATACATTGAATCGCACTAACCAATTTCATCAAAATAATTTTTGTATTTTAATAATCCTTCCCCTACTATACCCACAAAAAAGGAGCAAACAAATTTGTATTACTCGCGTATAAAGAAAAGAATCGTGTTTAATTCTATCGATAAATCAAATTTACGAAATGTTATAATTTTTTTATATACTAAATAAAAAATAATAAAATAAAATAGGTAAAATAGATTTAGATTCAGATTCAGAAAGACATACAAATTTTATAATAGGCGACAAAGGTACCTTTATTACACAAATGATTTAAAAACGTAAATGAGATTAAAGGGACCGGTGAGATTCATTAAGGTTAAATCAAAAACGATTATAGTGACCTCTTTAAAATCCGATTTAATAATTTAAATCCATTAGCAACTCTCATTGCTATTTTCTGACATTGAAAAACACCCTTCAACACATTCCATTCATAGTCTAAATATTAAATGCGCATTTAGAAATTTGAGATGTTTGAAAATATACGTAAAATACACGTTCTATCGAAAATCAGCCAACCAAAGAAATCCGATACCCTTTTGTCTTATCAGGCAAGGTTATTCGAAAGTATTTTAAGGCCATCCCTCGAGATTTAGCTATCGCATTAAAAAAAAAAAAAACAATAACAAATTTACCCCTAAATTAAAGCAAACAAAAAATACAAAATCGATAAAACACAGCCGTGACACAAGAATTATGCCAGAAATTTGTTTAAAAACAACGTAAAAAAATCTAATTCGAGGGTTAAGTCGATAGCATAAAGATGATACAATTGATTTATTGGTTTATTGTGGCAGTATATCGTCCGAATTTGTGGCGTAGCTGGGGGATCCGTTTAAAAAATTGACCGCGACCAACCAACTTAATCATGCACATGTAATCACAGCACATTTCACCTAATTGCCAATTATAGGAAAAATCAATAGAAAAGAACCCTTCAAGAGGGATGGGTGCGAGCGACAACAAAGGGAATATCGGCGGCTGTGAGCCCATAAACTGGGTGCTTTAAATTAAGGGCTCTCACACGACAGGTTTTCAATTTTCCCAACAGGAAAGTGCTTCAAACGACGGCATTTAAACTGCAATGAATAAAATATGTGCGTGCTGCGCCTGCTAATAAAGTTTGAGGCCCTTTTTACGTCTTTGTTGCACTAACCCGCTTAAGTGCCTAACCTGCGTCTCTCATTTCTATAGGGTTCTACAGGGTTCTAAAGGGCTAGAAGGTCCACTTTACGCGTTGGAGCCTGCTGTTGCGTTTGCTCCCTTCATACTCGACGTTGGGCAGGAAAATGTAGGGCTAGGGAAACAGCCCGAGGGGGAAATTACAAGTTTCTTCATTTCTTCAAATTATCAGCTACAAAAGAACTTTTGCGAGTTTTAACTGCTTTTGTTCATATCTTTTGTTAACAAGGCAATTTGCAGGGGGGGCACGATACTGCCGGCAGCTGAGTTTTCTATTTACATTTTGTGGAGGGGGCACCTACCCGGTGCGGAGTTTCAGCTAAATAAAAGGGGGGTCAGTGTGATCCGTCCCAAGGAGGGCAGTGGTACTAATTGCGGCTATGACATTCCTGTTCCGCTTCTAGTTATCTCCATTTCTCTTTAGGGGGCTGAATTTTTTATAGTTCGCCCGACTTACGATCGAAAGGCTTCCCCCCATTCAACTAATTATACCCATCGGAGCTGATTCTAACTACAGTTCCAGACTGGGCCTCCTGACACAATAATTACCACCCCCAACGGAAATATGTAGGTCAGTAGAATTCACCCGAAGACATGATAGTCTGGGGGGTGCACTTAACTTGTTTATTGATTTGCCAATCGGTTGTTTACTTAGGATAATCGCTTCCTGGCCGAGAACTGCGAGTAATGCAATTTGGGGATTTAGGGCTCGTTGTCCAGCTTTAGGGATCTGATTTTAGGATAACAAGAACCGTTGTGTGCTGGTTTCAGAAGCACGTGAAAATTTAATTATGCGACCAGCGAGGATCAGCAACAGGAGTGTAACCACATGACCAGAAATTATTTACGTAATTGAATTTTCACACCGAGTAGTTTCCGGCACAAATGCACTTGGAAGTGGTTCGATGTAGACGCCGTCATAGTCCGCTACTGAAAATGTAAGGCAACAACACTACACCCATTTACCATAGTGTGGTAAATGTAGCTAAAGTTGATATTGGACTAAAAATTTAAATTTGATTGATTTATAAAATCTAGCTAGAGGCTGACTACGCTGGAATTTTAACATTTGTGTAATAACATGAGACTGCCTCAGAGACTGTCACAAAAATAATCTTTTCCTTAAATCTTATGTAGAATTTGATAGGACAACATTTGCTTGTTTGGTTCAATTTCTTAGTAAATATCAAATTTTCTACCATTATTCAGATTTGGGAACTTTTATCTAGCGACTTTCGTTATTTTACTTGAGATTTTGCATACTAGAGCTACATAAAATTAAATGTCAGGCACATGTATTCGTATGAAAAAAATAATTGAATTTTGTAAGTTGTATGTAAATAGATCTAAAACAGAAAATTATAAAAATACTTAAAAAATTATATAATTTAGTTTTTTTTAAACTAAGTGCACTGGAGGATTACTGACCCTCAGTCAAAGGGGTCGCATATTTTCCGAAGCTATCGTGTGATCCAATCGATTTTATGAGCTAATGGCACGAACGTAAGCACCTTTTTGGAGCCGCCAGTTGTTGCTGGCAATTATTAGTGACTGTGCTAAAAATACGAAATGCGGCTGCGGGAGGGCTCGTGTGTCTGTCGATTCGATTGCTGGCGCTCACCTGAGGGATTCAGGAGGGTAGATAAAATGCGCCCTTATCGAGGCACTCATCAAAGCGAAATAGAATTTGGAATTTTAAAAATAAAGTGGTTCGACATGAAACGGTCGAATCGGGTTGACCTATACCGTGATTGCCTACAACTCATGGAAGCAAATAAGGCTCTTCTGGAGGCTTGTGGGGGCGAGACTGGCTAACGAAGGTCTCCTCTTAAATCAAGTTGAGCTAAACAATTGAAATCCGGCAATTATTTAGTCGAATAGGCTCCATATTTTGAATGGGATCTATTCTTACCTAGATCCCCATTGACCTGGGAGGGAAAATAGGGCGAACAAAAAGACAAAACTCATTATAAGGAAGTGCCGCTCCGCCTCCGGAGCCCCTCCCCCAACGTAAAATTCATTGAAAACAAACTTTCTGCAAAGGGGCATAAGAGGCATTCACCTAGTTCAATAATCCTTCCATAGACGGCGATGGCGACGATGCGAACTTCTAGAACATGAAGTCATTCTGGCGAACTGAAATTGGCGCTCGCCTGGGGTTCAGTGTCCCTGTTCAGTGGGGCACTTTGGGGGCAGCGAAGGCTCCACCAACACATCCACCGGATGTCACATATCTCCCAAGCGCCAGATATAATGGAAATGCCCTCGCGTTTTACTGCCATTCTTTCCAGGATCAATGCTCGTCCTTAATGGGGATAGTACGTGCTCCACCCTGGGGCACCGCATCCCTGACTCCATCCATATACCCTTTTCCTGCCCGCTGTGATTTTTTGCCATTTATATCGCTTGCTTCTATTTCCTGCAGCCTTCTTCTGCCCCTCTGGTCTTCCACCAACTGCAACCAGGATGAAAAGTTCCTTAGTCCATGTCTTCGTTTTGGGTCTCATTTGTTTATCCCTGAAAAAGTGTCAACTTTCAAGAGGAACACAAATTTATTATCTCCCGGCCCGCTCATACCCCACGTGGGAGCCCTAATGTCTGTCTGCCTGCTATTCTGTCTGTTGTAGTGACTTTCAACCTCATTTTCGTTTTGACTCCCCCGCACCACTTGTGACACTGATGGCTTTTCTGGAATTTCTAAGAACTTCATTACGCTAAAAACTTGCGGGGAAATTGTCGGTCAGTGCAATTAAAATGCGGCGAAGGGTTTACTCAGGATACAACAGCTTGGGGGCGGATACGGGAAAGGGACTTTAAGTGACTTCTGTTTGAAAAGTTTTTGACTGTTAAGCAACTTTCCATCCACTCGACTTTTGCTGCCTTCGAAATGGGGCTTTAAGTCGAAAAGACGAAGGGCTCGACGTTCGGCTCCTTGAAGGGAATTTATCGCGACAAAGAGGCGTTCTACGGAATTTAAGTGTCGCAAGGTGTTAATTTCGTCGTTTTGCGATGAATGGAGGCGGGCCCTTTGTTCGGGGGCGAATTGCTACATTTTGCAAAATGCTGTTGATGCCTCTTTATATTTCATTTTATAGAGCCATTTATTTTCCTTAACTTTATATACGAGTTTATTTCAACCCGCCACTCTTTCTTCCCCACGACTGAAAAATTAGGTTTATGATTTTGTCATCAGTAAATCGCAATCATTAATTTATTTATCTTTCGAGTAAAACTGAGGGCTAGCAGTTAATTGTTTACTCACAAAATTTTAATAAAAATCGTTACTTAAAAGTCCTCTCTATTTTTATATTGAAATGATAAATTAAAATTAAAACTGTCTGGAGTATTTTAAAGAAGACTACAATTATAATTTTCTGCATTAAAATATAAAAGTTATTTTTAAATGTTAATCCTAGGAAAATATAATTAACGTAAGATTATTGCATTATTTACAGGGAAAAACTTAGCGTGTTGTATTTAATTTGCCTGATTTTAAAAATGTGTTTCTATTAAATTAATCCTTTTACTATATAAAAGATAATCACAAAAGATATTTTGTAAATTTATTAGAGTATCCAAACGTCTAACTCTCTTTAAAATTAAATTTAGAAATACTATCATTACCCTTTCATGGATCTGCATATTTTTGAAATGTTACATAAAAGCAATAGTAAATTAAATTAAATCATGTCTAAACTGTTTTTGTCATAGACATCGTCCTTCAGAAGACTTTTGCAGGAGTATGTTGGTTATTATTTAGTCTAGTCTGGAAGCTAGCGATTCAAAAATTCAATTTATTAGATGCCTTTCAGTATATACTTTATTCGAGAAGTCTTAGAGAAATACTAGGGCTTAACAACTCTTAAAAAATCAGTATTTTCTGCAGATTTGAAGTTCACAAAAATGTATATACAAAAAAGGGTTTAAGGTTCTCGGGAGTAAATTGGAAATATTGTTTGAGAGATCCTTCTTTCAAAAAATCAAATTTTAGAAACATATACGTTCTTATTATTTTTAAAAGTGAATGTTTAAGGAATGTTTTGTTAGGATCAATATTTAGAAGATTATTAGCGATATTGGTTTCGTGGAAGCCTAAAAGTCACGTTGTAAAGATTAAATTAGCTGATTAAATTAAAAGCCCTTTGTTCACCATTAAAAATAGTCCCAAATAAACCTATTGTTCAAAAGACAACCCGGCACAAAGCGGTCGCCTCATTGTTTTCACCTTGAATGCATAATTGCTCAATTTTCCCCTCAACTTTCCGCCGGTACCCAACTATAGCGAACAAAACTGGCACGGGGGCAATTTTCGAGGTATTCTTGACCTTCACAACAAGAAATCCTCGCAATTACCGTAACTTCCCGCAGCGCATACTAAGTGAAAATCTACATACGAGTTTTCGAAGATATTGCCCATCAGGAGGAAAAAACAAAAAACACAGGTCTCCCATGGAGGGCGGTAGTAGGGTCTCCCACAAGAAAGATAAATTTTCGCAGTTGGCGAGCCCGCTCTAACCCTTTTCTGTTGTGGCGTGTGGAACCTCCCGACCGATATCTGTTGGTTTTTCAGGCCAACTCAGTCACTTGTTGCAAGGTTGTGTTCCCACCTCGGCCCGAGCCCCCGAGGGATCCGGACTTGGCTTGCTCCACCAAAGTTTTAATTTATCATTTCAAGCTACCCAGCAGGATGCGGCTGGGGGTCTCATCCTTTTATGGTGGCCAGACACGCTACAAGAATTCCTCGGTGGAGTACCAACCAGTTCGCAAGGCAAGGAGCACCTTACGTTTTCAAATTTGAGAATTAAATCCAGGCCTCCGGGCAGAGGAGCCACATCGCACCGAGGCGGAGCTTCCAGCTCTCGAGTAATCTAGCAATCGGGTGAGCCCCGGTGAAGCTCAATTTCCAATTCAAATCAGATACCCTCGGATTCGATTAATTTTTTTTTTTTTTTTTCTGCATGCCCCAGCCCAGTGGTGAGGAGCTCAGGGCTCGGGGCTGCGGTGCTCCGCAGAGCTCTATCCAATTTCGCTTGAATACAGCGTAGCCCCTTCGTCTTCTCGTTGAACTGAGTATAATAACCTCATAAAGTAATTTCGGTTTTTATTTCGCTTTTTTATGCTTATTGATATTTATTGGTGAAATAAATTGTTGTCCCGCGCGGAAGGGTTACGAGTTCTACGGGTCGGCGGAAGTATCTCAGTCTCGCAGTAAGCACAGGTGAAACCAACTGCTTTAGTTTCGGTTAAAATAAAATTTTAAAATAAGAAAATGTTCGAGATGTTAAGGGTTGAGGGGCGATCTGTGGTCCTCCGGGATCCTGTTGTTTATTCGCGTCGCAGCGGTCGCCAGCTATTCGATGGGGAATTGTTCGTGACCCAGGACGGCCACGAAATTGCGAACCATTACAAGGACTTTAAGAGGAAAAAGATATTGCGAAGGCGCCGAAGGAAAAGCTCCGTAAAAGGTTTAAAGGAATTCAATGAGTCACTGAATTACCGGGAAGTGTTGCAAATTCCTTGCTTTGTTTTCCCAAGGAAGTAAGTGACTACGCGCTTTTAAAACGCGATATTAAGACTTTCCTGTGAATACATTGAGTTAATGTGAAAATATCCACACTCATATTTATTTATGTACAACAATATTATTTTACCTAATATAATAACCCTGGAGAAAATTAGCGTATTTATTTTGGTGAATTTGTTTTTACTTTGAAATTTTTCAATTTTCATTAAGAGTGGATTTTGGTAATCAATTGTGTTGGTATATTTCGAAACCATATCCTTCTAAAAATATACTGCCGATGTTTCATTGCAAAATTTCTATTATTTCGGTTGTTATAACTATTTGAAGTCAAATACGAATGATTAAAACTCTTCAAGTCATCAAAATTAATTAGTGAACCAATTGAGATCATATTTTAACAATTTATTCTGAAAACAATTGACTACTGTCCCTAACATAATTAAATCTGTATGTTGAAATCTTTTGTTTTTTGGAGAAAACGAGAAAAGAATTTTTAAACGCAATCACAACGAAATATTGTTCATGAATTATAGCAAAAACAAATTTTTTTCTTTTGTCTCCTGACTTCGCATGTCCTCTAAGTTCAATAAATGTTTTCATTTCCAATAACTACCATAAATTATGAAATTGAAGAAGTTTTAGTATTATGAGTTGTATTAAAACAATTATTCAATTTTACCGATGAACATTTGAAATTGTAAATAGGTCCAAACTCTAAATTTAGGTAGCACTATATAAAATTTGAGATGTTATTTAAAAGTGGATTATCAATAGGTTTATAAGGGGTCTTCTTAACAAAATCGAATATCTTGAATTTAGATAGCATGTTAATTTTGAATTATACTTAAAAATAAAGCAAAATTACTAATTTTAATAACCACCAATTCAACGAAAGTTAGTGTTGATGTATTCTTTTGTAACTAACTTTGTTTGCCAATTTGAAAATGTTAAGAATGTAGGTAAATTTAAAATATTTATTCGCCCTTATTGTGTAGAATGCATTTCTTTTTTCCGCCATACAATGCTTTCCTCTACCCATAACGATACTAAAGATAACCCACTTGCTGTTTGATTAACAGATCGGCCAGAATATTAAATAAATTCAAATAACTACCGCTTATTACAATTTGTGCTATTTTAATGTCCACCCAAAACGCTCTCCGAACAAACTACAAGTTAACTGCATAAAAACGTTATAATAAAGGTAAAGTATTTTCTTAAAATTACAATGCACATTCAGGGTAAAAAGAGATGAAATATTTGTAATTAAATATTAAAAAATTAATCCCTTTAGTTTTGTTACAAATTTGTGCTATTTGTGTCCATGGGGCTATAGAAAAAGGTTTTTCTTAGTTTACGGGGTATTATTTTATGTCAATTTTATATAGTTTAAAACTAATACTATAGATCTCGTTTAACGATGTAAATAAATAAATTTATTTTCTTATTACTAATAACAAGCGGTCGTGTAAAAAACAATTCAATATTTCAAAATTTTGCCTATGGTGAAGAATTAAATTTTTTAAATATTTAAATAATGTATCATCTTAAAATATATTTTTCTTTATGTAACGGATGGAAAGATATCATATTATAATTTAAGTTCTTTTAAGTTCTGTTCAACTGACTTGGTACAAATAGTGCATTAGAACTTGCGCTTCTTTATTCCCAAAATTTTAAATCATAAAAATGGACAGTTTCAAATTTTAATATTGTAAAACTAATGAGTTCAAGGCAATATGTAATACCAATTTGTATTTTTATCCAATTGTTATATTCGTGCCAGGAGAACTACTTCAAAACTTTTCTTGTTAATTTAAGTGCGACATGAATGTAAGTTCTGCAAAGAAAACTTATCGTATTTTCTAATTTCACTCTCATTGCCATGTTTGTTTGTGCAGTTATTATGATACAATTTGATATGATTGAGTAATAAAGAAAATGTTTTGTGTTCTATTTATAACCGAAAGTACCTTTAGTAACAAACGATATTTTCCAGGCATGCACTTCGACAATTCAGCTTAATGTTATTACACGTAATTAAACAGTCACGCATAATAAAAGAAAATACAAAAAAAAACCAATATCTGAACTCGTATTTTGTTATTTTTACGATTCCTTACAGTCACATTCTATTGATTTTATTTTATTCATTGTGGAATAGATTTCAAAACCATCGTTTATTAGGTTTTTATTGTAAATATTTTTAAAACTATCATGAGTTTCATATAAAAGCTGTGGCAATTAGTAAAAAAATATCATTCTTATTAATTTTAATATGGGTAACTAATCAATCCAATAAGTGGTTTACACGAAATTTATTTGCTGGAACTAAAACTATAAAGCACTAAAGTTTCTACTTGGTTTAGCGAAACTTCATAAGTAACTTTCTAGTTTGCTCGGTTGCAAATTGCCAGCACAAATTTCGGATAAGACATTGTTAAGTTTATTTAATTTTTAATTAAATTACTCCATCAAAAACTCATTAGACTCACAAGAGAAGACCAAATATTTAGCTTAAACTTTGCAGACTTTAGGGTACCTAAAAACCGAAAGGTGAAATACTCCTCTAAAAAATAACTGTAGCAATATTATTTTTATAAATGTTTGATGAAATAAATGTTAAATAATCAAAAAAGATTTAATGAAAAAATGAATTTTAGTTAATCTAATTTTCGCCGACTACAACTGGATGATAAAATCTAGTGTACCGATGAAACTTATTTTTCTAATTTAGGTAATTAGTTAATAAATGGTTTGCTCTGTATATTAAATAAAAATTGAATTTCTTCAAAGTTTTGTAAATGTGTTTAGTAAGCGTACATTTGGGTGTTAATGTGTAGATTTAAAATATTCCTTGAATCGAGCTTAAGAGCTGAAAATGTTAATTTGTCAATAAATAACAAGAGATAAAATTTTAAATCGCTTTTAAGTCTTTAATTATCAGTTTAGAAAAGAAAAAAGATGAAAGGAGCGAGTAGTATACGATCTTTCTCTTGCATTTGTTTATCTCCCCATAAATGTTTTGAGTTGACTTTTTTAATATAATCCAACATTTTTTTCTGAAATGGTTTTAATATTTAATGTACTTATGTACATATAAAAACCGTGTATTTTATGTATGAGTTTGAAAGATGTAGCAGTGGAATTCTGACGATAGTGGGCAGATTGAGTTTCGAATTTAAACCTGTTGACTTAAAGTCTAAATTAGCTAGCTACAAAAACCGATTGGTTTTATTTGCGATTAATGGGGAAAAAGCAAATATTGCAATAAGGTGTTAAAAATCTTTAAATAACTAAAATAGCATTATATAATTTCTTTAAATGCAGACAAACGTACCCATACAAATCACCTAAATTCCTATTTTTTATACTTATTGCATTTTTTTTTTACTTTACAGATTTCCTGAAGTCTTCCCTTGGCGTGGTCGTCAAACAATTTGCGCACTTGAGCCTCCGGACGAATTGTACAATCCGAGTGTCCGTCGAATCCGTGCAGCAACATCGCTAACTGAATTGAAATATCTTGCAAATCGCCAGAATCGGTTGTACAACGGCGGAGTTTCGAAGTCACCGAGGTCAAAGGGAAAAAATCCTACAAGGGTAAATGAATGGATACAAAATAGCATTCTAGAGGCAAATCCAATTTTACATTCGCCAAAAGAAACAAGAAATATCGCCGAGCTTGACGATAGACGAGAGGAAGAAAATCTCACGTTGGGTTACGTTAAAAGGTTGGACAGTCGACAGCAACGTCACGACACTTTTGATGTCACAAAACCTCGAAGCACGTACCCCACTATATCGGCTTATGGTAACGATTATCTAATCGGACTAGCTTCGCAGTGCTACGATGAAGGGTTTCAGTCCCATTTGAACTATTTGCAGTCGATCGGCGAACGTAACGCCCTAAAGCGGCACCGCAAAGAAAGTGCATGTAGTGCTACTAGCTCTCTGTCCAGTGCTTCAGCGGATTCTGGATCAAAATTGTTTAGTACTGTGAATAGAGTTGTAAATTTAAAGCGTCCAACTGCAAAACGAGGTCGTCGTACTCCAATACATAGTTGCGACGACGAGGATATCCTAACGCCTGGAGAGTGCCAAATTCGGGTGAAAATCACCAGACCTGGATCATCTACTGATCAAGGGATCTTAGGATCTATATACCCCAACCACAAGGAGATATTTTCGAGGAAACGAACGGACCATCAATTAGACTCTAAGGATAGCATGAGCGATTTTCTGTTGTTAAATGATAGCTTGCTAGCCTCTAATGGATCCCAGAGCATAAATGGAATCGATTTTAATACAGTGAAAAACGGCAATGTTGGCGAACTAGTAGACAGCCTCTCTGGTCTACAAATAAACGAGTTCGGTAACTTGCCAAAAATTATACTAACCGACTTCTCATCGTCTCAGGAAACGACGGGAACATCGACGACCCCATCCAGTGAAATCGGGTCAAAACAGCTCAACATTGAATACTCAGACTTCGATAGTTGCCTTAATATCCCAAACGAGAAAAACTACCATAGCGAGGCACGACCTCCGTAGAAGTGCAATTTTCCGTAGATACCTAGCACTGTGTTTAATTTAGCCCTAGAGATCGTAGAAATTTATGTAATCATAGCTAAGATCCTCCAGATTCCCAAAAAAAAAGACACACTGTGAGCTTCGCTTTTTATAGCTTAAGAGACTGAATTAGCTGGGTTGTAGTGAAAATGGTTTCGATTATGGATCTTGGGTCTGCTCCACAACAGCAGCCAACCCAACAGCAACAGATCATGTCACATCAACAGCAACAGCAAGTGCGTCCTGCTGAAGCAAAAACACCGAAAAGTGCAGTCAGTCAACGATCCGTTGAACTGCAACTTTCGCCAAAAACAAATAGTACAGAAATAGCCAAACGTGCCCTTAAACTAGACCTTGTTAATGCCACAACTAAGGAGCTCGAGGAATTTGGTATCAAGTCACCAAGGTCGCCTCTTGCAAATTCAGGTGAGTTTAGAATAGAAACCAGTTATTTATTTGTTAAAGCTGAATAGCTGAATTACATTTTAAAGTTTACATAGGAAATTCTCTATTCATAATTCAGTTAGTAGTTGATAAAATTTTTATAAGTTTCGAAATTTTAAGGAAAATAGATGCGGCATAGCATTAGCATTTTTTTCTAAATTTCAGACTACTTCCAATAATATAAAGATGCGAAAATGTTCATGACCAAAAGCATGTGCATATTCTGTGAATATTCAAAAAATTTTTGGAACAACTGTTGAAACTTTCGAATACGCAATTCAGCAATTGCTTTTATTAAGCTGAATTTTTAAGGCATAACGTCCTCGTGGAAAATTGCTTGTCCTCATCATTTAGGATCAGTATCTAGAATCATTTAGTTCTGAAAATGTTTTATATTCCTGATCTAATGGGGGTTAATAGTAAAAAGAGTTTTTTTTTTATTTCTTACCAAATCTGTCTTTCGTACCACATCGAAATAATCATTTAGGACATCGCTCGAACGCCATAAGAAATCTACCAACCTGGGAAAAAATTGCAGCTATTGAAGCAGCTCGTGGAGGAAACAATTTTGTCAATTTAATTAATCTACACCAATTTTTGCCACTGAAACGACAGCGAGAATCAGGTATAGGAATTTAGATTTTAATGTAATGTAAACCTAGAAAAACTTTTAAAATAGTGAATATATGTGGTATCATTCATTGTAAATGATTAATTGAGACTAATTGGCGTCATCTTACTGACTTTAAAATTAGAGGCACCTGTAAGCTTTATGTGTTTTCACTTCAATTCTAAAAGTGATTTCAGAAAATTCATAAAATAATATAAAAAAAAGGTTTTAATTTTCTTTATTTATAATAGCATCACGTTGTAGATTCCGTTGCTTTAATTAAGTTAATTCTATCGTTTCTTAATTGTTGTAGTCTTATCTAAAATTTCTTAGCAGTCGTTAGTTCCTTAATTGCTACTTGACTTTTAAACAAGATTGAATTTCGAATAATTTAGAATAACGTGGAAAAAAACGAGACTATAGAGTAAATATTTGTTCTACTATATGTGCTTAAGAAAAATACGATATTTTTTAGGTTTAAAAAGATAAAGCGCTTGTATGATGCCAATTGTTTTTTAACGGACAAAGTCATCAGATCTGTGGAGCAATTTGATACGAATGTCGTATCGTTTTGGCTCAAATAGCTGAATTGAAGTTTATTTAAAAAAAATAACTTAAATTTTACTTTATACGTCCCTATCCTTAAGCAAGCCAAAAATCAAAATGAGTTTCTCAATTCAGCTACTTTTTATTTATAAACAAACCCTAATTTCCGAAAAAAAAATAATTGAATAAATATAAAGGACAAGACAACTTGTTTCCAGTCAACACTTTGCGGACAATCATTTATTTAACTTACTTTTAAAGGAGACTCTTCTCGTTTCATCTTCCAAAATAAGACTCTCGTTTAAACTTTTATTCAAATTTTATTTCGCGTTTTAATGGTATAAAACTTGAAACTAAAGCATTTTTCGAAAACTTTTTCAGTGCGCAGCGGACGACTACCACACCAAACCTCATTAACAGCTTCAGTTGATGTTGAGGATCGAAAAACCCTACGAGACGCCCTTTATCAGGGAATATTCCATCGTCACAGAAGAACAATTTTTGCAGTCGGCAGCTTTCTGCGAATGCTCCGAAGTCGAAATTCCCAGTACAACACAATTCGAAGTTCTTCAGAGGGCGAGGATATTGACGATGCTAGATAAAACAGGATGTGCTTTTTGGATGATTTTTTTTTATTGTTACGTTTGTTTATATACTGTATTGATGCTTTTTATAACTAAAACCCATAGTTTTAAGGCTGAATATAGAGACCGCGAACGATAGGGCAATCTCAAAATTGATTTTTATGAGGAAAAGATTAAGAAAAATAAGCGAACATTTGAACACAATCAAAGAAATTTTGAACCGTTCAAACGATATCGAGCGACAACGTTTTAGGCGCTGTTGGTGTATTTTTTAGAAAAAAAAAAACAAATTCAATGAGTGATAGCAAAAATGTTATATATCCGTGAAAGATGATGCTTCCGTAGGATAAATTCGGTTGTTTTGGAGAATATTTTCTTTATAGGGTATTTTGTTTTTTTTTATCGGAAGGCATGTTTCGTAAATATTATCAGAAAATTGTAAAATGACATTAAAGTTTGAAAGTTTTTGAAAATTTTAGGCGATGATAGCTTATGCCCTCACATTCTACTGATATTTGACCAAAAACAAAAAAACATCATACACAAACCAGAACAGTTAATTTCTTATTTATCAGACCAAAGTTACATACATAAAGTAGATTAAATAGACACAAACCACTTAATAACATTATGTAGCAGCATCTAAATAATGTAAGCTGAGCTAAAAACGCATGAGTCTCGTAATATGAATTTCGGAATATCGTTGCAGAGCAATCACAGGCACACCTTTAATAACATGCACTAGATCCTTTATTATACGACACACGTTTACTAATAGATTTCTCACCCCCTTTATTTTGTAATCTTAGGTATGTTAGGAAATCCCACAAAATATGAAAACAAAAAAAAAATTAAAAAGGAAAGAGAAATTACAAAAATGTAATCCAAACGGAATGTGAGGAATTGATCACGTTGCAAGACGAGTACCTCTCTCAGACGTTATTCGGAGTTGTAATAATCATAGTTTACTATGTACTGAATATATTATTAATAAAAAAAATTTATAGTTGCAGAGATTATTAACATTTATACTATTATTATCATATTTCAGTAATAAAATTATTTGAAAAAAAATCGCTCTATAGTTTCTTTTATATTATATTATTACTAGAAAGGACTCAAGAAATAATAGTGGACAGTCGAATATTTGTAAAACTATTATTTCAGCACTTTCTGCTTTCATTTTAATTACTTATACTATGTCCATGTAAATAAAAAGAAACTTATTATTATATTTCTATGGATGCTGACCAGGAGTTTGAAATTTCTATCAATGCCCAATGTAAGTTGTGTTGTTTGAAATGAAAACTTTACACTGTATTTGCAGCAAAACATATTTCGCGGCTTACTCTCCTGTACAGTGAATGCATAACCACGGACAATTCTACTGTACCGAAGGGTTTAATTAAGGAGGGAGATACCATTAAATTCTTTAAAAAAAAAAACAATTATTTATTTTTCATAAAATGTTAGTGTAATATCTCTAGAATATGTCACCAAAGTTTTAAAACTGAACTGATGTTTATACTACAGACCCAGTGACTGCTATGCTAGGTTCCTTTTTTCACATACATCACATATATAAATAATACAGAAATTTATATTTTTCTTCCAATTAATACAGCAGAGGCTAGAATTTACGCCATCTCACAATTTTTGCAGCAGTCTTCCCGGAAAACATTGCAGTAATTTCATTATTTTGTAAACAAACAAAATATTCTAATAGTTAAAATGGCAACTATCATAAAAACGAGAAAGACAAATGGAATTCTTAATAGCAAAAATGTATGTAAAAAAAATTTAGCTGGTCCGCAGTTAAACTTCCAAGAAGTCCAAAAGTTAACCACTTCCTTTTGCAGGCTGAAATTTGTTTGAGTATCCGCCCATTCATCGTTGAAATTTATTTTTTGTACGGTTTCTTATCGTCTGTTCGCGGGCTTGTGTTAAGAATACCTTTGCTCTATGTAATGCTTATCAGCAATACTATCAGACAGTATCTAATGAACTTGCTCAGCCGCCCTTATGTAGTAAAATAGGTATAAAATAATAATAGGAAGCTGTGAAATTATATAACAAAATTCACTTATCCACCATTTATCTAATGAACTTAGTCGTGATAAACTACTCGACACCCCATAAAAATAAACTGAAAATTATGTATGACTCATTCAACTATCAGATAAATAACTTGTTGGCTGCTACTTCATAGCTTCGTTCTGCTGCAGTTGCATTTATCACAGCGAAATCTGAGTCGAGTCTTGTTTTATTTTTTTATTAAAAAAGAAGTCGCCGAAAACAGACCGGTTTTAAGTAAATAGATTTTTATATTTTGTATTTTTTATAAACACGTATTATACACAAAAGAGATATTTTTATACGTAAAATAAGCAAAATAATTCAAAGTAATTTTTTCCAAAATTGGTCAAGTAGTTGAAAAACAATAAAACAATTGACGTGTTTCTAAATTCCAAAACAATTTACTCCTGGTGGAAGAAGCGGCCTGGAATTTTAATTTGATTTTGTTTAGAGCTTAACATCTTGTTATGTAAAATGGTTTAAAAAACTTACCCCTTCCAAAACTTTTTACTGAATTGGTATCAGATGCGTTGCTTCTGGGCGCAATTCCACGACCTCTCCCACTTACAATTGATCCAAAACTAAAAGATTCTTCATTTGGTAGTCTGGGAGCTGTTTTAACAGAAACAGTCCAAGGATTATTTACTTTTGAATCCTCATCGGAGGCGTCATTGACCGATGAGTAAGTTTCAATTTTAGACTTCTTTTGACCTTTTTTAAGCCCAAGCGCTGGAAAATCATCCTTGGAGTATCGAGACGTTGAAGCTGAGATCGTTGAGGCGTCCTCCTGCTCAAATTTTATTTGAGTCAAATTCGATTGAAAAGAAGTTGAAGCGACTGTACGATTCGATATTAGGGAATCGGTGTCATTAAAGTATGGCTTGGGTTCGAACTTCTTAACAATGTTAAGATCACTGTCCACTGGAATATGTCGGCCTGGAATCATCGTAATGGCTAGCTCGTTACAGAAAGCATCAGAGAATTGGTAGCCCCAGCGAACCACAGTGGATAAAGAACAAAATTTGCTTGCATCAACACTTTCATGGTACTGTATATGAATTTGATCTATAAAAGGCTTGCAAGAGGATTTTAAATATAACCCTTACCTCGCAAGCAATTCCACTTCGATGCTCGTAGACGTCGCGCTCGAAAACAGCCGCCATAACGTGGTAGTTTTCTGGGACTCTCCCCTCTGACACGTCTGCAGTTTTAATGCCAAGTTGATAGAAAAGGTACTCAATGGAGTAAACCTTGATTTTTTCCGTGTCTGGATCGTAACCTATAAACTCGAGGATGGACAGGACGACCGGAATGTACTCGTCGTGAGTGTACATCGGGGGATACTCATTCGTAGCTCCATCCGGCTGAATGAAATTCAAAATTTCAGAATAGATTTTCTCGTATTGCCTTTCCCCCATAGCTTTCGGAGGAAGAGGAAGCTGATGGGTCTTCTCAGCATGCTCCTTAGCCTCGTACGCATGCCCGAAAATTGTCGTGCCTAAAATAGTTTCGACTTAAAAGGATCTCGAAGTTTTTATATTGGAAACAGGTGTATACGGCGGAATATAAAGCTGAATTTTGTTATGCTTTGTTTCGTCTGAAAATTCTTATTGGAGAGAACCCAATAGTACGCGTTCATTTATCAAACGCCAAGCCCCAAGAGGAAGGACAGCCAACTATTTTAAAACTAGGCATAACATTTAGCTTACCATCATCTCTTTTGTTCCTAGCTATTATTTTTCTTCAAAGAATATGTCATGAACAGTTCAGTGTTTTTATATTAATCGAATTGTCGAATTTTATTTATTTAAAAAGTTAAAGCTATCAACTATTCCTAAAAAATATTTTTATTTGCCGAATAAATGCTGGGCAAATTCAAGCATCTTAATCAGAATCCAGAAGACAGTCTGGAATTTAGTCTTCTCGAACAATTTTTGGTGTAATCAAACGTAGTAATTTGATTTTGATACAAAACACTGCAAATCCAAAATCCAAGAATTATGTTTTCTGCCGACCCTTGTCTCGTAGGGAAAGGTTTGCTAAATTAGTGTTTTACATTTAGAGTTCTGCTATCACTCGTATTCCTTGGTCAGAACCTTTAATTAGCCTGATTCTATCATTGGAATTAGAATTTCAGACAAATTCTGTTAGTACATTGTTGAGATATCTCTGTGGTGACAGGTCAGAAGCTATGGATATTAAACAAGAATAAAATTCTTTTGCGAAACGTATTTAGAATTTTCTGCCTCACAATAATTAAAAAACTCTGGCATGACAATTTTTAAATGAGTAGAACACCTTCTTAGATAGGGAGAAAATGAAATGATCTTTTTGTTAAGAATTATTCGATTATAAGCTTGAGACAAAAATCTAGCCATCTACAAAGATGTTTTAAATCTTGAAACTTTAAAAATTGATAATGGAGTTAATGGAAGTTTTTGATCGAAATATAAAAAAGTTTGAAAGTCGGAATTCGAAAAGACTAGAAAAGCGAATGAGGATTCATTAGAACAGGTGAAGCGTTGAGCTGAACTAGATGTAAATTAAACAAATAAGGCGATTCCATTCACCTTTTAAGCTAGACTGACGCCGAATGCCTCCTTACCTGGATTGATGAACGAGTGGAAGGTGTTAATCACGCCTTCTTTCAAGTTGTAGCACGACAAGGCAATTTCCGCCGGTACGTAGATGTTTCCCTCGACCGTCTTCGCGAAGTAATTTGCGTGAATGAAGAAATACTTTTGTTCAGCGAAAGCTGCAGGAAAAGAAGCACGTTTTAACGGTATTTCCAAATAGCTCTGCGATTTTCTTACTATTGTCGCTGAAGCCCTTCTTCACGATGGTCTCCACTTCCTTCTTCATCATCCTGATCTTTTGATCCTTCTCCCGCTCCTCCCGTTCAATTTGCGACAACGCAATTCCTGAAGACGTGTACTTCTCGTTCAGATTCCGCGATTGCATTTTTTCCCGCTTCGCGCGTTCTTTCCATGGGCCCCTTTCCTGGTCAGTCATGTTCTGTAAGCAAAGGTGATTAGATCCGTCAATCTAAAATTCTACAATTTTCTTTTACCTTCCAAATCTCCCCGGCTAAGGTAACTGCCTCGGCCTGTGACATTGGCCGCTTTTCCTTCGCTTTCCAGTCCATCGCGAACAGGAAAAATGCATTCACTGGCGCCTTCTTTTTTGGTGGCATTGTATTAAATTTTGGCGTAGAGCAATCTAAAAAAAATACACACTGGGGTTGCGTGGTTTTTCTATCTTTCACTTTCACCGGTTCCGCCTTAAACAAAAAAAACAATTATACAGCAGTCCCACTTGCATTCATCACTGAACGAAATTGGAATGCCGAATGAAAACAGCCCGGTTCAACCGGGGACGGTTGTTGTCATTTAGTTTCTTTAACGACATCCAGAGGGATTGTGGACGGAAGTTGCTAAGGAGGCAGTTTTTATTTCTTTCTAATTTTTGGCGTGTCATTTAAAAAACTATTTTTCTCTTTCAGGTAAGCACTTAAACGCCTATTTAATGTGTGAATATTCATTCTTCTCGAATATAAACGCTTAAATTTTATCTAAGTATAACCTCTTATCTATTAAAAATTATAAAACACATTAATTAGCACCTTATCGCACGGATTGATTAAAATAAAATAAAAAGTTGGGGAATCCCCGTATACCATTTTCGGAATATTTAGCAAAAATAAGATTAACTTTATTAATAGAGCAAAATTGTCTTTCACACATTTTTAACTATGGAACTGGAACTTAAATTATTTATTAATGTTTATTTGAGTGATTTAAAAATAACCAGACCAACAAATTTCTTTTGAGCGTAATCTGAATATGAATAAAATTTGGCTATTCAAAAAGACCTTTCGGAGGCAGCTAAAAAAACGTAAGATACGGTCATTAAAACAGGATTTAGATAAAGTTTTATTTATGCATTACATTAATGAGATCAACACCTCAGTTAAGTTTAAAATACAGAAAATTTGTTATAGGAGTGCCCCTCTAGTGTGGGCACAATACTACCATAGTCCTTAATTGGTTTTAATAAAATTTCGTATATATATTCATTGGGTCAAAATCTTAACTTATTTCAAAATTCTAAATAATAATCTTTTCATAAGAAATGCATTCTTTAACGCTCCACCACCCCTTTGATCGATTTACCTCATTAACAAAATCAATTTTAGAAATGGGTATAGCCCCCCATCCCCTCAACCAATCACTACCATTTTTGTGCAAAATTGAAAGAGAAAGGAAAGGGAATGAATACGAAATAAGAAAAAACGCCAAATATATCTTCACTATAGTAATACCTATATTTGCAATATTACAATATCATCATGAATAAAAACTATTCAGCTTACGTGCTAACGAATCAGGTATAAACTATCAACAAAAATGTGTTAACGACTTTTTTTCATATATCGACAACGACACAAAAGCGTTGCATGTGCTACACATGCGCCGCGGAATGGAAATGTATCGACAGAGATGATACTAAAAAAAAAAAAATAGAACTTCGATGCATATAATAATAATGATATTAATAATAAAATACACAGTGATGCTCTTTACCCGCGAAATGGAACACCTTAAAGCAACTAAAGCCATTTAATGCAATCTCGTTGATCGAAATTTGACTTTTTGGACCCCCTGTTTCTGGTTTGTTGTTTCGGTTGAATATGAATTCATCTGATGTTTGGAACTAGTCGAAAACAACTTAAATTGGTGGGAAGGTTGATTCAACATTCGCAGTTAAATGTGATCTGTGGAAATACTCGTTTTTGAAATTTGTGACCCTAAAATGAAAAAATTCTAAGCTAGGTCGTAGATGAAATAGAAAAACAAATTACAGATCTCTTTTGATTTCCGATATTGTGGAGAAATTTTCTAAATGTTCAACAGTATTTTAAGAAGGCCTTGTATACCAATTTATTTTTAAAATTACTATATTTATCGAATTCTATTTTTGCTTAAATTTTATTAATACTCCTACTACTTAGATGTAGCCTGTGTTAAGCGAAATAAAATAAATACTTCACAAAAGTTAAATAAGTTGGTATGAATAATTAAATCATTAAAATATCGCTCTTTTCAAAAATTTTGTTTTTGCTGACTCCTCAGCTAAATTTAAGGCAATAAGAGCAATTGCTAAATTTGCTAAATTACACTGTTAAATGCAGAAAATCAAAAACAGCTTTTATGGAACTATTTGATTATAATTTTCTCATTCTAAGGTCACAACATTTAAAATGATATTTTCAAGAATTCAGTTTTAGTTTTTATCAATCAAGCAATTCAGCTATTGTTCTTATTGAGCTGAATTAAGCAGGTGACTGAGAAAATCGAATGAATTCTTGAAAACTACCGAAGTTAGTGATTTCTGTCTGTCTATGCAGTTCATTTTGGCCAGAGTTACGGTATACTGCCGCTTCATAATTAATAAAAATGCGACTACCACGAAAATCAATTGTCTCGAATAAAGTAAGCGTATCTTCTTTGATTAGAATCAAACGTTGTCCGATTAGTGTTTTGGTTAATTGGTCAGACTTTTCAAATTTTTGTTTTAGCACTGTCCTGCCGAACTCTGGCCACGCTGAACTGAAATGTCTTATGCATTTTTTGGTTTTATATTTTCTTTTGTACAAGTGAAGAACACCTTGGCTACATTAAAGATACATCTTACACCTGCTAAATATGTTTAAAACAGTCGGTAGGGTTTACAAATCTTTTTGGATTTTATGTACAATCGTTGGTTGGGTTTTCTGTTTGCTTCTTGCCTTTTTTTTCCCTGTTATAAACATTCTAGGAACACCCACTGGGCAACTAAATCGAAAAACAGAAAAATAACATACATGAAACCTGTAACACAATTGACCTGGACTTAACCATAATTCATAAAGAATTTCATCACACACGTCGTCTCTCGCGCACTAGCTACGGTTTTTCTTAGAGGGTAGTAGAAAATTGAAATATATATAAGACTTTTTTCTAGAGTACTTTTTTAGGTTTTTGGGCTGTTTGGGCCACTTAGACCACTCCCTACTGTGCCTTCACAGCTTCTTTGATAGTTCTTTGCTTTTTTGCATACTCCTCCTCTTCGCTCTTCTTTCCAACTTCATGTCCTGGATGCGATGGAAGTAGATTATCTTTGTGAGTCGCCTTGGCTCTGGCTAAAATTTCAGCTGATGTCTTTTGGAAGACTTCGGACATCTTCTTGTGGACGTCGTTTATTAATTCAGGTATATCATCTTTGGTTAAGTGAGCGGTGGGTATTTCTGGCAGGGTGGTTATGATAATCTCTCCCGGATTCATTGTTCGCTTACTATCATTCAGGAATGTTTGGTACGAGCTAAATACAACCGGCAGAATGGGAATTTTAGCATCGATCGCCATGTGAAATGCACCTTTTTTGAATGCATGGATATTTCCTGTATTTCGACGGGTACCTTCTGGGAATACCCAAACTTTGATCTTTTGCTCCTTAACCCTTTGATTAGCCGCGTGCAGTGTGTCTCGAGCTTTACCCGTTCGACACCGATCGATGAAAATCAAACCGGCTAGCCAGGCTGCGAGACCAAAGGGCCACGCGTAGAATACCTCTTTTTTTGCGACAACTGTGCATTTATTCATCACGTGCCAAATGTCGAACATGCCTGAAAAAATTGATTTTTTGTGTCAGAAAGAACAGATTGTTGGTTTAAAAATATTTAGCGCATACGGTCCTTTATACGTTTTATTTTAAAGTATTAGAAAAGACTCTTTCACAACTATTTTAAAAAGGATGCTGAATCTTGAAAAATACTGCCTTGAGCTACAATCTAAAGGCGACAAACAGCATCACTGATATTTATCGTTTCAATTAGTACAAAGTTTTGGAAAATTCAAAAAGGCGACCATACATAACGAATTTTTGATATTAGATGATATTTTCTTCTTTGTTCATGTCAATTTATTTAAGAAACCGAAGAAAATAAAAACAATATTACGTAATATTAATAATTTTGAGATACTTTCGTCGTTTGATCAGATCAGGTTTGAGTATTTTTCAAATTTCGAAACAACAAAGTACACCTTATTTAGAAAAATGCTGAATTATTGTATTTTATCGGTCTTATTATAAATAAATTTACCAAGAATGTCAATAGAACTCTGATGGTTGGCTACAATTACACAGGCCTGATCCTTCTCTAGGTGCTCCTTCCCTCGCAGTTCCCATTTCAAACCAATAATCGTTGAAATGTGATGACAGAAAGCACTGGCCCACCTGCGAACCAAAAGGAATTCGTAAATAAATTTTCATTTTAAAATTCATCTTAATGAATCCTTGATATTTTAAATCTAGATTTGAACAACGACAGTACCACCGCAGATAACTGGACCCACGGAACGCTAAATTGCTTGAGAATTAACAAACCTTCGGTCTTATATTTCTTGATCTGACTGCCGGACACTTGATTGATTGCTTGGGAAAGGAAGAAGAGGCATTATCTTGGTAAAATTTCGAATTGAATTGCAGTCTGAATTTTTTCAGAATTCTAGCAAATGTATTTCATTTTCTTTTCTTAGGTTTACTTTAGTAATTTATTATTATTCGTTTATTTGTTGCTTAGTTACGTTTAAACATTAGCTTTATTCTGTATCTAATTATATTACACATTCCAACTTAATACATAGGCTACTTTTTATTCGAATAAAATATATGGTTTCAAATTATTTCCATAAAAATTGGTTTTTTGGGGTTTTTGGTACATTAGTAAAAGCATGATTTCATTTTGGCCTTTCAGTAATACCAGAGTTCATTCTATTTGAATATTAAAATAAATAAACTGCCCTGTCTTACTAAAACTTACAAAAAATAAAGTTCCCTGTATCTGATTGTGACTTGCTAGAAGTTTGCATACAGTTTCAGTACGACGGCTTAATAAAAATAAATATAATGATAAAATGCAATGTTGCTTTTAGCGGTATTCATTCAATATACAACTTAACTTATTGCGTACTGAATAGGCTACAATTTGTACCGCAAATATGGAATTAAGATGCTGTTTTTAGTTGTAATATTACTCTTCAGAGAGCAATACTTAATAATTGGGGTGAACACATTTCTAAGATATACCAAACTAGAATAGAACTCTTAAATTAAGTATTACCTAGTGCCTAGTAAAAATAAAATAGTCTGTTAAACTTGAAAAAAACTGTTTGACTATAAAATGTTACCTTTACAATTTATTAAGCTCGAATATGAAATAAAATGAGTGAACTAAAACAAATGAAACATCAAAATTGAAGAAATATGATTTTCTTTGTCCTTTTAAAGCAGTGGAACATCCCAAAATTCCAACAAAGGATAAAATGATATTTATGTTCTAAAAAGCAAATTGAAATCAGGTAAAACAAAAAAACACAATTCGTTGTCTGGAAACCAATCGTTGTGAAAATAATAAAAGATATAAAATTCATTGCTTTCCTTTTGTTATTTATTTCAAAAAAGACCTCCTCAATTTTCCACTCTTTGAATTTACAATACCCCCTTAACTACAAAGTGGAGCGATGTAATTTAGATATTTCAAAAAGTGGTTCACTGCTCAATTGTTCCGGTATCGATTAAATTTATATATCAATTGAGGGTTTCGTTCAAGAGCACTAGCAGCTCATTGCATTGAACATAATTTCGAAATTAGGGCGGGAGTTTACATTTTTACAATCTGTCCTTTTGCCATCCTTCGACAGTGAAGTGCTCATTTATAAAATTGGTTCAATATCTGGTTTCAGTTTATTTATAGCTCCATATCAGATATCCGTATCGGTAGTCACTCGAAAACATAATCCAAGGGTGGCTTACTCCGATTTTAGCAATAGCACGAACGTTATAAAGTTCATAAAAATGTTACGCTTCTCCTAATTTAATCTGGGAGGATTTTAAGCCAACCTGTGCGATATTTTCTATGTTGCGTAACACCTCTCAGAAGGGATCAGGTGAGTAAGCGATTTTTTTTTTGTCAATCACAAGCGATACGGCCAATTGCGTTCAATTAATAATTTCAAGTATTGTACTGAGCCGGGCATAGAACGAAGACGCACAATTGAAAGTTAATTACTAGTCGCATGGTCGAGCAGCCAAGTCACGTACGTAAATAAGTTTGCTTTTTAGTTTGTTTATCGCAAGAGCACGCACGCAAGGTAAGACCGTGTGACTTTCTAGGGTCAAAATAATAAGGATTTTCGGATATTTTTGTGCTTTATCACTTTAATTAAAGGAGTTACGTTTTATTTGTGTACACGCCCAGGTTTGGGGTCGTCCTTTTATAAAAGTAAAAAATAACCGCGATTACATTAACTCCTATTTCTTTTATTTTACGATATAGATGACTAAAAAATATGGGATACTGAGTTTCGCACGAAACGAAATTTGTAAATACGTTAAATTTAATTAAAAAACTTCTTAATTAATCTCGCGTAAAACTCGATGAGGACTGGGACTGGGGACTGGGGGTTAGTACTACAATAACAAAAGAGTATTATTGAATTATTAATTGAGGGTGTACCCTTTCCATTTTAAAAATTAAAACCTTTTGAACTTATAAGAAAATTCAGATGAATATTTAAATTGTAGTTTAATTTAAAGGAAATATGATAATTTTGTAATCGGGTGTCTGCACTCGAAATTTCCATATTATAGTATAACAATAAAATCTATATAAATATGTCAAATTTCAACCTGCGTATGTTTATGCTCGCAAAACTCGAAAAGTAGTCGGTTGATAAATCAAGTCCTCCGCCACGTCTATTGTCTGTCTGTTCGCGATTTTCTTCGTAACTCCTGGTGGAATTTTGTTTCTGTTTTGACGATTAAATAGACTCGTTCACGAGGAATGTTTAGAAATATAATTGATGAATGCTTTGTGCAAATTAACAACCTTATGACGATGAATATCATTAAAATAAAAAAGTCATATTCGATGAAGTAATCTTATCGTTAGCTGCATAAATTAAATAGTTAGCAACGTCGGGGGCGGACAAGCTAGTCTAAAGTATGTAAAAAAATTATTTACACCCCTTCATTCATTTCATATTAAAAGGCTTCCAATTTTATCAATTATAACAAAAGTAGGAATAATTGTTAACACTTAAGTATGTAGCAACACATAGTTATGTATCCATCCAATTAAGAATTTTGATTCAAAAAAAGCAACAATGGCCATTTGATCTTCGTTGTTATTTTACAAGTTATTGCATTACGGATTTTCTAATGTATTCGCTGATTTGATACTTTTGCAGTTAACAAAATTCGGTTTTGAGTTTACTTTAGAATTTGTTCTTTCACTTAATGAGTAAACTCACTTGAAGAAAGAAATTCACTAAAAATTCAATTTTGGGCGAGAGAACTAAGTTGAAGTTATTTAATTTTAGAATTTCTCTTCTCTAAAGTATTTTTAAGCATCCAAACTAGTTTTTCACGTTTAATCGATTTTCTTCTTCCAACGTTTACAACATTTTCCGTATTCTTAAAAATTTCATTTATTCAATGGCATGCGGTTTACTTTTCGCAACATCATATTTTTTTAATACTGAAATAAAATATAAGCAAACGATTCAAAGAAATTCAATTGTAAATCGAATCTGATATGGATCTAATATCCGACAACTTCAACGAATACCATACAAGTACCATTCTATAACAATTTGATTAAATCATTGGTTTTGAGTTTAAGCCAAAAATCTGCTTAGCTTTCTTTATAGAGCCAAGCGATCAATTTTAGTGAACAGTAAAAACGCAAAAAAGTTCAAGTAATTTAATGATTATAGCTAATAATAATTGATCGTGTGTATCCTTATGGCTTGCTTTGAAGTCGAGATAATAATTTTTGTTTGTTTACATTTCGCTTGATAGTGAAATGTTTTCAGATGAGAAGAGAATTTCTGGCAGAGTTCCCATGTAAATGCAAATTTTCAAATGCAGAATTTATCTGAGCCAAGAGCAGCATCATGATGAAAGTACCTAGCAATAATGTCCTCCTTTGATTGTTTTTGAATTTTATAATTATGATATTAAAATTCCTAATGCTACTCTTCTTTTGTGCAGGCGACAAAATATCATTAGCAACGGTGATTCAAAAGGATTAATTTTTTATAGTGTCTTTAATGTGATCAAATTATAATATTAGGACTATACTGATCGTTTTTCAATTTACAAATTTTTTCTGGTGATGTTAAATCACAATTTAGCGTATTTGGTTTCTTAAAATGCATAAGCACCGATTGGAATGAACTTTTATGAGTCCCATAGTCCACATACGGGGTCATACGAACCCCACCACACTTTTTAAATTGAAATTAAATCCACTGTTTGATAATACTCGAAAATTGAGTTAAACTGCCAACTCTTTTAAATCCACTAATCAGTAACTTGCTGAGTTTCTAGTGAAAGTATAAAGCATGGAATAACCATTTTAATTTATAATGAACTAAAATCGACATAACTACCATAAGAATGAATCGAAAAAAAAACTTGTATTACTGAAAAGAAAGTACAGTTCGTTTAAATTGAGAAATGGGCCATTTACTTTTATAGCTGGAAAACATTTTCTAGAATCTAGACCAACTACAAGCACGTGGCCACACATTACTCTAGTT